>CM070618.1:85311884-86523341 GCA_036346255.1 Ampelocalamus luodianensis | reverse complement strand
GCTGTTGAAGATTGATGAAGTTTTGATAGCACGTGATTGTATGCCCAGGGTGATGTTCTCAGGATTGGTGTACAGAATATTTGTTCGATAACTTCATTGTTCTTGTGAAATCTAAAATTTGGTTGTTTCAAATGATGATTGGTGACGACTAATTTCGCTGTTTCATAAGTCCATTGCATATATTTTACACCCCTGGAGAAGCTGATCTTTTTCTTCAGACCATGACTTTGAACTCAATACTACTTGTTCAACAGAACGACGAATTAACTTTGATTCTTTCGATAAATGGTAAACATGGCCAAAATCAAAACCAAATGCTATCATTCATCTCGGCAAACTTAAGTCTTAATTGCCTACAAGCTTCCTGTTGGCATACTGCAACGACACTTTGAGGCCCTGGCCCAGGTGAAAGCTGAGCAGAACATACTATACAGAAATGCTGCAACACAAACAAGAGGCTGGACAGCCAAGTTATCTACATATATCATGCATTGAAGAATAAATTTATTCACATTGATGTAACATCTCTGGAAGTTCATGTCAAACGTATTTCAAGGTTATCAACATATGTAAGAAGAATTCAACAAGCAATTTGGCAGTCATGTACATGCTTTTGTGCCATTGCAAGCAATGATGCATGGCATGGTAATTTTCTTTGCAAAATACATCACAACTGTGTTGCTCTGTAATTTAACATCGTGCAGCTGAGATTCCTAGCTATACTTAGTTACGACACAAACCACCTAGTTACTTACCTATGTTGTCACGGCGACAAGGCGAGACGAGGCGCTCCGGAGGCTCCAGGACGCCTAGGCGCTTAGGTGATGATTAGACGATGACATGTATTAGGCAAATCAGCACATATAATACACCTATAATAGAGGAAAAAAGAAAGAAAGAAAAGAACAATAGATGGAAGATGGGCCACTACTCACTCAACCCGTAACCCCACTCAGGCCCAAAAGCCCATCTAAGGCATTCACTCACTCCTCCCGTATACTACTACTAATAGCACCCAGCTCCTAGTAGCTCCTGCTCAAGCCGCCGCCGCCCTCTGCTCCTTGCTCCCCCTCTTGCTCCTGACGCCGCCTCCTCTGCTCCCCCTCGCCTCCGCCGCTTGCTCTGCTCCCCCGTCGCCTCCTCTACTCCCCGTCGCCTTCGCCGCTTCCTCTGCTCCCTGCTCCCCCCTTGCCCCCGCCGCCTCCTGCTCTGCTCCCCCCGCGCCTCCGCCGCCTCCTCTACTCCCCTGTCGCCTCTGCCGCCTCCTTCTCTACTCCTACTTGCCTCCGCCGCCTGCTCTGCTTCCCTATCGCCTCCGCTTGAGTCGGCTGCTGGAGTAGAGAACCGTAGCTAGGGCCTTCAGGTCCGAGCGGCGCAGTGATGTCCCAGGCGTGGAGCCGGAGGTGGAGGCGGCGCGCCGGGAATGACACCAGACGCTCGCCTAACTGCAACGACCTAGGCGATGACCCCTGGCGTCCACCCTGGAGCGCCAGGACGCCTAGGCGTCGCCTAGGTGACGCTTGATAACATAGTTACTTACTGAACGGAAATTTGAACATTCTTACATCTGGTGCCTATTTAAACATAAAATTTGAGAAAAGATTCTCCTAACTTCTGAATCCGCATCTCTCGCCATGTCAGATTCTGTTCTCCATGCTATGTGCTCATCAGGCCTGACCAAAATTACACTTTTCCTAGTTATCTGGCACATCTCCCACCATGAATTAGTAGATGCCCTAGGTATTTCCTCAACATCGACATAGTTTGTCCAGGGTACCAACTCAGATCTGCTCCCTTTCACTTTCGCATCAACAGAACCTTGTGGCCATATAACACATACTTTGGCTGATAACTTGAGTTCATCTGCTGTCTTCAGCATAGCACGGGCAAGCTCATAAGACTCTTTCAGTGGTGTGATAATGAGAAGAAACTCAAGTTTATCCTCACTTACTAGGTCCATTGTTGAGAGCACACCCTGTAAGAATTCATTGCAGTCACAATTTACAGAAAGGTAGAGGAATGGCTAAAAATGAATATATCAATTAGGTGTCAAAGGGGCAAACCTCACTCGAAGCGGAAAGTGCTCTCACTAGCATGTGTGGAAGCCGTGAACCAACCTTAGCAGATGGGATGTACTCTCTTGATGACCTCTTAGAATGCTTCAGTTTTTCTGCTTGCTGAGTGGGACTGGTTTCAGCACAATCTTCAGCAACTAGGGCTCCTTTTTCATAGCTGAAAGTGGACAAATTAGATGTAAGAAACTTTGCATATTTGATTATACTTATTGAGAACATGGCATTATTGCCAGAGGTATGTGATCTACTCATGTTGTCCCATCAACTAAACGGAAAAAAGGAGAAAAACTGGTGTTCTTTTGAAGAATGATTCGCTGTAATGAGGCTAACCAGAAGCCAAGATCCTCTGCAGGGAACTGCAGCTGTAGACTTTTTCCTTCATCAAGAATACATCTCAATCTTGCTAGTCTCAAGGATCCAAGGGGATTTTTCTCATTCAAAATGTAATCCGAGACTTGTGCCCGACCAATGGAAAACAACCCTTCCAAAACCGCCTTCTGTAAATTTCTTGGAATGAATGATCCTAGGCTGCTGTTGATTACTCGATGCACTGACAAATACATGCAAAGGGTGCATACAATGAGATAATGACAAGGGGCAAGTTACAATGTACTTCACAATCACATTCAACAGTGACTTAAGCACAGTGGTGCATGTTGCCAATATTTACTTTGAAAAAGAGAACGAAAAGAGTATACAGCCCTCTTGCAGGTGCAGGAAATTTTACCTGAGTTTGCAACAGTTGGATCAAGACCAAGGGTAGCAGGAATAGACATTGCTGCTTTGAAGTTTTCCACACTAAGTTCTGTATTAAAAATGGCAACCTGCAATGAGCAAGCATGCATATTTTCACTAATTTTGTACAAGAGATATTAAAATTGAACGAACAGAAAGCCTGAAAGAAGAATCTAACGGGTCGGCGCTCTGATTCATAAGTTTGTATTATTGATGGTGCAGCAACGCCATTCAGCAGTAAACACAATTTCCAAGCCAAATTATGTGCATCCTGAACACCAGTGTTCATTCCTACAAAAAGAAATCAGCAAGTTCACATTTCTTTATACCTTTGAACTTTAGATGCATAATAGAGAAACTCAACATGCATTTCAGTATCAAAATTTAAAATAAACCACTAACCAAAACCACCGGCAGGAGGAAAACGGTGAGCAGCATCACCAACAAGGATTATACGATTGTTGCAGCCAATGTACTTCTCTGCAACTTCAGCATGCATCAGCCATGGTTTTATGTCTAAAACCTGAACATCTGCCAGCTCCCATCCAACCAATTTGACAATAATTTGCTCACATACCTAGAAAAACATACAAAAAAAATAAGCAAGGATGCAAATATAGCCATAAAATTTTCTCTGCAGAATCACTTATGTATAACATACTCAATACTAAGGATAGCAATAGCAAGAAAATAGGAAGATGTTCTTTCAAGAATACTGCAGAACAACTATTTCAGAAATGCAAGCCTATGCATAGTTGGGTCCAGAAAATAATCTTTAGTGGATGTACACATGTGATGAATACTGATGAATTAAAATCGAGAAAAATATTTAACTGAAATCACCTTAGCACTGAAATCTTCGAACATCTGCTGAGGAGGATAAAATGGAATCTGAAAATAAAAAGATGATAAAATTAACGGACAGATAAAGCACTAGGTAATTTCACACCAATCTTCCTACTTCTTACATCATAAAAGGCATAGTAAGCACAAAAATCTGCAAATTTGAAATACCTGCAATACAAATTCCCCATGCTCCAGGTCATGTGCAACCAACACACCAATTGCATCAGGATTGAAGATAAAGAACAGCATTCCAGGCCTCTCACTAGACAAATACTTTCCAAGATCTCTGCTCAGAAAATGCACGCTGACCAGTTTCTGCAAGTCCCTTTCACCTTTCATAGATATACCAGCCAATTTGCGCACTGTGCTTCTAGCACCATCTGCCCCTAGAAGAAGACCACAGTGAAGCTTTCTCTCTTGCATCCTCCCCCCATTGTTAAATGATGCTCCAATCAAAATGCCCTCGTCAGTCAGTTGAATGGAACTACACTCATGCCCCATCAATATCTTCTTTTCCAGCACCGAATCTTTAGTTGAGCTACAAATCTCATCAGGAAAACATGTCCGGAAGCCAATGCCTTCCAGCTTCTTGAGTAGTAAATCCACTAACTTGTATTGTGAGAAGTGTGCAACCGATATAGGACTAATGACCTTGTCAAAATCTGCAGAAAACAATTGTCAGCCGATCGATCTATGTAGAGAGGTGCAAAAGATCACGCACTCGACATGAAAAGAAGAAAACCAGCCTTCCTGCTTCATGTGATCAACTGAACCGAGAATGGAACCGGAGAGTGAAGTACAATATATGAACTTCCTCCACAAATCCACCGGTGGCTGAGACCTCTCGATGTCCCCAGCCAAGCCGTCCAATTTGCGGAAGATCTGTCAATACCAACCCTCCTATTAAACCACCTTTCGAAGTACAAAACACTATAGCTGAAAATGGTAATGTCGGAATGTACTCAACAGTAAACGCACCTCCATAGTGCGGTTGTTGATGTAATGCGCTCGGGGGTGCCGGGTGAACTCCATACTCTTCTCTATAACCGTGCATTTGATGCCTGCAAGATTTCAATAAAACGAACAGCCGCATCAATGGTAACCGAACTAGGTACGAACTTCCACGAGTTGTTGTGATATTTAATCAATTGAGCTCCGATCGATCCACTAAGCACCTAATTAGTACTCTACAACTCAAATCTCTAGGTGGGAGCTAGTGCCTTATGTTGGTCTATCTGGTTATGTCGGAATGATGTTATTTTTAACAAAAAGATTATCACGAATCCTTTGCAGGTTATTCTACGATGTGGGTACTGGCTGAGTGCTTGAGCAAATTTACAGAAATTAGCTCAGAAGGAGTACATGCTGGCTGGAATCCTAAGGTTGGAGGTTGTGGCGAAGCAGCTCCTCAAGTCCCATGGGTGGCGGCTTAGTCACAGGATTTGCAATGATTGAACTTGTTTTGCTTTCGGCTGTTGATTGTAAAACTTTAATCCACTTTTAACAGTGTTGGTTTTTGTGGTGCTTTTAATTCTTTAATAAATAGGCTGTGTGCATCATTGATGCAGAGACCGGGAGAGAATTTTTCTCTTCCATTATCTAAAAAACAACTCAAATCTCTAGCTCAGCCCAACGCTGCCGCCTACTGAAGCGTGAATTGGAACAGATATGTGGGTATTTGCGGCGCTTACCGAATTTGGTGAGGAGGAAGGAGAGGACGAGCCCGACGGGGCCCGCTCCGACGATGACCACCGGCAGATGCGGCGGCGCGTCGCCTCCGCCGCCGGCGTGGGACGAGAAGAGCGGGCGCTGGTGGCGGCAGCGGCGCCACCAGATCATACCCCGATCCACGGAGAAGAGGCGCCAGCCTCCAACGCCGGCGATCGACGGCATCGCGGTCAGCTGGGCCTCGGCGGTGGGCGCAATTTGCAAGAGGGGTTTATTATGAGTTTACAATGTGGACACGAGGACACAACAGTTCGACTGACATGATGGGAGGTTAGGGATGGCGCCTACCAGAAGTACGTCTTATCTCTTAGAAGACGGCTTGTTTAGCTGCGGCAAGCCGCTGACAATTCCTAGTTCCGGCGATGGTTAACACATTCTTTCTTTTTTACCGAGAGCAAAAACTTAGAAAAACATTGCTGCAAAAACATTGGAAGTTGGAACCTCGTTAAGCCAAGTGCAGCAAAGATTACTTAACACTTAACTGTGTTGATTTTGCCACTAATCAAATAGCAGCACAATCATGGCTGCTCCACACTTAGCCATGAATCCCCACGAGCACACATCAATGACAATGAACCCCCCGACGACCACCGGCGAACTCCCCTTGCGCGCGCCGCCGTCAACACCCCCCTCTTTCTTCTTCATTAGCTTGCTGCCCGAGGACCCTGGCCACATCGCGCGTGGAGCCGAAACCGGCGGTGAGGCCGCGTGTGGAGACGAAGACGCTGCCGGAGGCGAGGCGGAGGAGGTGTGGGTGGAGAGGCCGCGCGTGTAGGCGGAGCCGCAGAGGAGATGCCGACGGCGAGGCGCTTGCAAAGAGTCACGAGAGATTAGGAAAACTTCCCACGCGTCAGGAGGCGTGGGAGGGAGAGAACTTCCACGGGCCAAATTCTCATGGAGGATGAAGCTGAGTAAATTCATCAATGCCGGTATGCTTTTTTTGGGGTATCATCCCTGAAAAAGATGTGTTTGATCAGATTGTGCACGAGCAATTTCTTGCAGCCTCTTCACTCGAATATTTGTTTTGTGCGGAGAGTAAGTGCTAACATGGAAACAGGATGAGCATTTGGAAGTCCAATTGTTCAGCACTTCAGCTTAAGAATAGCTGAATCAATGAGAAAAGCTCGGTAGCATAGTACATGTCTCCAGTTTAGTACATACAGCAAAAAAATCCTTCTAGATTTCCAGAGCAAATCGCATCTCAAAGCTTGGAGGCATCCATGGACACGGCCTGCTGCACAAGCTCCCGCCGCAAGATCTTTCCCGCAGGTGATTTCGGAATTGCAGCCACAAAAGCCGTTCGGCGGACTTTCTTGTAGAGTGCAACCTGTCAAACGACCGAACATTTAGGTCTGAATTTAGTGTTTGAATGTTGCCTTTTCCGTCAGGGGAAAGAATGCTAAGATATCCTTAATGGGCAAAGAGCCAGTGCACTAACAATACAATACCAAAATAGAACTAAATCCAACTCAACTTGGCAATTTGCTCAACTTGCTTGTCAAAAAGTAAAATAAAGTTGATTATGACACATCTTTAATTCAATATGAAACTATATATGGTAGAATGCAACACTCGGATAATCAAAAGGAAAAACGTACATGTTTAGCCACGTAATCCATGACTTGTTGCGCAGTAATGTTTGAACCTGGTTGCCTCACTATAAAAGCCATTGGTAGTTGCCCAGCATCTTCATCTGGATATCTGTAGTGCATACAGAAGGAACATCCTATATACCGTTACATGATGAAGAAACATTGTACGGAATCTGTTTGAATGTATGATCCATCAGAATTTTCCCAAGTTAACTGCAGTTTATACTGAAGGTACAGGTACTCACGGGATAACTGCAGCATCAGCGATTTCAGGATGAGATTGTAGAATATGCTCCAGTTCAGCTGGAGGCACCTGAAATAAGAAGCAAACTGGCTTGTGAGATGAAATTCTCCAACGATAATGTAATTGTAGTTCTGAACCAGCTGTGCAGTTATACGGTACCTGGTATCCCTTGTACTTTATCAACTCCTTCAATCGATCAACAATGTAGAGAAAACCATCTTCATTGAAGTAGCAGAGGTCACCAGTTTTCAACCAGCCTTCTGAATCCACGGTTGCTGCAGTTGCCTTGTCGTCACCCACATAACCTGCAAAACATCCCCCTGGCTGATACAGTGAAGCAAAGAGCCGAGTAATAATCAAGGGCAAAATGCAAGATAATGGGGCAATATTGGCCAGAATTATTTGGAATTTCTTTTCCGTTAGATTTTAGAAACTACTAGTGGCACAATTCGAGAAGTACATCTTAAGCTAATCTGATGAAGATGGTTCGGTGATGTTTCACGGTTTCAGACCAAGTAAATGTCGAGATCAGTTGCTACGTCACTTACAAAGCATGGAAAACATTTTGGTTCTCTATATAAAACTGTTGGACACATGGCTGATAGCAGATGTCTCCATATTAACAAACGATTTCAATAAACACCTACGAACTGGATATCACTGGCATGCCGCCTCACTATCCATTAAGTAGCAGAACAAGCGTCCCTGCATTGCTTCCAGGGATGAAGATTTGTTGAAATCTCTAGTTCGCTACTACTACCGCACAGACAACCAGTACTTGGTTGGACCCAATTACTACAGTAGTCGTCGTGAAGCACATGGCAGTCAGAACATGCTACCCACTTGCAAGTTTTTGGCTTATTTAGCCTCTTTTTGAGACGAAATATCAAAACTAGCTCCTCCGCGAACGAAATAGCAAAAATAGCATCCTTACTGTGCAAACTCACTGCGGAAGACGACATGCCATGCGAAATCGCCGCAGAAAGTCACCCGCCGTGATCTAGGACCGCGACAAGTGGTTTTCCACAGCGATTTTACGTGGTAGGGATGCCATTTTTACTATTCCATTCGCAGAAGAGGCTAGTTTCGTTATTTCGTATCAAAAAGATGTCATTTCAGCCAAAGACTCGCTCACTTGCACATTAACAAAAAGGCCCTCTCATCCATCACATTGCCGATCGCTCAATGATGCAGGATGGACATACGTAGCTTTCACATGATAGAAACGATTGATCACATTATTTTGCGATGTAAGTCTGCACACAATCTTTGAAGAAAATTAGGACTCACAGGAGAAGCAAACTCATCACAGAACATGCTCCAATTCTTGGAAAAGACAATGATAGGGGATGAAGACTTCTGTAAAATATGGCCAATTTGCTTTGCAGCCTGCGCTCACACTTTATGGATTTCGAGAAATAACCGACTGTTCCAACATTTTGATAATCATACACCAGTTCTACATCATCAGATTCAGAGCTTAATCAATCTTTGGACTCACCGGTTAAAGCCTAAGTATCAACTGGGTCTTCGGCAGTGAAACCAGCTCTTATTGTAACCGAATACGCTTGTATCTTATTTACTCTCTTCTTCTTTCTACTATATCCCTTTCTTTTTTTGTTTTAGTTTTTCTGTTACTTCTTTCTTAATTTTATTTTCCTTTTGTAACTCTTGTTCGATAACCATTTAAATACAATGACCCAAAGTAGATAATTCTCTACCTTCTTATGTCAAAAAAAAAAATGCGGTCATAAGATATGATAATATATATCTAGAAGGTTTTAGTTACTGAACCATCATCACCTACCATATTAAAATTTTCGCGTGCACCGATGTCATCCACTAAACAAATGCAGCTGTTAACTAAATTAACAAAGGTCAAACGTGTACTTAGTGTTGGATTATGTGGGCCTAGCCCATACAAGAAGAATAATTCATAAATTAAATCTCAAAAGCCCACTCATGCAAAGGAAGGTTGCATGTGAACTTTAGTACCATATTGCTAGTTCTAGGAGAGGAAGACCACCTTAAAAGGGGTGGTGCACTCCTAATCACTTGAGGCATGTGTGGGAGAGAACTAGAGGAACACACACGCGCGCGCTCGCCTCGCCGGGCCGGGCCGGGCAGGGCAGGGCGGGCGCACGACACCTGCGTGAATGGTCCGCCCAAATCGGCGTCAGGTGTTTGCGCAGACGTGGCTTCCTTTTGCAGTTTTATCTTTTGTGGAGCGTGGAGTGGAGAGATGAAGGCTGCCTTACATGAGATATGTCTTTCGTGATACAATGGTCCAGAGACAATGGGGTTGTGGCGTTGTGCTGACCGTCTGGTCCCTCCCGTCTTTCGCGCTCAAGGCCTCAAGGCAAGGGTATCCGTCCATCGGTGGTCACAGGCGCTTGTGAGTTTCTGGCTCGTTGACGTGTGAATTAGTAAAAGTAGTTTTCACTTCAAATTAATTATAAAAATAGTACTACGAAAAAATGGGGATATGACTCGTGGCTTGTTCGTGTTCCTCGGGACGGACTTACCTCCATTGTGCCTCTAGGCACGGACACAGCAAAATCTGGCCCTCAGAGACACTGTCAAGGCCCCCGGGGCACGACATTGGATTAGGCGGACGATTTGGTTTCCAAATTGATTAAAAAATGATTGTTGACGCCATTTAATTTTTTTAAGTGTTAAATAGTGCTGCACGTGGTGTTTCAAATAGTATTTAAAAATTATTTTAAATAGTATTCAAAATTGATTAAAAAATGATGTGCGCAATTTCATTGCGCTCAAAGGTGTCTCCTTTCGGTTATCTTGTCCTCACATCTCACAGCAAAATGGTAAAGCTAAACGGCTCATTCCCTCCACAAATAATATCTTATGTACTATTCTATTCCAAGCTCGTATGCCTCCTTAGTTTTGGGTAGAAGCCTTACACACTAGTACTTACTTAATCACCGACCTTCCAAACCTACCCACCTCAATACACCATACCATACTCTCTACAGTCGTGTTGGACCGAAAAGGCGACTAGAGGGGGGGTGAATAGGAGCACAATCAATTTTTCAATATATAAAAGCGTAGCGGAAGACTTGTATTGAATCTCCTTCAAACCCCCAAAAGAAACGATCAAAAACACAAAAATCAGCCTAATGAACAGTACTGATGAACAGTACCGGTCATACCGCGTGAACAGTGCCAGCCGTACTGCACTCCGGTACTACCGCGTGAACAGTACCGGTCATACCGCGGTGAACAGTAAAATCAGTCGAATGAATAGTAAACAGCCTGAAAACGAAAACAAAAATTGACGTAACTTTTGATCCGTAACTCCAAACTTCACGAAACTTGAAACACACCTTCCTAATGAGGTCAGGAACCTATTCTATGCGACGATTGTGAATATCCTTGCCAAAGTTCCTATCTTTTTCAATTTGAACGAAGATGGTTCAAAAACTGAGCCAAAAGCAAAATATGATCTAGAGACTTGCTCGTGGGTGATTGATGATCAAGATGATCCTAGATGGATTCCCACATGTCACAGCAAGTTAGATCACGGCAAGAAACTAAGCAAAAACTCGCGGATCAAAAAAAGACTCAAAATCATCAAATAGAGAGAAAGAAGGCAAATGAACTCATCTTTGAGAGAACTTTCTTTGGATTGATTTGATATGGTATTGGTTTACAGCCACTCCATCAATGGAGGACAAAGACTCAATACATGAGCACGAAATCAAATCCAACTCTCTAGAACCCTAACCTCCAACTGTCAACTCCCTAAGCACAAAACCAAAACTAGGGTTTACAAGTAATGAAAGGGTTGAGGGGTGCAGCCACCTCCCTCCTCTATTTATAGTGGAGGCTTAGACCTTCTAGAAGAGTTTCCCTAATGGGCTCCCGTTAAGGCCCAACACAAACGGGTCACACACGCACGCATTTTAAAGCGTCGTCTTCATCTCCTCTTGACCTAATCCGCTTCTCCACGCACCGTCTTGCGTCGCGGGTTGGCGAAAGGTAACAAAGGCGGTATTTGGTAAAATTACCAAAATACCCCTTCTCGATCTTTTTCGAAGACCGAGTCCAATCTTCGCGAAGCAGTCGCATGCTCCGCCACGTGTAGGTTGATCCAACGGCTCTCATCATATCGGCAAGTCTCTCCCATCCGGCTCCCACCAAAACCACCATGGCACTTGCACCGACCCCCGTGCCGCTTGATCCAACGATCGTCTGCGAATCGCCTGTTCGGTCACCTTTGTCCATCTTGCACCATGCTTGAGTCTAATGACTTCACCCGGCATCGTCGATCGTTCTGAACCTCAGCTCTCCAAGCCTAGTCCCGATCATCCTCGCCATTGACCGTCGTTGACCACAAGCAACCTGCACAACAATAGACAAGCAAATCGAAATCGGGAACAAGTTCTTCACAACTTGACCCGTTAGTCAAAACATGCATCATGCAACACATATGCACGAAACCCATGAACTTGACCTAACTCAAAACCAACTTCCAAGTTAACGAAACTTATAACGTAATCGGTACTACCGCCAACCAAGGACCGGTACTACCGCGATCGCGGTCGTATCACGCGCATATACCGCTGTGTCGCATCGCTTCTCGGGAAATCCAAAGCTCCCCAATTACATCTTCTCTGGAAATTACATACCGTACTCAACAAGCGGTACTACGCGCATGGATCGTCGATCGCTTCCTCACTTGCGGTCATACCGCTCAACGGTACTACCGATTGTCCTGAACCTTGCTGAAAACAGGAGTTTTGACAAACCTTGAACAACATTGCCAATTGTAACATCATCCTAAGATCTCAGGCATATCCCCATGATATCCACAATCTCCCCCTTGATGAACACATTGACAATTTCCAACAAATGCAAGTTTTGAGGTTTGAAAAGTAAAAACTCGACGTTTTCACGCAAAGGCACAACTTGGTCCATATGCAAGAGAAAGCAAAGGAAATGACCAAGCTGACTTCAGAATAGTAAAGGTAAGTGAGATAAGGCAAAAGAAAGCGAAAAAGCTTCATTTTCCAGAAATAGTCAAAATCTCACTTAAGGTCCATATGAAAGAACAATTGTTCGATATGACCTTTGATCATCGTGAGGCTCAAGGATTGCAATTCGAGTTCAGAAATGGCAATACGATCAAACGAATGCAAATATGAAACTCCCCCTCACTATGATCCTCAGATTTCAAAAAATTTCAAATTCTCCAATTTTCTCCCCCTTTTTAACACTTTTATATCTTCTCCCCCTTTGACAATGGAGTCATCAAGGAATCACGCCTTCCTCTCGTCCAGAGATAACAAATGCAGAATGAGGAAAAAGCATAAGAAGGAGCATGCAAGAAATGCAATGGAGTGGCTTTATTTTTTTGTATTTTTTCAATTTTTGATTACAAGAAGCTTTGGAGATTACCCAAAAGAACAAGCTAGCATTTCTAATATTGCACAAACAACATATCAGCCTGAATACGCTAGCAAGATCATGATAAGACATATATAACAAAGTTAAAGCTAGAAGGCTCAATATAAAGCAATGAATTTTAGCATTTTAAGCAAAGCTTCAAATCTAGCAAGTTCATCAACAGAGATCCTAAGATGATACTGGCCATGTCAAAATGTCAATGTGAGATCAAAAAGCTAACAATGACCACATTAAGAGACAAACAGGTCCTGAATTGAATCATGTTGCTCAATTTTTCTCAAACGCCCATTTTTCAACAGTTTTTCATTTGCAATGAATATTGAAGTTGATTAAAGGTATATCTTAGTGAAGAAGATCCTGGACTAGGAGCCATCCACAAACTCTTCCTAAGCTTCTACCAGGGCGACAAATCTTGAGGTTCATGTTAATTTTGAAAAGCAGTCCCCATGAAGTCGTCTGGATCATCAAACTATCTCCAAGTTCATGTCTATGACATGCAGTCTCGTGAGAGTAGTTTGACACATTTTAAGCACAAAACAATCCTTCAATTTGATTTTTTCATTTTTCACAAGAGCAGTTTTAGATTCTTAAAAGAACAAGAAGCTCAAGTAATGATCAATACTAGATTCAAGAGCTAACACAGCAATTTTGACATGACCAATGTCACAAAAGGAGCACTAATTGCGCAACTAGCTAAAACATCCACAAATTGCAGTTTTTAGTTCAAGTTGTCTTAAAGTTCTGGCTCATTCAGCAAAGACTTAGCTGCACATGTGAAAGCATGATAATTATAGCAGGTCAAAGAACTAGACATGACATTGAGCAGAATTGAAATACTAAAGCTCAAGAGGGTAATAAGCAAAGCTTCATCAATTTTAAAAGACAAACAGAAAAGCTTATATTACAATGCATCTTTTTGGATTTTCATATGAATGCAATATAATACAATGAGATGCACAAAAGACTTAAAAAGCCTAAAAAGAACAAAAAGATCAGAAGAAAATACCACTAGAAGAAGGTATCAGAAAAGATCAGAAAAACTCAGATGAACAAGGAAAGTTCAGAACAGAGCCAACTCCCCCTCAAACCAACCCGTAGGGATAAATTACCCCTAACTCACTTCTCAAGGTGGCAAATCTAGTTGGATCTAAAGGCTTGGTGAGGATATCAGCCAACTGAGTCTCGGACTCCACGAAATGCAGCACAATATCACCCTTCTCGACATGGTCTCTAAGGAAATGATAGCGAACGTCTATGTGCTTGGTCCTAGAGTGTTGCACAGGGTTTTTAGCAATATTTATAGCAGACATGTTATCACAGAAAAGAGGAACACTATCAAAAGCCAACCCAAAGTCCTTAAGAGTGGACACCATCCACAAAATCTGACTACAACAACTAGCGTGACTACATATTCAACTTCAAAGATGGATTGTGCAATGTAAGACGCTTCCTAGAAGACCAAGAGACAAGAGAAGTGCCTAAGAAGTGACAAGTGCCTGAGGTACTTTTCCTATCAAGCCGATAGCCCGCAAAATCAGAATCAGAAAACCCCCGAATGGACAAAGAAGAAGAACAGGAATACCAAATGTCATACTGGAGGGTAGAATGTAAATACCTGAAGATGCGCTTAACGGCTTGGCGATGGGAAGTCCTCGGAGACGCCTGAAACCTCGCACAGAGGCAGACCGCGAAGTGGATGTCCGGTCTTGAGGCCGTCAGGTACAAGAGGGAGCCGATCATGCTGCGGTACTCGCGTTGATCCACGGCTTCTCCTTCCTCATCTGGATCTAAAACAGTGGAAGTCGCCATGGGAGTGGCGATCGGCTTGCAGTCACCCATCTCGAAGCGCTTGAGCAGATCCTTGGTGTACTTCGTCTGATGGATAAAGATCCCTTCCTTGCATTGCTTGATTTGAAGCCCCAGAAAGTAGTTGAGTTCTCCCATCATACTCATCTCAAATTCCCTGGACATGGTCTCAGAAAAACTGGAAACAAGAGCATGAGAGGAACCACCAAAGATAATATCATCTACATAAACCTGAGCAAGCAGGAAGTCATTGCCACGCCTAAGAATGAACAGAGTCTTGTCTACCTTACCCATCTTAAAATCATTCTTAAGCAAAAAGGTCTTAAGTCTATCATACCAGGCTCTAGGGGCTTGCTTGAGACTATACAAGGCTTTGAATAGCTTGAAAACATGATGTGGATGCTTGGGATTCTCAAAGCCTGGGGGTTGTCTAACATACACTTCCTCCTCTATAAAACCATTCAAAAAGGCACTCTTAACATCCATCTGATATAATTTAAAGCCCTTAGAAGCAGCAAATGCAAGCAGAATGCGAATGGCTTCCAATCTAGCAACAGGAGCAAATGTCTCATCAAAATCTAACCCCTCAACTTGGCTAAAACCCTGAGCTACCAATCTAGCATTGTTTCTAACCACAGAACCGTCCTCATTTTGTTTATTTTTGAACACCCAACGGGTTCCTATCACATTATGACCATTTGGAGGTTCTACTAGGTTTCAGACCTTGTTCCTCTCAAAATTCTCTAACTCCTCATGCATGACATTGACCCAGCTAGAATCAGATAAAGCATGTGATATATCGCGGGGTTCGAAAGAAGCAACAAATGCAGACTGAGAGTAGAGACTTGGATCGTGATACCTGGAGCGAGTGACTCGCTCATGAAGACTACCAATCATCTGATCCGGAGGATGACGCCTCTGAATGTGAAGTGGAGCGCTCGGGGGAGACAATATCTCCTCAACCTCCGCAGGTACTGCTGATGAAGAAGATGCAGCAGGAGCCTCAATTGGGGGTGAAGCAGTCGTAGCAGGTTCTGGAGCTTGGACAGGAGCCTCAACAGCAGCAGGTGGAGGACAAGTATCAGCTTCGTCATCATCATCCTCCACAAAAATGCTTTCTGTCACCTGTGTATCACCTGAAACGTCGGATCTAGCTCCAGGGCTAGTCTCATCAAAAGTGACATTGCATGTCTCCTTGACAATGTTAGTTTCAACATTAAAAACCCGAAAACCCCTCGAATGTGCAGGATAACCCAGAAATAAACCATCAAAAGTCCTTGATTCAAATTTATCTAGATTTCCTGTTTTAATAATGAAACACTTAGCTCCAAAAACTCGAAAATGAGAAACAGAGGGTTTTCTATCAAATCGAAGCTCATAAGGAGTCTTGCCCAAAGATGGTCTCAAGAAGACACGATTTGCAATATGGCAAGCTGTAGCAATAGCTTCGGCCCAAAACCTCCTCGGTGTGCTATACTCATCTAGCATCGTCCTAGCCATCTCGACTAAGGTTCTGTTCTTCCTTTCCACAACGTCATTCTGTTGAGGGACGTGTGGAGAAGAGAACTGATGTTCAATTCCGCGCTCAGCACAAAAAGAAGCAAACGAGGCATTCTTGAACTCCATGCCATTGTCACTGCGGATCGCTCTCAAGGCACTCAGAAGTTCAGAAGCCAAACGAAGAACAAGATCATGATAATGACCAAAAGCTTCATCCTTCGAAGCAAGAAAGAACACCCAAGTGTATCTCGAAAAATCATCGACTATGACAAGAATGTACCATTTGCCACCAATTGGCCGAACCTAGCGGGACCAGCGGTATCCATATGAAGCAACTGTCCCGGTCCGTCAGTCATGACCATAGTCACTGAAGGGTGTGAGGCGGCAACTTGCTTGCCATGCCTACAGGGCGCACATACAGCATCCTTGACAGCTTTGAGTTTGGGCAAACCTCTCACGAGATCAAGGTTGCTAACTCGCGTCAGATGATCAAAACCAATGTGCCCCAAACGTCGATGCCAAAGCCAGAACTCAGAAGAAGGTGTAATCAAACATTTAAGAGAACCAGCAAGAGATTCAGAAAAATCAGCTCTAAAGATCCTAGCAACTCTATAAATCCCAAAAACGAGCTCACCAGCTGAATCAAGCACCCGACAAGCATTTTTCTTAAATATAGTCTCATAACCATCATCAAGAAGCTGTGAGACAGAGAGTAAATTAAACCTGAGCTTGTCCACAAGGGCGACGTCCTTTAGGATGAAGTTGTCGTTCACCCTGATTGATCCCGTTCCTTCAATCCGCCCTTGAGTATTGTCTCCAAAGGTGATGAAGACATCACCTGTCGACCGCGTGAAGGAGGTGAACCATCTTGAATCTCCGGTCATGTGGCGTGAACAGCCGGAGTCGACGAACCACGTGTTCTTCCTCCCGCGGTACTCCTAAAAATCAAGGCACAAAAGATCGATGTGTCTCAATACTGGGGTTAGTTAAACATGACTTGGGAACCCAGTACTGAGACACATGTCTGCGAGTAGTATGCAAAGCAGAAGTGCTATCCTTGATTCTATTTGAAATTATGTTATGAGCAATGGTGACTCAGAGCATGAGAATGATTAGCATGTGAAACAAATCCTAGACCAGGTTTCTTCCTTTCTAAATTACCATATCTCACAAAAGCTCTAGGTTGATTAGATAACATTCTAGCAAGATTTTTCTTAGCATTTTTCAACCTACGCCAACAGAACTCAACCAAATGGCCATCCTTCTTGCAATAGGTGCAATGGTACTTGGTACCACTGGGAGAAGCACCTTTTGACTGAATAGATGGTTGGGCAAAACCTGCAGATTTGAAAGTGATCTTTGCAGGTTGGGTATCAAATTCAACTAAGCCATTTTTCAAAATTTGAATACCACTAGATTTGTCCTGGGCAAAGTTGTATCCTAACCCTTGCTTCTTATAAGGAGTTTTTGACTTGTCAAGAATCATGTTTAACTGTTTCTTACCTTTAGAGAATCTTTCTAATGTGTCCTTAAGGTAAGCAATTTCTTTTCCAAAGTTAACACATGAATCACAAGTTTTAGCGTTAAGCCTCTTCTTATAAAAGAACAACTTCAAGCTTAAGAGCTTCACATGAAGCACAAGTAGCAGAATTAATACTGTCCTTAAGCTTGGCATATTTAGCTCTAGCTGCTTCTACAACATCATGTACTTCACGTTCACGTTCTAAGCAGACAGAGCAAGAGCTAGATTCAACCACACCAGAGACAATCAACTTGCTAGACTTTAAGCATTTTTCGCAAGGAGCAGATTTAACTTCAACTAGCTCAGTCCTAGCATTTTCAAGTTGTTGCAAAGCAATATCATGAGCAGATTGCAGTTTAACTAGTTCAGAATGTAAAGCATGGCAGGATAAGCATTCATCAGATTCAAGACTTTTAGTATTCACAAGTTCTAATGTGAGTTTATCTACTTGTGACTCTAACTCCTCATTCCTAGTCATGATGAATTTTAAGGCTTTATCCTGACCTAGCATTTGCTCATAGACAGTTTCGCATCTAGCAAAGAGAACATCATAGGAGGGAGATACCTCATTGTTGTCATCGATGTCGTCGGAGTCAGCCATGAAGCACATGACTGTGAAGTCCTTGGCCTTTCCCTTCTTGTCTTGAGGGAGCTCCTCCTCCTTGTCCGCCTCGCTCCCGGAGTCCACATCGCTCAAGGATCGTTCTCCAAGAGCGGCAAGAACCCGGTGAGCAGCCTTCCTGAGCTTGACATCATCGAACTTGGACTTGCGTCCCTGAGGCTTCTTCCAAGCTGGCTTTTCATCCTTGTAGTTGCTCTTACCTTTCAGCTTGGGGCAATTTGCCCGCATGTGATTAAGCTCTCCACACTCATAACAAGTCACAGGGCCGCCTCTCTTTTTGTTTCTCATATTGTTGTAGGCCCGTGTGAACTTCTTAATCAAAAGTGTCATCTCAAGCTCAGGAATACTTTCAAGATCCTCTTCTTGAATTGCGGATAAAGAAGCAAGAGAAATTCGGAAGAACACTCAAACGACCCATCGAGACTCTCTTGAGCGGTCCGCTGCAAAGCCATGTTACTCTTCTTAGAATGGTCACTGGATCTCATGAGTCTTGAGCTTGCTATAGAGCGAGCTCAAAGTCGATCGAGAAGTTGACATTTTCTGAATGACGGTAGCCTTTATCTCCCACTCCTCGGTGTTGATTGCGGCCGGGAGATGGATGACATTTTCGATCAAGCAATTCAATACCAACAGACTTCATCTGATTTATCACTGTGTTAAAGCGACTGAAAATGTCATCGATGCTCTCACCAGGACGCATCTCGAATTTGTTATATTCTCTTTTATAGACCTGCTGACGCACTTGTTTGATTTGGGAAGAACCCTCATGATAGGTTTCGAGGGTCTTCCAAATCTCATGTGCAGTCTCGAGATTGCAAATCCTATCATATTCCTGTCTACCAAGCCCACCATACAGAAAATTCTTTGTCTTACGGTCATTAGCCAAGAGGGCTTCAGAAGCCGGCGTAGCAACCTCAGGCAACATGAGCGGATCTCGAACAGCCTCCCAAATACCTCGTGGTTCGCTCTCAAGAAAAACACGCATGCGGTTCTTCCAAAAGGCATAGTCGTGCCCATCGAAGATATGCGGTTTGGAGGAGTACTTATCCATCGCGAAGTTCAGTGACCGGTTAAGATCAAGATTGAACTAACCGGGCTCTGATACCACTTGTTGGACCGAAAAGGCGACTAGAGGGGGGTGAATAGGAGCACAATCAATTTTTCAATATATAAAAGCGTAGCGGAAGACTTGTATTGAATCTCCTTCAAACCCCCAAAAGAAACGATCAAAAACACAAAAATCAGCCTAATGAATAAGATCGATGAACGATCGGTCATATGCGTGAATAGATGCGGCCGTATCGCACTCGGTACTACCGCGTGAACAGTGTCGGTCATACCGCGGTGAACAGTAAAATCAGGTGAATAAATAGTAAATAGCCTGAAAACGGAAACAAAAATTGACGTAACTTTTGATCCGTAACTCCAAACTTCACGAAACTTGAAACAAACCTTCCTAATGAGGTCAGGAACCTATTCTATGCGACGATTGTGAAGATCCTTGCCAAAGTTCCTATCTTTTTCAATTTGAACGAAGATGGTTCAAAAATCGAGCCAAAAGCAAAATATGATCTAGAGACTTGCTCGTGGGTGATTGATGATCAAGATGATCCTAGATGGGTTCCCACATGTCACAGAAGTTAGATCATGGCAAGAAACCAAGCAAAAACTCGTGGATCAAAAAAAGACTCAAAATCATCAAATAGAGAGAAAGAAGGCAAATGAACTCATTTTTGAGAGAACTTTCTTTGGATTGATTTGATATGGTATTGGTTTACAGCCACTCCATCAATGGAGGACAAAGACTCAATACATGAGCACGAAATCAAATCCAACTCTCTAGAACCCTAACCTCCAACTATCAACTCCCTAAGCACAAAACCAAAACTATGGTTTACAAGTAATGAGAGGGTTGAGGGGGTGCAGCCACCTCCCTCCTCTATTTATAGTGGAGGCTTAGACCTTCTAGAAGAGTTTTCCTAATGGGCTCCCGTTAAGGCCCAACACAAACGGGCCACACACGCACGCATTTTAAAGCATCGTCTTCATCTCCTCTTGACCTAATCCGCTTCTCCACGCACCGTCTTGCGTCGCGGGTTGGCAAAAGGTAACAAAGGCGGTATTTGGTAAAATTACCAAAATACCCTTCTCGATCTTTTCAAGACCGAGTCCAATCTTCGCTGGCGATCGCATGCTCGCCACGTGTAGGTTGATCCAACGGCTCTCATCATGTCGGCAAGTCTCTCCCATCCGGCTCCCACCGAAACCACCATGGCACTTGCACCGACCCCGCGCCGCTGATCCAACGATCGAATCGCCTGCGTTCGGTCACCTTTGTCCATCTTGCACCATGCTTGAGTCTAATGACTTCACCCGGCATCGTCGATCGTTCTGAACCTCAGCTCTTCAAGCCTAGTCCCGATCATCCTCGCCATTAACCGTCATTGACCACAAGCAACCTGCACAACAATAGACAAGCAAATCGAAATCGGGAACAAGTTCTTCACAACTTGACCCACGTTAGTCAAAACATGCATCATGCAACACATATGCACTGATACCCATGAACTTGACCTAACTCAAAAACCAACTTCCAAGTTAACAGAAACTTATAACAGAATCGGTACTACCGCCAACCAAGGACCGGTACTACCGCGATCATGGTCGTCTCAGCGCATATACCGCGGCGTCAGCTTCTCGGAAATCCAAAGCTCCCCAATTATATCTTCTCTGGAAATTACATACCGTACTCAACAAGCCGGTACTACCGCACTGCGGTCGTACCGCTCCCTCACTTGCGGTCATACCGCTCAACGGTACTACCGATTGTCCTGAACCTTGCTGAAAACAGGAGTTTTGACAAACCTTGAACAACATTGCCAATTGTAACATCATCCTAAGATCTCAGACATATCCCCATGATATCCACAGGTCGTCCACCATCATATGATCACCTACGTGTGTTCGGATGTCTTTGCTATCCAAACTTGTTGGCCACCATACCTCACAAGCTCTCTCTCCTCGCTCAACTCCATGCATCTTTCTTGGATATCCTATTGAACACAAAGGTTATAGGTGCATGGACCTCTCTTCTCACAAAGTTATTATCTCACAACATGTTATCTTTGATGAAAGTATTTTTCCCCTTTTCCACTAGAGCAAGCACCACACTTGTTGGTCCTTCCTCTCCTTCCCAGGATACAGACAACCCCTTCCAGCTTTTCTTGCGGATTCATTCTGCATGTGGTGCCACCTCTACCACGAACAGTAACTGCACTGCATCTCATTCAGGTTCAGTTGTGCCCTCACCTGCTCCATCTCCTATAGTTTCAGACTTACCATCTGACCAAAACTATACACCACCAGCTCGACCTCTACCTCCAAATGCCCAGCCAGTCCAACCTCCTATTAATTCTCATCATATGTTGACCCGAGCCAAGTCTGGATTCAAAGTTCCAATAGATAAACTATCTCTTTCTGTCATTGTTGCCACTATCTCACCTCTCCCTTCCTCATATCGTGTAGCTCTCAAAGACCCAAATTGGCACAATGCTATGCTTGAGGAATATAATGCTTTGATGCAGAATAATACTTGGTCTCTTGTTCCTCGTCCCGTAGGTGTTAACATTGTCATGGGGAAATGGATTTTCTAGCATAAACTTCACCCTGATGGCTCACTTGCTCGCTACAAGGCGCGGTGGGAGGTATGCGATTTCTCGCAGCAGGCTGGTGTTGATTATGGAGAGACATTCAGCCCCGTCGTCAAGCTGGCTACCATACGTGTCGTTCTCAGCCTTGCGACATCACATTCTTGCCCAATCAAACAACTTGATACCATTAATGCTTTGTTACACAGTAACCTCGAAGAAACTGTCTATTGTCACCAACCTTCAGGCTTTGTAGACCCCTCTCCTCCTTCTCATGTTTGTTGTCTTAATAAGTCCCTTTATGGCTTTAAACAAGCTCCTCACACCTAGTTTCTCTGCTTCACCACATATCTTCTTTTTTTAGGTTTTGTAGCCTCAAAATGATTATGCTCTTTTTATATATCGTCGGGGTAATACCACAACCTATCTACTTATTTATGTAGATGATATCATTCTCACCGCAAACACACAAACCTTGCTTCGGTCTATCTCACTTCCTTACTGCCAAGAGAATTCTCCACGAGTGATCTTGGTGAGCTTCATCACTTCCTAGGGATTCCTGTTCACCGAAATACTCACAGTTTATTTCTTTGCCAGCGTGGTATGCACTTAAGATTTTAGAATGTGCTCACAAGATAAATTGCAAACCAATTTCTACACTAGTAGATACATGCTCTGAGCTTTCAGCTCAATGCAGGCCATCAGTCTCATACCCTACTCTATATTGTATTTTGTCTGGAGCATTACAGTACCCCACTCTTACTCGCCCCAACATATCCTATGATGTCCAAAAAATATGCCTCTTCATGCATGATCCTAGAGAAACTCGATTTGAGCTTGTGAACACACATTCTTCGTTACATCAAGGGGACTTCTCACTATGGTCTATAGTTGTACAAGTCATCTTCTACTAATCTTGTTGCTTATTCGGATGCGGATTGGGTGGGATGCCCTAATACTTGCAAACCCACATCTGGTTTTTGTGTATTTCTTGGCAACAATCTTATTTCTTGGTCCTCAAAGAGACAACACAGTGTTTCACGTTGAAACGCTGAGGCCGAGTATCGTGTCGTGGCTAACTCCGTAGCTGAATCATGCTAGCTCCAACAACTACTTACCGAGATTCATCATCCACCAAGTCGTGCTACCATTGTGTATTGTGACAATATGAGTGCAATGTATTTGTCGTCAAATCCAGTATAACACTAACAAAAAAACACGTGGAGATCGATCTTCAATTTGTGCACGAGTGCGTCACTCTTGGCGAGGTCCGTGTGCTTCATGTATCGTCGACATCTCAATTTGTTGATGTATTGACAAAGGGGTTGCTGACGTCAGTGCTTCAAGAGTTGAGATCCAGCCTGAACGTTCGTTTGGACCATGCATAGGCTGAGAGGGGTTGTTAGACTGATCACATCTCGCACGTCGTATCTCTCAACAACTCCCTCAATTGCACGTCCCTGGTCTGCTGTCTACACCCGAGTCCAACATATGCATGGCTCTGCATGCACCCGATATTCTCTTTATTGTAACATACTCTGTTGTATCTCTCGTCTCTCTCTTTCTCGTACTGTGCATCTGTAGGATTGAGCATAACCGACTAGAAGAAGGTGAATAGGAGGTTTTTAAAACTTTTCAACTAATTAACAATTTTAAATTTGGTTATCTTAATAAAATTTTCTAGCACAAATACAATGAAAGACTACTGAGTTTTTTTAAACAATTATGAGCTAAAATCTATACTAGATATAATTTTAGCTAAGCAAATCCATATAAGTAAATAGTTAAAGGAAAATGCAGAATTAGTAAAGACAAGAGATAAACCACAATGAAGACAATGATGTTTTTCCCGTGGTATCGAAGACTTACCGATCTTCACTAATCCACGTTGAGGTGAGTCCAATCGAATTGGACCGGCTCTACGAATTAAGCTTTAACCCTCGATCACTAGAGTTGTTCTTTCTCCTCTCTGGAGGTGTTGAGCATAATACCACTTCACAATCCGTTGCCGGGACTCTTCACAATCTTTTTTGAAGAGCTCACCGCGCAAACTTCTTCTTCAAGCCGTCTAGGTACCAGCAAGCACCAAGAGTAACAAATTGTCGCGCTCGCTTGAAGACTATCAAGTGCCAAGAGTGATCAACTAATTATGCAATACACTTAATAGCTCTCAACAACCTCAACATGAGAATTCAATACAAATGGGTAGAAGAGAGAGCACCAATAACTCAAATGTATTCAATATGGCCAAAGGTACTTGGCTTAGTGCTGGTGAGGGAGTATTTATAGCCTCCAATCACAAAACTAGCGTTTGGAACAAATCCCTAATACTGTCGTTCAAGCCCGGTATTACCGTAGTCGAAAAACAATGGTTGACTGTTGTTCATTAAATGCGTCTGTTATAGCCGTTACAAAAAAGTTACAGTACTACCGCCAACTATAAACCGATACTACCATATTGCAGTAATACCGCTCGGCTATATCGGTATTACCGATTTTCAGAGGATCAAAAAACTCAAGAAAAACACCCTTGACGAGGATCTGATAATCCTCATTTTATTTATCCTTAATCATATAATATGGGTAAATATGACGTCACACGGTATACCCCTTACTGTTGTAAGGGAGAAGTTAGCCAGGTGGTCGTAAGTCCTTCTACGACCACCCCCATAGTCGTAAGTATTTCTACGACTACCACGTAATCGTAAGTTCTCCTACGATTACCTTCGGCTGTAAGTCTTTGTACGATCAGTATCCAGTTGTAAGCTTTTATACGACTACCCCCTGGTCGTAAATCTTGCTACGACCAGTCCTGCCACGACTTCTCCACAGATAACTGGGTCCACTCGCCAGTAGGCCCTATTAATTGTGAGATCTGAGCAGTCAAGATATGTAGTTATACCTGGAATAACTACAAATAACTCACCATTATCTATGATTGATAACCGTCAGGCAACGTGGGGAGGTTACTACTCCGGTAATTACTCTCATTATTGCGTAATGATGAACGCCTCTTGACCTGGAACGACAACCGCCTCCACAGCATACTATAAATAGGCATCTTTTAGAGGTAATGAGAGATGCTTTTTGGGAGAAAAAAGGGCGCAAGTCTTCTCCTTGATTGTAACCAGGATACACAATACAATACACACAGGAGTATGGTTGTTATTCTCGCTGGAGAAGGCCCAAACCTGTATAAAAATCTCCGTGTCTCCTTTGTCTGCGTGATCAATTATGGAGACCCCCTGAATCAAATAATCTTTATGTAAGATCGGTTCTAAAACACCGACAGTTGGCGCCAACCGTAGGGAGATTTCTGGTAATTCCTTGTCAACAGTTCTTTCTTTTCTCTTTGATGCTACCATGGCAGGAGAATAGAACGAGGGGAATTGGTTCGGCTTGGCCGATTACGCAGACATCGACATGGATGCTGGCTTCGACTATGAGCCGAGTATCGAATCATCTGACGGTATTGCCGCCTCTGGAGATCTTCTATCAGATCTCGGAGACTGCATCACCGTCGGAGTTCAGGACAGAGAAGATCTCCTTTGATGTTGTCAATTTCGATACGGCATATAATGACATACTCGGACAACCAACTTTGACAAAATTCTTAATAGCTACTCATTATGGGTATCAATATCTTAAGATGTCAGGTCCCAAAGGAGTAATCACAATATATTGTGACAAGAAGATGACACACTCCTGCGACCGTCGTTCCCTCGAGATGGTTGGACAAATACCAACTCAAGACGAAAGTTAGCCTTCGACTAGCAAGTCGAAGCCTAAAGCTGCACCAAAGCCGAACAACCAAGTCAAAAAGATTCCTCTGGACGCAGAGGAGCCCTCGAAGACTGTTCGCATTGGGGATTCTTCCGACCCCAAATAGGAAGACACCCTCATCACTTTCCTCCGAGCAAATGCAGATGTCTTCACGTGGCAAGCATCCGACATGCCCAGAGTCCCCAGGGAAGTGATCGAGCACAGACTAGCCTTACGGTCTGACAAAGTACCCGTAAAACAGAAGTTACAGAGATTTGCCCTTGATCGACGAGATACTATTATGTCAGAATTGGACAAGTTGCTTAAAGTAGGCTTCATGTGAGACCCCGGCTTATTTGGCTTGTAATAGTTAACCATCCACTTGGTCCTAGCATTACAAATCAAATAAACCAAGCCTCGAGATATGTATACTTCCCAGAACTGCAGTATACACACCTCTCACAAAATCATGCATCAATTCCATTCTAGACATAGAATCCAAAGCAACGCGTTACTAGACAGTAAACATACAGAGTAGAGTTATTACAAAGAGGGCCGACCGGCCAAATATCATACAACAACTAAGTAGACAGCGGAAACAAAAGTGTCATAAGATGGCAATAAACAAAAGCCAATTAGTGTGCCTTTAAACCCACAAGGCAACCAACCGGGCCGCCAAGCTAGTCGTCAAACCCGTGGTACATCTCACCGAAATGAGGCCCTTGGGGCTCACCTTCTTCCTCTGCAACAAATAACATTAAGCAAAGCAAATGAGTACAATAATGTACTCGCAAGACTGACGTGTGAACTAGCAGACCTATACATATGCTACATGCAAGCTTATTTAAGTGGAGGCTGTATGGCTCATTTCTAGCATAAGGCAATATTTTATTTGCAATAATGTAATAGATTGAAAGCAATTTGTAAAATTTGCTTTTAAATGTTGAAATAATAACGAGATACAATAAGTAGCAAAAGTAATCACCTAGAGGTGACCAACCCAATAGTCACCACAACATAGCACGAATCCCTGATTCGTACCACCCATCCAGTTTTAATTAAAAGGTTGTAGTCTAACTCTCGAAAGACCTCCCCAAGCGTGTCCATAACCTAGGACGAGGCTATTCGAATAGTTTTAACCCTGCAGGGGTGTACCAATGTACCCACACTTTAGACCGCCTTTCCACCAGCCACGGTTAACATACTTCCTTTGGTATGCAGGCACGGCTAAGTCTAACAAGACATTTCCAATATTGCGTATCAACTACGAGCCGCTCGTATGGCCAGAAAACCATACACTTACATTGTAAAGCCGTAAAGACAACTACCCCTCGGGGTAAAGCTTTACGGACAACTACAATGCTCCCAGTACACAACCACCCTATTTTCCCACAACACAACACACACACGCCCACCTGCGACTCGTAGCCAACACACGCCAAAGTACTAAGTCAAGAGAGGTCTCATACCCTCTAGTATAGTTAGCACGCAAGAATGCTTGGTTTAGTGTAACAAGATGTTCGGTCCTTGTTGACTCGGGCACCATTCCAGTCACACCCAAAATCACACCAACATACCAATGTGCCCAAGTCCAAATTATTTTATTTTCATTTGTAGTTTTTTACAATTAAACGTAGCAAAATGCTAAATCATAAGGTTGTAATAATTTGTGTGATCAAAGTTATCGACTAAGTCGACAACCGCCTATTTCTAACGGTAGCTAAGCATGACTAAGCATTTTGACTCGTGACCTACTAAGTGATAAGAGTTCATCCAACGAACTCTAAATCACAGCAAGAATACCCTAGGCTCGGTAGTAGAGATTGAAACATTTGCCTACAAGTAATGCATCTAATAGGTCAACTAATCGGCAATAATTTGAAACAAGATAGCGATGCACACATAGAATTTGCAAACAACATATTAGATTTTGAACATAAAGGTATTAACATGATCAAACTACTTGCCTAGTTGCTGCTGCTCAAAATGTTGCTGAGGCTCATTCTCGATAATACCGAAATCGTCGCAATCTATCGATCGAGCAAAAGGGACAAATAAGAACGAATAACACCGACAATAACCAAAATTTAATTTAATCCAATAAGCACGAATTTCATACAGTAGTTAGAGAATGATTTTACAAAATTTTAGAAACAGGGAACATTTTATTTGGAGTTAAGAAGAATTTTCTAGGAATTTCCAAGTTAGAAATACATAAAAACATCATTAAATTAATTATCAAAATTTTATGAACAGGGACATACTTAAACTTATTCTGGTAAAAAGTACATTAAAAATAAAAATTAATAAAATTGGTTTCATTCGATTTGGAGCAAAATTGAATTAGTTATGGATTTTCTAAGTTAATTGAATTATCAGGTCAAAAGTAATTCAATTCGGAAATTCAAAAAGGAATAAACCTTTCTTTACCGGGGCTCAGCTAACTCACGGTCGCTGACCGGTGGGCCTGGCGAGGACGTTGACTGGGTCAACTTTGACCCAGCCGGTGCCAACGGCGACGTCGAAAACGTATTAACAGAATACGTCTTCGGCTTACCAAAAGCGTAACCCTAACTTAAACGTACAGAAAAATACGTTTCCTTTAAGAGAAAGCATATTTTCAAACTTTACACAAATACTTAATCGGTAACCTGGGCCCACATGTCATCGACTCGGAGGATTTTAAACGGCTAGATTTAAATTTCTAAATACGCTTAAACCAGGGGGTCCACATGTCAATGATACAGCTAAAACGGAGATTAGTACTAAAGACTGTGCTTAGTGCTAAGGACAACGGCGGCTTACTGGTGTTCACGAGGACGGCGGCGCGACCGTGCAGCGGATCTAATGAACCAGCGAGTCTTCGGGCGCGTGGGTGATACCTCCAGGTTCACCGTGACCTCGCGAACCCGATGACGGCGACACGGGCCCTCGAGGATGCCGACGGCGAGCTGGCGGTGAACGGAGGCGGAGACGAAGCTACGGCTCACGCGGAGAAGACGCTACGGGCTTCGAGAAGCTTCGGGAAGGGGCGCCTAGAGATCTCCTCGGCTCCAGGAGCGATACGCCCAAGACAACGCCGCCGAAGGAGGTCCGAGGCGGCCAGAATCGACGCGGCGGCGAATCACCGTGATCGGAGAAGAAACGGCCGCACGCCCTCAACGAAGTACCAAAAGCGAAAACGAACCCACCGTTAGACTCAATGGAGCATTGCGATCACAAGGGACCAAGTGCTGAGGTTAGAAACTCACTGGAACGCCTTAACGGCTACGGGGTCGCGGCTACCGGACGCGAAGACGAAGAAGTCGTCCCGGCGATCCAGTGGGCGACGAAGACCCGGGATGACCAAAATGGACGCGGCGTGGAGAGAGGAACGCAGCGGTGGGGTCTCGAGCTCGAGGGTGGCACCAACACGGCGGCGCTGCTCTCGGCTTGAACCTCGGCCGAAACGAAAAAGAGGGCGGAGAGAGCGAAGGAGTGGAAGAAAGAGAAAATGGTTTGTCCCCGGAGCTTTATGGGAACTCGGCGATGCTTCAGAGGTGGACATGCGTGCATGAGAGGTCACCGACGAGGTGCGTGGCACGCATGCGCGATCGCCAGCGAGCTCCGGTTAGGCAGCGGGGGCGACGAGGATGAACCTGACAAGTGGGGCCCGCCCATCAGTGATAGTGAGAAAGACGACACGGTGAAGTGGCTGAGTCGGAGTCTGACTCGGGCTCGGGCACGGCGGTTAGCTGGTTTGACTCGATCAAGAAGACGCAGATCATTAGATCTTAAATGGACGGTTGAGATCTGGTGGAATGTGTTGGACAGTCCGATTAGATCGGGCGTGGGTGGACCGTGCGATTTGCATCGGACGGTGGATAGCGATCGGGCTCGGGCGATGCAGCTAGGCGGTGCGGTCGAGCCGAGTGACGTGGTCGGACTCGAGTCGGAGTTGGGTTCGAGCCCGAGGAACAGTGAAAATGTTGACTGGGATTAAAATCTGTTTTCCCACTTTGACCAGTGCTTTAAAATTAGAAATAAAATTCCTAAAATCCTAAAATTAATCAGAGGTGTTCCTAGGATGCCCTAGTGTTCATAAAAATTATTAAACTCACTTTTGATACTATAATTTGTATAATATAAATTCAAATTTAGCCTAGTTCATTAAATGGTGTTTGAATTTTCTAAGGATGGTAACTAGTTCCAAAAATTCTGGAAAAATTACATTTATTCAAGATAAATATTATAAGATTTGAATAAATTATTTCCAGAAGATGATCACAAGTTTTTGTCTCTGATTTCTTTAGGAGTTAAGATTTAAGTTATATGTTCTAAATGATTTCAAAAATTTTAAAGACAACAATTCATGCAAAAGCTCCAGAAAATCAAAACATGTCCAAAAGTTTTAAAATTTTCTCATTTTCATACTTTGGAAATACAAATCCAAACTTCGGATGTTACACTTCATAAGAGAAGTCAACCACCCAGAGTGGTTGGGCAACCCTGTAATGGTTAGAAAGTCGAACGGCAAATGGCGTATGTGCGTAGACTTTACTGATCTTAATAAAGCTTATCCAAAAGATGATTTTCCTTTAACTCGCATCGATCAGTTGGTTGACTCTACTGCAGGATGTGAAATGTTGAGGTTTCTGGATGCATACTCTGGTTACCACCAGATCAATATGTGTCGAGAAGATGAAGAGAAGACCACATTCATTACATCGTTTGGAATATTTTGCTATATCAAAATGTCATTCGGTTTAAAGAATGCTGGGGCTTCTTTTCAGTGTTTGATGCAAACGACTTTTGCTCCTCAACTAGGCCGAAACCTGGAGGCCTACGTTGATGATCTAGTCGTAAAAAAGTAGCAAACGGCTCAATCACATCACAGACTTGCAGGAAACATTCAACAACCTCAGAAAATACCACTTGAAGCTTAATCCCGAGAAGTGTGTGTTCGGGGTCTCTTTAGAAAAATTGCTTGGATTCTTGGTCTCTACACGAGGAATCGAAGCAAATCTTGAAAAGATAAAGGCCATCATCTAGATGTGCCCCCGACCATGAAAAAAGAGGTCCAGAAACTCACAGGATGCATGGCGACATTAAGTCATTTCATCGCACGTCTGGGAGAAAAAGGACTGTTTTTCTTCAAACTTCTAAGGAAACATGAAGGCTTCGAGTGATCGGAAGAGGCTAACGTAGCCTTTGAGGAGGTCAAGAGGTATCTTACGAGGACGCTCTTAATTTATCTCGCTGCCATGCCACAGGCAGTAAGCGCAGTACTGGTCGTAGAACGTGAGAACGTACAACGACCAGTTTACTACGTTAGCGAAGTTTTACACGGGCCTAAGGAGCGTTACCCTTAGGTTCAAAAACTTTTGTATGCTCTCCTCATGTCTTCGAGAAAACCGCGGCATTATTTTCAAGCGTACAAACTAGCTGTGTCGTCTGAGTTTTCCTTGGGAGCGATCCTCCAGAATAGGGAAACAGCGGGACACATGGCAAAATAGTCAGTCAAATTTGGGGCGTTCGACATCCATTTTGTATCCCGAACGGCCATTAAATCCCAGATCTTGGCAGACTTTGTCGCCGAATGGACAAATCCTGAACGACAACTGCCTCCACAGCATACTATAAATATGCATCTTTTAGAGGTAATGAGAGAGGCTTTTTGGGAGAAAAAAGGGCGCAAGTCTTCTCCTTGATTGTAATCAGGATACACAATACAATACACACAGGAGTAGGGTTGTTATTCTCGCTGAAGAAGGCCCGAACCTGTATAAAAATCCCCGTGTCTCCTTTGTCTGCGTGATCAATTGTGGAGACCCCCCGAATCAAATAATCTTTACGTAAGATCGGTTCTAAAACACCGACAACCCTCTTTGGAAAAATCATACCACCATGTAAAACTCGGTATTACCGACTTGCGGTAATACCACTCAAGATCTGCGGTCATACCGATATTAGGTTTTAAGAAAACTCCCAAAAACATGTTTATTGAAGAAAAAAAAAATATACCGTCAACTAGATTTCGGTATTACCGACTTGTGGTAATACCGCTCATCAAATGCAGTCATACCGATTTTGGGAATTCAAGAAAACCTTCCAAAACATGCTCTCTGAAGAATACATAACAGACTTTGCCGCTCATCACTTGCGGTCTTACCGATTTTTGAACAGTTTTCTAGAAGCAAAATCAAATGCAATGCATGACTTCTAGTTGATCAAGATGGCACAAAAAATAGATCCTCAAGCTACTAGCTATGATCCCTCTTTATAGTACGGTATCTAGCCTACAAATCCGATCTTTTTCTCTAAACACCGAGACCGGTAAAATACAATAAAAAATTCTTAGACTAAATGATAAATTTGTCTTTGGCCATGTCGATCCTTATTGCCTTTGCATTGCCAGATCCATGTCATCATTCAAGCTTTGGGACTTAACCTTGAAACACCTCAACACACACGTTAATCCCTTAATTACATTATTGATATTAATTACTAAAACTATTTTTAGGGGCTTAGATGCTTTCAGCATCTCTCAAAGACCTAAATTGGCACAATGCTATGCTTGAGGAATATAATGCTTTGATGCGGAATAATGCTTGGTCTCTTGTTCCTCGTCCTACAGGTGTCAATGTTGTTATGTGGAAATGAATTTTCCAGCATAAACTTCACCCTGGTGGCTTTGACCATAATAATGTAGTAGCCTAGTTCAGATCAGAGAAATGGAAGGGTGGAAAGATCTACTGGGAAACGGCCGGTGTGTAAGGACCAGTGCAACGACCGATCAACAGGCACGCACCAGGCAAGTTGAGTTTCGCGATGGCCAGGAGTCTGCTCGTGGGCCATTGCAGGGGGGCCGGTGCCATGTGCGGGAGGAGGCAAGTCCTAACGCCACATATGCGGTGGAGATGAAATCCGAACACGAGAGGCACAGTTTTGAACACATATCGGCCGTCAACACGATAACATTTTTAGCATTAACGGTTATTTTTGCAATTAACATCACTAGGGAAGAAGAGAAAGAAAGTAAAAAAAATCCCAAGGGGAAGTGTTGGCCCATGCAGGTCTCGAACCTGCGACCTTCGCGTTATTAGCACGACGCTCTAACCAGCTGAGCTAATAGGCCTTTCGGTAAGATGGAGGAACATTAGATATAAATACTATAGTAATCTCCGAACTGGAACACACGACACCTGCCATGATACAGCAGGCAGATCAGCAGTAAAGGCACGGTGAAAGATGATGATATCTACAACCTTGGCAGCATCTACATGACTAGAATAATTCAGCTCCCGAGGAGGAAGATCATTGGTGCGATTTACCAACAGAATCCATTGTAATTTGTAACACAATTCTCAACAAAAGGATACAAACTGCAGTTAGGTTTACTTGTAATGTTGGATCAAGGAAAAAGGATTATTCTCAATGCTCAAATAATGACAGTTGACAGCAGATGGAAATCATGGAATGCGGTCAGAACAGATTTGGACTAACTTAGTCCACCTAAGATTACTGATCGATATCTCAAAACTGTTTGGTCTTTACTCTTTAGAAACTGCACTAGTCAGGAACTCCAAGATGCGCCTCTTCAACACTTGGAATTCGGTTTCAGACAGAGATGCTTCAACCAGAAATCTGCATAAGGTTGCCTCAGACGCTTCATCATAGTCCTTCCTCCTCTTCAGTACCAAATGGCCACTGAGCTCCCAGATTGCTGGATTGATTCTCATCTCGAGGAATTCCTGGCTTGCCTTTCCGAGGTCCTGCTTCTCAGCGTAGCACTGATCGATCATTTTGGAGGGAGACAAATGTTATAAGTTGTTGACCCATTGTTAGAGTATGAACATTTTTCAGAATTAGTACAATTGAGGTTGCATTGGTATTTGGGAGTACCTGTGGTAGCAGGAAAATTCTCTTGCCAGATTCAGAGATGAGCACATTGAAAGGTCTATTATTCTCTTGCAAGAAGATGCAGACATTTGAAACCACATCTGACAAATCCTCCAAGCTCGCCTGACCTTCAAATACAAAACCACTTACTGGGTATTGCACCAGCTGAACAATACTCACACCATTCCCTAGGGTTGCGAGTTTCTCTGTCGTTGCCTTTTCAATTGGATATTGTAATTCCAGATAGTATGCCTGACAATCAAATTATCAGTGAGGAGAGTATAGGACACTGAAATAATGAGGGAAAATTATAGTGAATCACTAACCTGGAAGTGAAGATGATTGATGGTTGCAAAGCCACCCAGACTGTTATAACCAACTCTGAAGAAGGGATTCCTTGCCTCCCTTGCAACATACATGGCGAGTAAAAAGCTCTCTTGTTCAATCCTTTGTGGTAAGCAATCCTGGATTCGAGGGATCAAAAGCACATGACAGTAGCCAATTGGACTTACCTGTCACACAGAAAATGGCAAAAATAAATCAGATTTTCACTCTACTAGAGTAGAAGTAATTATGACAAGAGGGAGACCCACTAACATTGATCAAAATGGCGCTAGGAGAAGCTGCAACCGTATGGGGAGCACCGTCAAAATACTGTGCAGAGTCATGCTCAGTTTCTTGGAATCTGAAGATCACTTCCTCTGGGCTAACTTTCGTGAAATCGAACTTCCCACTATCAAAAGGCTGGAGGACTTGGTTCATTCCAAATTCAGTAGGTCGTTTCTTCTGGTCACGTCCTTCTATTAACGTCGCCACAAAATTGTGTTCACCAGGTAGCACCTGCCGCATGATAGGAGATTCGGCTGAACCAAAAAAATCACCAGAAGATGTCCGTGCAGTTAATTGGAGAAAAATTTAAAACCTTAGTCTCACAGGAATTGATGTCATGGTGAAACAAGCCCCTCGCGTAGCGGTCGTCCCACTGCAATAATAATTCATGTTTCCACTCATTCAGCATTCTTACTATTCTAATTATCAAAGAAGTGAAGAAAAAATTGTTTTCCAGAAGTGCAAACACTACAAACCTCTTTGAAAAGCTTGCGGAGAAATGGCAATAAATTTGGATTGTCTTTCTCCATGCTCAGGGAACAACACAGGTCAAAAGCCTTGCTGCCCATGGCTGTTTTTCTTCAGCTGGCAGTTGTGTCAAACCATAGAAACATCAGACACTTCCTGCAGTATATGTGATGATGTTAAGAGGTTCCATAGTTGAGTCTTTCTACTGCATTGAAAAGAAGTTTTATGGTACTACAAAACAACCCAAATTAACAAATGTTCACCTTTTCTTCATCCTTACCATTTATAATTCAAGTCAACTGAACTAAAACAATATTGTACTCCAGTGAACAACAGAGCAAGAACACACTGAGAAGTAAAAAATTGTAGGATTTCGGGGAATAATTGTGTGTATCCCTTGGGACCACCACACCCTTTTTTTATAGTACCAAATATTACAACCAACTTGGACTCTTAGACTCGCACATAACTTTGACTCTTATCTAAACTCTAATATCTCCAACACTCTCTCTCAAGATAGGCATGAGATAACAATCATGTCCATCTTGTTACATATTGCAATACCATTATTAGAATATAGACTCCATAACCAATACCATCACAACGAAAAAAAAGTTTCTCACCACCAATACTACCAGGGACGTCACCAAATCTATCTCCACCATCTACTAGCTGCTCTGACCTCAACCTCATCTTCCTCTACCCTCATGCCCTCGGCCACCCCCGACCTCCACCATCTCTACCCACACGCCCCTAGTTTCGGCCTCCATCACCTCTACCTCTGTCACAGATCATTACGCCTAACTCTAGTCCTAATCCTCTCCTCGGCATCTCGAGCAACACTATCTCCAGCTCATACCAACACCACCGTCTGACACAGCCTCCACTGGAGCTACCACTAGCTCCTACTTCGTCCTCATCACCATCATCCAATTCCACCATTAGCACAACCACCAAAGCACCGCCTGAACAGTCTTCTCCCACTGTCTTCCATACCTTCTGTCATAACATCCGATACTATCACATCAAGCAACATAGCAGCTAGAACTCTCAGCAAACACACCATCATCTCCCCTTTCCCCAACACAACACACGCAACCACACTAGATCCTCCGTCGATCTGGATCCACACCAGATCCCCCTCAATCACACCAGATCCTCCATTGATCTGGATCCACACCATATCAGATCGTCAGACTTCCACACCGGATAAGATCCTCTACACCGGATTAGAAGATCCTCCACCCTCGAAGCACCCACACCATATCAGATCCTCCACACCGAATCAGATCTCACCTCCACAACACACACAGCCTCTCGATCTACACATCCCAATCACCAAACTATGCCGCACGTCTTTCCCACGATCACGGTAACACCTCAATCATCAACAACCCAACAGACAAACTAGCAGCACAACCACTTCGACCAGCATCCTCTTCCTTTTCTCTCCTTCCTTTTTTTCTTTTTCTCCTTTCTTCCTCTTCTTTTCCTTTTTCCTCCATTTTCTTCCCCCTGTTTCCTCTTTTCTTCCACTCGAGCTCCTGTTTCCTCTTTTCTTCTTTTCTTCCTTCTCTCCCAAGTAACCCCACAACCTTCTTCTTTCCAAGCTTCTTCTCCCCGTCCTCTCCTCTCCCTCCTCCACCACCGGGATCTCCTCATTTTGTCGTGTTTGGTCACTACTGATTCCAATCGATGCGCAGGTATTTCCTTCCAAAGCCGAACAAACCACCGCTCCTTAGTTCGTCTCTCGGTAGAACAAGGCACCTACTTCCCGAGCTCAAGCGCCGCTCCTTCCCCGAGCTTCTCCTCCCCATCCTCTCTAGCCAAGCCAGCCCACATCTGGCCGCCTCCGACTACCACCGCACCGCCTCAAGCCTCCCTCGGCCGCCACCGCTTCTTCACACCGCACACCGCCTCGCGCTGCCGGCGCCGCCTACTCCACCGCGCCCTCCGCCATCGCAGCCGCACTGCCTCTCCGCCGCTCTCCCTCGTCGCTCGTCCTCGGCTCTGCCACCGCCGCTGCTCTCTGCCTTCGGTTGACACCGCCAAGCCGCTACCGCCTCTGCTGCCTCTCAGGTCGCCGCCTTTGCGCCTCCTCACGCCAATGCCTCGGCTTGCCCATACACAACCTGGCCGGCCGCGATTCGTTCCCGTGCGATGCGGCCGCAGAGGACCACGCGCAACGAGGCAGCGCGACCGGCGGATCGACAGATGGCGGCGGCGGTTCTTCAGTTCTTCAGGTAAGGGTTTTTTTGTCGGGTTAGGATTTTTTGGTGGATCGGCTCTGATACATGTAGGATTTTGGAGAATAATTGTGTGTGACCCTTGGGAGTTGGGACTCCACACCTTTTATTTATAGTGTCAAATATTATAACCGATTTGTACTCTTAGACTCGCTAACGACTTGGACTATGATCTAAACTCTAATATCTCCAACAAAAATTTCATTAAGTCAAGCAGCATAGCTCAAAACCCAAGAACCCAATCCAGATTGCTCTGTCTATTCACAACTTAGCATTTGGGTTCATCGCAACCCAAAAGTTCAACAAGTGCAAAATAAGTAAGGATATATCAAACACCAAACTATTTCACCATTTCAACCTCCAGTGCGTCTAATCTAGGCATCTAGCACATGATGAATTGGCGATCCAAGGGCAGTAAGAAGTCACAAAAGATCATTCTTTGCTTGACTAAACTCATAAAAAGATTAAGGAACCTAAGAGGAGCGAATCCAGCGTACCAAGGAAGCCCCGCCGCGCGGTGCTGTTCCAGCGAGTACGGAATGCAGTGGGAGCAACCACAACCAGCTATGGAGCGAGAGGGGTGAGAAGAGGGGAGATGGACATGGAAGAGGTTCCCTTTCCTAGCTGCGAACGCAAGAATTGGATCTCACTCAAAAGTAAGCCTCGAAAGTCGAAACCAGGGGCTGGATTTGGTGATTCTGGGCAAGGTGCTGAGCGAGATTGTATTCCAATCACCGACACGACGATGAACTCACGCGAATCCCACATCCAGGAGGAGAGAGAGAAACTGATTGATTCCGAGCCTGGGCCTATGGAACTTGGGGATGAGGTGCAAGGCTGGAAAGACGAAGGCGGTAGCGGGCCGGGCCGTATTCGTCAATTCATTAATTACTAGGGCTATGTAAGGCCCATCTTCGTTTGGGCCTTTTAGAAACGGAGCTACCTCTTGCGGGCCCACTCGCAGCGGAACTGATCGCGAGAGGCCCCTATGGACCACGTCCACGGGTCGTAGGTTATTCCAGGAAGCTGACAAGTGGACCCCACGTCCAGTTGGGCCCACGCGTGACCGTCGCGTCGTTCCGTACCGGTAGTGCCGGCCCTACCCGACACCCGAGAGAGAATGGGGAGGGAGCCGGGAAACCGGAGGCAAAACATCCCCAAACAAAACGAGGGAAAGCGGCTAAAAATATAAGCGGAGCGGAGCAAAACCCCGAGCTCCCCAAACCCTAAAACTCTAGCTCCCGCCCTCCCCTCCCCTCCTCTCCACGCGGCTCCAGGGGTTGGAGACGAACCCGCCGCCGTCTCCATGGCGACCCTCCTGAGGCGCGCCTCGCTGCGGCGCGCCATCGCGGCGGCGGCCGCCGCCTCCTGTCCTGAGGTCCAACTCTCCTTCTCTCCCCTGTGTTTAAGCGTGTGTGTGTGTGTTGGGTTGGAGGGCGGGGGCGGCGGTCCCAGTGATGTGTTCCGAGTTGAGCTTAGTGCGCCGACTCTGCCGATTGCGAGTCAGAGCTCAGAACCCTAGTTTGGTCTCGGGGTTTGATTGTTTGCGTATGGAATCAGGGCTTCTTGGGCGCTGGTTTTCTCCATTTTAATCTCAATTTCTGACTGTGCAAACCGGCAAGTCCGCGTCAATTTGCTATATGCCACCGAATGGCGTCGTTTTAATCACTTACTTCGAGCGATCGATTAAGGTATCGCCCCCCTGCTTGGTAGAGGCACTTGTCTTTATGAAACTGCGATTTGCTCTTACTGCGTCATATACTATTTGCTTTCGATAACCTTTGATGGCATGCTAAAGGAGTCTTGTACGCTTTAGATTACTAGATTAGTCTCCACTGACTGTCTTCAGGTTACAATACAGTTTCACACCGTCTTTATCCTGCCAAGTTGCAACCTACTTGTGGCGTGAGGGGTTGTTTGCACCTATGTGATATACTAGTATGCACTAGGATTCAAAAAGATACTGTAAGAAATTTGATACACGCACTAGGATTCAAAAAAAAAAGTACTGGAAGAAATGTGATAGATGCACTAGAATTCAAAAGGTGACCTTTCCTGGTGATCTGGAAAAGGATGCTAATTTAGGCCGGAACGTTTCATCATTCATGTGAATCAATTGTCTACACATTCTGATATGCTGTTGCTTATGCTTTATTATTTATCCAGAGCTATGGGCAAGGGATCTGTGGCTCCTCTTTTCATTGCAGAGATTTCTCATCTAAAGGTTATAGACACTATTTCTTCTTATGTTTTTGGCACATCTTTACCATATAATGCAACGTGTAGTTCGATTGGTATCTGCTTAATTTTGTTGTTTTTATTGTTACAATTATATAAAATTACACTATATGATTTCTTCTTTTGCTTCCATTATGCTTCATTACCATTTACCACTACCTACTGATTCTTCTCTTATTATCTACTTAGCCAAAAAGAGGACAAAGTCAAGTGGAACTGACTCTGGTGAGGAGAATCTGTCAAAGAAAGACTTGGCTTTACACCAGGCCATTGATCAAATAACATCTGCGTTTGGGAAGGGGGCAATAATGTGGCTTGGCCGTTCTGAAGGCCGTAGAGAAGTACCTGTTGTGTCTACCGGCTCATTTTCTTTGGATTTGGCATTGGGAATCGGTGGGCTTCCAAAGGTATGCTTTCCTATACAGTGACAAAAGTTCTTCTAAGCAGAAGCTCTTCTGTGTTGATGTGTTTGCATCACAACATCTACACAATAATGTATACCGTGTAAACACGGAAATCCCCCCAAAAAAGTGTGTTCACATTTAGCTAAATTCAGTAGTCCAGTTTCTAGTGTTCTATTGCAATGATGTATATAATTTTGTAAAAGTGGCATGCCATTTCTTTGTAGGGACGTGTTATAGAGGTGTATGGCCCTGAGGCTTCAGGCAAGACTACTCTTGCTCTTCACGTTATTGCAGAAGCACAAAAGAATGGCGGTAAACTCCGAACTTTGAACCTAATGTATATGGGCATTCTGTGCTTTTCTTTGCTCTAGCAATTGGCTAGTTACTAATAGAGAAAAAGTAGTCATTCTCCTCTATTCTCTTTTAATCTAGACACGTATGGTATGGTAACCATAATTAGTAAGTGTGGGATTTTATAGCATGTACCTATAGTGCTGACAATACGGTGCTATTATTTGTTCAGCTGCTTTTATGTAGCATTCACCAATAAGGGTTGTGCTAACTTACAAGTGCTTGACAGTGCGAACTTCTTTAGGTTGTCTTGCTAATTATGCTGTGAGCATATTTATTAAGGTAATGAAATCGTTCGCTAATCTGCATATTGAACAAAAACCTGTTCAAACCATGGTTATTAAGGCGTCGCCTAAGCGTCGCTTAAGCGACGCTTAGGCGGTAAGGCGCTGCCGGGTGCTAAGGCGTCGCCCCGCCTTGCATCGCCCCCGCCTTGCCGCCTCCTCCCCGCGCGGCTCCTCCTCCCGGCCTCGTCGCCGCGCAGCCTCCTGGGTCCTCCTCCCGCGGTTCTCGTGCCTGCGGCACCTCCTCTGCTCAGAGCCTTCGGTGGAGAGGGAGGTAGAAGGAGAGAAGAGAGGAGCCGGGAGCTCGCCTGGATCTTGGAGTTCGTCGACAAGGTGCGGGGACCACCCGTCGCCCTCGCCGACCGCTTCCTCAAGCCCGTCGCCGAGGACCTGCGAACGACGACGATGGCCCTCCACCATGCAAAGCCACCGCCTCCAGATCTCCCGCCATCGCCGGATCCGTGCGCGCTGCGCGCTCCACGACGACCCCGCGTTATCGCAACCGCCGCGATCGTCGATTTCTCACCGCCACCCTTCGATCGGTGTCAGCAGCGCGAACGGGGAGGGATTCAGAGGTAGGGAGACCGGGAGAGAGACGTGGGAGAGCGGGAGATGGGGAGCTGGAGAGAGAGAGGCGGCTAGGGTTAGACCGGAGAGAGACGGGAGAGTGGAGTCCGGGAGATGGGAGTTGGGCAGTGGGGTGAGATGGGTCACCCGGTGGCTTGATGGGTTGGGCTTTTCACATTTCACGTTTTCTTCTCCCCCTCGTTTTCCTTTTTCTTTTCACGTTTGCAGCCGCTGCTTCTCGTATGGCGTCGCTTAGGCGTCGAGGCGGTGCCTTGGCGCCTCGGCTCGCCTTAGCGCCTTAATAACCATGGTTCAAACAATGGGCTAAAAGTTGTAATACTGAGTATTGTTGACGTCAACTCCGCAATTATTTGTATTATCTTGGATTAACCCACATTGTATTTTATTGGGGGCCTTGCTATCTATAAGTGGTATTATCTTTGTGTCTTTATGTTGAGAGTATGGAATATGAAGAAAAGCCGGTTATGTTTAGACTTTAGAGTATGGAATATGAAGAAAAGTTGACCATGGATGGAAGCTCTCACTTAATCTCAATTTACATTGTTTCACTAGGAACCATAATTTTTGCTTAGCATACACAACCCTTTTAAAGGAGTTTTAAATCTTAGTTCAAGTGCATCAGAGTTTCTAGGCCTACTGTCTTATGGTTTTTAACTTCAATGAAAATGTTCTTCACTGAGTTTTTGTTTTGCCATTTTTCTAGGTTATTGTGCCTTTGTAGATGCAGAGCATGCTTTGGATCCAGCTCTGGCCGAGTCAATTGGTGTCAACACCAGTAATTTACTTCTCTCTCAGCCAGACTGTGGTGAGCAGGCACTCAGTCTTGTAGACACGCTGATTCGGAGTGGATCTGTTGATGTTGTTGTTGTAGACAGTGTAAGACCTTGACCATCTAGCCTCCTACCCCATCTGATCTTCTCTTTTTGAGCAGTACTACTTTCTGTTTGATCACTAGTGCACTTTCGCTCAAGTTTTTATGAACATTGTCCTGTTAGCAGTTCAAACATGCTGCTCATTCTTAATAACTAAGGCTTCCTTGATTTGATAAGTTAGCTACACAGCTCATCTTATTCTATGTTGCAGGTAGCAGCTCTTGTCCCGAAGAGTGAGCTTGATGGGGAGATGGGTGATGCACATGTGGCTCTCCAAGCGAGATTGATGAGCCAAGCTCTTCGCAAGCTGAGCCACTCTCTTTCCCTTTCCCAAACAATTTTGTTATTTATTAATCAGGTATTAATAATGCACCATTTTCTTAGAGTTTGTTGGATTGATTTATGTTGGTGTGGATTTCCTTATGTGGCTCATTGGTGAAGTGAAGCACCAAATCAGCAAATCTTATGATGGTGCCTATATTCAAATTTTAGTCCAGTGTGTAATTCCATGGTGTTTACCAGAAAACTTCCAGTATTTCATGCTGCTAAAGCCCAAAAAAAAACGGAATTTTCTGAAGATTAAGAAACATTAACTGATTAATGTATAATTCAATCCGTTTTATATAAATTATTCTTCTTGAGTCTTCTTGTTCTTTGAGAATGAGCAATTCACATGTGCAATCTGAGCATTTGAACATGCAATATATTGCATCTATACATTGTATCTGGCTTTTCTCCATAAAACTTCTATGTTTTGCATCGAACCTAGTCTAATCATCTTCACTTATTTTGGTTTTGCATAATTTGTATCCTTGGACACATTGTAGATCAGGTCTAAGGTAAGCACCTTTGGAGGATTTGGAGGACCAATGGAGGTCACTTCTGGTGGAAATGCACTTAAGTTTTATGCTTCTGTTCGCCTAAACATCAAGCGTATTGGTTTGGTGAAGAGAGGTGAAGAGGTAATTATCTAAGTCATATCCTTAATATTACCTGATTTATAAAATTAACCAATACTTAACATGTGGATATCAATATGTTCACATTGATATTTCTTTGAAACAGAAATGGCCGTAGCTGCATTAAGATTTCTATTAGAATTGTATCTTGTTGTACTGAACCACTGTTAGACACTGTCACGTGCAATTTTTAGGTGCATGCATATGCTGTCGATGTAAATAAATATTTAGCCATGTGATTTTATCACTTGGTGAATCAAAATAACTGACCTTACATATTAGCTTCCACATATAGTATGTAACATGCAGCAGTGCTCCTTGTAACATTATACAAGTAGCTTGTCTAACCAATTTTTTAAATGACGACCATCACTTCTGTTTGCAGACTATAGGTAGTCAGGTTGCTGTGAAGATTGTGAAGAACAAGCATGCCCCGCCGTTCAAGACTGCACAGTTTGAACTAGAATTTGGAAAAGGGATATGCCGCAGTTCAGAGCTTCTTGAACTTGGGTTAAAGCACAAGCTTGTTAAAAGGACTGGCAGTTCCTATTATAATTTCAATGACGAGACATTTCATGGTAAAGACACCCTTAAATCTTACCTTACTGAAAATGGAAGTGTTGCGAAAGAACTGGAGATGAACTTAAGAAAATTGATGGAAACTGAAGCACCTAGAAAGCCAGAGGCTGAAGGCGATTTCCCGAGTGATTTGCCTGAAGAGATTGTCGCATCTGAAACATCTTCAGAAGAGGAACTGGCAGCTGTAATCGAAGCTTAACCGGTGATGATAAGTCAACTAGGAACTATACATGGAGAGCAGTTATTTCACTGAACCAATATTTTGGATCTTGAGAGCATGTAATGCCGTGGCAATCACATTTCAACAGCCTTCAGTTATTACTGTGCTGGGAAGTGAGGAGGGAGGCCCCAGAGGCTTAAGTTATGGTGTCCGTTTAGACATTTGGGAGGATCAGGATTCAGAAGCATGTAGTCATGTATATATGTTGCATATCTTAAAGATTCCTCGTGTCTAAGTAAGGTTCAGCAACATTCTTGAATGAATGCATCTAGAATTTGATCTTTCTGGCTCCACTTCCCGTGCTTAATTGATGATGCCTTGAGCAAGAATACTGAAATGCAATTGTTGTTTGGATGATGTTCTGAGGAATACAGAGCCCATGATACAAGTTCTGGATCAAAGATGGGCCTCATTTTAATCTGGGCTGCCAATTTTTCCTTGATCAACATTGGCTAGTCAGGAGTAACTTGTAGGCCCAATCTTTTTTTTTTTTTTTTTTTTGTGGCGGGAATATCTTTACGAAGACATCTTCATCCTCATCATGAAAAAATAGGAGTTACCATGTCATGGCTTCTCGACTTTCTCAAAAAGGAAAAGAAAGACATGGCTTGTTTATTTTTCCAAGAAAAAGAAGTGGCATCCTTCCACGTGGCATTGATGCATCCAATGATTTCTTGCCAGTACTAAAATACTGACTCACGGCGAAGCATTTGTTCGTTGTCACTACCGGTCCAAAACCGTTAAGAATAAATGGTTTAGAAAAATACTGTACATTGATGCATCCAATGATTTCTTGCCAGTACTAAAATACTTTTTGTTCGTTGTGGTGTTAAAAGGTTTAGGTACCTCATGTCCTTTTTCTTTTTACCCAAGACCAGAAGACGAGGTACTCCTTCCTCAAGTGATCATCTCTCTCTCTCGGCCATTGGTTATCCATTCTTTTAGCAAGTCAACAACTATAATGAATGTTATAATAGCATCGTTTATTAAGATTAGATGACAGTAACAATCCTCTGTTGAGCGCTATGTGCATTATCTAATTGGGCAACGGATCATCTAGCAGCTAGCTAGTACTACTACCGGTTCTTCGACAATCTCTCTCGAGATTTCTCTTTCCTGATTGAATGCTGGTAGCAAACTTGACGACTCATAAAGATAAAGGGCATATATACCTGCACTCCTCGGCAAGAAATTGACAGTTCATAGTTTCGCCAAAGGATAGATGAAACCCTCTAGAACAAGAAAAACAGCAAGAGTAAGGAAAAGAATAACTCGTCGTTGTCGTCGTCAGTTCAGCCTCCCTCCGACCAACAAATTAAATGTTCTAGGCAGTAGCAAACCAACTCCAACAAGAGAATCAGGCAATTCCATAGCCATCTGATTCTGATCTGAAGCATGCTGGCAAAATAGCCAGGAAACACACACGGATTTACATGTGAATGCACACTATACGGGGAAGACGCACACACAGAAAAACTAATGAACTTATGATCAACATATGCAAGCTTTGTGAGGCATAACAGCGCCTCCTTTTCTCTCACTCGCATCAACTGAAAATAACGATTACAAGAGGCTCAATAGCTACAATATGATATGTAACCTCCCCACTAACACATTCAAGTATGTCACTACATACACTAGTTAAAACACTAATGCACCATGCACAACACTAATGCACCATGCACTTAATCTTGATTATTCCTAACAATCTGCCCCTAATCAAGATGGCTTCACAACAGCGCTAGTTCGTCGTCGGCATTCGCCTCCATGAGATACACTTGTTTCTCCTTCTTCTTGAGGCATTCGGAAGCAAAATGCCCATAGTTGTTGCAATTATAGCATCTTACTTTAGCCTTGTCAAATTTACAATTCCCACGGCTTCGGCCACCATTACCGTTATAGTTGCCGGCTCTCCATCTCTATTCTTCGCCGGTTGGGCCTCCCACTCGGCTCGTGTTAGGAGAAAATGTTCGTTGTCGTTGTTGTCATTCATACCGCGTAGACGCTCCTCATACGCCTTAAGATGTCCGATTGCTTCTTCCACTGTCATTGTCTTCAAGTCCCCAAATTGTTCAATGGTTGAGACAATCTGCAGATACTTTCTTGGGACAGCGCGGAGAAGCTTCTTCATGACGTAGCTCTTCTCCATCTTGTCACCAAGACCACAAATTTGGTTGACAAGAGTCGTCAATCTCACGAAGAAGTCGTCCAACGAATCCGTTTCCTTCATGCGTAAACCCTGAAACTCGCTCTCGAGGGTCTGCACACGCGCCTCCCTGACGTGGTCGGTGCCGACATACATCGTCTTGAGCGTGTCCCACGTAGCTTTTGCCGTCTCCTTTTTGGCGAGTAGGAGGAGGGTCTCCTGCGGAATTCCTTGGAAGATGGCCGTAAGGACCATATGATCTTGGCGCTCATCAACGTCATCGGACATCACAACTTCCCAAACACATTGGGCCTTCATGAACACTTTCATGTTGATTTCCCACGGCCGTAGTTGCTCTTGCTCGGTATAAGGTATTGAAGAGAGACACTACTTTCTCTTCTCGATACCCTCGACGAACCACCGTCAGTAACGATGGTGCGGCTCAACATCACCTCGTCACTAGTGACACCACTTTCCGGAGAGCGCGGCATGATCTTGGACATATACGGATCAAGAACTCAGGCTCTAATACCAATTGGCAAAATAGCAAGGAAACACACACGGATTTACCTGTGGATGCACACTACATTGGGGAGACGCACACAGAGAAAAACTACTGAACTTACGATCAACACATGCAAGTTTTGTGAGGCGTAACAACGCCTCCTTTTCTCTGTGTTCTATTATTCTCTCACTCGCCTCAACTGAAAACAACTATTACAAAAGGCTAAATAGCTACAATATAACATATAACCTTCCCACTAACATATTCAAGTATGCCACTATCTCCACTACATGCACTAGCTAAAACACTAATGCATCATGCACAACACTAATGCACCATGCACTCAATCTTGATTATTCCTAACAAAGCACACTCTGGTGCTCACCGATTTCAATGCAAGAACAAGCACACAGTGGCGTGCAGCCGGCATGTAGTGGGAGCGGAGGGGATATGCGGCGGGAAGGGCGGCGCAGCTGGAGCGGATGGGTGGCGTGGGCAGGGGCAGATCGGAGCGTGAATAAGAAAAAGGAAGAGTGAGGGGGAAGAAAGAAGGAAGTAGAAGGGTAAGAGGGTTATTTTGACAATTTTTAAGTGGTTAGCGGCGGCCGTACGTAACGACACTAACGAGAGTGGCAAACGGGATGAAAGTTGAGATCCGATGTTAACAAAGGAATGAGCAATTTCACGATAATATTTTATGGATCCGATCAACTCAGTGACAAATAATAAATTAATAATCCCTTATTAATTACCACGGTTGATGCCATCCCGGGTATTAATTAATACAGGCCCTCGTGCTTTGCAACCACCTTAACCAACGCAAATGCCCGTATGCATGGCAGTGCAGCACTGGCTGGCTGTTCTGTTGTTCCCCATGAGCTGCACCTGGACACACAGACCCATCACCTCACCAAGTCACCTCCATTAAAAATTGCACACAAGCCTATGCAGAACCAGAACCAGAACCAGAGGGGAAACATTGTCATATGCACCTCACATGCATGCAAGCCTGCCTCTGAGTCTCGCCTCTCTTGACCAAAGGGGAGGAACCCACACGATGGTCTGACCTTAGTTTTATACTCCCAAACAAACACCAACACTTCCTTATCCTTTTCTTTTGAGATAGGACTGTGTTTTTTTTTCCTTTTAAAATTGGGCCAGGAGCACAAGCATTTCCAAAGGAGGAGTGAGCACCTGGGTGAATCCTAGGATTCAATCCCAGGAGGGGAGGGAACGACGCCCACTCTTTCCCAGCCGAACTACTCTGAGATAGGAGAGTGTTGAGAGTGGAGGAAAGCTCTACCTGTGTGTATATAGGCGGATGCCAAACTTCTACTTGCATGCACATTCCTGGCTTGCCCTAATTCTGTTAGTTATGCCAAACTTGAGTTTGGTAATGTATGACCTATATGGCTATATATGCGTTACTGTATCTCTCTCTCTCTCTCCGATTCATAACATTCATTTGGTCATTTTCTGGTGCGAGACATCTGCTTCACCTTAATCACCATCAATATTTTCTGGCGGTAATTAAAGCGCGGCAAGGTGAAACTGAAACATCTCACAGCAATTAATGTCAGATAGAGATAGAGACCACTTTTGAACTTAATTTTCCACGCAGGCGCAGCACCGTGAACTATTTATCAGAATTGATGGTCGCCGTCGAACGCTATGCATGTGAATCTGAAGCTAGCCGACACTGGTTGCAGCTAGGTAGCGCATGCAGGCAGCTTGCGAGAGTCCTTTCGTTGATCAGTAGACGTGATCGATGTGAGGAGAGGCTAAAAGATGCATCATATCGATCCATCTCTCGTGGCGACGTACGTCCCCGGTCTCCATGGGTGACGTGGACAGCTTAACCCCGAAAATAATCCAACACGATCGAGGCTGACATAAAGTTGACGGGCCAGTTTTATCATTGGTCGCTTTCGTCCCCCCGAAATACGCATAATTAGGCCATCATTGTGCCGCAGCTAGCTTAATTATGCTAGCTAGGTCATCATCCATTCCAAACTCGCCAAGCAAATCTAGGGATGTAGTATTTGGTTGGTGATCTGGATTAGAAGAAAGTGTAAAATAAATAAATACATTTTGCAAATGAGAAAGCGTAAAACCATAAAATACGCTTCTTTCTTCCTCCTCATCCCTGTTCTTCTGGCGGTGAAGCGAGGAGGCAGCTCGGTGGGGGAGCAAGGACACGGCGGCGGTGGCAGAGGTCGAGCGAGGAGGCGGCGGCGGCGGAGCGAGGACGTGGCGACGGCAGCGGAGGCCGAGCGAGGAGACGGCTTGGCCGAGGAGGCCGAGCGAGGAGGAGGCGATGGTGGCGAGAGCCGAGCGAGGATGCGGTGCTCGGTGCTGCACGTGGGGGCGCCAACGACGAGGAGAAAGACAACAGCACACGCGGGCTGCTCGCCTGCTCCCAAGCGTTCGATGTGGACGCCTGAGTCTGAATTAATTCCATATCTGACAGGCATACGTGCACAGAGCAGCAACCAAACGCCACCCTGGCAGTGTTCTGGCCAGACGAGTGGGTGCCGTGACGCTAACCAGACATGCCCCAAGTCAGCCATGTTATCATCCCAAAATGCTGACCCGATAAACTAATGTGGCGGGTTTATATATACCACTTTTTAACGATCTAGATCGACTTCATAAACAAATAAGTAAATGAAAATCGATCCAGAAACCCGCATTCTCGTTGAGCCACACCATCGAGACATGTGCCATGGCCGTGCACGGTCTGGGCAATTTATGACTGGTCATTTTCCTCTCCCAATCAATGTACTGAACCCATCGACGGTACGATTAATTAGTTTGAAATTAAAAGGCCAGAAAAATTAAGGCCGGGAATTAGGCCCTGTTGACCACCTACCTAGCTTCATGCTCGGTCGTAGGTTTTGATCAGTTTGATTGGGTTATTAACGATGACTAGGACAGTTAGGTCTAATCTCCATATCGAGCTGGTGAAAAGCTAAGCCTAAATTGTGTGCGCGTGTTTGTACGTGATGAGCTGTGCGCATTGAAGAGATGATCGCGAGAGATGCATGGATGCATGTATGATATGTGCGTTTGTTTGATTGATTTGCTCGATCCGCGTACGTGAGTGGACTTAATTAGGGTCCATATATCGATCATGCATGCATGCCTAGCTAGCTATATCTAACTGGTACTCTCTCCGTTAGAAAACATGTAGGAAAACTTCTTAACGTTGACTACACAAATATATATATATATATATATATATATATATATATATATATATATATATATATATATATATATAACTATTTGTATTAGTCATATGAAAATGATATATTAGACTAGTCAAGAAAATATTTTCGTAATATAATAATTTTATATTATTTTATGAATATATTTATATAAAAGTAATAGTCAAAGTTGTATGTTTGGAAACATAAAAGTAACAGGATTTTATGATGAGAGCTCTCTCTCTATATATCAATGTGTGTCAATGCTCCAGCTAATCCCTGGGGCCAACGTAACAGCCATATAACTGTGCTAGTGCTACATGTTAGGAGTATGTGGCTAGATATGTGAAATGTTGGTTGGTGAACACGAAGCCAAGTAACTTCATTTCTTTGTACTACCAGTAACCATACTACATATCGGTATGGACCTGTATGTCAGCGAAATCACACATTAGCTAGGATATATGGCACATGCATGTAATGTACTCAACTTAATCAACGTATACGATCATACTACCGTAATCAAACTTACATCTAACACAATTTATTTTATGTTAATACTAGCTAGCTAGAAAATATCATATGAAAGTATTTGGGACATGTTTGGTTGGCGGACTTACGTATCCTTTACCATGAACCAAACATACCCTTAAAACCCAACAGCATAGCTAGAACACACACAGACTATTCTTTCTCTTGATTTGTCCGGTCATCAAAAGGACAATGCAGTAGGACTGTAGGAGTGGCTAGCTGGGTAGCCATGCAAGAGACAAAGAGCCGGAACTGTAGCCGGCCGTACGAGGAAATGAAGCATGCAGCGGCGGGTTAATGAGCTAGCCCACGACGACACGGCGAGCTACCAAGTACCAGCCATGCACCCAGTGGCGATGCTGGGTAGAAAAAGACAGAGAGGCCGATCGATCTAACATTATATTATATTGAGCTTTGCTTGAGTACACCTTTTCACTGGAGATTACAACTGATTGTTTAGTTTTGAAGGGTAATATGATCTGTTTCATGTGCACATGCAGGTTATTTAGCCAAAATAATTGGGCAGCCCGCCGTCGCGCGCCAACCCTAATAAATCCATTTTTTTATTAAAGAGATGTTTATCTTCGCTGATTTCAATTAGTGAAACCAACAATAGCATTATCTATAATATCATCCACAGTACTTCAGCTATAATACAGTAGGCTACTCGGAGGACTCGACCGCGGGTGGACTGGATGGCTCAACTGAGCCAAGCTCACTTCAATTTGTCAGTGTTAATAAACTCCGCGGCTCTTATCAGCATTCTTCGTGCCCTAGCAGCCGCGGCGACGACTAGGCGGCGGCCAAGGCGGGGTGCAGTCTCGCGGCAGAGCGCTGGGCGCTGCCGCGTCGGGAAAGGGGCCTGAGGGCCTGACGAGCTCAGTCGTTGGCGTGGCGAGAGCTCGTCCACGGCGAACCTGGCCGAACTGGGTCATCCATGTCCGCGAGCACCTCGGCCATTGGCGATTGTGGCTGGGCCGTACGTGTCCGCGAGCACCATCATCCATGCAACGCGCGAGATGGTTTTTCTTTTAGATGCGCACGTAATAAAGCAGATTAATCAACTAACGGATCCAAGAAACGGCCTATACGTGAAGGAACCTGCATGCCGGCGTGGTGCGCCAACGAGCAGCTAGCCGCCGTCAAGAACTCGACATGGGCACCACGATGGAGAGGTGAACCTTAGAATTAGGTTCAATCACATTAGAGCCTTGAATTGGTCTGGATAGGGCAAGGGTTAGACAGTCTCAACCGGATTATTATTAGTCAACAAATGAAAGCACGTAATTAACCTTCATTAAGTGGCTTTCTGATCCGAAAACTTTTTCTCTCTAAAAAAGGTGTACCGAAGCGAAGCCAACGTTATATATCCAGATTACTTAATAAGAGAGAATTAATTCGGTGTTATGTTAGTATTTAAATTTAAAACGAAGCTCCATAGGGGATGAGAGCCATGACCTCTCAATTTTTGGGGACAGGGCCATGACCCCTTTAAAGTATGTATAATAGTATGATGTTAGCTGTCCGTGAGTTTTGCTATGTAGAATATGAAATGATGTGAATGAGATAGGAAAAGCATAAAGAATTGGATCGTCTCTCATGCAGCAGTCGACTATGACACGAGAAACAAGTCACATTGTACATGGAAGAGTTGTTTATAGAGACTTGTAAAAAGGCAACACATTGTAGGAGTTGTCTTTAGTGCTATCTATAGATGATACATATAAATATTATAGTCAACAGTTGTCTATATAACTGTACGTGCCCTTAGCCTTGCAGAAACTCGAAATATCTTAGGGAGGGGGAGGGGGGGCAATGGCACGCAAATGATTGTGTTGCTCTTACTCTTCATGCACCAATCCCAGTTCTCCAAACTTGGGCCACGTGCATGATATGACGATCTAGCAGTAGAGCTATACTCCATTAGTGATCATAGAGCCTAGTGACCGGTCTAGTGAAGGAACAGTAGTGGAGTACGTACTAGAATATTTTTGCCGACTTGGAGAATTCGAGGTCGAGAAGGACGAGCAAATAATGCAGCTGGCTTGCGATCGATCGAGCACCGGCCCTGCCCAATGATTGATATATATATATGGTCCAGGAGTTTGTTAATCCAACAACCACATAGAAACCTCAGAATGTGCAAGGAGAGAGAAACTAATATAAGCAGAGAGAGAGAGGGAGAGAGAGAGTCGAAGGTCAATCTCCTCTCTCATGTGGCATGCCGACCATTGCCCTCGTCCTTTTTCGGTTCCCTGGCGCACCAAGGTTGCTTAAGTCAAGCTGTGGTCCTAGTGGCATCTTAATCTTAATATTCACTTTAATTTTAATTCTACTACTCAAGAGTCTGGAGCAAGCAATCGAGCTTCAAGCATCACCGAAGGCGAAGGGCAGGGCAGGGCAGGGTTATAGATCGAGAAGTCAGAGGAGAGTACAATACGACCACTACTAATATATAAAAAAATTATTTGTATCGTTTATATGAAAATAATATCATTAGATAAATCATAAAAAATAATTTTATATTATTTTATAAAAATATTTATATAAAAAGTAATAATCAAAATTACATATTGAGATTGTGATTGATTAGTTTTTTATGCGCTAGCTGTTCTTCCCCGTTCCCCAAGCCCTACTAATGGCTGTCGGTGGCCGGGCCCGTGGGGCCACGTGATCGATGCCTCATCATCGATATTACTACTAGTAGTAATTTATGTGATGCCTTTCCTTAATCTCCTTCTCTTAACATGTGAGACTTGTCGTCATCCACGCGTTCAATCGATCGAGGAGGCCACCGGCACCGGAACACAGCAAGAATCTCGCAGGTCGACGCATATGATCCATGTCACAAATTAGAAGGGGTTGGCCGCGACAAAAGCAAGCTTTTTTTTTTGTTCCGTCCAGGAACGCGCGCGCGAGGTGATCGGTACCTGCTAAGCCCTGCTTAGGTTCAGATAAATTTTACGCTAGGTTCTACCGATAGTATATGATGTTAGTATAAATCAAATATGATCATTCACTGATTCATTAAGGGTATGATAGACTTTTCTTTGTATTTATATTTTTTTATGAGGGTATGATGGACTTTTTCAACTAGGGTTTAAAATGTTACCCTTGTGTTATGTGATCCCCATATGAGCAATTACAATTATATCTTCTTGTGATTCTACTACTCATACTACCAGATGTAGTATAGTTAAATTCTAATTAATCTGAACCATTGGATCAAACAGAATGGACTGCCCATATTAAATTGAGTGTACTGTAAAAGAGCCCTAGGTTTACGAGCTTACTAAATTTGCCGACAAATGCTTCAGCACATCGTAACAAGATATCGCTATAGTTTCTTTGAGGGGACCCAGGTTTTACTTTCCTAGCAGCATTACCCCTGTTTGGAGTCAAACGGTACTCCGATTTCATCCGACGTTCTATTTTCCACTAAATTCCTGTGAAAATTATGCGATGTGAGTATACCCCCGAAACAAGGGAGGATGAATCACATAAGCCATGTGTATACACGTAGAGAAGTTCCCTAATTAACCGTGTCAGCGGGACAGAGCCAGCCACAACCTAGCCTCGGGCTGAGCCAGACTGTTCTTGGACTGAACACAACACACATGCGTGGATTGCTATTGTTTCCATGGGCTTTTAATTCTAGACCGATGCCTAGATCTGCCCTTGCGTGTGAGGCGTGGAGTAAACAACCTGCATGCATGAATTGCTACTGTTTTCATGGGCTTTTGATTCTAGGCCTCGGACCATTGCTTCAACGGACCGAGACTCAGCTCCGCCCTGTGTGTGAGGCCTAAGTAAACAAGCAGAAAGAGTGATATACAGTACAGAAGTACATGGGAGGGGAAATGTTTGCAATGTTGCGGTTGCAGTTGCATATATCAGGATCAACGGTGCATGCCGCGTGCATGGCTGGCTTTGGCAACCAACGAGGGCGGCCTCTATGTGCATGGTTTGTTGCGGGCTCATCACGCACGGAAGGGTGTTGTATTTCGAGTAAAGGTGACGAAACCATAGCTAGTCTGCATGTGGCGTAACGTGCTTGTGTACATGATGCTCTGCTTCATGACCTGTTTCGATCTTTTTATATATGGGGAATTAGATTCTGCGTAATTAGGTCGGCCAGAATATATACGGTCTATGTATGCGATGGATAAGAGTAGATCGCGCACAAGTGTTGTTCTGCTACAGTAAATATTCGCTTTGCATCCATCATTTTGCTATGCTATGTTACCACTAGAGATTATACTCGTAAAATATTATTTATACAGTGAATCTTTATAGTAATTCAGTGGATTCAGATTCCTCGTGATCGTCTTTCAGAAGGCATCTAGTTAAATTTCCCCACCAAGAAAAAGAAGCAAAATGCCATGAGTGAGAATGCCGAGAACCACGTCTCCCTCCCTTTGTCCTCCAATCCACCATTTTTGCCAATATCACTAATATTCTTTCAGATATAAAAACCTGCAGATTCCTTCGATTCAAGTGGTTATTACCAAAGATAAGTTTCCTATTGGCAGTTCACAAAGAAAAGGTTCTCTGAAACACCAGTGGACCATCTCTGAAAAAAGAAAGGACGGTGGTAGTAGTGTAGCGAACCTACTACAGTACACGTAGGCTCCAAAGGACGAGGAGAACTGGGAGCCCGCCGCGTGTACAACCTGGCTGACCTGTCGCATTGATGGCCACGGCCAGCACCAGCACGCAGCAGCAGGGTGGTGCCAGCGTGGGGGTGGGCCCGGGTCAGCGGGCGCCATCATTGCTCGTACGATCGCGCGCGGGGGGCGATGCTGTCCGTCCACGTGTGCGCCGCGACACCAGTCGTCCGATCCGAGGCGCTTATATTATTGGTGGCCGTGGGGCCCAGCCGCAGAGGGCGCGTATCCACCGCCCGTCCCAATCTCGGAAGCGAAGTGCGAATAGTAATTTCCAGCCTGAGTGTCGGGGAAAAAAAAAAGCGGTGCTACTCCGTAACATTTTGTACACGTGATGTTCCAATATTGCCCTTGACACCCCCTGCTTGTTGCATTCATCTTCGCTTCGTCAAAAATAGGTTAATCCAAGAGTATTATATTTTGCGCCAACAAGCACTATATGCCAATGTAACATGATGTAAATTGACAACGTGATATTAAAGTCGGTGTGTTACACTAATAAACCACGGGAGAAATGCATATAGACAAATAAGGAATAAGTCCATTTGAACCTCGCAGCTATCATGTTCGTTTAAAATTCAACCCCCAACTATGAAATCGGGTAACTGGCGTCCCCTCAACTATCAATACCATCTATTTTACCCCACTGAGGCCATTCCAACTTGGTTTTGATCCAAGGTGGCGCTGACGTGGAAGCGGTCTACTCATGCCGACTAGTGGGGCCCGCTAGGCATGAATTTATGATTTAAAAACGATTTTTGAAAAATGACTTGTAACCATGGACCTACTGGTCAATGACACACAAAATTGCTCGTGAGGCCCACTTCTCACAGATGGAAACAGAGGGAGGGAGAGAGGCTTGCACGGCAACAGGAAGGGCTCGTCGGCAGCGAGGGGGTGCTGGCAAGAAAACAGGTTGGGAGCAATGAGAGGAGGAAATGGGTGGTGCGGTCATCCGAACAATGCTTAGGAGCGTGTTCGCGACGACGCGCTACGACCAACGAGGAGGGAGAATGTGGCGAGCTCACCGGAGAAGAAGAGAGAAGGGAAGAGGCGCATGGGCATCCAATGCGGAAGATGAAAGAGAAGTGAGACCAAGGCAGTGGGGCTACATGCTACCAGTGGCGAGGAAGAAGATGATGACGTTCCAGCTTGTAACCCCAACAATTGAGGGATGGGAAAGGCTTAGGGGAAGGCTAGGAAGCTAGTGCACAACTCGATTCGGCGAGAAGCTCACCAATAGCAACAAATCGATGTGGTGGCGCTCGCGCACCAATGGAGAGGAGGAGGACCAATATGGCGAGCTCACTATAGGAGTGGAGAAATTAATTGAGGGGAAAATAAGAAGTGGAGGTGGAACACGAGATGATGTTGTTGGTTTTTGTCAAGGCTCGCAGAATCGGAGAGAGGCGGTCGACGCGGAGAGAGCAACGTTGCAAGCTCAGTCTTGTGGTTGTGGTGGAGAGGGGAGGAGGAGCAAGAAGAGGAGGCGACAGATGGAGGACGACGGAGAGGCCCAAAGAATGGTAGCGTCGGTGTAGGTGGATTGGGGGAGGCGAGGCATGGATTGAGAGAGAACGAGGAGGAAGAAGAGGGTGACATGAACCTTGACATGGATGTGATGTTAGTGAAATTGGTCCACGTGGATGCCACGCTAGAGAAACCATGGTGTTTTTTTTTTTGTTTGGGGGAGGGTAGTATAACCAATTTTGACAATTGAGGGGTGTTGGTTACCCGATTTTGTAGTAGTGGGTTGAATTTTAGACAAACAAGATACTTGAGGGAGCCAGATGGACTTATTCCCACAAAATAATCAACTCATGATTGAATGACTGAACTATCAGCTTTGTTTACGAACAAACCATGTACAAGACAAAATATGAAGGGCAATTTAGGAAGGAGCGAGGGCGCGGCGGTGTAGGTGTGGCGGGCGGGCGACCGATAGTGGCAGCAAGTCGGGACAGGGCAAAGCTAGTGCCGCCCAATTACTCGCTGCCTTTCCACGACTACACCTGCAATTTGTGCGTCCATGCCTAGCTGGTCGCTCTCTCCCTCCCTCGTGGCTCGTTGGCTCCAGTCCCACTCCGCTTGATTTAATCTTCACATTAGTTTTGGCATTGCTTCTTCTCATGTTACCCAAGATGTATTTCTCATGAGGACCGAGCCTTAGCTCGGTTGGCTTGGAGCTTGGAATCGCACTCGTACACCTCACCCGAATAATTACAATAGGGTACACACGCGTGCACGTTCAGTGAAAAAACATGTGCTCATGCTCTGTGATGCCTCAGTATGTCCGTAAAATTCCCAGCGTGTGTAAGGGGACACACATGCGTGCGTGTGCGTGTGGTGGTATCAGTCGAGTGTGTGATCTATCTTTTACCTGTAAAAATGTATTTCTCATCTCTCTCCAGATGCAAATAGCCACTAATCAACTTGTGTACGTACATCGTACTATATTCCTTTTTTAAAAGTACAATCAACTGGAGTAGTGAAAGCTGAAAAAAAAGAATTAATCTACACTGATTGACATGAGACTTGAATCCGAGGCTAAAGCAGGGGAACGCGGTCACAAACGTTGGGCTCTACTCTACACCAGAGGCAAGTTTCACTTAATCGTATGGTTTGCCAGTGAATTCCTTCGTAGTTGAACCGTAAACCACTCAGATTGGTGGTGACAATTCGCAATGGTTTGTTGGATTTACCGTTTCTGCACTGCACTGTCTTCAGCAACAACGAACAGCGTGCAAAAACAGAAAAAAGAGACTGTTTAATTGATGTTCATAGAGCGTTGTTGATGGCGATATTGGACTGCTGTTCAAGTTGAATAAGTAAGCTATGGAGAGTCATGATCGATCACCTCATCTTTCGTTCCTATGCACGGCCAACTCGGTCTGACTATTGGTGGCCAATCAAAATGATGGATGAATCACTCTGCAAGCGCTACTTAAAGCACTGCTAGTAAATTCAGATAAGCAGAGTAGTGATGTTACTGTGGACGGTAAATTACTGCCGACTTCTGACTATAGTTAGTAGCCCTACTTTCTTTTATGGTGCGCAAATGCGCAATGCTGGCCAAAGTGTATCTTGTATAACTGATGCAGGGTTGGACATGTTAATTTGATTGTTACACTAATGTACCCAACTTTCTCATTTTTCATACATCAAGTTAGCATTACATATTTAGCTCTGTAGCCAGTAGCCATTACGCATGCTTGATTTACCCTTGCCTCCCCATCACAAATGATTCGAATCCAGTTCTTGCATGTAATGTACTCTCTTTGCATGCATTTTCTCTGCCAGGTGTGTTCTGTACCCTAGTACCTGACAAGCGCTAGGTTGCGAATTGATCTACAAATTATGTTAGCCAGCCTCTCTATTACTTATATCTTAAAGATAAGTAACCATGAGATAACCATGGTTACTAACTCTTTCCACTCTAAACAGGGTTAGTGGGCAATAATATTTCCTTTGTCAAGATTGTTGGTCCAGAGACATCCAGCACTTTCAAAAGGAAGAGAGAAAAGAAATAAATAAAAAGAGGGTTAAGACTGGAACATGAGTAGCTACTAGCTAGATTGCTACCAAAGTAGTAGTATATATAATCACAGGGTGGGCAATTACATCATGGAAATTGGTGGTCAATTCTCTTCATAGCTTCCCTTTTCTTCAATCCATGAATCGACCAAACTCGTCCACCCAAACAGTAACATCTTTCCCTTATTCTCTGCTAGTAAAGATGCTAATAATTCCTTGACACGTACGAGCCTATCATCATCTATGACTCCAAGTGCTTGTCGCTTAAAGCCTCATGGCATCTCTTAAGAAACCTATATTTTGAGTTAGCAAATGCTCCTTTTTATCTTATAGAATCTGGTTGATGATTTGATTTGTGTGAGGATCCACGAGAAAGCAAAGCTTGATCTAACTCTGACAGATTTAAAATTCTAAAGGGAAATGCAGGGAACCATCGACCAGTGGAGGGGCCTTTCACACACAAATAATTTCCTTAGATTAATTGGTTGGTTAGTACATAAGAAATGGATTGGCATGTCAAGATTTTGTTTTTTATTCTTCCTGTCTCAGGGCTATGTTTGGTTTTGGCATCTGATGGAATCAAAGATCCCCAGCAGAAGCATAAAAAATTTCAACTTGGGGAGGTCACTATTCTGACACTAGCTAGATCTCTGTGTTGATCTTGGCTTGAGTTGTTTAATTTGGGATCAGATTTGCCATTTTCTGCTCATCAATGGATTCTTTAGAGAAAAACCATGGAAGAAGTGCCAATGTTTGGGCACATGACATCACATTACTGGTTTGGCCAAGAAAGGGCACTTAAGAACCAAATAACATTTCATGGAGATCACCTTCGTTGTAAAAGTGCCTAGATACATTTCTTTTAATTTATCTCTGTGTTGGTGTTTCTACTTATATGTAGACTAGTTCAAATACACTGACAAGATGACTATACCGTTGTTACGGGAAAAAGGAGAGAAAAAAAATTACGACAGTTTTGACCAAGTTGTTTAAACATCAGTATCATGACAAGAGGGAGGGAGAACATCACGACATGCCATCGATTTTTCTTATAGAACATGCAAAAGATTTACACATATTTACATTATAAAGAAGGAGAGTCAGTACAAGGTAGACAAAATTCTGCAAAAAAGAGAAAAATGGTTTGGTCTAATCCAAGCACCAGAAACAACAGAGAAACATTACAACAACCAGTTCTTTAAGTCTTTGGCACCAATTGAGCACCAAAGGAGGCTGTCGCTTCGAATTGTCCCAACAACGATTTGAACCGAACTAACTTTGTTTTGAAAAACTTTGCATTTCTTTCTTTCCAAACCGGAATTCTTTCTTACTACATGTACTATTTGACTTGTCTTTCGATGTAACTATAAATATGGGAGAAACCCTCTATGAATCATGACATTTCTCCTACCTTTACTAAAAAGAAAACCCAAGCAAGGTCTTTTTTAGGCGATAGTTATTGATAATTATAATCTGATGAATTTTCGAAAATGACTAACATATCTTTTTATCATAGTTGTTCTAGAATGATTTATTGATACGAAGAATTTCAACAATAAATGTTTGTAAAGGTTAGCTATGTCTACTCAATATCAATTCCGTAATATTTCTTCCACGACTATTGAATAACTAACTATAGCTTCCAGTTTGTTTTATTACATGATTAACCCCCAGACAAACAAAACCACAATCTAAATGAAGAACACAAACTCCACAAGAAGAGCCCAACCTTCCAAAGTTTCAGTGTGAAATTTATAAATTGCACAGCATACTTAAAAACACGCATGCACACTAAGCAACTGCTAGATGTCCACATCTCACATTCCACAACTAACAAAGTATTTCCATGAAATGGAAAACTTATCCAAACTCCACCAAGAGCATGAGGAAAGGAGAAAATAAATAAAACAAAAAAGAAAGCTTCAGCCATTTTTTGTTGTTGTAATAACATCCTTTACTTACTTACTTACTTAATTAATTAATAGAAACCCCCCACAGAAAATGGCATTTCATTTTCCACTGTAGGCCCCGCCCTTGAAATCTGAATAAAATCCACCACCCTCCAACGCCCCCCCACGCACCATTATTCCTCTCCTCCCCTCGCCTCTGCCTCTCCCGCACTGCCCCCCGCTCCTCCCCTGCCGCCGGCGACGGCACCATCGGGGCCACGTGGACACCCCGCCGGCGAGATCTGTCCGCCGCCGCGCCCTTCTTGAGGCATTCCCCCTCCCTCTCCTCGCTCGAAATGGTGCGGTTCTGACTTGTCTCGGCCGTCCTGGATCGTTCCTTTCCTTCCCTTTTCCAGCTCCTCCGTTCGAAAGATTAGGATTTCGAGTTCGCTTTGGTGGGATGGGGACTTGGGGTGGTCTGCCCCGTGGTCGTTTTGTTTTGTGTTCTTCTCTACTCCTTTTCTGAGCGAGTTCTTGCATTGGGGATCTCTGGGAGTTTGCCGAGTTCTCGCAAAGGAGTTTCCTTTTGTTGTATTTTGGTATGTCATTTAAAAAATAAATTCAAATGGGAGATTTGGAAGGTGAAAACGATGTTTCAGAGCATCCCTTCCCCACTTGGGAGGAAACTGCTTTAAATTCTAGTTAGTTCGGGGGAGACTTAAGCAAGCTGCCGACCTCTGCTTTTTTTTTTGGGCGGGGGGCGGCATGAGATGAGTCAAATGCATCACACTGGGAACATTTGGGTACCTTGGATTTGTTCAAAATAGGTGAAGTTTATCAAAATCATGGGCTCCAAGAGCTGGAAATATCAAATTTAGTAAAAGAAAGTTCCTGTTCAGTTAGTAGTTGGAGAACACTGTGTTATAGGCTTGCAGCCGGTAGATTTTTACCATTCTTATCTCTTCCTTCCGTACTAATGCCTGGAAGGTTGCTTTGTCCCATTCTCCAAGTCCAAACCTGTTCTTTTCATTAGCCCTAAGGCAGAAGATATCTGATTATCTGAAATGTGAGTAATGTTGAGAGTGATCTGCTGATCTGAAATGTTTTTCCTTCTGAATCTTGCAACCAGATGTTGGAACTCAGGTGGTAGTCAACTATGGATGCAATGGAGGCTGAGGAGTGTCCTTTTCTGGCCAATGATGCCAAGGTATCATCTTAACAGTGCTTTTATCTTGATGGCAATGAGAATATCTATGGTTCCTGTTATTAGTCAAACCTTTTTGAAAGTAGATTTTAAAAGGCTGATGTTTTTGTAAGTAAATTATCAGGCTATTAATTGTTTCAATGGTACAATCATAATGCTGTTTGATTTCTAGGATGCCTTTTCAAAAAAAGAAAAGCGAGAAAAGAAAAGAAGTACTTAAATTTGTAATGTGTAAAGCAAAGAATATAAGAAACTACCGGAACCTTATGCCTTCTCTCTCTCTGGATTTTGTTTGTTGCTACATAATTTGAAGAATTGTGGTTTATGCAGTTGCATGCCGGAATGTGTAGAGCATTTCATCCTGCGGTTTCAAAACTTTTAGCGATTTTCCCTTTCATCGAAGCATCAAGACCCAGAAGCAAGTCTGGCATACAGGCACTATGTTCACTGCATGTAGCTCTAGATAAAGCCAAATGTCTTCTTCAGCATTGTGCAGATTGCAGCAGGCTCTACTTGGTAAGTTGTTGCCCTTCCCTCTACAGCACTCTGGATAGTATTAGGTTGCAAAATTGCCATGGGGGCATGACCACTCTTGCTTTTGAAGATTTGTGGCATTGGAATCATTAAAATGTTAAACTCTTACACACTGGTATTATTCACTTCCAGGCCATCACTGCAGAAACCGTGCTTTTGAAGTTTGAGAAATCAAGAAGCCAACTTCAGGAAAGTCTTAGGCGTGTCGAAAGCATAGTAACAGAAGACATTGGTTGTAAGGTATGTTGTGCAAAAATCTAATTAGCACAACTAACTTGTGCTTCTAGTCAATTTCTTTGGACCACAAATCCCACATCTTGCCTTAATTATTTTATGGTTTTCACAATTTAGTGCAATATGAGCTATGTCCTGACATCCTAATCCTGTTGGCGCAACAGATTGTAGAGATTGTTGGTGAGTTGGAGGAAGTTGTATTTACACTGGATCAATCAGAGAAGGAAGCTGGTGATGAGCTGATCAATTTGCTCCAGAGAAATAGGAATCTAAATGGTTCCAGTGATAGTGGGGAGCTTGAGGTCTTTCATATGGCTGCACTGAAGCTGGGTGTTACATCTTCTAGGGCAGCACTCATTGAGAGAAGAGCCCTTAAGAAGCTAATTGAGAAGGCTCGTTCTGATGAAGATAAGCGGAAGGAGTTTGTTGTGTCATACTTGTACAATCTCATGAGGAGATACTCAAAAATTTTCAGAAGTGAGGCTGGTGATGATATTGATTCTCAAGGATCATCTCCATGCTCACCTACAGTATTAGGCATGGACGATATGTATGGACCCTGTGGGAATGGCCGAGCATTCAGTCGACAGCTTTCGAGCATTCAGTCATTCAATTCGAGGTTTGGGTCTTTCAATTCTAGGCTTGGATCATTCAATTGTAGACGTAGTGGTCCAAGGTCCGAAAACATGTCCATCCCTCCTGAGGAACTCAGGTGTCCCATTTCCTTACAGCTGATGTATGACCCAGTTATCATTTCATCCGGGCAGACTTATGAGCGTGTTTGCATTGAGAAATGGTTTAATGATGGCCACAGCACATGCCCTAAGTCTCAGCAGCAACTGGCTCACCTGTCTTTAACTCCAAACTACTGTGTTAAGGCCCTGATTGCCAGCTGGTGTGAGCAGAATGATTTTCCAATTCCTGATGCTCCACCGGGATCCTTTGATGTAAACTGGAGACTTGCTTTCTCTGACTCTGAGGCAACAGGTTGTGTGTCTGTCGAAAGTTTCGACTCTAGCAACATGAAGGGTGTCAAGGTGGTTCCCTTGGAGAATGGGAGAAAAGAAGAGCCAGCAAACAGCGAATTGGGAACGTTAGATGACAGCTCTTGTTATGATTTCAATATGAATGAGGGGTACCGGAACTTGCTGCTTATGCTTCATGAAAGAAACAACATACGCAACAGGTGCAGGTTGGTGGAGCAGATAAGGTATCTTCTGAAAGATGATGAGGAAGCAAGGATCCAGATGGGCTCAAATGGGTTCGCTGAGGCGCTGGTTCAGTTCTTGAGGAACGCCGTGCAAGATGGAAACGAGAAGGCACAGGAAATTGGTGCCATGGCTCTTTTCAACCTTGCAGTCAATAATAACAGGTATGAAGTTTATTTTTCAGTTATCCCGGTGCTTGTCAATTGCAACTAGTTGAGTACTTCATCTACATCATTTTGACCTAAACTAGTTAGGTTCTGTTTTCTCTAGGAGTCTTGCTTATCGAACCTTTGCTTGTTTATTTCAGAAACAAGGGACTTCTATTGTCTGCCGGAGTAGTCGACCTACTTGAGCAGATGATATCAAATCCATGCCTATCTGCTCCAGCCACGGCACTCTACCTTAACCTTTCCTGCCTCCCTGATGCAAAAAACATCATTGGTTCGAGCCAGGCTGTGTCGTTCCTAGTAGACCGTCTGTACAATCATGAAGCCCGCGACACGAAGGGCAGCTCCTGCAAGCATGATGCCCTGTACACACTGTACAATCTCTCCAACCACCAGGCCAGCATCCTGTCGCTTTTGTCCGCAGGCATTGTGGACGCGCTCCGCGTTCTCCTTACAGAGTCTGCGGCGTCCGAGGGCCTTGGTTGGACAGAGAAGGCCCTTGCCGTGCTCATCAGCCTCGCCGCGACCCAGGCTGGCAGAAAAGAGATCCTGTCCAGCCCAGGGTTGATCAGCACGTTGGCAATGCTGCTTGACACCGGCGAGCCAACGGAGCAGGAGCAGGCCGTGTCCTGCCTCCTCGTGATGTGCACGGCCGACGACAAGTGCATCGCACCGGTGCTGCAGGAGGGAGTGGTGCCTTCCCTGGTTTCCATCTCGGCGACCGGCACAGGGAGGGGAAGGGAGAAGGCCCAGAAGCTGCTCAAGCTGTTCCGGGAGCAAAGGCAGCGGGACGGGGGGCAGCCTGCGGCGCAGCAACCACAGCAGCAGCAGCAACAGCTGCTGGCGGAGACCGGGAACGGTGTCATGGTCTGCCACCGGGAGTCGAAGCCGCTGTGCAAGTCGAAATCGAGGAAGCTGGGGAGGACACTGAGCTCGCTGTGGAAGAACAGGAGCTTCTCGCTGTACCAGTGCTAGCAGAGTTTGAGTCTGAGTTGATCAGTGGATATGTACATCTCATCTTTCTTGTTTTCTTGATCTTCCTTTCTTTCTTTGCCTTTTTTTTTTTTGCTGTTTCCTTGGGTAAAGTAAAAAACTTTGTTCTTCCCCCCCTTCTCGGTGGGGTGATGTAGGGCATTTCCCCTTTTGCCTTCTCAAGATATGTGTATAGCTCGTCTTCACTGTATTCTGATTCTCTGTCGCTTTTTATATATGATTAATTCCTTATATTTTACTGAAATTTTGCAAAATTTCTGATTATGATTTTACATGTCAGTGAAACAATGAGTGATATATAAGATGTCATATAAAGAACTAGTAAGCCCAAATCTTAATATATCTTCTCGCCGTCACAGTTTTTTTTGCTTCAACATCCAACAGTAAGCCCAAATTTTAATTGACCCCTCTCAGCTGCTACACCTTCTAATGTAATTCTTTATCACATAATTATCTTCCACTTCTCCCTAATTATTGTTTAATACTAACCATTGCGATATTAATGCACATACACATGTAACCGTCGTCGATCCCGATCGGGGACACATGTCACGCTCTCTTCGGTGACCCCTAGCATATTCCCTACAGATGTGTCATCTCTACTTCAAGATTTTTGCTCATATGTCTCTGTATACTCGCGCTTCTATTTGTACGGATGTGTGCATGTACATAAGTATGCATGATGTTATATATGCTCGACGTTCTTTTCTCTCGTATCAGTCGTTCCGCTTCTTTGACATTGGTCAACTCAATGTTGTGGCTTCCTCATTAACTGTAACGATCTTTTATCTTCATTAATGCCGGCATGTTTGCTTTAGTCGTTGTCTAACGATATAGAAAATCTTTTTGCCATTGTCGGCGACAACGTGCCCCTCACCAGTGATGGCACCCTCCTAGCACCCGATGGCCCCATATTGTCTATATCTCGTCTTCAATGCAAAAATTCATCCTCTTTCTACCAGGGTTTCCCCGTCATCGAGTTTTTTGCTAATTTTATTTTATTTTTATTCCAAATTTTAGTTATTTTTTGGTTGGATTTCGTATATAAATATAATTTCCAATTTTTGTATCTTTTATTCCGAATTATAGTTATTTTGGGAATTTTACTTAGAAATTCATAGAGAAATTAAATTGCAAATTTATTTTATTTTTATTCTGATTTTTTGTTTTATTGTACCTGATGTGGACTGTTTTACTTAGGAATTCGTATGGAAATCAAATTGCTGATTTTATTTTATTCTTTATTCCTAATTTCACTTTTATTTTTCTTGACATGGTTTCTTTCTTTAATCTAGACCATTATAATCTGGATCCACCACGATCGACGGTGTAGATCTTTATCTTTTTCCACCAATTAACGTGGGAATTTTTAGCCAAACGAACATGGTGACTTCTTCTGATCTTGCTTTAATAAGATTACAGTCGATCTTTCTCTTTTTCCACTAATTAATGTGGGAATTTTTAGCCCTTAAAAACAAACATGGTGGCTTCTTTTGATCCCGCTTTAATAAGATAATAGATGGATTCATGCATCTCTCACTTGAATCCAACAAGTCGCAAGCAATTGTTTGTCATTCTCTATAGGATGATTCGTTGTTCGCTGACAGGGGGGCTCTTCGATTGTTAGGTGCGAGCTCCAGAAGTTTTGGGAGTATACAACATGGTTCTTTTCTTCAAAAGGCTCAAACAAATATAAACTTGCATACGATAATGCTATTACTGAAGAAGCAAGTAAGTTTCTTGAATCTTGAGTAGAGATTTGCTGCTATATGGTAATTAAATATTTCTACCGGTTGGTGTGTGAAAAGGACTTTGCTTGGCACTACATGCAGTAGCCATGGTGTAGGGTAAGATTGACGGGACACGAGCCCAATGAAGATAACGACACAAGGGCTGACATGAATGGAGGTATGAAACACATGGATTGGCTTTTCACGTTTGACATACGGTACATCGCATTCACAGGGTCCCGTATCTCTCAAGAGTCATGTACTGTGCTTTTCTTTCAACAGCAAGGCGTAATATATCTTATCTTAACTAATAAAGAAAAGAGTTTACCCCCACGCAGTAGAGGAATCATCCCCAACCTTCCTATCCTATTCGCACGTGCCGGCACATGAATCCTTGTTGTCAGAAGTCTCCTCCCCTCGTAAAAACTGTCTTGATGGTCACCTCCACCATAATCCTCAATTGTCGCCCCATCTCTTCCTCTATCGAACGCTCACACAGAGAAAAAAACCGAAGAATGCCCTAGACATCCCAGTCGGTTGCCATCTTCTTCAACTCCCCTCTCCCTTGCAACCTGATTCCCAGCCTTCCCCATCCCGATTCCCCGATGTCGCCACCTGAATCACCACGTAGGCGGCCGATTTTGTCACAAGCAACCAACGCAATGGCAGGAGCAGCGACGATGACAAGGCAAAGGTCGATCCAGACTATCAACGAGAGGACAACAACCGGACCTCCAGATTCAAGTAGTGAGGGACGGCGGTGGCGAACCTAGAATCCCATCAGTTGCTAAAGTGTCCCAAACTGCTCTCCCTCTCGATTCGCCTCCTCCAATCCCTTTCTCTTCCTCTGTTGCAGTCGCATCCTACTCCCGTGCCCCCTCCTCCGCCTCCTTCATGCACACCACCATTCCGCCCCCTCGTCGGCGTACTCCATTCCTCCACCTCCTCCTTCCCTCCTTGTCGCCTGCCGAGCTCGCCCTCCACAAATCCACTGTCGAGGGCCCAAGTGGTGTGTTGTTCAGTCACTGTTTCTGAATCTTGGGGCGGCACAGAGGTGCAATAGCTTGGCGCACCTTCAATAATTCTTCTCCTTCATCTCCACGTTAAGACCCCCCTTCTTGCTTTCTAATTTGATCTTCACATGACATGATTCTTAGTGCACCCCAAGTGTTTGATACTTGTTCTGTTAGTGCACACCAATTGTTCGATCATTGTTCTATGTACATCTGTGGCATCTTATTCCACCTTTGGATCATATCACATCATATGCTAGGTGAGTGACACATAGCTACTGTGGACTTGAGCACCTCAGGTCAGTTGATTACAGTGAGGTTATTTTGGTCTGGTAGCAATTAGGGGAGACGTGGACGTGCAATATATCTCAGGCTAATTCTGCAGGATCATTACCAGGGTGAGTTCAATCTTTATTTTTTTTATTGAAACCAAATTTTAGAGGTATTAAGACTATATTAGGATTTGTTATGTGTATGTTTGGGCAAGAGCAACTATTGGTTAATTTGTTCTTTGCAACTTTCTTATGTTTGTAAGCATCAACCGTTCAATCCCATTCCCATATACTCCATACTTGCGCAATTCCTATCTCACTGCAAAATACATTTGTTACCATCAAGTTGTTGTAATCCATGTTGACATGGATTTTATATTTTTCTAGCCAAGCTATGTAGATCGTTGTATGGAGAACCTTTTACTTTTCTTCTATTTTGCTATTTTTTTATGGGACACGATAGAGTAGAACACTACAAATATATTAAAACAACTATACAAAAGATAAAGGAAAAAACAAAAAAATTAATAGAAAAGAAAAAACTTCAACCAAAACCAATGAGCAATGTCCGCCTCGACAAGAGGGATACCTAATACTATACATCTAAGAATCATGAGCTCTCCCAGAAAGAAGATTTTGTTACCTTAGCTTTTGAGTTTGCTCTTCTTACTACTTCAAATATCTCACAGATAACTCAAACAATTTCTGGTAAACTCTAATAAACTTGACTAAATGAGCATGATATATCTAACAGATAACCCAAACAATTACTAGAAAACTCTAGCAAACTTGACTAAATTAAGAAGATCATGTCAGTCCTTTGGCTGTCCATCGAACAAAGCACACAACTCTCGGAATAAAATCCTTCTTTAACATGGCTGTAGCGTTCTTTACCATGGAGCAGCACCCAAAAGAAAACACCGTGTTAGTATCTGGTATTCTTCTAACCTCTCATATGTTTGATTGGGTATGTAACATGCCCAATCAAACATATGAGAGGTTAGAAGAATACCATATACTGCTTTGTAAGCCTTTTATTTGCTATATTCATCTGTGCCTCACATATATTCCTCACTTCTGGCCTGTTGTTTCAGAAATTGCAACTTTGCAACTACAGACAGTGGTAAATAAAATGCATCTTGAAGATTCATGAAATTCTAAATGAAATGCATCCTGAAGATTCATGAAATTCCTAAACTAATATGGTGTTGTCCTTACTGTAATATTAACAAATATTCCCAGAATAGGACTGCGTTCCATTACCCTACTACAGGTTTGGAGTTTTAGCAATATGTGTGTAATTTCTTTGAGGTGTCCAATCAAAATGAACCTTTAATATTAGTTGCATGCGGTATTGATTTTAGATAATACCATGTTTCCATATGAAGCACGTTTATGTTGTAAAACTTGTGTAAGAAATTACCGAGTAAGACAATATTTTGATTTTGATTTTTTTTTTACCTTATGGCTCTCAAATCACCAAAACAATTGTTAAGCTGACAATTGGCCTTCCATTTTATTGTAACAATCCACCTTCCACTTTATTTTAAGTTATTGCCCAAATCATATGTAAATTTGATTTGTGTAGTGGTTTTTCATTAGGATGTGTGGAATAGAAAACAAAAGGAGAAAATATAGCTTGCTAGACGTACACACGGGTTAGATGAAGCTAGAATTTATGTCCTCTTTACCCATGATGACTTGCATTGTATAATACAGTGTTTGTCTTTAGGTGACCAACCATCTTCCAAGATGATGTTTGTTTGCCATCTCATAAGGAATGTACGCCAGTTTTCTCTTTAGCAGAAATTTATATTTATCTTTGAATCTGAATAGTCAGGATTAATAGTACCATAAAATAGATCTACAATCAAGGCTTACTGTTATGCTTTGTTATATGCATTCCCCCTTCATTATTGTAGTGCTCAGACATTAAAAGCTTGCACATCTTACGCTGCATACAATTGTGTTTTTCATTGCCTTTTTAACCGTATTCAGTTAAATTTGCACTTCTACTAACATCTTGTCTATATTTTGTATATCAGTTTGCGAACAACTCTCTGTGTACGATTCAAAAGTGAAGTAGTAGCATGCAGAGTTGTGTATGCTGCAGCTAGGAGACACCGGGTTCCCCTTCCTAAAGATCCTCCTTGGTGGACTATCTTTGATGCTGATGAGGTAGGAATTCAGGAAGTTTGCAGAGTTCCTGCTCACCTTTACAGCCTCCCTAAGGTACAATATATATATCAGTGTATAAAGACAATGACTCCTTTGCTGTTAGAAGGACCTCTAATGCTCCAGCTTCAAAGGTTATGTGAGGACCCGGAATATTTAGCTAGTAACACTTAACCTCCAAATGGTTCTAGCGTTACTAATTAAACATTCTAAGCCTCGATGGACATGTGCTTCCCAGAATTGCAGCACATGCTCATCATCATAAAATTATACATCATTTCCATACAACATTTATCACTAAGTTCAACAACGACATACATAAAGTAAAGTTATTACAAAAGAGAGCCAACCGGCCAAATAGAACAATATACAAGAATGACAGCGGAAGCAAAAGGTGCCATAAGATGGCTAGAACAAAAGTCGACCGGTTAGCCACACAACCCACAAGGCAACCGACCGGGCCGCCAAGCTAGACGCCTCTAAGGCTACCACAGCACAACTCACAGAAGTGAGACCCTTCCAGCTCACCTTCTTCCTTTGCAACAAATACATTTAAGCAAGATAACTAAGTACACAAAGGTACTCGCAAGACTGACGTGTGGAATAACAGACCTATTCATAAAGTACATGCAAGCTTATTTAGGTGGAGGTTGTATGTCTCATTTTGCACAAAGCCAACTTTATTTGCAATAATGTAATACATTTAAGAGCAAGTTTGTAAATCTGTTTTGTTGTCAAAATAACAGCGAAATAAAGATACATACAAGTAACCACCTGGAAGTGACTATCCCAATAGTCACCACAACATAGCACGAATTCCCGATTCGTACCACCCGTCAAGTTTTAATTAAAAGGTTGTAGTCTAACTCTTGAAAGACCTCGCCAAGCGTGTCCATAACCTAGGACGAGGCTATTCGAATAGTTTTAACCCTGCAGGGTGTACCAATGTACCCACACTCCAGAACGCCTTTAAGCCACAAAGCACACTTCCGAAGGTATGCCGGCACGGCTAAGTTCTACGAGATATTTCCAATCTTGTGCATTAACTACGAGTCGCTCGTATGGATAGAAACCCATACGCTTACATTGCAAGCCGAAAGACAACAAATCCCATCACAGGTGAAGTCTTTCGGACACTACAATGCTCCCAACACCATCCCTCCTGTGACTCCCTGCGACCCGAAGCCAATACACGCCAAAGTACTAAGTCAAGAGGGGTCCCATACCCTCTAGTGTGGTTAGCACGCTAAAATGTTTGGTTTAGTGTAACAAGATGTTCGGTCCTTGTTGACCCAGGCACCATTCCAGTCACACCCAAAATCACACCATCTTACCATTGTGCCCAAGTCTAAATTATTTTATTTTCAGTTTTAGTTTTCATAAGTAGACATGGCACAAGGCTGAAATCATAGATCATAATAAGTTTTATGTAATCAAGGTTATCGACAAGTCGATAACCGCCCATTTCTACCGGAAGCTAAGCATGATTAAGCAATTTATTCGCAACTACTAAGTGACAAGAGCTCATCCACGAGCCCTAATCACAGCAATAACCTAGGCTCACGGTAGTAGAGAATAATCATTTGCTAAGGAAATGCATCTACTAGACCAACTAACGACAATAGTTTAACACAAAGTAGCAATGCATACATAAAATTTGTAATTAACATAAATACTTAAAATACTGGGATTAACATGATCAAACTTCTTGCCTTGCTGGGATGGGTCTTGCTGCAGAGGGGAGTGCTCAGGTTCAATAAATTCTTCGGAACCTAACGCGAAAAGGCGATAAAAACCGATAAGAACGAAGAACACCAAAAGGAACTCAACAGCAAAGAACATCCAAATCCCATGAAATTTCTACAGCAGCTAGAGGTTGATTTTAGACAATTTTAGAAACAAGAATCACTTCATTTGGATTTAGCATGAAAAAGTTATGTCCTAAACAATTTCTCTCAGCCTGAAAATTCCTAATTAAATTAATTTCGGTTACTGTTCATGGCAAAAATTTCTAGAATGATCTGGAACCTGAAATTTTTATGGTAGGTAGCTAAGGTCATCCTAAGAACAGTAAAGTTGAGTTTACTTCATTTGGAGTTATAATGAATTAGTTATGAATTTCCTAAGTTCTAAAACTAGCATATATCACTTTTCAGGAACATGAATAAAGACAAGGCCTAGTTCACATTAAAGCATGCCTACAGACAAATTTTACCAAGTTGAGTTTGCTCAGTAAGGATTTACAGAGAAGAAGTTATGTATTTCACAATTTTTTTAATGAATTTCTAGACAACCATTTTCACTAAACAAGAACATGTAGTTTATATCATTTTCTGCTACCTAACAGTGCCCAAATTCATTCTCAAATTAAAGTTCATTCTATAACAGAGCTACAGCAACTGGAATCATTCAAAAAGGAGCTAATATGACAAAGTTATGCACTTTTAAAATTTAAAACATTAAAAGACTTAGAAAATTTGAGCTCCCGGGAGGTCCAAATGAACTGAAGGAAAAAGGAGAGGTCGTGGGCCGTTGATCTTGCATCGCAAGGTAACAGACCTCGAAACTCAGCGCTCAAAAGACCTCCTCCCGCACTGGGGAGGTCTGGACCGTTGAGATTGGATCCAACGGCCACGACCAGTGCATGCACAGCGCACGCAAAGGAGGTCCTCGCGCCTAACGGAGGTCGTGACCGTCAGATCGAGATCTGGCGGTCCCGAGCACTAGGGGAGGTCCTAAGGCTAAACCTACAGAGGGAGGTCTGGACGGCTAAGATCTCACGGAGGAGGTCTTCAACGGTCAAGATCTCCATAGGGAGGTCTTTAACGGTCACGATCAAGTGAGGGAGGTCTAGCCCGTTAGATCTAAATCTAACGGTTGAGACCTGAGGAGGAGATCCTAAAGCTACGGATCTAAAGGAGGAGGTCCTAGACGGTCAAGATCTCCAGGGGGAGGTCTTGATCGGCTGGGATTTACACGAGGAGGTCTTGGATGGCCAAGATCTACTCGGGGAGGTCCTATGCGACAGGGTTTTAACGGGAGGAGATCTGGACGGCTTAGGTTAGGCCTAGGGAGGTCCTGAACGGTCCAGATCGACGCGGAGGGAGGTCCTGAGGCTAAGGATTTTACAAGGGAGATCTAACGCTCAGATCTAAATCCGGGAAGGTCGTGAACGACTGGGATTGAGCCGAAGAGGTCTGAACGGGGTTTTCTTTGTAAAAGACCAGGGGCGGCTTTTTACCAAGAGAACCCCGAGGGTGGTCTTTGCAAAATGACCAAGGGGAGGTCTTTTTGCAAAGAGGACCTTGGTGGAGGTCCAGGAGGTGGTTTTGGCAAAATGACCAAGGGAGATCTTTTGCGTACGGGGAAAGGTCTAAATGGCTAGGATTTAACCGGGGTGGTCCTAGACGGTTAGGATCAACTCTAGGGAGGTCCTGGCACTTAGAATTTACACGAAACACCCTCTACGGTACAGATTTGACTTGGAGGTGATCTAAACGGCTGAGATTATACTAGGGGGAGGTCCTGAGGAGGGAGGTCTTTGCGGACGCGCGAAAAGAGGTCTGACGGCTAAGATTAACCACCGAGAGGTCTTTAACGGTCAGATCTACTCTAGGAGGTCGAGCGGGGAGGTCTGGGCGGGATTTTGTCGTACGACAATAGGAGGAGGAGGCCCACTCGCAGCGAGAGGCCTCCGCGATTCCGACAGCTAATCATTGGCTACAGGGGCTGTCCGAATCTTACGCGACAAAAGCCCGAGCGCCTAAACGAGCTCACCGCCGGCGATGGGGAGCTCGCCGGCGAGAACCAAGGACACGACTGAGTTCCAAATAACGTTAAGAATCTAAAGGGCGTGCTCTCGACGGCGGCGACGGCCTTGAACGCCGGCGAGCCGGAGATGGATGAAGGAGACTAAATACGACAAAAAAGCTAGCGAGGTTCAAAACGACCGGGTTTCCAACACTAAGCACTAACCTGGGAATGAAAGAGGTCCAAGAATGGTCGCAGGAGCTTCGGTGACGGTGGTGCACGCCGAAGTTGGGGAAGACGACCAGCACGGCTCCGAAAACAAGCTCCCCGAATTGTCCACCTCTGAGAAGGTTAAACAAAACAAGTTAGGGAGACTTGAGTTGACCAAGAGAGCAAAATGGCAGCCAAAAAGCAATAAAGAACCACTGGAGCTCGGAGGTCTTCAAGGAGCTTCAAAGTCGACAATGGAGGCAGGGAGGGTGGTGTTCTTAGGTGCTTGAGTTTGAGACCCAGCTCACAACTGAAAGAGTTCAAGCACAACCAAGAGTTGAGAAAGAAAAAGGGAAAGTAGGTCACAGGCTACTCATAGCCTGGGAGCTTCGTAAAGGTGTGGGCAAAAGTCTACTGTGAACAAAGTCCATGCTCAAGGACCTGCCAGATTTGACAAGGCAGAAAGGGTGACTTCTTTTAGGGCAAAGCTCTGCCGCAATAAATGCATGGCAGAAAGAGACGTTGGGAAGGACCAAAAAATGACAGCACCCTGCTCCCAACTGCTCTGACCCTGACACACGCACGGGCGCGCGAAAATCATGACGGCTAGACCTCCAGGAGGTCGTGAGGGAGAAGAACAGGGCTGAGGGGAGGTCCTGGACGATCCCGATTGGCATAGGGTGGTCCTGGACGTCCCAGATCACCCGAGGTAGGGAGGTCTTAAGCGGATGAGGAGGTCCTGGGGAGGTTGATGAGGACATGACCCCTATGGATACAACCATATTTGCTATGCTTACTGTTCCAAGTATAAGAGCTCGTACGCTTCACTTAAATTATCAGCGCCATGTCACTTTTGGTCCAAGACAAGCAAGCAGTTCGAGCTGGACCCGTTTTGGAATCCAGTTCGGCCTCCAGAATCAGCCTGACAACACCAACTTAAAACAGACATAACTTTCACATACAAAGTCCGTTGGAGGTCCACGAGTACTTGATTGAAATCTTATTTCGTCCTCTTTCCAATGGATCCGGCCTCACCTTCAAATTCCTTCTGGACTGATCGCAATCATCAAAAGAAGACGACATATCACTTGTTTGGGCCAATCTGGGCCTTGTAATCATACTAAACTTGGCCCATCTGCCGGTGGACCACCTAGGGGTGCTGTTACTGTTCACATGAACAGTAATCTATGATATTAATCCCACCCCCTTAGTTCTATTAGATGTGTGGCTCCTCAGCCCCTATTTAAGGAGGTCGCACCCCCTCTAGTTTTCTTGGATTTTGTTTAGTTAAAAGTTAGCTCCTATGCAACTTCGTGTATTGGCTTGTGTCGACTAGACCAACCATAATACCGCTTCGGAATCCTAAATTATCAAATATTTCATTCATATTCGCAATTTCAGATTGCTTATTTATCTTGTTCTTGCGTGCTTCTTCGGTGTATGCAGGAATCGACCTTCGTGGTCAGGTCAACTGGGTATTCGCGCACGGTTGATAACGACTTGTCGAGCAGTTCAGCGATTGCGTGGTTTCGGACCTTGCATGTTCGTAGCCAGGATCGTGAGAGTTGAGCGACGACTACCGAACGTATCATTCTCATCGAAAGATCGGGCCAACAATCGGACCTTCGGGTTCATCAGGTGGTATCAGAGCTACAGTTCTTCGGTGAGAAATCAGTACCCTTAGTAGTAGATTTATTTTTCATACCTAGAGTCCAGAAAATTTCCCTAAAAAAATCGCATCTATCATCCATACCGAACCAATCTGAGCCATTGCAATTTTCTTTTCGGTATTTTGCTTGTTGAATCATTGGTTGCATCGTCGTGTCTAGTTGCTAATTTCTAGTTCTAGTTATTGTCTAGTTAGTCTTTGTCTAGTTGCATCTCGTGTTTCCTTTGTGTCGCTTGATCGTTCGTTTAGGGTCTTAGTTTTTGCATCTAAAACAGAAAATTCGTGGGTTAGAACTCCTCTAATCCGCACCAAAAACTAGAAAATCCTTACTGTTGTCATGGTAGTTAGGATCGCGATCCTACTCTTAGAGTCTTACGATTCTACGAACCCACGATAGCCTGTCGATCCGAGTCTCACTGTCGATCCGATCCTACTTAAGGTAGTTAGGATCGCGATCCTACTCTTAGAGTCTTACGGTTCTACGAACCCACGACAGCTTATCGATCCTACTCGTAGAGACTTAGGGCAATTTTTTTAGAGGTCGAGCTTTGCTGATATTTTGTTTTAGAGCAAAATTTGTTGACATTGATTTCTGAGAATGAAACTATAAATAAACAAGGAGCATGCAAAATATTATATCAATGTGGTAATGCTGTTCTCCTGTAGTTCAGAACTATATCACCCATCATGTCAGAACCATTATGCTTTTCTGTTGTGTGATAAGAAGTGTTTTGCCCCTTTTTTTGTAATAAGTAAGTGGTAAACCTTATAAGAATTATACAAACTTATAGTATAGATGGTAAATATATGTATTTTTACAAATCCGTAGAATCACCGATTCTACGATTCGATACTACGATTCGATCCTACCGGAGGCAAATCGATCCGACTCGGGATCTCGACTTTGACTACCTTGACTGTTGTTCATCTGAAAAAAAGAGGGTTGCTGTAATCTTTTGGGAGAATTGATATTATTTGCGACTTGCGATAAACCTTAGGGTCGACCAAATATTAGAAGGAAAAAAGAGGCAGTCGCATAGAACAAAAGCCGCGGTAAAAAAAAAGAGAAAAAAAGTGCATGAAAATTGGTGGAGACCTACTACATATAACCAAAAGCTTCCACAAAAAATTTCAGCAAGTTTGGCCCACGGGTTTGAAAGATATAGTAGTTTCAAATTTAAACCCGAGACGGATTCGAGTCCGAGTAGAATTCCGTATCCGAGACACCTTCAGTAAAACGAGCATAACTTTTGCGTACGGTGTCCGTTTTTGACGTTCTTGTGCTCATTTTGAAGCTAATGACGAGGCACATCTTTTCTACCTAAGCCACTAGTCTCTCTCCAGGTGCCCCAAAATCGGCCATCTTCGGCTCCGAATTCACGTCGCAAGTTTTCGGTTTCTGTTTTTGCCGTTTATTTCGATCTTCCTTTCGGAATTTGGAGTTCACCTCAACTGAAAAGTTGTAGATCTCGTCGAAACCTTTCAAACAAGCATATATAATCCATATAAAACTCTTTTTTTCATCATTTGAGACTAGCTATTGTTTCTGCTCAATCTAGAGGGCTTTTTGCGTGCATCGATATTGCTGTTTTTGTGCTCTACATCACGCGAACAATCTTGTGCCCTTAGAAAAAAGTTTGAGTAGTTGGCTAGCGTCTCTCCTAGCACTTGTTGTGAGGCTTTCCCTTGCTTGCATCAAGTCACATTGATCGTTGCGTTTGCGTACATACACTTCTCTTCATAGGGCTTTAATTAGCTAGCTTTGATTAGGCTAGGATCAACAACATTGGCTAGTACTTTGAACAATCTTTCAACTTGCATTAACTGTTTTGATTATTGCTGATCCTTACTACCATATTGAAGCCTTCCAAGCTCCACTTCCTACTAACTCAGCAGGTGTCGTTCCTCGCAATCGTTGGGCTGATCGCAAGTGAGAGTATCACGAACCAGCCACCGGTTGTACCACTTCCTTGCTGCATTGGTAAGAACTTGTAAGAACGGGTATAAGCTTGAGTGTGAGTGACTTGGTTGAGCCTCCGAACCTAGTAGTTGATAGGGACATATACTTGTGATTTGTTTCCTTGTTTTCTACTAACTATGGCGATTCACGGAAAGATTGCAAGATATATCCACCTCTTCTTCGAATTGTTGGACGGGAGTGCAAGATAGTGAGCGAGGAAGATACACACTTGAGGCAAGTTTTTCACCACGGGAGGTATATGATAGTGATAGTATGTCTCATAAAATTAACTTCACGGTACCCTCTTTTCTTGGGAATTACGATCCCGATGCTTATCTCACATGGGAATTAGATGTACAACAATTATTTGCATGCCATGAATTTCTGATCATCTAAAAGTTAGGGTCATTGCAGTGAGTTTTATGATTTTGCATCTATTTGGTGGAGTGAATCTTTGTCGTACTAATCGAACATACCTAGAACATGGAATGATTTGAAGAGAGCAATGAGACCTAGATTTGTACCTTCATATTATTCTCGTGAATTGCTCAATAAATTGCAACGGTTAAGACAAGGTAGTAGTTCTCAGAGAGGATTATTATCAAGATTTGCAAACTGCTTTGTCTCGTTGTGGTTTAGAAGAAACTGAAGATGCGAAGATAACTAGATTTCTAGGAGGATTAAACCATCAAATTCGGAATAAACTTGTTTATAAACCTCCCACTGTCACTCGTTTGTTTCGTCTTGCTTGCCAAGTTGAAAAGAAGTCTGAGGACGACAATCCAAGACCGTTCGTGCTCTTTCGTCTACTTCCACTACACCTTCACGTGTACATGAAACAAATAAGCGCACGGTACAAACCTCTGCATCAAGATCATCTTCGGTTGCTTCTCCTGCTGCTGCATCTACCATGATGGCCGCCCCTACTGCTGTGGGCGTTACTCTGTCTCGTTGTCTTGCACCCATGGCTCGCTCATTGTTAATTGAGCTGGAGCAAGAAGAGGAAGGAAAAGCTTTTAACTACTCACCAATTTCAGTATCAACATCATCTGAGGCGATCCTACAAGGTAATACCAAAGGTACTGATTTGAACACTCAACCTAAGAACAATAACCATGATTTCATGCCTAGTATCATTGAGCAAAGGGAAAATCAGATTGTAGTAGAAACCACTGCATCACATGAGGTGGATGAATCTAGTACTGAGAAGGTAGAAATTAATTTCCTAGCTACAGAATCTGATATTATTGAGAATTTGCATGAATCATGTGATAATTTGATTGATTTGCCAACAGAGTTGAGTGCACCATGTCTTGAAATAATTGAATTGCATCTTTGTTTTGAATGAGTCATGTGATGATTTAATCACATACAATGATCATGTGGAATTGGTTAGACATAAAGACGTTTTGACTAGAATTTCTCCTACTGACTCTTTATGTTATATTATGTTGGATCCACCTATGAAATTGTCACATGCTATGGAGAAAATTTCTGAAATCGCATGTTCAAAATGCTTGTCTAGTGCCTACACCCACAGGTATAAGTTTAATTTGATTGGAGATTATGGTGTAGACAATCAATTTCTTGTTTATCGAATATGCATAACTTGTGATTACATGGATGAATTGAAGCTTGCTGTTTTGAACAACAATTATTATGTGCAGAATCTTGTTCATTATGAGAGAAAATTAAAATTTAGTATTCATTCAATGCCCATGTGTTTATCTCTTGTTGCACCATCTAGTGTGGACAATCTGCATCAAGATGTTGAAGTATGGAAGAATTTACACATCCTTTCACCCTTGCTAGATGAATTTGCTATTGCTCCATTGAAATCTAATAATATGGATGAACTTTGTTTGATTCCAAAGGTTGTAGATTTGCCCATATGTGCTACCACTGCAAGTTTACAACTTCAGAGAGTTGAATTGCATAAATACTTCACTTATATTTGCAAAACTAGTTGCAATAATTGCTATGTGAGAAATTTTGTTTTGCTCATTAACATATATGATTATTCTTAGGGTAATAATACAATGATCTTTTATGATCACTGCTGTCGTCTAACATTAATTGTACAACAACGAAGAAGCGTTAAAACAGATGACATATACATATACCATGCATACACTTTGGCTTCTTTGTTACCCTATTTTCAGCTTATCAAAAGTCGAGGACGGCTTTGTTTTCAAGAAAGGGAGGATGATGAGGACATGACCCCTATGGATACAACCATATTTGCTATGCTTACTGTTCCAAGTATAAGAGCTCGTACGCTTCACTTAAATTATCAGCGCTATATCACTTTTGGTCCAAGACAAGCAAGCAGTTCGAGCTGGACCCGTTTTGGAATCCAGTTCGGCCTCCAGAATCAGCCTGACAACACCAACTTAAAACAGGCATAACTTTCACATACGGAGTCCGTTGGAGGTCCACGAGTACTTGATTGAAAGCTTATTTTGTCCTCTTTCCAATGGATCCAACCTCACCTTCAAATTACTTCTGGACTGATCGCAATCATCAAAAGAAGACGGCATATCACTTGTTTGGGCCAATCTGGGCCTTGTAACCATACTAAACTTGGCCCATCTGCCGGTGGACCACCTAGGGGTGTTGTTACTGTTCACATGAACAGTAATCTATGAGATTAATCCCACCCCCTTAGTTCTATTAGATGTGTGGCTCCTCATCCCTATTTAAGGAGGTCGCACCCCCTCTAGTTTTCTTGGATTTTGTTTAGTTAAAAGTTAGCTCCTATGCAACTTCGTGTATTGGCTTGTGTCGACTAGACCAACCATAATACCGCTTCGGAATCCCAAATTATCAAATATTTCATTCATATTCGCAATTTCAGATTGCTTATTTATCTTGTTCTTGCGTGCTTCTTCGGTGTATGCAGGAATCGACCTTCGTGGTCAGGTCAACCGGGTATTCGCGCACGGTTGATAACGACTTGTCGAGCAGTTCAGCGATTGCGTGGTTTCGGACCTTGCGTGTTCGTAGCCAGGATCATGAGAGTTGAGCGACGACTACCGAACGTATCATTCTCATCGAAAGATCGGGCCAACAATCGGACCTTCGGGTTCATCAGAGGTCCTGACCGCCGGATTGAAATCCAAGGGCCCAACACCCGCGCGCACGAGATCGAGCCCGAGGAGGTCTAGTCGGCTGGTCCGACCGAGCCCAAAGACTGGGTCTGACTCGAGTCCGAGTCAGACTCAGACCTGAGTTTGAGTTTTAAAATAACCTGAGGTTTGGGAATTTATTTGAGGTAGCAAATTTACTCCAAAAATTATGAAATTTTTACAGGAGCTTGCTAGCTGAGTTATTGACCTTGTGTAAATTTTGCAGAGGTTTTTGTACTATACATTTTCCTCCAAAAATTCCACAAGGTGCTGGCCTGATTTGACCAGAATTTGAGTAGGTTTGACTGACCTCCAAAAGTATTCAAACAATTTCTAAAAATTGTGAAATTTTTCAGAGGGGTCACATACCAACCCAAGAATTTAGGAAAAATATTTCCAGGAGATTATCACAAGATGGAACAAGAATGTTTTTGAAGGATCAAGATTTGGATCAAAGACTTGTGACTATGTATTTCCATAACTTCTTGTACAATACTTGTTCAGTACAAATAGGAAATACATGATGTAAGAAAAAATTTTAATTTCTACTCATTTTCTTACATTTGAAACACGAGCCCAAAATTGGGATGTTACAGGTTAAAAAGAAGAACAATCAAAATGATTGGATTTATGAAGTTTATTTTTTAAAATGATTACTGGATTTACATCACTTGCACTTCTTTGCAGGAAAGTCCAGCAGGTGCTGTTGCTAGCGATAAGGGTACCCCAATACCCTTAAGTTCTATGCAGGAGAAGGGTTTACTGACTAAGGCATGATTAGACAAGGTGAAGGAGAAAAGTGAGGACGAAGTTAAGCCATTCATTGCCTGCTGAACTCAATGGAAATGAAGATACGGTAGTGAATTCGAAGAGTGATAAATAAGAGTCCAATGTTGACCGCACTCGGGAAAGAGAAAGAGATAGATCAAGAGGTCGGGAGCATGATAGCGGGGGGTAGGGATTCTGATCACGATAGCAAGGGCTGGGACTCTGATCGCGAGAGGGATCATGATAGAGAAGCAGAGCGGAGACACTGTTCTAGGGACAAAAGTTCAATATTGTCATGAATATTTATGATTTTGGGATATTTGTTTGAAGTATATTATGTTGTTCTCATATTGCATTATGTCCCTCCAACGCAGGATACTCGGACAAGGAGAAGCCAAGGCACCGCACATCACGAGGTATATTTGGACAGCAGACTCCCTTCATCACCCCATTTTGTTTACCCAAAATTTATATTTCTTATCTTCATTCTTTGTTACCTTTTCATGCTGTGGTGATTACTACAATTCACATTCATCTTGTGACAAAGATCGGCACAGACACCATTGATCCAGCCGAGCTTATGAAGATTATATGCATTGATACCAGTAAGCGCCTAAGGAAGCATGAGAGGAATATGGAAGGCGAGTATCATTTGTAGCAAGTCAGGCCTTATCTCCATTATTTCACAACCGAATTTTGTAATTGTGATTTCGCTTGAGACAATTTTGCTATATGGAGCTTGTCATCTACCTGGAGTTTCTGAAGAGGGAACAAAGGAAGGACTCTAGCGAACTAAATTTCATGTCTACGTTACTGTATGAAATTGACATTGTAACAGGGCTTTGGAAGTGCTTGTGCCTGTGTGATATACTTCCTTTCTTCTTTTGAGGGTAGCATGGGGAACAGCTATTAAATGTCAAATAGTTTTTACGGAATTTGGCTTATCTATGTCAATAGCTCCGACGGCTGAGGTACCCTACCGACGCGAGTAGCTTGAGGGGTGTCGTGAGAGGAGGTGTCCCCAAAGGGTGTGTCCCGAGGGGGTGTCGTGTCGGTTGGCTCGCTCCTAGCGTACCATGCAGCTATGAAGCCCCAATGGAGACCTGATTGCTCTCGCCGTGTGAAGACCCACCACGCGCTCACTATAGCGCCAACTCCCGGGCGATGTCGTAGTCCCTGGAGTTGGCTCCCTCTTGCGACCACAGCTCCTCGTCCGGTAGAGGTTTACGACCTGTGGAACAACATATTATGCATACACACAAAAAGTAAATGCTAAAATAGTATGTTATGCTTGTAAACAACATAGGCATACCTGATTGTTGCATCACAGCGGACAACTCGGCGTACTCCTGTCCCTGGTACGGATGGTCCTATCTGCTGGTAAATCTCACTCTATTTTAGAACTCCGTTGCAACGCACGTGCACCCTACTAGTTTTCTTCGAGACAACCATCTTATATAGTTATATACCAGTAATCAAGTAGTATACACGGAGCAAATTTTGTGTTCGTGTCAAACTCAAAACAAACTTAGCCGTAAACTATTGCATTGCCGGCTTATCTGATGACGAGGTACAACAATAGCATACTAAACCACGCAGTGTATTCGGAGGCAGATCTAGGACAAATATCATCTGGGTCACTTTTACTAGAGCGGCGTGGTCATCACATATTTACAAAGTGTCATATGTTGTTTCCACTGTAAGCTTAATATGATTAGTATGAAGCCGTGGAGGTCAGTAAACTAATCCCCATACTTCTTCGCTGAATCCGCCGCTGAGCACAATGGCGCTGGTGCAGCCGAGACCAAGTTAGCAAAAAACATGTGTGTAGATAATTATCCGTCAGGACTCAGGAGCCGCTCTGTTGCCCTAACAATGAACATGCAACGCACGCGGAGACTAGGGCCCAACCCATCCAAGATTTAAATGCCACGGCTCCCCATTTATTTGTGGAGGGAAATTAAGCACGGAGAGATGCCAGAGCAGAGGAGGCCGCGGCAACGCAATGGCCGTGTACGCCACCGCAGAACCCAGCGAGAAAAAGCGGATAATTCCCGAGCGGTCGAAAGTTATAGAGCGAATACAGAAAAGATAAATGGTTATTTGGTATTATCGGTGTTCGACTCTGACTCCGAAGAAAAAATGTGGAATAGGATACGGAATGATCGATATCTGTATGTATATATCCGTATATCAGGTAGTATAAGGAAAACCTGTTGTGACTCCACTTAGAAATAAGATAATAGATAGGTGAGTTGCTGTATCTGAGCAAGTAAGGGATATTAAGTGTTTTTTTTTTATATCTCAGTGGTTAGTCTATCTGTGTTCGCTCTAATTGCACACATATTATCTAATGTCTTATGTAGGGGTGCAAAAGAAGCAGATAATATCCGTTCGACCGACCGATTGAAGGCTCGTAGAGCGAATACGAGATGAAGAAATAAGTATCCGATACTATCTGTGTCTGATTTCGATAAGAAAAAAAGATACACGATAAACGATATCGGACCGTATCGACTCCGATTGTACGAAAAAGACAGCAGAAACATAAATTAAAAGGAGTGCGCAACTCTGTGCAGGAATCCAATTCCATCCCCACCCCCACCATCCTCCTCCCTCCCCGGTCCGCTTTCTTCTATTCCCTCTCAGGCGTTCATGAGCCTGGGCCCCGTTGCTGCCTGCTTGCTCGTTATTCCACCCTCTTCTCCTTCGAGCCTGGGAGGAGGAGGAGGATCGCCGCACGGCGGATGTCGAATCGGGAGCTCCGCCCGCTGCGGTCGATCCGTATGTCGATACAACTAATACGCTGTTTTCCGTTCATTAATTATTCGTCGATCCACTTTTGTTTCTGCTGGTTTCTTGCATGTTTCTTGACAATATATGTTACTACGGAGTTTGATTTGCATGGTGGCTTGTGGAGAGGAAGTAAGCAAGTAGTAGTACTAGATAGTTTTAAATTTTAAAGTTGTCGCTGGCTTTGGGAATTTACCTGTATATGAAAAGGAGTCTTCTTTTGAGTTGTGATCGGTGATCAAAAGAGGGCTCTCTACTTCTTTTGGTCGTGAGTGATCAGACACATCTTGAGCTTGGGCTCGACCAAAAAGAGAGCGGGAGATAAGAATGATCGGTGTTGATTTGAAGTGCTAATAAACTAATGATAGTTTAATGTTGCCTGCAGCTTCAGAGAAGTGGGTATCCCCTTTGACATATTTAGAAGGGAGATCGATTTCTTTTTCTTCTTTTTTAAAGTAATTTTCTTTAGATATGTGCTACTACTGTGGATCAGTCTAAATGAGTACTATTTGTTTCTGCGCAACTCTCTAACTCGTTGATTCTGACGAAGTTTTGAGCCTCAGTTGATGCTCTGGATTGCTGAACATAGGTGCTAGAATAACGCTGCCTTCACATTTCAGGAATTACAGGGGACGGGAGATGCCTGTTTAGGTCCGTTGCTTACGGCGTCCTCTTAAGGAGAGGAAAGCAGTCGCCGAGCGAGAGCGCCCAGAAGGAACTCGCTGACGAGCTTCGAGAAAAAGTGACTGTTAATTCATCACTTGATGAGTCTGTTCATTGAGCATATCACTGTTCTATGTATTTAGCAAAGTTTTGAACTACTAATGCACACTTCTTGCGTTTCCATTTGCATGCTTGCTGACCTACTGTTGGTCTTTTTCAGGTAGCAGATGAGTTTGTCCAGAGAAGAGGAGATACTGAATGGTTTCTTCCACTTCCCATTTTCTGTCTGAGTCATTTGTTAATCTGGACATTCTTTTTGCAGAAGTAGGAAGTAAGGAATAAAAAGTATGCTTAAAATGGACAAAGTAATTGCTGTTGCCAGTATCTCTATACAGTACACATCATTCTCGTACAACAACTTAGCTTTTCATACTTGTCCTTTGGATTTCAATGCTATTTGTTATTCCTGCTTCAAACATAAAGAAAAAAACCTCGGTCGCATGACCTTGTTCTCTGTCTATCTTCACTACAATGGCTAGGTTCCTCGAAGGAGATTTCGAGAGCTATGTGAGTCAGATGAGGAAGCCTCATGTTTGGGGAGGAGAACCTGAATTGCTCATGTGCTCCCATGTTCTTGGGTAGGCACCTTTCTTGTGTTTGGTATATCTTCTTATGCATAATTGTTAGTGAGAAATGTCACATTGCAGGATGCCCATCACTGTTTACATGTATACCAAGGGCTCTGATAGCCCCAGGATCATAGCAGAATATGGTCAGGAGTATGGAAAGGACAATCCAATCCGTGTTCTCTACGATGGTTATGGACACTACGATGCGCTGCAGTCGCCTCTTGTAAGAACACAATCAAGACTGTATGTACAGTACTGTATAAAATCTGACAACTGCTGTCTCCCCTTTGTCGAACCAACCCCCCTTGTAAATTTGCAGGAGAGGAACGTAGAGAACCGGAGAATGCGTTACTAAGCTTCTTCTCTAGGGCAGCTGCATAAGTACCGACATCTGCTACGACTTGATTTTGCTCAATTTGACAAACCGTATAGTACATATGAAATTCAGCCTGGCTTCACTGTTCCACCCTTTGCTCTTCTTCAAGGCTGATGTATAAATAAACTACAGATGTGTAACTCTTGATCCAATCAGAAAATTAACTGTATAATCTGACACTGCATTCAGCTTACGATGGAATTTGTGAAGTTTCTGTATCATTCAACATCGTAAATCTTGTTGATGTTCATTAATATGCCTAACAAAAAGCAAATATATCAGTGAAAGTGAATAGAGTCTAACTTTGTTCAGTTTGACATCAATTTTCCTCTAGTAGGATCTACATAAAGAAGATGCACAAACAAGTTATCGTATTAGGATTCTCCTTGGACTGGTATAGGATCATTTGCACATCTAGTGGTAGCATTAATCCAGGTGCTGAGTGAGAGATATGTCGTACTGGTAGCGTTAGTCCATGAATGAAGCCGATAAGAAGAGCACATAAGATATTCCTACAATACTTTTATTAGGGGCAATGATGATAAGCAGCGATTCCATTCACATTGAAACTGAAGATTTTACACACAAGCCACTGCCTTATTAAATTACAGCAAACATTCTACTTGTCATCTCCTAGTCTTAAGGCCCTTGGCGCTATCCATAGTACGACAAAGAAAAGGGGGGATGAGGCATTGAGGCCAATTGCCATGTGAAGCACTTTTACAACCTAATCTCCTGAACCAAAACTTGGGCTCAGCGATCGCTTTGGTACAACATAACATTGGAGATCTGGATCATCTGGTTCTCCAGCCTCAGCAGCTGTGGTTGCCTGAGCAAGTGCAGTTTGCTTGGTCGTGTTTTAGCTTCTGCATAAATCCATTTTAGCATAGTAAGAGCTATATTTTGTTTGTAAGTATGCCGGGGCTCAATTCTAATTGGAGTACTATACAATAATAGTGCTCTTTTAAGTTCCCAGAAGGCCAGAACTACCTGTCCTTTCCTTTTTGGAAATAAGTACTTTAGTTACTAACTCAAATGAAATCTGTTGGCGTAAATGTGGGAATATGACATTTTTAAACAAGACTTCTGAAGTGTGCAGTCTGTGGAGCATACCTCAACTTGGCCCTGCAGCTCTCTGATGTAGTGTACAGCAAGATCCAACATGTCTGACGTATTTGTTTGCTGCATATTCAGGAGGAAACTAGTAAGCATATCACATCACTTTTATTGAAGAGCAACTGTATACATGCATTTCAGAAAAGCAGGATTGGACAATTTTTTAAAAAATGTGTAGCAGGATAGTGTGTTGAAGGGAACAATGTATACTGATCAAGTGAATTGCCATAAAGTAGAGTTTGAGCCAATTTAGTTCCGAGTCATTTGCAATTACTAAGGTTTTGGGTTTCTGAGTTCTTCTGATTGAGGGATACTTCCAAGCTGGGTTAGAATTGTCAGGTTCAGTTGCTTAGTGAGTAGGAATTTCTGTAGTTCTTGGTGAAAATTTTGTCCACATCTGCTGAATGAAATGACAGTGGTAATTACTTATCACAATGCCATTAAGTTACCTTGTCCATGTTAGGCACGAGATCTTCCAGCTTCTTCAGCCTCTTGCTAATCCTTGTTCTTCTCTCCTAAACAGCACAAACAAAAATGGTTCCATGTTAATACCCAACATCAAGATGGTGCATGCATACATGAGGGGAAAAAGAGGAATTGCCATGTTGGTAAGTTAAAGCAAATGAGGTAGGAACTAACCCTCTCCGCAATGCTTCGCGGGTGAGTCGCGCATCCACGCTTTGCACGGACTTTGCAAGCGATGGAGTCCTGCTGCAGCTGCAGGTAGTCATCCATGCCGGACATCTCTAATGATGACTTCGACAAGCTAAACTGAATCGTAACAAAGAAAAAAATTGGCATTAACATAAGGTCACTCATCGCTTATAAAGGATGCATTGCTTTAACGCAGAATTAAAGGTGAGCACAATATGCAGCAAGGAGGTGCGTGTACCTGTGAGTCGATGTTGCTGAAGCTAGTGACCATGTCGTCGGCGGCGTCCACTTTGGCCTTCTTGCTCGGCGAGGAGAACATGATGGAGTTGGTGTCGTCCCACGAGCTCATGGAGAAGTTTCTGGAGAGGTAGGAGGAGGACTGCGCGCCGCCGTCGCTGGAGCTGTTGCAGCCGGTGATGCTCTCCCCGATGTCGGGTATGATCCCCATCTCCGATATCTGCGGCAGGTCCTGCCTCGAGAAGCTCCACTGCGAGCTCAGCCTCCTTTGTGCCATCGCGCCGGCGGCATCGGTGCCTGCCTGCGAGTAGCTTCCATTTCCGATGCCTCTCGTGCCAGCCATGCCTGCCGTGCATGCATGCATCACAAAACACATCAATTTTGCAACAATTGGTCCAGATGTCTAGTATGTCACAGGTGTAGCTTGCCCGTGCCCACATGTCAGTGACTGTTACGTTCGTAACTAATACTATTTTGTAAGCCATTATTAAGCCGATGGATCAAGCACTTTTTTTAGAGATGCTGCATTGAAGACCTGAATCGAACACAATAGGTAATGCAAAAAAAAAAAAAAAAAAACTCTGGCTCCACCAGTCAGGCTGGCAGAGCCGGGCAGGTGGGTGGACCTAAGAATTTGCACGCGCGACTCGGACGTCCACAATTGGTGGGGCGTGTGACATCACAGGCTCACAGCACTGCCTCCTCCTGGCGCTACTGCTAGGGGCACCCACTATCCTACCCCACTGACGAAAAGCTAAAGGCGAAGCTACCACCACCCATGTCGGATTTGCCATCGTCCCCCGACGAGGTACGTGAGTTGTATAGTTGTCGGGTCGTCTCATCACATCCCATCAATTGGATTTTGGACGCAGCGTTTTAAATAAAGTTTGATGCTCGCAACGTAATTACTGAGCTAACGGTAGTAGTATTTACCCACCCAAATTACGAGCAGTGTGGAGTATAAACTATAAAGCCGTACTTTAACCATCATTTTCCTAATTACTCGCTCACTAAACGTCATTAACTACTAACCAACTGCAGTAGTACTACTACTGTCTAGGAGTACCCAACTGTGTTAGGGCTATCAATGCTAAATCCATCAGAGAAGTGACTATCTTTTTTGCTTTGTGGAGAGGAAGCACAGAAGTAAAACTAAGCGGTAGTTAAGCTAGCAGAGACAGGGGCGGACCCAAAGGGAGCAGGCGCGAGGTAGGTGGAACGACGTACCGTGCGTGTCGGCCATGAGGCGGGAGAGCAGCCCGGCGGGGGAGCTGCTGTGCCGGAAGAGCGGGACCCCGGGGCCGTCGCCTCCGCCGCCGAGCCCCACCTGCGCGGGGGCCGGCGGCGGAACGTGGATCTCGCCGGAGCCGCCGTAGGCCCGCTCGAGTCCGGGGCGGCCGTCCATCCGGCAGCTGGACTCGCAGGAGGTGAGCCCGGACGACTCCCCGGAGAAGAACCGGCTCACGGCCCCCGGCGGCGCCAGCGGCGCCGCCTCGCCGCCGCGGGTGACGGAGTCGGCGATGGCCGCGAGGAGTGATCCCGGCGCGGAGCCGTAGCGCGCCAGCCCGGCCCCCGCCCCCGGAGGCGGCGGCGGCATCGCCCCGTGCTGCGGCGGCGTCAGGCGGTTCATGGCTGCCTAGCACCCACTAACGACCTCACGAGCTGCACCGTGCCGTGCCGGTGCGTTCCCCCTGGCGGCCTGGCCCCTGCTGCTTTTAGCGGGGTTCCCCGGCCTCCGATCCGAGCCAAGGGGGATGGACGCACTGTGTCGGGGCCCGCCTCGGCTTTAGTAGACGCCTAGACGGAGAGACTCGATCGGGACGCGCCAAGTCATGCATACCCCCATGTGCGCGTTTACATCCACGACTCGACTCATCCGGTCGCTCCTCTACTGGACCAGCCGACTAGCCCTCGGCCTTCGGGCTTCCTAGCCGGTCAGATCTGAGCAGATGATACATCGTCAGAATATCGGATGCCCAGCAAGATACCCCCGGCCTAGCTACGGCAGATGCGCACAGTTAGCTGGATTAGGTCTCTTCATAATGTCCGATCTTAGGAGAACAGCTCATATCAATAGTGCATAGTATTTTATGCTACAGTGTCCCCTAGGCAGCACTGTAGAGGATCCAGTCCTAGCTGGAGAATTTTGGACATAATTGACCCTTAGAGCACCGTAATTCCTAAACTAGTCTCCTTAACTCCAAAATTTCATTTTTAACCACATACCCTCACCTGCTGCGCCTCCCCACGCAAAGACCTAGCTGCTACCAACGCATGCAGCGCAGCAAGGTGCTGCTCTCCCCATGGCAGCAAGATGAGTCTTTGCACTCCCAGCGGCAAGGCACCTTGCTGCTCCTCACGCGCCCAAAGAGGAGAGAGAAAATAGGAGAGAGAGAAATAAAAGAAAAGTGAAAAAAACCTGAAAAAAAATCAGAAAATTTCAAGGTGCTGCGGAGTACCACTCTCGATCACACTCGAACCTTCGTAAACTATCGAATGAACGAGAACATCGAATAAGAACGAATACACCGAAAACATCCAAAAATTCAATAGCATCCAAATTGAATGAAATTTATACAGTAGGTAGATTATGATTTTAGATGAATTTAGGTGAAAAAATTATTTCATTTGGATTTAGTATGTGAGAGTTATAGCAGTTTGAAAATCAGATTTCTTGAATATTCAATTTGGTTACTATTCATCCGAAATTATCTTTTTCGCAAAAGAATGTAGAATAGTGGTGGAGATAAGTATTATAGGGATGGGTGTATAATGATATCATAAGATCAAAATAACTTGCTCATGTCATTTGGAGTTCATAAGAATTAGTTATGAACTTTCAAAGTTAAAAACATTTTCTAGTGTAAAAATAATTCGATTTTGGATTAATTTTTAAAAACTATATTTTTTGGTACAGGAACATATTTGAAACCAATTTCAAAATAAATTTCACTTAAAATGAAAATTATTAAAATTGGTTTCACAAGATTTGGAGAATAAAATTTATTTGTTGCACTGAAAAGTCATTTAATTTCAAAAATACATAACTATTTCTTTTTAAATCCAAATCCTGTGAAACCAATTTTGATAATTTTCATTTTAAGTGAAATTTATTTTTAAGTTGTTTTCAAATATGTCTCTTACCAAAAAATATAGTTTTTAAAAATTGATCCAAAACCGAATTATTTTTACACTAGAAAATGCTTTTGACTTTGAAAGTTCATAACTAATTCTTATGAACTCTAAATGAGATGAGCCAAGTTATTTTGATTTTATGATTTTATTCTCTATCCATCCCTATAATCCTTATCTCCACCATCATTCCACATTTTTTTTTTGCGAAAAAGATAATTTCGGATGAACAGTAACCAAATTGAACTTTCAGGAAATCTGATTTTCAAACTGCTATAACTCTCACATACTAAATCCAAATGAAATAATTTTTTCACCTAAATTCATATAAAATCATAATCTACCTAATGTATAAATTTCATGCAATTTGGATGCTATTGAATTTTTTGATGTTTTCGGTGTATTCGTTTTTATTCGATGTTCTCGTTCATTCGATAGTTTACGAAGGTTCGAGTGTGATCGAGAGTGGTACTCCGCAGCACCTTGAATTTTTTTTGATTTTTTTCAGGTTTTTTTTTTCACTTTTTATCTTTCTCTCTCTCCTATTTTCTCTCTCCTCTTTGGGCGGCCGGGGGAGGAGCAGCAAGGTGCTGCCGTGGGGGAGAGCAGCACCTTGACTGCTGCCGTGCGTGTTGGCAGCAGCTAGGTGCTGCGGTGGGGAGGCGCAGCAGGTGAGGGCATGTGGTTAAAAATAAAATTTTGGAGTTAGAGAGGCTAGTTTAGGAATTACGGTACTCTAAGGGGTCAATTGTGTCCAGAGTTGCTATCAGGAGTGATGGCGTGCACAGGTGGTGTCGCATCATCATCATCATTCATCGGATCAGATAGTGCTGTTTTGCGCCTATGGTTTACCGGTCAATCATCAGGCGTCTGCGTCTGGCTCTATTTTTGCGCTGTGACAGGTAGACAACCACAGATTAATAGGTTAATTCGTTTATTATTGCTCTCAAGCGCTGGCTGTATCTTTCAGTCTGGCAACTGTATATTCTTGTTTGCCATCCCCTGCATCACGATAGGCTAGTGCACGGGGCTGTCGGGGCATCTCCTCCATCTTTTATCTTCTTGTCTCAATCTCTGAAGCTTGGATTCTTGGATAGGGGAAAAAATCCGCCCGGTTATATATGTGGCACGGTTTTTTCAATCCGCCGCTTATCTCTCCACTGATGGTATGAATGGATCGATCGATTAGTCTTCTCCCGTCGACTTTGTTGATTTCCTTGCCTCCTCCCCTGCGGTCTGCTGTTCACGGCTCATCCGGTCGCGTATGCCTGGAACTCTTGATATTATACAATATAAGAATTGATTAATTCAAGTCAACCAAATAATCCTTCCACAAATTATACTACCGTTTCTTCAGGCACAAAAGAACATGCATGCAGCCAGTTGCCGGGGAGCAACACACAATCAGCCAGTCTTCCCCTAGCTGAAACCCGATGATAGCTAGCTTTTGTAGAAGAAAGCGTTTTTTAATTGCTCTGCGGATAATTCATCTGCACAAAACAAACTGTCCATGAAAAAAACAGCTCAACGAATAGAACGGCAGCTTCTACTGAAGCGAAAGCAGCAGCACGCTCTGATGCTATCCAAACCGTTGCTTCTTTCCGCGGCTGGGCCGCCACCGAAGGACACGCGGTGGGCGGCGCGTCGCACGTAGCAGTTTCAGCGCCCGCCAGCCGCGCGGAAAAGCATCATCCTATTCCTGCGCACGGACGCACGAGACTTTTGCCGTTTTCCCTCCATCCGCCCGTCCCATGTGAGGATGGTGCGCAGAGCGGCTGTCTCGGAGGCAGCTTGCGTTGCAGCGATTATTTTACAGGCTCTCGCGCCACCGGCTTGCATGCCTCTGTTGCTAGCCAAACCAAACGGGCTCAATCTAATCATAGATTACTGCCATAGCATCACTCTAGAACAAGTACTGCGCTAGTTGGCATGGATGCATGGTGGGCAGTTTTCTATGGGATAGTAGCGGTGGATCTGGAAACCACCTAGCTCTTGCTTTTGCAGCTGCAACGAGATGAGATTCTCACGAATATCCTTAGCAGTATGGGGCCGTTCACGATCGGATTAACGGTTGCGATTACGAGAGCATCTCCAAGTCTCCAACGCCACCGAGGACGATCCAGCCTTAGATTCCATGGGGATGGGTGCCAAAGTTACTTGGTGGCATTACTGCACCATCGAGTGGAGGAGCTATCTCCTAAAACTCTGCTCATAGTGTTACACTCCAAGAAATTTACAAGCTACTCGAGTTTTTCTTTTTGTTTGGCAAATTAAACTCTAAGGAACTGAACTTGGGAGTTGGGACAGCTTGCGTAGTCTTAACTTGTCCAAACTCCAAAATCATGGGGAAACTTGCGATGTTTTTATATGCCTGCGTAGAGGGAACCTCATCGGAAGAAAATCTGATAGCCCGTCAGCCGTCAATTTTGTTGATGAGAAAGGAATCAACGGCCGATTGGGGATGTTTCCTCCTCCTCCAGCCCAACTGACGGCTCGCATCATTTTGCAGTTTGTGAGCACCCAAGAACAAGATTAGACTTTAAAAAACAAACAAGGCTTTGGTCGTGATGCTCGATAATGAAGTTGTTTATGCGCCAAATTGGCATATGGAGGCAGCGCAAATTAAAGCCACATACTAAAACTATAACTTGCCAGATCTACAAGCAGTACCAGACAAGTACAGCTCGCTCAATCCAACGAGGTAACGCACTGTTCTCGCGGCTCTGCACAGCGCCACGCGCGCGCGGCGGATTCGCGTCCGGAGGCGCTGCTTGAGGTTGCGTTGCACACCTGCATCGCCGCATATCGCGAGGTTAGCACTTGGCAGGTGGCATCAGTAGTAGTTAACCAATTCTCCTTTTGCTGGTGATCCAGTGCTATACACAGATCGAGGTCGTCGTTTGTTCGTCGTGGTGCGTCGCCACCCATGAAGTCAAGGTCAGGAATTGTACGGTGAGATTGGACGGACGAGTTGATCGGTGGCGGAATAGTTTGGCCATGTTGAAAGCATAATGGTTCCTTCCTTGCTTGATAGCGATGCAGCCTGACCAGATTAGATGCCGGGTCGAAGCTTTCACCGATGGTCGCGCGAGTCGTTTTCCGGGTCACAGGACAGAAGCCTGGTGTTGGTTTCCATGGTCGGCTCCTCCTAACGTGACGGACGGGTAGCCTTCGTTGGAAGTCAGCCTGCTTGTGCTTGTTTCGTTCGTGCCGACTTGGACCGTGTTGTTCGTTTCTTCCCGCGGATCAGCGGCGGCAGAGACAAAAGCTAACGAGCGGTACAGGTGCTGGCTGGAGTCCACAGCCCATATGCGTCGAAGAGCCCAATAGCAGTGCCCTGGGCTAGCGCTTAACAGGCCCACCCCGTCTGCGCCAGGCTCCGCGCTTGGTTAAACCGAACTGTCGTCGCCCATTGTATCGGATTCCGTAAACACGGAAACACGAGCCACTAGTTGTACTAACCGAAGAACACCTCTCTCTCCCGGTCTCCCCGTCCAGGCCTAACGCCCGCGTTGTCACCATTCTGTTGAAAAACCCGCAATGCAACGTGGCCAGTTAGGACGTGTACAATGATACAGACGATTGTTGTCTGTAATACCTTCTAACTATAGACAAAATTAAAAATAACTAATAGATGTCTTTAAATTATTTTATATGACCTCACAAATTGTACAGACAACATGAATACAACAACAAAACCATCGTCTATAAAGACCTTATAAATTATCTGTTGCATGCCAGATAGCTTGATTATCTATCATTATTTTCTCTCATCCACATCATTAAAAATTTTACGTGATAAAAATTATAGACTTATAATATTACCCACTGTACTTGTCCTTACGCCGGTCTCCCTCTCCACTTGGGCGAAATACGCGCGCGCACCCCTCTCGCCCGTCCGCACGGGCCGAGCGCCCAGTGGGACTCACCTCCATGTCCCACGCCGTCTCCAACGCCCACGACCACGAGGCCGCGCGCGATGCCGCAAGGGCGGACTCGTAGAAATGGACGGAGCGGCGCACCGCGCACGCGCGAGCCACGATTCCGCGAATGGGCCATGCCATGCCCTGCCCCGTGCTCGGTGCCCGAGAGAGAACCGTCTCGGCTGCAAACCTGAGCAAGCCGTGCCAAGACTGCCGAGCAAAGCAGTGGTCACTGGCCGGAGCGAGGGTGTTCGTTCACACGTCGGTACGTGTGTGGTGTGACTGGGGTGTTTTTTTTTTTTGTTGGATACTAGAAAGATTGTATTCCTCGGGCAGGATCAAGCATGCAAAGCTATGGTACCGCACATATAAGCGTTGTTTCTGCCCTGGAGCTGGATACTCTTTGCTTCAACATTAACAATCCTAAAGAAATGTTTGCTTCAATAAAAAAAAAACAGGCTGAAAGATTCAGATATCCAGGAGGAATAAAAAAGCTAGGAAGGATGTTCTGAATCTCGTATCCGTTTCTCCTTTCATCTCTTCCTTCAGGGAGCATTTGACCATCGAAAATGACTCAAAATCCTAGATGCTACTAACGTACACACTAAAATATTTTTAAGCCATGCATCAGACGCAAAATCCACGAGTCATCGACATGTACTTGAAACCAACATGATCTATGGGTGTAAGCCTTAGTGCCTCACGAACAGCTGCTTTTGTTTCTCCACTTTTTGTTTCTCCTTTGCGCGACCTCTCGACAGCAACACCAAGATGTGGAGCCCTACGCTTGTGCGGCCATCTGTTTCTTCCTTCCTCTCTGCTGCTCTTGTCGTTTCAGGGTAACAAAACCAGTCTTGTGTGAGAAAGATTGGTACCGAACACACCGAAAGCATTGTATTGCCTTGAGTATATATAGTCCATGTACAAGATATGATTTACATGATCAATCTGGAGATTGCTATCTAAACAAACATAATCTCAACAGACTGTGACTTGACTTGTACTCCAAGGACTATACACAATCATACGGCAGGCAATAACAATTGTGATTGGGAACTGTAGCTTGTCTGGGACGGCATGGATGCAACCGCACAACGAGCCTATTGCTTTCCTGTCTTGCATCCCCCATCACTACCGGACTCAGGCACTTTGCCGAGTGCCTCAGGCACTCGGCAAAGGCTCCTTTGCACTCGGCAAAGCCTTTACCGAGTGCGACACTCGGCAAAGGGCACTCGGAAAAAAAATAATCGGCAAAGCAGCCTTTGCCGAGTGTATTTTTCGGCACTCGGCAAAGCTTTACCGAGTGCGGGTTGGCACTCGGCAAAGAAAAGGCCCGATTCTGGCGCGGCCCTATTGACGACCGCTGCGAGTGCCAACCCGCGCACTCGGCAAGAGTTTTACTTTTTTGAAAATGTCTTTGCGAGTGCCTTGGCCATGGCACTCGGCAAAGTGTAAATTTTTTTTTTTGAAAATCCTTTGCGAGTGCTATAGTCATGGCACTCGGCAAAGTTTAAATTTTTTTAAAAAATTCTTTGCAGAGTGCCATGGTCGTGGCACTCGGCAAAGTTGTTAAATTTTTTGAAAATTCTTTGCCGAGTGCGCAGGCTGGCACTCGGCAAAGTTTTATTTTTTAAAAAAATTCTTTACAGTGTCATGGTCATGGCACTCGGCAAAGCTGAAAAGCGGGATTTTCAACGGACCAAACCGACCAAAACCTTGTGACTTCTACGCCTTGCAATCTCTCTCTCTCTCTCTTTCTCTCTCTCAACAGACCAAACCGAACCAAAACAATGGTGCGAGGCGACATATATTCTCTGAGTAAGTCCAAAATTAATTACGCTGACGTGGAGATTAAAGATAAGTGGTTAACAACGAATAATCTGAAAAAAACAGATAAGAATTGTATATGGGGAAAAACATGGATATACTCGCACAATGTAATGCACACTGCAAATTTTCTGATGAAACTCATCCGTATTTGTTACAACAAAAAAGCCCAGTAGTGGGCGTGAATAGTGTGTGTAAAATATATGTGATAGCTTATCTTTTCATTTCTCTTAACTACAGACATAATAATAAATATCACTGTAATTTATACCCACCTTTCCATCAATCTAATCTTGATATGATATAATATAAGATGGAAGCATTTCTTGCAATGCTTGTGCCCTACAAAGGAGTGCAAGACAAGAACAGATGTGTTCACTTTGCCGTCTCTACAGTATGCTTGTGGCCTGACTTAAAGAAGAAGCAACCATAGCTTGCTAACTCATGGGTACATGCATCATGAGGAAAATACCAGTGTATCACAAAGTACTATAGTTTGAGACAGACTTAAGGCATCAGAAGACAAACATGAAACTTATACAATATACTACCAGAAATAGTACTATATAGCAATTTTGTTGTACTGCTGTGCTCTAAATTCAATCAACTTTGCTTTAAATTTTTATACTCTTTTGAAGAAGCGTTTTGGAAAATAGTTTGTTCACGAAATCTAGACAGACTTATTAGCTAAATGTTACGACCAACTATATTGATACTTGCCATTTGGTTTCAATTTTCATTAATCATCAAGCATATATGAGTGATCCATGGTAGCAATTCTTTCAAGAAATCAATATTAACAATTGGCGACAACAAAATCTAGCTAGAGATCATCAATAAAATGATGATTCACGGATAAGTAAATCATGTGTCAATCGGCATCAATTGCAAACATGAAAAGATCAAAGATCAAACAAGCAGATCGGTCGACCATGATCTAATTAGAAAAACTATACATACGGTTGGGAATTTTATGAGTAACTATGTAGTATCAATTGGACAATTAACATACAATCGTTTACAACACTTGACTTGAGATATTGAGCTATGAACTCAACATACACGATCTGGTGTAGAAATAAGGCCTTTGGCGAAGACATGGATTCGATTGAATCGGGAACAATCGAGAAGAAAGCGAAACAACCACAAACAAATTAAGAAGACATGAAGCGCAAAAATCAAAGGATCCATTCATGCAACTTTAGGACTACTCCCAAGCCTAAGCTCAAGATCTACTTCTTGCCGCCTACAAGATGAAGTGGACTAGAGCTAGGGCTTGTGATTACTAGGTACCTTTGCATCACGATCAACTCCTCGCGACCCCTCCTCTCGCATGGCGCCGCCGGCGCGCACGAAGAACAGCACCACCGCGATGGTGTCGACACCGATGTGGGGCGGCGGGCGCGCCGTGGCGCGGCGAAGCGGCGCGCGCGCGCGGCCGCGAGGGGCACGGCGGCGGCGGCGGCGCGCGGCGGTGTGGCGGCGGCGGCGCGCGGCGGCGGCGGAGTGCGGCGCGCGGCGGCGGCGGCGGCGAAGCGCGGCGGCGGTGATGCGCGCGATAAGCTGCGATGTCGCGTGTGCGTGTGTGGGTGCGGCAAAAACATTTAAGTTTGAAGGTTTGCAGTGCGAGATCGGCACTCGGCAAACAATTTTCAAATTTTTTATTTTGTTTGCCGAGTGCAGAGATCGGCACTCGGCAAAGAGTTTTTTTTTTTTTTTTTATTTTTTTTATTACCTTTGCCGAGTGCCCCAGATATGGCACTCGGCAAAGAGGTTTTTTTTTATTTTTTTTAAATTTTTTTTAAAATTTCTTTGCCGAGTGCCCGAGCTATGGCACTCGGCAAAGAGGAATTTTTTCAAATTTTTTTTTAAATTTTTTTTCTTCCCCTCCAAATTTTTTTTAAAACAACAGGACCTCTCCCCATCTTTGCCGAGTGTCGTATGTGCGGCACTCGGCAAAGACCCCGTCACTCGGCAAAGATTTTTTTTTATTATTATTTTGGCCTCCAAATTTTTTTGGCAGCCCTACTACAGTATCAGGTACTCTATGTTAGGATTTGGTACATTTTTTGTGGCTTTTTGTTATACTTAGTTAATTTATTTCATTTACTAGAATTATTTGGAAAATGCAAATTTGAGCTGCGTGCATCGAATAATGGAATTTAATGATTCAAAAATGATAGTCATGTTATTGGTGTAGTGTGAGGCGTATCGAGAGCGGACCGAAATTTGGACATCTTGTTGTGAAACATGTAGTGAACTTGCGGGCGAAGTGTTTTAAATTCTATAAAAAGCAAACAACGTCAGAAAATTATGAAACTTCGTGGAGATGTCATGATATCATATGTGGAGGCTGTGATAAAAATTTGAGAAGGTTTCGTGCGTTGTCACGTGCGATGCTTTCAAACTAGGACATCTCCGGTGGGATATAAGTATCACATGTGGAGATGTCACGGTTTGAAAGCATCGTGCGTGTTTAACGCACTAAACTTTCTCAAATTTTATCACGACCTCCACATATGATATCATGACATCTCCACGAGTTTCATAATTTTGGGCGTTGTTTGCTTTTATAGAATTTAAAACACTTCGCCCGCAGTTCACGATCATGTTTAACAACAAGATGTCGAAATTTCGGTCGTTCTGATACTGACTCACACTACGATCAATAACATGACTATCATTTTGAATCATTAAATTCCACTATTCGATGCATGCGATTCAAATTTGCATTTTCGAAATAATTCTAGTAAATGAAATAAATTAACTAAGTATAACAAAAGCCACAAAAATGTACCAAATCTAACATAGAGTACTGATCTTTATAATAAGCTGCAAAAATTTGGAGGCAAAATAAATAAAAAAATCTTTGCCGAAATCTTGCTCATGGCACTCGGCAAAGGGCTCTTTGCGAGTGCGCCTCGACACTCGGCAAGATTTATTTTGCCGAGTGCCAAACGGCCGGCGCTTCGGCAAAATTTGGCGTCGGGCGGGAACCGTTACCTCGGGCCGCTTTGCGAGTGCCCTTTGCCGAGTGCACGGCGCTCGGCAAAGGTTGAATGTACCGAGTGTTAATCTTTGCCGAGTGCATGGCACTCGGCAAAGAACTTTGCAGTGTAGTTCTTTGCCGAGTGTCGCACTCGGCAAAATAGCTCTTTACCGAGTGCCCGATATTTGGCACTCGGCAAAGTTTTTTGCACTCGGCAAAGGGGCTGTGTCCGGTAGTGCATCTGTATTAGCGTGGAGAACGTTGAGACAGCTGCGAAACTCCAAAAATAGTGAAGACGGAAGGCCTTCGTGAAGATGTCAGCAAACTGAGAACTCGTTGGAACATTAAGCACGCGAACGCTGCCAAGACACACTTTGTCACAAACAAAATGAATATCGATCTCAACATGCTTGGTTCGACGATGCTGAACAGGGTTGGACGAGAGATAAACCGCGTTGACATTATCACAGTAGACCACAGTAGCAGACTTGAGTGGACGATGAAGCTCACCAAGAAGTTGACGAAGCCAGCAAGATTCAGCAACCACATTAGCCGCCGCTCGGTATTCTGCTTCGGCACTAGACCGAGAGACTATCGTTTACCGCTTAGAAGACCAAGATACCAAACTGTCGCCAAGGAACACACAAAACCCCGAGGTATAGCGACACGTGTTAGGACAACCGACCCAATCACATCTGAATATGCCATGAGAAGCAATTTGGATTTTGGAGGCAGCACGCAGTTGAAGACCATAGTCAAGCGTCCATTTGAGATACTGCAAGATACATTCGACAAGACGAAGATGTTGCTCACGAAGATCATGCATGAAGGCAAACTTGTTGAACCACAAAAGTGATATCCGGCCGTGTGAGCATCAAATATTGCAAAGCTCCAACAATACTGCTGTAATACGTAGTATTAGAGACTGGAACACCCGAGCTATCAAGTTTAGACCACGTGTCAGCTGGAGTGGCACATGGATTATAGGACCCCATACCGGCTTTCTCAAACAAGTCTTGAGCATACTGTTTCCGGGACAGGAAAAGGCCACCGAAGTTGTGAGAAACTTAAATACCCAAGAAATAATGCAATCACCCAAGATCGGTCGTAGAAAACTCACGAGAAAGTGTGGATGATATGGTGAAGAAAGGAGGCATCAGACACGGTGAGAACAATATCATCTACATAAAGTAGAAGATAGGCAACACAACTCCCAGATTTGTAAACGAACAAGGAGGTGTTGGAGTGAGCAGACATGAACCAAAGGGTGGCAACGAAGGAGGCAAACCGCTGATACCAAGCATGTGGTGCCTGTTTAAGACCATAGAGCGATTTGGAGAGACGACAGACAAGGTCTGCCCGAGAGGAATCAACAAAGTCAAGAGGTTACTGACTATATATAGTCTCAGAAAGATTGCGGTGCAAAAAGGCATTTTTAATATCGAGCTAATGAATATGCCAATTAGCAGTAACATCAAGAGTAAGAACAACTCGGATGGTTGCCTGAAATCAATCCTAGGTTGTTGTGTAAAACCATGAACAACCCATCGTGCTTTATACCTAGCAAGTGTACCATCGGGATTAAATTTATGTCAAAAGAATCCATTTGCCAGAAACAACATTGGCATGGGCGGGACGAGGAACAAGACACCAAGTCCTATTGCGCACAAGGGCCTGAAACTCATCGAGCATGGCCGGGTGCCAGTTCAGGTCATTGTTCAGGTCATTGAGGGCTGTCTGATAGGATTTGGGAATAGGAGAAATAGAGGAGGCGATGGCAGACAAAATAAGACGGCGCTCCGAAATAGATGTAGGGAGGCATCCAATTTGTGTGAGAGTTAACATGGTGTGAGTTCCCAGAGTATCAACAGGAGCAGAAACCCCAGCGACAGAGATAGTAGAAGCTGCCGCGGGGGCTGCCACAATGGAAGATGCGGTAGGCGTGAGGAACTGCAGCGGGCACTACGGCAGGGTTGCGGTAGTGACAGTGGCAGGCAGATCAACTACCATGATAGAGAGATCAGATGCCATGGCAGAAGGCACGACAAGCAGGTAGGTTGCCACGACAGAAGAGTTCATTGGCGCGGCAAGCGATGTAGCAGCGATGGCAAAGGCAGGATCAAGAAGAAAATCCAAGGAGGAAGGTGGGTGCGAGATGCGGAACTGGCAAAGGGAAAAACATCTTCATCGAAGACCACATGATGGGATATAATAACGTGACGAGAAGACATGTCGAGACAGCGATAACCTTTGTGGTTTGATGGGTAACCAAGAAACACACAAGAAGTGGACTGAGGGGAAAGCTTATGAGATGCGGTACATGTTGAATTAGGTTAACACAAGCATCCAAAGACCCGTAGAACAACATATGTAGGAGATGAACCAAACAAGAGCTCATGTGGTGTACGAGAGCCAATAGGCTTTGTAGGACGGCGATTGAGAAGGTAGGTAGCTATGTGTAAACCCTCGACCCAGAAAAAAGTTGGCATGGACACATGAAAAAGAAGGGTATGAGCAACATCGTTTATTGTACGAATAGCTCGTTCAACCTTGTTGAGAGGGGTAAGGGAAAGATAGCCGAAGATGAATGCCATGAGTGAGAAAAAGCACGACATGTAGTATTATCGAACTCTCGACCATTGTCGCATTGAATAGCTCGCAAGGATAAAGAGAATTGAGTTTTGGCGTAAGCATGAAAGGCGAGAAGAGTAGTGGCCACCTCAGATTTCCAACGAAGTGGAAACGTCCACGAATAGTGAGAATAATCATCAAGAATCACTAGATAATATTTATGATCAGATGTACTAGGCAAAGGGGAGGTCCAGACATCACAATGAATAAGCTCAAATGGACGAAAGGTGATAGACTTTGAGGAATCAAAAGAAAGCCTAACATGATGACCTAACTAGCACACATTACAAATGCGTGTAGCTTTATTATTAAAGGAAATATCTTGCGAGCGACAAAGACGCGACATGGTATTAAGACCGGGATCCCCAAGACGCTGGTGCCAAACATCCGCCGAGGAGGCTTGAGCGATAAGGGTGGTATGTGTACTTGTTGAGGAAGGCTGAAGATGATAAAGATCACTAGAGCTATTGCAGCGAAGAATCTCTATCCTAGTTGGAAGGTCCTTCACAGAGAAACCGAAAGGATCAAATTCAACGAAGACATTATTAACAGAAGTAAAGCGACCAACGAAAAAGAGTTTTTCAATTAATGATGGAACAACAAGCACATTTTGGAGGTGCAGAGGAGAAAAAAATGGAAGCAAAAGATGTGGAACCATGATGCGTAATAGGAAGAGAGGAGCCATTGCTAACAAAAACCGATCTAGAAGAGCCAGAACGGGAGGAAGAATGATAAAGAGTGCCGGGATCGGATGTCATGTGTGCACTAGCTCCAGAGTCCATGTACCAGTCATTGTTGTTGTCAGAGGGCAGAGACATGTTGTTGAGTGCGGCCGCGAGTGAGCAGGTTTGGTCTTAGTCAGGTGTCGACAGCTAAATAACTGGTGTGAAAAAGCAACAAAGGTTGCTGAGGAGGGAAAGCGCCCATGATGCATGGCAGCCATTGCACACCACGGGTCAAACTACTGTGACCATGCTTGATACATGCTAGTCCACGGATTGATGAAGGGAGACCAATGGGCTTGGGGGCCGCGGCCACCATTGCCGTCACCAATGCGGTTATTGTTTTTATGATTGCGACTACGGTTTCCATTGCGGCGACCATTGCGACTGTTGCCGTTGTTGTTGTTGAAGTGAGCACCCTGATAAGATTTATCTTGGCGCGCACTGTCCTGGCGCTCGTTACTGTGGTTGGCAGAGGTCGTGCGATCAGCAGAGGCGACCGACAAAAGAGCAGTCTCGGCATTGATGGTGGTGTTGATGTCGGTATGTGCTTCATCAAGTAGGATAAGTGAACGTGTGTTGATTAATCCTGTGAGCAGTTTTCTTGTATTTATTACTTGTAAAGTTTCTGGTTTTTTGTTTGCATTAGCAGTCATTGGTGGTGTTCATTGCCTGAGCATTGCTAGCTAAGTAGTAATGTCACTCGATCATGGGCGCTAGTATTCAGTGAGCAGTTACTCATTTTTGCTAGTATAAATAAGAGAAAAATACAAAAAATGCTGTGAAGTTTGGCAACACCAAAATTTGTGCCTCCTGTGTTCATCTTCGTCTCAGGCATTCTAGTGTACTCGCGTGAGTGGTAGCCAGCGCATCTGACAATTGGTATCAGAGCTTCGTGCTCTTCTGCCCATGAAGATGTCGCGTGACAGCGTGGAGACGCCTCACAAGTCCTAGTCTCCACCTAGTTCCAACGACGGTGTGAGAGGTAGCGGCGTTGGCTGCGAATTGGTGGTACCATGGGTGGTAAGGGAGACGGGGGGATCGGTGGTCTACCCCACGCTAACGCGGACGAACTACACCGACTGGGCCCTCGTGATGAGGGTGAACCTGCAGGCACAAGGCCTGTGGGAGGTGATCGAACCTGGCAACATCGATTACCACGACGACAATTGACACTGTCCACCATCCTCCGTGCGGGGTCGTCGGACATGCTGTCCACGCTGGCGGTGAAGGACACGACCAAGCAGGCGTGGGACATCGTGAAGACGATGCAGATGGGCGTCGAGCGCGTCCGCGAGGCAAATGCACAGAACCTTCGCAAGGAATTCGAGGATATCAAATTCAAGGATGGTGAGTCGGTGGATGACTTCTCCATGAGATCACGAAACTTGTCAACAATCTCTGGATCCTAGGCAACACGTTGGAAGATGAAAAGGTAGTCAAGAAATTCCTTCGTGTTGTGCCACCCAGGTATACATAGGTGGCAATCTCGATCGAGACATTGCTTGACTTCAGCACGTTGTCGATCGAAGAGCTCACCGGTTGGCTTCGATCAGTGGAGCAGCGCTACGCGTGCGACGACTCGGGTGGCTTCGGTGGGCGTTTGCTCCTCACTGAAGAGGAGTGGCTCGCATGCACCAAGAAGAGGGAGCAAGGCGGCGGCTCCTCCGGCGGTGACAAGGGCAGCGGTGGTGACAACCATTACCGTGGCAAGTCACGTGCCATGGGCGCGGCAAAGGCGGGCACGACGGCAAGGGCGGTGGCTTGTCCAGTGTGTGCCGTGACATGTCGCAGGTTTAGTTCTACAACTGCAACAAGTACGGGCATTACTCCAGGGACTACCGCAAGCCTAAACACGTCGAGCAAGTTAACCTGACGCAGGTTGACAACGACAAGCCTGCACTTCTCATGGCGCAGGTGTGCATGCTCACCGAGGATTCTGTGGGTGCGGGTACTAACGTGGTGCTCAACGAGGTACACACACAGGTGCATCTAGGGTGCGAGGAGGACACCTACGATGACGCTTGGTACCTGGACACACTAGCGCCAGCAATCACAAGTTCGGGTGCCAGGCAAGCTTTGCAGAGATGGACGAGGGTGTCACCGGTTCTGTCAAGTTCGGCAATGGCTCGGTGGTGGATACACGTAGGCGTGGCACCGTCCTGTTCACCTGCCAAAACGGGGAGCACCTTGCGCTGACGGGGGTGTACTACATTCCACGACTGCGCAACAACATAGTGAGCCTCAGGCAGCTCAACGAGAACGGCTACCAGACGCTCATCCAGGACGGCGTGCTCACAACCCGCGACCGATAGTGTCGCATACTTGCTCGGGTTAACCACACTCGCAAATGGTTCTATGTGCTCACTCTCAGTATCGCACAGTCAGTCTGCTTGTCCGTGTGGTGCGGCGACGATGCGTGGTGATGGCATGCCAGGTATGGACACCTGAACTTCCAAGCACTGCGGAAGCTGGCACAACGCGGCCGGCGGTTCATGGGGCAGCGAGGCCGCTCGGATGTAGGAGCCAGCGACGCGTGGCGACGCGCATCGGGGCGGGAGCCGATAGCATGTAGCGGCGTGTGACGACAGTAGTGGGTGCGCGGTGTCCATGGCATGGCGGGCAGCCGAGGTACACGGTCTCACGCAGGCGTGAGGAGCGACGGCTACGCGAACGCGTGGCACAACGTTAGGTCGGCAGCCAGCGATGCGACAGGCGGCGCGAGCGTGGCGCGGAGGGCGCGACGAGTGGCACAGCGAGCGGCGCGGGAGGCCTCATCGTGGCCCGGTTGGCACGGGCGGCCTACGAGCGCGCCGCGAGCGGCGTGGTGAGTCGCGACATCGAGGCAGCGAGGGCCGCTGCGGGGCGCACGCATGGCGTGCGGCTCAGTGGCGGTGGCATGGCACGACTGACGCACGGTGCCGCCATGGTCGGGGTGCGACACTAGGCAACACGTGGTAGTCAAGCATATACTCTGGTACATTGCTGGTACGCAGAGCTACGGTTGTCGTTACGCGAAGAAGTTGGAGGAGTCACGGTTTGTTGGCTACAGCGATAGCGACATGGCCGGCGACGTCGACGACTGCAAGAGCACGATGGGTGTCTTTTTCTTCCACGACCGTAGCCCCATTAGCTGGCAATCACAGAAAACAGAAGGTTGTGGCACTGTCCTCTTGCGAGGCTGAGTACATCGCGATGATGACGGCTGCCTGCCAAGGTATCTGGCTCACTCGTTTACTCACTGACTTGAAGAATGAAGAGGCAGGTAGTGTCATGCTCAAAGTCGACAACAAGTCGGCGATCTCCCTCAGCAAAAATCCGGTGTTCCACGACCGGAGCAAGCACATAGACACCCGATATCATTTTATTCGGGAATGCGTTGAAGACGGCAAAGTTGAGGTGGAGTACATCAAGACCGAAGAGCAGCTAGCTGACATTCTGACGAAGGCGTTGGGCCGCGTCAAATTCCAAGAGCTACGCACAAGGATAGGCATCGTCGAGATCAAGAAAGCGCATCAAGGATTATGGGTGTTTGTTGATTAATCCTGTGAGCAGTTTTCTTGTGTTTATTATTGGTCATGTTTCCGTTTTTTTGTTTGCATTAGCAGTCTTTGATGGTGTTCACTGCCTGAGCGTTGCTAGTTGAGCAATAATGCTGCTCAATCATGGGCGCTAGTATTCAGTGAGCAGTTACTCATTTTTGCTAGTATAAATAAGAGAAAAAAATGAAGAAAATGTTGTGAAGTTTGGCAGCACCAAAATTTGTGTCTCATGTGTTCATCTTCGTCTCAGGCGTTCTAGTGTGCTCGCGTGAGTGGTAGCCAGCGCGTCCGACAATTGGTATCAGAACTTCATGCTCTTCTGCCTGTGAAGATGTCGCGCGATGACGTGGAGACGCCTCACAGATCTCAGTCTCCACGTTCCAATGACGGCGCGAGTGGCAACGGCGCTGGCCGTGAACCGGTGGTACCGTGGGGGATCGGTGGTCTACCCCACGCTGGCATGGACTAACTACACCGACTGGGCTGGTAAGGGTGGTAAGGGAGATGGGGATCGGTGGTAAGTTGTTGGTAGTTGGCGAGCGTCTTGAGGCGGTGACAGTAGTCTGTGATGGACATGGCACCTTGGATAGTAGCACGGAATTGGGCTTCAAGCTGGACTGTGTGTGTCTCCTTGTTGTCGCCTCCCAGACAGCATGAGCAGAAGCACCGGGCTTGATGATGATGTCGAAGATCTCAGTGGAAACGGATCCGTAGATCCAGGAGAGCTCCGTGTAATCGTCACGCTGCCAGTTGGGATTGACAGTGAAATATTAGCTGGCGCCGACGACATGGTGTTGTAGGGAGTACTTTCCAAGCGTGGTGCTGAAGAGATCCCGCCACTTGGAGTAGGTGGAAGCCTGGAAATCAAGCACAAGTTGATGCTGCTAGCCACTTGGATCGCCTGGGAAGGAGATGCAACCGGAGCAGCGGCAGCCGTCTCGTCGATGAAGGAGATGCAATCGGAGATACAATCGCCCGGGAAGGAGAAGCTAGCCACTTGGATCGCCCGTGGCAGCCGCCTCGTCGGCAGAAGCAGGAGTCTTGTTGGGTTCGTCAAGGGTCCCAGACATGGCGCGGTAGGCTAAGGGAAGATGGGAGCGTAGAGAAAGAGTTGGATTGGATCAAAGCTTGAGTCAGCTAGGGCTCTAATACTATGAGAGAAAGATTGGTACCAGACACACCGAAACCATTGCAATGCCTTCATTATATGTAGTACATGTACACGATATGATTTACATGATCAATATGGCGATTGCTATCTAAACAAACATAATCTCAACAGATTGTGACTTGACTTGTACTCCAAGGACTATACACAATCCAGGTATCACACGGCAGGCTATGACAATTGTGATCGGGTACTGTAGCTCGTCCTGGACGGCATGGATGCAACCGCACAATGAGCCGATTGCTTTCCTGTCTTACATTTTAGATGATTATGTAGTGCTGTACTACGTTTCAGGCTAACGCTATACTACCTTGCCAGTACAGAACATATCTGAATTGTTAGGTGAGGTGCTACAGGTGATCTGTTAAATGCCCTCTATTGTTGTATAGGCTGAGATGTAAATATAAGGATGCATTTTTGCTTCTCATTTTTTTTTCCTTCTTATTTCTTTTAGCATATGTTTTTAGAGCATGCTGGTAAGCAGAGAAGAGGCAGGATGTTTTCATCGATGGATTTAGCACCGTAGATTTTTGCCGACAGTATTTTGGTGTCTTCTTTGTTTTTGTTGTTCACTTAATTGCTAGAGCATCATGTATTTTACGCAATCATTTTCAGGGGAAGGCAAGGGTAACGTAATCCGTATCTCCCGCAAAGTTATTCTTGGAGAAATTCTTAAGACGATGGGAGCATGCCAAGTTAAGTATGATTCCTGACCGACAGTGGGAGAGTATTTTGCTTGGGAAGAAGTCCATTCTACCCCCTCAAGTATTGACATGCGGACACCTAACCCCTTAAACAAAAAAATCGGCCTTTTGACACCCTGAAGTTGCAAAACCGGATAACCTACCCCCTCCGGCTGTTTCGTGCGGTAGTTTTGCTGATGTGGCATCCGATCAAACCGGTTTCGCGTGGACGAGGGCTGATGTGGCATTTCTCTTCCCTAAGTCCATTCCTTGCTTTCTCTCTCCTCTCATTTCCTCCAGCCGAGTGGTTCACTAGAAATTTTCTCCCTGGCCGCATCTCCTTCGGGCGCCGCATCCGGCCACCGCCGCCACCTTCCTCAGTAGCCCGGTCGTATCGCCTTCACCAAGCATCCAGAAGCCCACCTCCATCATTTTCATGCATGGACAGCATCACCCCACATCAAAGCATCATTCTCATATGCATTAATATCAACCAACAACACATCAGGAAGAAATCAAGCTAAGCAGAGGGAGCAGTTGGGACGGGTTGGGCCAAGCCGGTGGTGACCGGAGGCGTGGTAGGCAGGGGCGAGCTGGGGGACGCTAGTCGGTCAGGAGATGGCGCCATGGGCACATTTCGGCCGGAGCAAGTGCTAGGAGCAAGATCCAGAGGCCGACCACATCCGAGCCGCGGGTGGACGCAGGTGTCGTCGGTCTTGTGCACGGGAGGGCCGGGCGCCGGCGACCAGGCACCAGCGGCGGCGGCAACAGTGGCGGCCGGAGGCGCGTAGGGGAGGAGCCAGGGAGGCACTGCCGAGTGGGAGCGATCAAGGAGCGTTGGCGCCGGAGGTGGCGGCGCGCGCGGTCGGAGGAGCCGGGCGTGTGGAGCGGCTGGCGGAAGCCAGGAGGAGCACGTGGCGCCGATGGTGTGCCTTGGGAGGTGACGTCGGCGGCCTGAGTGGCGGGGCGAGCGTGGGGTAGAGGAGTCGCGGCGCAGGAGGAGGCACGCACGGGCGGCGGCGCTAGGCGGCGGGCCGACCGGAGGGGAGCACGCGTAGGCGGCGGCGGGCCGATGGCACCAGGTGACCAAACTGGGGCGGCGGCACCAAGAGTGGAGGGAGAGAGAGATGAGGTGAAGTGAAGTGAAGTAAGAAGTGGATTGGGGAGAAGAAGATGAGGTAAAGCGGACGGCGTCGGAGAGAGAAAAGGAGAGAGAAAATACTCTAAGTGATGTGGGCTCACTTACAGGTGGGTCCAAGTCCCAAAAAAACTAGCTCATATAGCAGATCTGGCGAAACCGCTTTGATCGGACGTCACGTGGGCAAAACCACCGCACGAAACAGCCAGAGGAGGTAGGTTATCCGGTTTTGTAACTTCGGGGTGTCAAAGGGCCGATTTTTTAATTCAGAGTGTTAGATGTCCGCATGTCGATACTTGAGGGGGTAGAATGGACTTCTTCCTTTTGCTTGTGCTGAAACTTTAGTAACATATAGATGCTATCCTTACGTGGCAGGGGAAGCATATAGATGGCCAAGAGATCATTAGTAACAGATTGATCATGATACCTGTTTGTTTAGCCAGCCCTGCGGATCGCCACAAGATTCGTTCATAGATGTTTGTTTATCTGAGCGCTTTGCCATTCCCGCATGGTGAAGGTTCGTTCATTTATTTTGCAGACAACACGAATGATAGAGGTGAGAGGCTACAGTCATAAGCTAGTATAATATCATGCTCTGCATAGTGCATACTCAACTGTAAATAGTATGTAATTATATAGCTCGAAAGACCGAGTGTTTGTAAAGCAAGACAAATGTGTACCTCCAGCTGGAATAGTCCATCGTTGCTGATCGTGTGACGTAGCAGCCTAACCAATGCATAAGCAAGCTTTTCACGCTCTGTGGTTGGCAGCTGTGCTCCTGTGTATTTGGCTGATGCTTTATGTTCTGCCACTCCTGCTGCTGGCTGAACGGCTTCTATAGGCAGCAAATGCTCATATGATACGCATATCTCTTCGATCTCTTGCAAGAGATTGACATGTTTAGCCCGCAGATAAGAGGTGGTCTGCAGCATATCCTGGAATAATCTCAGCCAGATCTCCGTTGCTTCAGCTATTTTTTCTGCCTTGGCAAGTGCCGAGGCATTAATGTCATTGATCTTGATCTTCTTTCGTGTGCAGACATATGAGATGGCTGTTGTAAAATTGGCCGTTTTAACAAATATTCAGATAAAATTTTAGCAGTAATAATCATAATTAAATTATATTTCCAGCAGCATATAAATGACAAGAATGACATATAAACATGTAATTCCTTCATATCAATTAAACATGATAATATGCTTAAAAGATAGGACTAAAAAATATATAAAATCAACATAATGTTCAGATTTAATTGTTTGCTTATTTGCTCTCGGATATCGGGCTGCTCAAGATTAGATCTTGACCTCCTCGCCACTTGGGTCAAGATAATATCACGAATTAGATATAACAATTCTCTGAAATAAAGTAGGCCTTGAGTTCAAATAAAATCTTGCTAGTCTAATTAGTCACTTAATGCAAATCATCAAATTTGAATTCACTAGATTGCAGTTAATGGATTCTACTAGTCAAGGAATCAAATGATAGTAATGTATAACAGTAGCCAAAGTATAACACAATGAACAGAATTGATCTAACAATCACAGTGAACAGAGACTAAAGAAAGATTACAGTGAACAGAGACTAAAATTAATCACTATGAACAGGCATGAACAGGCAGGCATATATGACACAATAAACAGACAATGAGTAATCTAATGTTCAAGATCAATTTACATCAAATTGGTGTATTCAATTCTCACAATGACCCAACTCCTCATTGAGCATTAAACCGATCCCACAAATATTACTAAGCAATATCTCCCAGTGCTAGTTTCAATCAAATCAATTTGAGACTTCTACTAGCACAACACATATGCAAAGTAATACGAAAAGTAAAAGCAGCGATACTCACGATGCAGATGACACTCAAAACCACCGAGCAGTAAACTGAGCAAGACACGCCAAAGGTGCTGACTCAGAAAATTAATCGCCCTGCTATGCCGCGTTTGAACGGATGAGGTCATCGGAGATACAATGCCAATTTGCAAACCGGAACACACCAGATTGCAAAGTCGAGGTACAGGTTATGCCGCACAAGAACCCACTGAAGATGCATCGGCCGAATACACCCGAAGAGCAAAAGACCACCACAAATCCTAGGAAATCACACCAGAATCAACCAAGAGTCTGCCGGGTCCAAAGCCAACAAAGCATGACCCAAAAATCCCTCACCACACACTCACAAGAGGCGATAGCGCAAGAGAGAAATCATGGTGTGCAAGGTTGAAGATGAACCGGACCTCCTTGGCGACGGAGTGAAGACCAACTCGGCGGCGCACCAGCCAACTCAAGATCGAAGCCAAATCGGAAAAAATGAGGAACCAAAAGGGAGGACTCACTTGGTTTTTGGGGTGAGTCTCAAGGGAGATGAGAGGAGCGGCCACATTAAGATGAGGAGGAGGGGATCCAGCCGAGCCGCCGCTGCCAACGGCCGCCGCGCATAGCGCCCGGCGCTCCCGCAACTGCCGCCCGAGCCGCTGCCAGAGAGAGAAGGGGAAAAACCCCAAATCCCTAGCGCTGCCTGCAATCGGGCTGAACTTCCCCGCCGCTATCAAGGACAGGTGGGTCCCTCTCATCATTTTCTTTTCCTTTTTCTTCTTTCCTCTAATTAAGAAATTACCAAATTGCCCTCAAACTTCAACAATGGCTGCCTCTCCTGCGTTTACGCATGCGTTGTAAGAGGAGCTTTCAGGATTGCCATATAAAGTTTCCTGTGTTTTATCGGCAGGCCTGACGGTTTGGGGCAAATCCATGCACACCCAAGCTCTGACTTCATGATCGGATTCTTACAGGAAACCTCATGAGTGAAGGGCGAGACGGGGCTTGGTAACGATTTATTTTAGCAGAGCTTGTCTGGAAATATACACCTCTCTCGTAACCTCGTTAACACAAAACGATGTAGAAGTTTGTATGTGTAATTGTGTAAAGGTCAAACATGAATCAGTATGATTCTGTATGCGCAGCCAACATTGCAAATACGTGGTTTCATCTATGAACCGAAAAAAAATTGATGGAGAAATTTCTACGGAACAAAGAATCTGCTATTTTTGCGCTGTCTTATGGAAATGAATTAGGAAACACAAGACTTGATTCAAGTCACTCCAGGAACATGGACGTGCTCTTTGTCTATGGAGTCGTCTATGTTGACCTTTAGCCATTCAGACGTAATAATCGAGAACAAAAGTGAAAGCGAAAACAGTAGACCCCGACGGCCTCCCCACATCGACGGAAGCGCACCAAATTCGGCGTCCACGACCTGCAAAACTGTGGTGCGCCGTGTTATTAACCTAGGGGTAATCACACTTAGACATACGGATTACTATTCGTCTGCCCGGTAGAACACCGCTCCGACGAATAGCAAACCTTTACCAGAGTTAGCATAGCAGAACAATAGATAGAAACTGTACAACTTTATTACAGCATTAACCACGCAAGATTATGGTCTTACATTACAATTACTTAATTACAATAGAAAAACAGATTTCCCCTCGCTCGTCTGACTTGATCTTCGTGTTGTCTACTCGCCCCACGCGTCCCACAAACATGAGACAGGAAAGCATCGAGAGCTCACCCTGGACAATGAAAAGACGCAGCGCCAAAATCAAGCACACGCCGAGCAAGCCAGCAGGACGACGACCGGAACATGCATAACAAAGAAGAAAAATCCTGCTCAGCACACAGGAACAACCAGCAGGGAAGGATGCGGCAAAAGAATGGGCAAAACGCATAGAAATCACCTGGCGAAACGTGAGAAACGGAAGAGACGACGAAGGCGTAGCGAGGAAGACGCAAGAACGAGAGGCAAGACCATCGGGTGCGCATCTATAGAAAACCCCTCCCCTCGCAGCCTCCGCCCCGTACGGATGCACGCAGCCGGAGGCCGGCGAACCAACGCCAGCGCTGCCGTATCACGATGAACAGGAGGCCGAACCGCACCATACACCCGAGCGAGACGGGCGCCAAGCCGCCAACCCCACGCAACAAGCCGAACAGGCGGCGGCAAAGAACCAAACCCACGAACCGGCCCACTAAGCAACGACAGCGTGCTGCGCTGAGCTGTCCAAATGGGTCGTGGCCTGGGCCGACTCGAAACACGGGACTGTCCGTCCGATCTGAACACGGCACGACTCACCAATGTTGCTGGGCCCACCCGCCAACTGTACCGTGTTTAGGTCGGCACTCTGGCCCAACGGTCCGGCCCAACACGCCCTGGGGCACATGGCGCGGCCGGCGACGTTGGAGGAGGTGGCAGTGGCCGAGCGCGGAGGTGGTCGGGCGTGGAGATGGTGGTGGCGGCGGTGACGCAAGGGCTGGGCGCGGAGATGGTGGCATCGGGCTGGCCTGAGAGACCAACGTGTCGTGCCTGAGTGGGCACCCTGGCCCACGGACCGGCACGACACAGCCTGATTAGTTAGCTAGGCCGCTCGTGATGTATCTAATTCAGCCCATTTGAACACTACTAGCTACACAACGTCTGAGCGACCGGACTACACAAGCACGAATGACATCGACCGCAAAACCAAACGCGTACAGGCCGCGTGGCGACATACCACTGGACGTCTTAACGTACGACACATCCCTAATCTCTCCATCCTCGGATCCGGATCCTTTCTAGTAAATGCAGAGGACACTGCATGAACAGTGCTCTAGTGTAGTCTTGTAGCAATGCGATAGCAACAGGCAAGGAATGTCTTACTGGAGCAAAAGTCACTGTAGCAAATAATATAGCGATTGATCTTAACCTTCGTTTTTCAATCAAACTGTGGAGATCGCTCTTAATTCTCGTGCACGTAGCATCTCTGCATTGGGAACACCAATGCAAATGATTCCTCTCCCTCCATCCTCACGTGCCTTAGTATTAGGGAGGTACATAATGAGGTGGGATTGGGATTCTCTGCAGAGGCTTATAGTGTTTCTCTGCATTAATGATTTTGAGCCGTTAGATAGAATGCGGACGGATCGATCGGTATAGTAAATCTGAACAGTGGGTCCGATGAGGTGACGTTGATGTACTCTGCAATCTGTACAGTGAGTCATGTTAGCTCGTTCAGTTGGCTATGCAGTCATGCCAAGACTGCCAAGTAAGGATGTCATTGTAGCAAACCAAACGTGTGCTGTGCAGTTTGGCGAAAAGCAGCCAACCCTAGTTAGCTCGTTCAGTTATCTAGCAAGCTGTGTAGTACTGCATCACGCAATGCAAGCTCCTAACGTCACAACTCACAGGTGATCTTGTTCAATGGGGAATGCTTCCGTACTTCCCCGGAAAGAAAACCGCACTGGTTCTAAAGCGGAGTTCGGTTGATGAGCCTGATCTCCACCAACCCAATTGATTTAGGATTTGCAGAGTTTTCTTTTGGTCCAAAGATAGCAACAGTACTCTTTCTTGAACTATTCACCTCTTAAACAGCGATCCTGAGTATTGAGGGCAAGGGCAGATTTAGGCCTCGAGCTAGATGAGCTATAGTCAAAAGTCTGAAAATCTTACTAGTGTTAAAATCGATGAAAATCTCTTAAAAATCACTAAACATTCAAGTTCGATCAAAAAACAGCTGGCTTAATTCGAGGCATAGACCGTAACCGGCTCCACCCCTGATTGAGGGGGTGTCGTCATCCTAAGAGTGCTAGCCACTACAAGAACTATCTCAACCATCCATTTGCTATGGGAGTCGTGTGTCCTTGCAAATTTAGGGGTGTATTGTGCGTAGGATGGACCTAAGAGTTAGCCCATTCAAAATCAGAGGTACTAGTATACATGCAAAAACGCCGTATTCTAAAATGAACACCTAGCTAGAACAGAACCAAGGATGTATCATCTTGGTAGTGCGTAACATGAGTACAGAAGTTTCAAGGGTAATGCTACCCATCGTGCACGACACGAGCCCATAGTATCAGACGCCATGGCCAACTCTTCACACAGCTCTCAAGGCACACGAGTTCATAGGATAAGACACCCACGACCACTCCTCTCATCTCCCAAATTTCATGGACTGCTCCGCCTCTCACGCATCCATCCATTCCCCACCGGAGCGCTCACTCCTACCGCACACCTCACGAACCCCCTCCCCCGCGTGACCACCACACAACTGCACGTCCCCATCGCCAGCCGGAGTGCCCCGCAAGCGACCCCAGATCTCTCTCTCTCTCTCTCTCTCTCTCTCTCTCTCTCTCTCTCTAGGACGATGTGGTGAGGGCGACGAGGAGGTGGTGCCGGGACGAGCTCACCCAGCCGGTGATGAGACGATGGTGAGGTTCGGCTTCCTCATCCTCCTCGGTCGGCTCACTCATCCTCCTCGGTCGGCTCAAGCGCTGCAAATTAGGGTGGTGGGCCGCCGCAGCCTCCTCCTCTGAGCTTGGCTTGTCAGCGACGCCCGAATGCACGATCCCCTCCTCCTCCGGTATGCTTGTTGCAAGCATCTTCCAGATTTGGTACAACAATTTTCTCAAATTGTTGCATGTGGTGTTTTATTTTGTTGCAATTCGTCTTCTCAAATGTATACATTTTAGCTAGTATCAGTTAGGGAGGGAGTAAATGGCTATCTGGTATCTTTTTGAAACGAAATAGCAAATTTAACATCCTCATAAGTGAAATGGTAAAAATAGCAACTCTATCACGCGAAAACGCCGTAGCAAGCCACATCGCTCTTCCCGTGTGCGGCGGGACCTGCCGCACCCTCCACGCACGGCAGGCTGAAAAAACAGTCCGTGGTAGGTCCCGGCACATCTGCGATGCTATTTTTAAAAATTCATTACGCGCGAAACAGCGCCAAAAGAGAAAAAAATCTTGGCCAGATGCGCATGGCCCGCTTGGCGCCGTGGTCTGCGCGCCGCTTGGTTGCCAATGTTGCGTCAGGGATCTGGTGGTATAATGCAAGTCAAGTGTAATGGAAAACTGATTTTCACAGCAGCAAACAAAACATACCCCAAGAATCCATGATCCATGAATCGACCGAACGTGTCAAATCAGTCTTGTATATATACGAGAATGGAAGAAGCAGGGAGCTCGAAGCCCCTTGTCCATTACTTCTTCCAAAAAACAATACCCTTTGCCTTCTAGCTTCCGTACGTGCAATATGCCAGTGTCAAATCTAGCATATTGAAAAAAAAGGAGACAACTCTAACCTTTGCAGTCTATACAAAAGAAAGGATCTGACCATGATTAACTAACCCTCAAAAAACAATTGAGAAGAGGATTAATTAGTGGCCAATAAAAAAAGCTCTAGAAACAAACAGAGGGAGATCGATCTCTCTCTCTCAGATTAAGCCGATTGATTGCCACAGGCCGCCCATTTGCAATGCGGCGTCCTGCCAGTGCCACGACAGCGCGCCGGCGCGCTGCCTCCCCACGAACTCCATCGCCTTTGTGAGAATGCCGCCTTCCGCGCCGGCCTCCGCATTGGCCACCTCGTCGTCTGCCTCTGCCTTGAGCGACGCCACGTACGTGCCGAGGTCATGCACGCTCCCGAGGTCCCGGAACCTGATGAAATCGAGGGCGAGCTCCACGCCGACGTGCGTGTAGCACGCGCCGCTCCAGGCGCCGAGCAGCCCTCTCGTCGTGCCTTCGTTGAGGAAGACGCCCGGGAGCTTGGTGACCGGGTCGCGGACGTTGGACACACGCAGCGCCTTCACGCCGAGCTCGTCGCACCGCGCCTTGAAGGCCGCGTTGCCGACCCTCGGCCCGCCGAAGGAGAAGACGGTGACGGGGACGCGGCGCTCGGACGCGTCGCGGTTGAGGTCAAGCTCCGCGAGGTCGTACGCGAGGAGCAGCGCGAGGGCACTGCCCATGCTGTGGCCGGCGAGCGTGACGCTCATGTCCTCGCCGGGGTGGTTCTTGCAGTGGGACGTGATGAGGCGGGACACCTCGCGGAGGAGCTGCTCCCGGCAGCTCCCAGCGCCGACGATCCGGCACGCCTTGTCGGCCGAGGTGTAGAGGTTGAGGAAGCCCGACTCGACCTTGACGTCCGGCCGTGGGTCGGACGGGTCTAGGCGCGCGGGCTCGAGCGAGCTCATGAGATTGGCAGCCCACTCCGCCTGCGTCACAGTGCCTCGGAACGAGACGAGGACGTCTCGCCTCCCGAGCCGCCGGGTCTGCTCGTCGGTCGTCACGGCGACGTACCCGACCCAGCTGGCGGGGCCGCTGGTGGACGCCTCCATGGCCGGCAAGGATACGTCCGGCGCCGCGTAGATGTACTTGGTCACCTCGTACCCTGCCCCGGCGAGGCCAGCCTTCTCGAGCATCCGGTCCTTGCTGTACTTGCAGTTCATGTACCTCGCCGACGACGGGTATACGTCTAACGCCTCGTAGCAGGCGCCGACGAGCTCCCCGTACCGCGCCAGCTCGTTGCATAGCACCGGGTGCAGCGGCTCGAGCAGGCCGTCCCAGTCGCCGGACCCCTGGACTTTTCTCCACATCTGGGCAACTGAGGAGGCCGCACTCCTTCGCGTGCTCATCCTCGCCCGCTCCGCCGGCGAGGCCACTGCGGCTGGCGTGCATGCCATTGCGACGGCGACCGATGCTGTCGCCGCGCTACCTGTGACGGCGGCCGCGCAGCGCGCACGCCATGGTTTCACATGGTGGGTGGTCGTGACCGGCATGGCCACGTTGCATCGCGGTTGCAGCGATGTAGTGGAAGCCATTTTGCTCATGCACAAGATAGATGCTGGGGTGGTTGGCCGGGGGTGTATATATACCCTTTCTTGTGTCAATTAAGCACACATGGCACCTCCTCGTTAAGCCACCTTACGTTGAAGAGAAATTTTTCTTTGAAATTTGGAGCCACTAGCGTTCGGACGTACGACGAGAACAATCCCATAGTACGCCCTCCTCACTTGTCAGATCTCATTCGAAGACATCGATCTCAGGCGTTCCATCCGGTGCAACAAAAAAATCTAAGAAGGGCAACATTAATTCTTAATCTTGCAACGAATATTTGCTCCAGATGCAACAAACACGAAAACAAAACAAAAAATGTGCTCGCCAACACCCGTCGCGCCGCCACGCACGCCATGTCATGTGCACTCGCATGGATGCATCACCGCTCCCACTGCGCTCAACGCATCACCGCCGAGCCGCACCACCATCCCGCATCAATTGCCCGAAAATCAAACAAAATATTGTTCGGGTAATGCAATAAATCAATCAACCAGTGCAACAGAAAAACAAGAACGTGCAACAAATTTTATTAGTCGGCACAAAAAAGGCACACCACCCTTGTTCTTCCTCGTGCACTTCGGTTGCAACAAGTATCACATAACAAGGCAACAACAGGTTGCTACCCATGCAACAAACCCACAATCCAACTATATATATAAAAATACTCTTTGCTACAACATTTGAGAAGACGAATTGCAACAAAATAAAACACCACATGCAACAATTTGAGAAAATTGTTGTACCAAATCTGGAAGATGCTTGCAACAAGCATACCGGAGGAGGAGGGAATCGTGCATTCGGGCATCGTCGACAAGCCAAGCTCAGAGGAGGAGGCGGAGGCGCACCACCCTAATTTGCAGCGCCTGAGCCGACCGAGGAGGATGAGGAAGCCGAACCTCACCATCGTCTCATCACCGGTTGGGTGAGCTCGTCCCGGCACCACCTCCTCGTCGCCCTCACCACATCGTCCTAGAGAGAGAGAGAGAGAGAGAGAGAGATCTGGGGTCGCTTGCGGGGCACTCCGGCTGGCGATGGGGACGTGCTGCTGTGTGGTGGTCACGCGGGGGAGGGGGTTCGTGAGGTGTGCGGTAGGAGTGAGCGCTCTGGTGGGGAATGGATGGATGCGTGAGAGGCGGAGCAGTCCATGAAATTTGGGAGATGAGAGGAGTGGTCGTGGGTGTCTTATCCTATGGACTCGTGTGCCTTGAGAGCTGTGTGAAGAGTTGGCCATGGCGTCTGATACTATGGGCTCGTGTCCGTGCACGATGGGTAGCATTACCCTTGAAACTTCTGTACTCATGTTACGCACTACCAAGATGATACATCCTTGGTTCTGCTCTAGCTAGATGTCATTTTAGAATACATGCCGTTGAAATTTTAATTTTTTGATAGCTAAAATACAAAAGTATTTATATTTGTTGCGTGAAAATGGTATTACTAGATGTTACAAAAAAAATATATTCATATCATTATGCTTTTAATAATTTTTACTAATATATAATTAAAAAAAATAGAAGGTGTGTATTAATTGGAGACCGTGTTAATGTCTAAAACGACAAGTGCGGGTCACTACCTCATTATATGATTTGATGGATGAATACCTAGTAGCTCGTGTCCCACTATCCTTGTTAAGCCATGTCATCATTATTAGTGTATGTCTCAAGGCTTGAGAAATTTATGTGTATGAGTGTATCCATGAATGATGAATTCATGATTTAGTTGTATGCGGATTATACACGAAAATGGTTCCCATTCAGGTGTGAAGACGGCTAGCTGTTATTACCCCTTTCCGCTTCATTACTAGATTTTTTTTAGTTCGGTAACAAGGAGAAATGACAGGTGGGCGAGGCTCTTCATTGGACCACGTCATCCCAGGGAGGAAGGACGCCATCTCCCTCGGCTATGGAAATTTTTTGGCTTTATTACTCTCATGTTTTTTTTTTTTTTTCCTTATTCGGAAACGACAAGCTAAGGAACGGGAAGTATTTGACTCTCAATAGCGCCTGCTCATTTTTTATTTTATTTTTTGAAATAGGATCAGGAGCACTGACATTCTCTAAGGAGGAGAGGGCACCTGAGTGAATCCTAGAATTCGATCCCGGGCGGGAAGAGGACGAAGCCCACTCTTTCCCAACCAAGCTATGTGGACGGTTCTCTGCTTGCTCATTATGAACATGCTAATTCTAGCCACTGTACTGTATTTTTGCAGGAGGGAGAACACTTGCCATACCATCTTCAATACTGAAGCATGCACACTAATATAAACCCATACAATACATGCAGGTGTTGGATTTTGAACTTTTGATCCCTGGTCTCTTGCTGTGGCACTCAGCTACCTCTTACCAGTTGTGCTACATGCAACTAGGGTGCCAACTGTATCAATCACTCTGTTTAATAATGCAGTACAAACAATCTTCGATCTTTACGCTAACAGAACTCTTGTGATCGATGGTGAACATGCTCGATCTCTCTTTGCTTTGGTTTTTTTTTTTGTCCCTTTTACAGGAGTTCTTGTTCTTCTTCTCTTTTTTTTTTGTTCCTTTTGCATATACATTGCAATTTCACGATCTCGCTAAACATATCAATCAGCTGCCTTAATTACTAGCACATTTCATGTTGCCAGTCGGTTATAATTAATAATGGAAAGAGTCGAATACAAAATGCTTATGGCAACAAAAGTGTTTTGTGCCTAGCTAGCTAGGATTGTTGCTTTATTTTGCAACAATGTCGTCCACGTCCATCAGACCACCAGGAAACTACGTTGCCATGCATGTCGAACATGGAGGCGCACACCAGCTGTCGTGGCCTTCGTGCCGCGAGCGATGTCGACCAATGGACTTGCGAACACACACATATACCACACGGCCGGGTTTAGGGTTTCGTCATTGGGGCATTGCTATTAGTTTGCACATAAATTAAGCAGGTACGTAACACACATATATACAGCGACCAAGAATTTAATCAATACGGAACGGTATAGTCAGATTCGCACCAAAACTCCCTACTGCTTCAAATGAGCTCAAATCTTCAACTTTAGTTTCCTTTTGCTTTTGTCAAGTCCTATTTATTTATTTATTTATTATCGGATTGCACCTTGAGATATTTATTATTTGTGTCAGAAAGGCCTTTCATTGCCCCACACACACAAAAAGAGAGAGAGAGAGAGAGAGAGAGAGACTTGTTTTGTACAAGAGCTAGCCTAGCTAGGTAGGGCCTTATTCGCATGCAAGCGATTTAAAAAAAGTCTGAGGACTACGCAATTAATTAGGGGTGAACTAAAACCAGCAAATAATCAATCAAATCAACAAGTCAATATACTAGATGACTCGAACAAGAGAATGCCTGCCTCCTACGTGCACGAATAAAGGCCATACCATACCATTACCACCCCTAGTCTAGTGTACATGCCCCATAACGATTAATTCCGAATTTATGGTGCTGCCCGTTGGTCTTACGTGGCCTCCTCCCTCGCTCGCTTTTGAGGTTTTAATTGGGGTTGGTTGGTGATGTGAGGGAAGAAGCTGCCCTTTAATTAAAAGCCGAGGGAAAATGACCCAAACCAAATGATACGACCCCATTTGGAGATCCAAGGATACTCGTCGGATTTAAGGGGCATATCTTTTCATTCCATCGAGAATGTGGACTTAGAGTCACACGTGTTCGGCCGTCGTCGAACCAAAAGGACCGATTCACTCGACGTTGGTCGCTACTTTTGCTATACAAACTGTTCAACAACAGAGTTCGTCGGTAGAAAATCCTGAAGCAATCACACGAGAGAGACAGAACGCAGAGGACAGCCTAATATCTCCGTTAACGTGTGTCGTTGCACGTGAGGTTCTCATATTTATAGTCAAGGGTCGAACCTCTCCTAAAGGTGGTTTAGTCTTTTATCCGTAATTAGGTTTCGTAACACTCCCCTTTAGGCAAAAGATAACGATATGCAGATACCTCGTCAAAAACTCCTTCTAAAAACTCATTAGGAAAAAAAATAGATAAAAGAGTACATTACATTCAAAAGTTGCATTACGCTTGTTGCCCCATCAAAAACCTTCATGTGAGAAAACTTCAAGAAAACTCATCAAGAAAAATAGTATAACCTTTAATCTTTGGGATCCAATCTTCAAAATTTTGGATAAATCCTCAGGATTTGATAAGAGTTATGATCTAGGGATTCACTCCCCTTGAACCCTGCAACTCTCTTAATCATCTCATTCCAATGTCACGAACAAATCTTTGGAAACTAGATGCAGGTAGAGACTTATTGAATAAATCAACTAGATTTTCACAAGACTTTGTTTACATGATCTTTGCTTCGTGATGTTGCTCTTGACATAACCCATTTGTATTTGTGTAACACAAGCAATACTATCTTCATAGATAATTGTGGGGGTATTGACGGTATTAATACCACAAGACTTCTGAATATGTTTAATCACGTCTGAGCCAAACACATTCACGTGAGACTTTATATAGTACTATAATCTTTGAGTGGTTAGTAGAAGTGGCCACTAAGGTCTGTTTAGATGACCGCCGAGAGATGGCTACACCACTACAAATAAATAAAAATCTAGTATGAGATTTTACACTATAGGGATCTGACAGATATCTAGCATCAATATATCCCATCATGGTCAAATCTTGGTTCGTTCGGTAAAACAATCAAAGATTGTGTGTACCTTGTAGGTATATGAGGAGAGTTTTAATGCCAGCCCAATACCTTCTAGGTGGGGCTGCACTATGTCTAGCCAACAAGTTGGCTGCAAATGCAATATCAGGTCTTGTGCAGTTTGCAAGATACATTAGTGCCCCCTATGGTGCTCAAGTATGGAACCCTAGGTCCTAGAACTTCCTCATTTTCCCGTCTTGGTCTGAAAGGGTCTTTATCCGCATCTAGGGATCTGACTACTATGGTTTTTTTTAAGGGATGCGATTTATTCATGTTAAATTTCTCTAATACCTTCTTGGTATATGAAGACTAGTGTACTAAGATTCCTTCACGGAAATGCTCTAGCTGCAGACCTAAGCAATACTTGGTCTTACCTAAGTCTTTCATCTCAAACTTCGTCACAAAATAAGGGCTAGCTTCCTTAATATCTTCTGCGGCTCTGATGATATTCAGATCATCAATATAAGTTGAGATGATGCAGAAACCATTTTGGGACTTCTTTATAAACACGCAAGGACAATCATCATTGTTAGAGTAACCCTTCTTCAGGAGAAAGTTACTAAGCTGGTTGTACCACATTCTTCCTGACTATTTTAATCCGTATAGTGATATTTGTAGTTTGACATTGTACATGTTGTGTAATACCCCGATCTTATTCCAAGGGAGATTTCATGCAAAAGAAATCTACACCTGTTAGCAAGGGGATTCTCTGCGAAAAATCCGATTATTTCTAAGGAAGGAAATTAATCAAATGAGAGAATATTTAGCTGAAAAGGGTTTTTCTATGTTTTACCGCCAACTTGGGCCCTGGGCCCTGGCCTGGAAGGCCCAAGAGGGGCCGCCATAGGAGGGGGCGCCTCCTTCCCCCCTAACCCTAGCCGCCCCAATCTCCCTCCCCTCTTTCCCTTGGGCAGCCGCCACCCCCACCTCTCCTTGCCCAATCCGCCACTCCCTCCTTCCCTTGGTGCCGCCCTCCTCTATTGGTGCTGCTCCTCCCTACCATTGGTGCTCCTTGCTGTCGACCAACGCGAGGACGGAGAGGGAAGATTGCGGTTTGTCATCCAAAGGGAGGAAGGTAGAGGGAGGGGAAGAAGGATCCTCTTCATGGGGTTTGTTCTTCGACTTCCAGCGATTATTCAAGGGTAACAAGATGCCTTCCCTGTTGTTTGATGATGTTTAGATGTGAGATTCGATTAGATTGGTTGGAGTGATTTGCTGCTGTTAGAAATTCAATTCTATCCAGTAGTTTGCGCGGCTGTTTTCGCGATCTTGGAGGCCGAATCAGAGGATCCCATCTCCTAGAGTTATGTGGGGTTCGTTCTTAGCTTTCAGTGGGCGTAAGATCACTTAATTCCGAGTTACGGTTCAAAAGTTATGATCAATTCTTTACTGCTGTCCCGAAAGTCTGACGAGAATTAGCAGTCATTGTAATTGTTAAAATATGACCTAGATAGAAGATGATTCAGAAGTCTTGCCCATAACAACTTTTGTACGTGATCTCATTAGCTTTCAGTATTGTTAAAGAACACCCCATTTGGATTTGTAGAACAAAAGTTATGCACGTTTTAGTTGACTGTCCAGAACCTTGACGAGAATGAATTGTCGAATTGCCTTTTAATATTTGATCAAGTTAATGGCAAATTTAGGGCTTTCACCCAACTAGGTTATTGTGGGCCTGGGTCTTAAATTTTGATATTGATAAATAACACTAAGATTGGTTTGGCCAATTAGAAGTTATGGCTTTTTCGTGCTGCTGCCCAGAAGTGTCAGGCAGTTATGACAAAGGGCGTTCATCGGTCTTTTGGGGTTTGGTACATTCAGAATTTGAGATTTTCATCAACTAGGTTATTGTAGATAATATTTTTACCTTTCAAACAAGCCTGAGTTTACTTTTTCGAATTTCAGAGCAAAAGTTATGTCAATTTTAGTATTGCTATCCATTAAGGTTTTCTGATGGAATGTAGTTCGATTGGAGTAAAATTGTGTAGTTAAACGTTGGGGTGTTGGGGTATTTGTTGTGAGTAGTGTCTTGACATCGTGGTTCTTATTGAGTAAAATAATGGTGTAGGAGGTGAGGCTCCGGGGTTAGCGGCATCGTCGTTGCCTCCTAATGCATCGCAACGCTAAAGGCAAGTACACTGACGTTTGTATGATTGTGATTGATGAATGTTTTGTAGGGAAACAGGTAGGCTACACTAGCGCAAATTAAAAAATTCTACCCGTAAACCAAGATCACTGCAGTTATAGATCACGGTCTTACCACTAGACGCGCAGGTGCGGAAGTTGATGCGACGCGTCGGGCGGTGTAGTCGTACTCGATTGATGCGATGCGTCGGGCGAGTAGTCGTACTACTTCCTCGTCCTCGTCGCGGCGTCCCACGTACAACTCCTTTCTTGCGGTTCGTCCCAACGCCACGGATGCGGCGCCTCAAAGGTATCCACGTGCGGGAGAAGCGGCGCCGCGCGGACTACTAGATCGCGCGGCGACTACGGCGTGGGAGGGTGGCGGCGGGGTTTGAGGATGTCACGAAAAACTCAACCCTCAACCAGCGCCCCTGCCCTCCTTTATAGGCGTCCTTATAATGGGCTTCTACGAATAGAGGCCCATTAGGACTCAATGCCCGATCTAATTTAGATCCAATCCGAATTAGGCTTGACCCATAAGTGTGTGACCCTATGGTTCACATATGTTTAGACATGGCGCAGTACACATACTTGGTCAATAGTTGGTAGCGACCTCTAGCAAGGCGTGCCAACTCCTAAACATACGTAAAGATCATATCGGACGAACCATCACAACGTTATGTACATGCCAATCCCTTTGCCTCACGATATTGATCGAGCTCCAAGTGACCACTCTTTCGATCCTGTGATCGGAATCCCTTACTAGGTTAACTCTTAACCTTAAGTAGCATGGCCATGCATTTACGGATCCGATCACTCGAGGGCCAGAGATATCTCTCGGGTAGAGAGGGCAAATCCCATCTCGTGACCATACCTCGTAGCATGCTTCATGACAAACCCAAAGCTACCTTTATAACTACCCGATTCACGGAGTAGCGTTTGATAGCCCCTAAGTAGGTCGATTCATCTCAAGTACATCGACAATCTCGGGTCTAAGGACAAGGCGTACACATTGTGTAGAGAGAACCATAAGAATAATTACTATGTCTCATGTTGGGTCGGTCCAACCCCATGTTCTAAACATGTGTCCACATTATTGGTTTGACATCTCCATGTCTATGACTCGTGAAACATGGTCATCAACGATACATGTGCTAATCCATCATTCACGTGTGTCCTCACATGAACTCCGACTAGGGACAACTTTAGAATAACCATACAAGTAAAGAGTTTCACAAACAAGTCACATACTTGTTAATCAACACAAAGGCAATATTCAAGGAACATTTATTAAATCATGGATACAATGAAATATCATCATCAATATGATTGCCTCTAGGGCATATCTCCAACATGTTTAAATGTTCATGTTGTGGTATCCTATGATACATGAGAAGGTGAAATGTCTATGTTATTTCATATGTGTTGATTCCATGTTTAGAGATGATGCCTTCCATTGTTCATACTTCATTCCATGCATCCATTATGCATGTTTCATCCACGGGAGTGGAATATAAGACCCACCATTCCAATGTGGGCAGTTGTAAGTTCATGTTCCGTCCATGGGAGTGGATCTCCACGGGAGTGGAGTCTAAAGTCCCATCAATTCCAGTATGGGCATGTGAAGTCCCACCATTCCAATGTGGGCAGTTTTGGACACCCGTATGAAACGTTCTTCATACGGTATTTTAGATCCCCGTATTTCGATAAATACGGGCTTAAGTGAACACCGACGGGTGTGTCACTAGCTATACCGGTATAAGCACGTGTGCAGTCCTTCCTTTGATTATTTCCATTCATCTCATGCATTCATAAATATTCATTTGTTGTATGTTCAGAAACTGTGAAGATGTTGTCTTGTTTATATTGGAGGTCTGTTCATATATTCAATGTACTTGCTGAGTCTTGGAACTCTTGCTTTGTTTATTTATTTATAGGTGATCGTTGATGAAGTTTCTCTTGGGAGGGAGTAGACACGCACTTCTCAAATATTTCACTTTTCACTAGGTTCAATAAAAGAATTGTTATTGTCTTTCATTCGTTAATTGTTTGATTGTAATAAATAAACTTAGACATGGATGATAACTTCCTTTGTTGAGTTTGTTTAAATAATGGTTTATGTTCATTGATCATTCGTTGATAGGATTATCTTTGTGGATCTATTATTACAGTCTTATTTATGTTCCAACTGATGTTGATCTGTTTAGCTTAGTTGATGAATTATTGTCGAAGTTATTCCGATGTATGGTTAAATGTTAGGTCTTTAGGTAGCATTTTGGCTTTCGAATAGCCAGGGTGTTACATGTTGCGATTAGTTTTATTAGGATCTAGAATTTTAACTTCTTCGGGGACTTTCACACACACACACACACACACACACACACACACACACACACACACACATATATATATATATACACACACACACACACACACACACACACACACACACACACATATATATATACTATTACTCTTGGGAGTATGTACTCTCACTTCTCATATACCACTTAAACCGTATGATGATACATGTACTCTCACTTCTCATATACCACTTAAACCGTATGATGATACCTCTTTATCTATTTGAACATACTCCAATAATGATTATAAGATACTCTAAAGTGGGTTCCATGAAAAATTTCATCGAAGAACACTTTCTATAGCAAAATTTGTGTACATACTTCTTTTATATATTAAAAAGGGTGTATAACAAAAAAAAAAACAAAAGACTCTAATGGAAAATTTTCAATGAAGCCGCATTAGAGTATCTTATAATTGGTATTTAAGTATACTAAAAATGATAAAGAAGTATAATATATGCGTTTAAGTGGTATATTGGAAGTGGGAGTACATACTCCGAGGAGTATGAAACGGGCGTCCTATATAGGTATATGTGTGTGTGTGTGTGTGTGTGTGTGACATCCCAAAAACCCAAATACTGGGGCAATATGATAAAAATCATAGCAAAATGATTTTTAAACCTATTACATATGGAAAACTACATTGTCATGATTTTGAACTTTTTATATAAATCAAACAATTGAATTCTATGTAAGCATCAACTTGTGAGAATTTTTGAAAAATCACAGATTATATAAAATCCTGAAAAATTTACATAAGAAACCATACTGTGTTATAAGCCTTCACAACAATTGTCATCTGCCATGGGCTACAACCCTCCGAAGGACCCCTCTTCCGCCATGTGGTTTTCCTATGACTCCAACCACACCACATTCCGCCGGATGGTGAAACTAGTGTTGAGGCGAAGCAAATTAATTAGTCAGGTCATGCCCATTATACACTTGTGGTTGCACTGTTAGTGCCCGAAAGTTCATCACAAAATTGGGTCCTTAATTGACTTGGGCGGTGCTTTCACATTACCCGCTCTTGTGCTCTTATCTGCACCCACCCGATTTACCATCTGCCTAAGTCTAAATCAGTTTTTGAGTTTTTGTTTTAAAAATCCTTTCTAGGTTCAACATATCTGCCATGCTCTAACCTCGGCTACCCAAATCCAATTATGAAGTTTGAATGATGTCAAGGCAAATTAATGTCCATATGTTAATGTATCTAAGCGAGGCTAAGCATGGCACTTTGATATGGACTTAATGACTAATTAGGTATACCATTATTCCTAGGGCGACAACTGGTAGTGTCCAAGTTGAAGGATTAGAATTTAGTAGCTCAATTAACATTAAGGTATTAACTACGAGCTAAGACAACATAATTGTAAAAAAAAAAGAGTATAGCATGCAATTTCATAATTTAAAACAATATAATTGCATTCAAAATGTAGGTACAAAATGATAAGTGTTGACTCGCCTTGCTCAATGTCTTGATAATCTTGGTCTTGTTCTTGTTCTGGCTCGAATTGCTGCTCCTTTAGGACCTTGAATTCTAATTACACGTAATATGACAAGATCCAAGAACGTCTGGATACAACCAAATGAAACCCAAATAAATTCAAAGGCATTCAAATAGATCCAAAAGAATTTATACAAACTAAAATAAATCCCATTATTCATATATTTGGTATAAGAGTGTAGATTTGGATTTAGATGGATTTAGGATCGTGAATTATTTGATTCGGAGTTAGGACGAGACAGATTGGGTTCTCGAAACATTTTTCGATGAAGAAATTATGGAAGAAGAAAGAGAGAGAATATCCTTAGGAATACTCCCCTTAGGTCATTCAAATGGGAGATATTATGCTAATAGGTAGGATCTACTGATCTATATCATTTTACGAATTGCTCTTTTATTAGAAGCGGATAACTGTGTGTGATAGGTGGGATCTGATGAGGACATCCCTAATTTGGATACAACCGCGCCTACACACACAGCTGATCCACAACCAATATTACAAGGACTAATTACTCGAGCTCGTGCTCGCCAACTTAATCACCAGGTGAATTCGTTCATAGGGTTATATATTACTGAGAATAGATCGCTACCTAATGCAAGTGATTTAATTGTGCTTAGGAACATGGGAAAGGACCAAGGAGAGGTATGTGGAGTCATGGACAAGCATAGGAGGCATAATGGAGGACATCACGTCACTTTGGGTCCGAGCCAAGCAAGAGTTCGAGTTGGGCTCGTTCTGAATTCGAGTTCGGACTCTGCGACAACACTAAGTTCAAGCGGCGTAACTTCTTCATACGGACTCCGTTTGGGATGTTCTTGGACTTCATTGAAAGCTTATCAAGTCTACTTTCCAATGGATCCAACCTCAGCTTCAAATTCCAACCGAGCTGACCACAATAAACAAAACAATCTACGTCTATTTTTACCGAGTCAAAAGGGTCTGCGCCACCTCCTCTTAGGCCCATGGGCCTTGTAACCCTAGGGCGTCGTCCACTTCCACAGCGCCACCTGGTCGTCTTCCCATATAGGAGCCGCCGTCCCCAGCTAGAACTTCGGATTTCGTTGAATTTAGGTTTAGGCATTGTGCAAACTGTTCATCGGTTGTGTCGGACGACCACTGTCAAGACGACCTTGGGATCCCACTTTTGTTTTCAATACCATCTATACTACAATTTTATTCGCAATATCAGATTGCATACATCTTATTCTTGCTAGTTCTTGATTGCTCGCGAGGAATTGAACCTCGTGTTCAGGTTGATCGCGCTTCCATCACGGTCAATAACGTCTCGGAGTTGGTTCAACGATTGCTAAGGCGCAAGCATCGTCGTACGGTTGTAGTCAGATCGCGAGAGTCACCTCCACCCAAAATAGATAGTTATCAATCTCATCGAAAGATCGGGCACCCCGTCTCCATCAAGTGGTATCAGAGCCCAAGGTTGCTCGGTGAGAATTTACTGTTTTTCGTAGTTAGGTTGTTTATTTCCGAAAGTCCAGAAAAAGCCAAAAAAAACTATAGGATTAGATCACCTATCTGTCCAAGACCAATTGCGCCATTGCATCTTTCTTTTCAGTGCATTGCATTGTTGAACTTTCGATTGCATCGTCGTGTCCTTTGCTGGTCTTAGTGTCTAGTTCCTTTAGAGTTTCGAGTTCTGCTCACGTTTGGTCGCACCGTTGTGGTTGGGTTCAATCTGCCGTCTGCCTCCACCACCAGAGCCATTACCACGACCACCCGCGCCATCCATTGCCGCATCCTTCTGTGGCCACCATCCTCCTGTCGCGGCAAGCTACAATCCTCTGCGCCTCCACTCCAAGGAAAACCCTAACCAAAAACAAAAGCTCGTTTGGTTTGTGACAAAAAAGAGAGAGAGAAAAAAGAGGTTAATTTTCGTGCTGCGGAAGAAACCTAAGATTCATTTGACTTGACAGCGCGATCAAAAAAAAAAAAAAAAAAAAAAAAAGAAAAAAACACAACTTTTGCATCGACCTCCGATTGGGCGATTCTTGATCCGTTGGAAAGGAAGCGGAAAATAGAGCCAAAAAGAAGAAGTGCAGGAAATGCAGGGATTTTAGATCCGCGTAAGCCATCGAACACAGCGACAACCGACCCCAAAAAGGTCGTTTAGGGCCTCAAAGCGGGCCCAAACCGAGAAAAAATCAAGTTTTTCGAATTCGCTCAAAATTGTGAGTCCCTCTCCAAGTGATTCTAAGGTTCCCGTGCAGACGGCATCCTTTTCGAGCCTCCGAACTCCGTGTGCCACGTTCTCTAGCTCTGCCGTGTGTGCTTTCGTTTGTGTTCTAGGCTCGCGTCTCTAGTCGGTCTATCCTAGGACCGGCACTAACCGGCGTTGAACAATTTTTGACTTGCATTCTCGATTTGATAGTTGCTAATCCATTGCTACCATACTTGAGCCTTCCAGCTACACCTTTTCTACAACCGCATGCATTGATCTTCACGGCAATCGCTCCATCCAATCTTGAGATACATTGACACGGCTGGTCGCGATCACCTGTTTGCTTGGTAAGAATTGGTAAGAATTCGATAGAAGGCTTGAGTGTGGCGACTTTTGAACCACCACATCCTAGTAGTTGCTAGGGACATATACTTGTGATTTGCTAACAATGGCGGGATCTGCGGAGCATTCGGATGAGGATACATCTCATACTCCTCGTATGAAGGAATCGTACAACATTTCGACGCCTCATGAACCTTCGTGCGGAGGGTCTTGAGGAAGATGTCGAGTCACGAATGAGCGACTTGCTCAACTTGGGCGCCCAAATTGAGGCAAGCGCCACGCTCGCGCGATGGAGAGAGCGCAAGGCCTCACTAACACTTCTTTGGCGGGTATTATGGCGCGCCTTGATGAGATGGCCCATGCATCCACGATGTTCCCCTGCTGCCCGGTGGTAGAGGACAAGATGAATTCGACTATGTGGTCGATCCGAGGCCAATGACATGGGTAACAATAACAACGATCGAGCTCATCGGCGATTGCGTTTTAATCGACAAGGTATGCGGCGAGACCCCCACGGCGTGAGTGCGTGACCACGATGATTCTTTCGCTAAGGTTAAATTCATTATGCCCTCTTTTAATGGTAAATATGATCCGATGGTTATCTTAATTGTGAACTAGCTGTTGATCAAAAATTTGCTTGCCATGAAGTTCTGAGATTAGACGAGTTAGAGCTGCTATTAGTGAATTTACCGATTTTGCTTCTATTTGGTGGAAAGAACATTGCCGTCAACATCCCAATAACATACCTAACAGTTGGGAGGCTTTAAAATTGCTTATGCGGCATCGATTTGTTCCTCATATTATGCTCGTGATTTGTTAAATAAATTGCAACGCTTACGACAAGGTACAAAGTGCATGGAAGACTACTATCAAGAAATGCAAATTGGTATGTTGCGTTGTGGTTTAGATGAGAATGAGGAGGCATCAATGGCTAGGTTTTGGGAGGGTTGAATCGAGAAATTCAAGACATCCTTGACTATAAATATTACAACTCCATTACTAGATTGTTTCATCTTGCTTGCAAAGTGAGCGTGAAGTGCGGGGGCGCGAGACGAGGACACGATCTAACTCTTCGCAGTCGCACAAACTCATGGACACCACGCACATCTACTACCCGGCCATCGATGCACCCCACCGCCACCCTTCAACAACAAGCGCGCCGCTACTTCAAACTCAGCACCACGAGTTTACGAAGCAGCCAAATCAGCACCACAAGCGTCTACAAAACTTCCTCTTGATTGCTTCGACAGGACGAACTAAGGATATTCAATGCCATCGGTGCAAAGACTATGGACACATCATGCGGGATTGTCCAAACAAGCGCGTACTGATCATACGCGATGATGGTGGGTATTCCTCTGCTAGTGATTTTGATGATGAAACATATGCTATGCTTGCAAGCGACCTGCGAGGACTTGATGACGAATCTGATCATGAGGAGGAACATGTTGGCGCCGAAGATGCCGACAAGTATTTGAGCATTATAGTGCAACGCGTACTAAGTGCTCAAGTTTCTCGTGCTGAGCAAAATCAACGCCATAATTTGTTTCAAATCAAGGGCGTTGCCAAGAACGCTCGATTCGCATAATTATTGATGGTGGGAGTTGCAACAATTTGGCGAGTATGGATATGGTGGAGAAGCTTGCTTTGCCGACCAACCCTCATCCCCACCCATACCATATTCAATGGTTCAACAACAGTGGTAAGTTGAAGGTAACACGAATGGTGAGAGTAAACTTTTCTATGGGTTCATACCATGATTATGTTGATTGCGATGTTGTTCCTATGCAAACTTGTTCATTGTTATTAGGGCGACCTTGGCAATCGATCTTGATTGTGTGCATCATGGTAGGAATAATCAATACTCTCTCATGTTCAAGGGAAAGAAAATTGTGATGCATCCTATGACTCCTGAACAAATTGTTAAAGATGAACTTGCTAGAGCTAGTAGAGAGAAGAATTAGGAGAATGCTAAGAGCGAAAATCAGATTGTAGCAAAGAACTTCAGCAACATAAAAGAAAGAACCTAAATCTACTCATGTGAAGAATAAAGAAATTAAATTGAAAGGTGCTAGTTTTCTTGCTACCAAATCTGATATGACTGAACTGGATGCTAGTAATTCTATTTGCTATGCATTAGTTTGCAAAGAAGCTTTGTTTTCATTTGAGGATACACCTTCTTCTTTGCCTCCTGCTGTCACTAACATTTTGCAGGAGTACAACGATGTCTTTCCGAAGGACATACCGCTGGGGTTGCCACCACTTGAGGATTGAGCATCAAATTGATTTAATTCCCACGCATCATTACCCAACCACGCACCATATAGGACCAATCGGAAGAAACTAAAGAAATTCAGCGCCAAGTACAAGAATTGCTTGCTAAAGGGTATGTGCGTGAATCTCTTAGTCCTTGTTCTGCTCGGTCATTTTAGTGCCTAAGAAAGATGGATCATGGCGCATGTGTGTAGATTGTAGAGCAATCAATAATATCACCATTAGGTATCGTCATCCTATTCCTAGATTAGATGATATGCTTGATGAATTGAGTGGCTCTGTTGTTTTCTTGAAGGTTGATTTGCGTAGTGGATATCACCAAATTCGCATGAAATTAGGCGATGAATGGAAAACAGCATTTAAAACTAAGTTCGGGTTATATGAGTGGTTAGTAATGCCTTTTGGATTAACTAATGCGCCTAGCACTTTCATGAGACTAATGAACGAGGTTTTGCGTGCTTTCATTGGTAGATTTGTGGTGGTTTATTTTGATGATATATTGATATATAGCAAATCCTTAGAGGAACATCTTGACCATTTACGTGCTGTTTTTAATGCCTTACGTGATGCACGTTTATTTGGTAACCTTGAGAAGTGCACCTTTTGCACCGATCGAGTCGCGTTTCTTGGATATGTTGTTACTCCACAAGGAATTGAAGTTGATCAAGCCAAGATTGAAGCAATACAGAGTTGGCCGACTCATAACACGGTCACACAGTGCAAAGCTTTTAGAACTTGCTGGATTCTACCGCTTCGTGAAGGATTTCAGCACCATCACTGCACCATTGAATGAGCTCACCAAGAAGGGCGTGCCATTTGTTTGGAGCGCCGCATAGGAGAACGCCTTCACCACATTGAAAGATAAGTTAACACATGCACCACTACTCCAACTCCCTGACTTTAATAAGACTTTTGAACTAGAATGTGATGCCAGCGGAATTGGTTTAGGTGACGTATTGCTACAAGAAGGTAAACCTATAGCATACTTGGTGAGAAATTGAGTGGGCCTAGTTTGAACTATTCTACTTATGATAAGGAATTATATGCACTATTTGAACTTTGGAAACATGGCAACATTATTTATGGCCCAAAGAATTTGTTATACATTCGATCACGAATCTTTAAAGCATATTCAAGTCAAAGTAAATTGAACCGTAGACATGCAAAGTGGGTTGAATTTATTGAGTCTTTTCCTTATGTCATAAAACACAAGAAGGAAAAGAGAATGTTATTGCTTGATGCTTTGTCTAGGAGATATTCCATGCTTTCACAACTTGACTTCAAATTTTTGGATTGGAGACTATTAAAGAGCAATATGTGCATGATGCTGATTTTATAGATATATTGTTGAATTGTAAAGAAGGAAAAACGTGGAACAAATTTGTCATTAATGACGGGTTTGTGTTTAGAGCTAACAAGCTATGCATTCCAGGCTAGCTCTGTTCGTTTGTTGTTATTACTGAAGCGCATGGAGGCGGGCTGATGGGACACTTTGGCGTGAAGAAAATAGAGGATATACTTGCTGATCATTTCTTTTGGCCAAAGATGAGACGAGACGTCGAGCGTTACGTTGCTCGCTGCACTACATGTCAAAGAGCTAAGTCACGACTTAATCCTCATGGTTTATACATGCCTCTACCAGTTCCTAGCGTTACGTGGGAAGATATTTCGATGGACTTTGTTTTAGGATTGCCTAGAACAAAGAAGGGGAGCGATAGTATATTCGTGGTTGTTGATAGATTTTCTAAGATGGCTCACTTTATACCATGTCATAAGAGCAATGATGCTGCCAATATTGCTGATTTATTCTTTCGTGAAGTTGTTCGATTGCATGGTGTGCCTAATACTATAGTTTGGATCGTGATGCTAAATTCCTTAGCCACTTTTGGAGAACTTTATGGGCTAAATTGGGGACTAAACTGTTATTTTCTACTACTTGTCATCCCCAAGCGATGGACAAACTGAAGTTGTGAATAGAACTTTATCTACAATGCTTAGGGCGGTGTTGAAAAGAACTTAAAATTGTGGGAAGAATGCTTGCCTCATATTGAGTTTGCTTATAATCGTTCATTGCATTCTACTACAAAGATGTGCCCTTTTGAAGTTGTTTATGGTTTTGTGCCTCGTGCTCCTATTGATTTAATGCCTATTCTATCTTCGGATAAATTGAACTTTGATGCTAACCAACGTCTTTGAATTGATTTTAAAAATGCATGAGACAACTAAGGAGAATATAGAGCGCATGAATGCTAAATATAAACTTCTTTGGTAGTCAAGGGAGAAAACATTTAACTTTTGAACCGGAGATCTTGTTTGGTTGCACTTGAGAAAAGATAGGTTCCACTGAATTGAGAAAGTCAAAATTGATGCCTCGAGTGATGGTCCTTTCAAAGTGTTAGAAAAGATTAATGATAATGCATACAAACTTGACACTGCTGTAGATTTTGGGGTTAGTCCCACATTTAACATTGCAGATTTGAAACCATACTTGGGAGAAGAGGATGAGCTTGAGTCGGGGCGACTCAAATGCAAGAAGGGAGGATGATGAGGACATCCCTAATTTGGATACAACCGCGCCTACACACACAGCTGATCCACAACCAATATTACAAGGACCAATTACTCGAGCTCGTGCTCGCCAACTTAATCACCAGGTGAATTCGTTCATAGGGTTATATATTACTGAGAATAGATCGCTACCTAATGTAAGTGATTTAATTGTGCTTAGGAACATGGGAAAGGACCAAGGAGAGGTATGTGGAGTCATGGACAAGCATAGGAGGCATAATGGAGGACATCACGTCACTTTGGGTCCGAGCCAAGCAAGAGTTCGAGTTGGGCTCGTTCTGAATTCGAGTTCGGACTACTGCGACAGCACTAAGTTCAAACGGCCGTAACTTCTTCATACGGACTCCGTTTGGGATGTTCTTGGACTTCATTGAAAGCTTATCAAGTCTACTTTCCAATGGATCCAACCTCAGCTTCAAATTCCAACCGAGCTGACCACAATAAACAAAACAATCTACGTCTATTTTTTTTACCGAGTCAAAAGGGTGCTTGCGCCACCTCCTCTTGGGCCCATGGGCCTTGTAACCCTAGGGCATGCGTCCACTTCCTGGCCGCCACCTGGTCATCTTCCCATATAGGAGCCGCCGTCCCCACTAGAACTCGGATTTCGTTGAATTTAGGTTTAGCCATTGTGCAAACTGTTCTTGATTGTGTCGGACGACCACTGTCAAGACGACCTTCGGGATCCCACTTTTGTTTTCAATACCATCTATACTACAATTTTATTCGCAATATCAGATTGCATACATCTTATTCTTGCTAGTTCTTCGATTGCTCGCAGGAATTGAACCTCGTGTTCAGGTTGATCGCGCTTCCATCACGGTCAATAACGTCTCGGAGTTGGTTCAACGATTGCTAAGACGCAAGCGTCGTCGTACGGTTGTAGTCGGATCGCGAGAGTCACCTCCACCCAAAATCGATAGTTATCAATCTCATCGAAAGATCGGGCACCCCGTCTCCATCAGGATCAACTTGACTTTGATTTGTTGTTGAATTACTATTGTTTCGTTGAGAACACCTCATCGCCCCTCAAGTAAGTTCTATGAAAACCAGGTGACACCTATGTATAGTTGCAATGGACCACATGCGATTGATATAATTTTAGCTGATATGTGAGGTCTAGTTCATTTAATGATTTCCCTTATCAATTTCTATTTATCAGGGAAGTTCTATGGCACTTAGGTAGAACCTATGAGTATTTACTAGATATTATCCTTACAAATTAATAAGTGGCCCTTAGATATTAGTGACATACCATCGAGTTAATTCTTCCAACTAACATAATTACTTACGTGGTCATGCATACCTATGCATATAATTATATTTTATCAAATTTCCTAATTGAGTTTGCACTCTTAAAATAAATATTAATGTCACTATAATAATTTACAATTATCATATAACCTTCATTAATTGAATTACCCTCAAATCGAGCAGGGCCCAGCTACCATGTATATATAGGAGTGCACCTATTACATTAGGTTAACCTTCAGCTATAATACATACTAATGACTATTTTTGGTTAAGTAGCTAATTGTATGGAGCCTATGTATTATTGACTACTTAATTCTTGTTTAGCAATTAATTATCCTAATTAACTTGATTATCATTAACTAATAAGAGGTCATTTACAGGAATCATATTGTTGAGCTTTATGTCAACATAGTAGGACTAATGGGAGGATCTCACATGGCATGAACTCATAGCTTAGCTTCTATTTTCAATTAAGACCTAATTATGTGTGGAGCATACCTGCCATATTATCATCTAATTAATATTGCACTTATCGCTATAAATTAGTTTTCAACTAGACAATTGCCAACGACCTAGGGTTCAATGGTCATTTAGACATTCCTTATATATACATAGCTATATTTTATCAAAGGTGCAAACTTATAGTTTAACATAATTTCTAGTTAAATTTTATTTTATTTTAAATATTAATGACACACTTAGTTACTTAATCAATTATTAGCATGTCCCCACATGCCACAGACTTATTATCGTTTATTGATCATTAATGTTATTTTGTTAAACAACTTATCATAGGTAATCATGCACTAATTGACCTAAGTAGCATAATGGCCTAATCAATACCTAATGAGGGGCCATTTGTCAATTGAACATTAGTTAGGTAATTAATTCTAAATTAATTACAATGAGGCATTTAACTAAAGTGATTGGTTTAATTAACTTATGTAAACCGTACTTATATGGAGCCTAGCCATCATACAGGTTTTATGGTAAATTTTATTTTTAATTGGCCTACTGATGGCCAAGGCCCACTAGTCAAGGACATGTTACTAAATTGACAACTTTATTATTATCGTTATTATTATACTATATACTTAGCTGTGGGTAACCACACACTAATTAATTTTTATCACTCATCTAATTAAGAAGGTTCCTATTGTCGTTTAGGCATTTCAAAATATAAGACTATATTTTAATAGTGCCTGAATTAAATTTGATCATCAAAAATAAATATTAATGACCTATTAATAACTCAGCAAAATGACCGCCTGCACATAAGAACAAAGTCATGTACCGATCGGAGAATATATAAGAGATAAAAAAATTATTATTTACCTTGAGCCTTGCTATCCTCTCTTCTGCAGAGACAATAGCTAAGATCCAGGGAACATCTGCCTTATCACTAGGCTCCCCGGTGCAGATCATTTTGATCCACTCCCTGACTTCCTCAGAAGAAAGGACTTCAAAAGAATAAAGGTTACAAAATAGTCAACCAAATAAACTAAACAGGTCGGAGGTTCTTAAGACTCACCTTCCCTGGAGTCCTTGGTTGATTCGTCACGGCCAATAAAGAAGAGAAGGGGACATGATCGGAGCTTCAAGGGACTTATCTGGCACATGGAGAAGTCCACCGTCTTCCCGACGAAGTAGAGGCTGTCCTCCCTCATGACCGTCATGTAGAACCATCTCTTCTTCCATAAAAACCATGAGGACTTCGGGTACATCCGGATGTACTCATCGGCCTTCCCGTCGTGGAGACACAGAGAGCACTCTCCAGGTCCAGCCGCCAACTTCCCCGACATCGTCATCTTGTAAAAATACTTGAAGACCTTCAGATTTGATCGAATCCCCAAGTATGCTTCGCAAAGATGAACGAAGATACTGAGGTTAGCGATCGAGTTGAGGGCCAGCTCACCAATTTGACCTCATAATGCTCGAGGACCTTGGAAAGGAATTTGTGAGCCAGGAACCTGAGCCCGCACTCGATGTAAGCGAGGAAGACGTGGATTTCTCCCTCTTCGCTGCTGGGAAAGTGCTCCCCGGCCACAGATCTTCACTTGACTAGACTTTTATTAGGGAGCATCCCGACCTCTTCTAGAGCCTTGAGCTTATTCGCGCTCAAATCGGAGGCCAGCCACTTGGTGATCAAATTCAACGTTGTGTGGGTTTTTGGTGGATGAACAAGTGGTCGGAGGAGATTTTGAGCAAGAGAAGTAAAGGAGGTCAGAAGAAACTCTTCAGCAAGGGAGTTCAAGGAAAGCTTGAGAGCATAACAACCTTAAAGACATGCATAATGGGGTTTATATAGGCACTCTTCTTAACTGCAAAGAGGAGTTACCTAAAAGTTCAACAGACACAAACATTTTTTGATGTCCAACGGACACAGGACTCTTCGGTTTCCTAGACAATCTCTCAACTTTAAAATGAATACAGACCATCTTGCTTATTGCGCCATTAAATGAAGGTCTGCCCAATACGGTTTCCATCGGAGAATAGTTCACATGACATATTCATTTAAAGTTCGGGAGCTAGTTGACGAGGATTGAAATCTCTATATATTATTTTAATACAAAGATAAAAGATCGCACGACTTTGTGGTCGTAACCTCTAAGGCTAATGACCTCTATGGTCGTAAGAATTCTAGAGGTTACATAGAGGATACCATGGTCGAATAAGGTCTTATACTTAGTCTCCGACCAGATGACTCATAAGAAATAATGAACTAGCACTTGGACTCATTCCAAGTATACTCCTTCCGTATGATGAATAGAACATGTACCTTATTCGTTCTAAACCATACGATATTTCATAGCTCTAAGTCACTGACAATAACCACTATGTGGTATATCTTTTACTGGCATCAACTGCTGAACGGTTGATACATTTTCAACTGTCGTCTTCCGTCGACTAGTTGCGACGTTTCCAACAGGCGCCCTTCAAGGAGTAACTGCCACCACTTCATCAGTTATTTAAAGGGAGATTAAGGGAGGAGAAGAGGAGGAATCCAGTCGACCGTAATCCGACATTACACAAGAACTAGTGATTCAGAGACAGTTGAAGCATTAGATTAGTAACATATTATGTGTACTTAGGGTTAGTTCACCGCCTTCTCAAGGGCAACTCTTGTAAGGTTCCAGTTCATTGCAATAAAGAGCAGTCCCATTCTCTCCCAAGAACTCTGTGCCATTTTCTCTATTTCATTTTGTAAGATCGGCGACTCGATCGTCGACAGGTTTCCTTTTTGCTTGCATGGTGTTGACGGTTGGAACTTCAAAGCTTATTGTGACGACTAGATTCGCTGTCTGCTGCTTCTTTAGAAATTTACTGGCAAAATGTCCAACCTCATGGCAGTTGAAGCATGTGATACCTGCAGTATAGGATGAGTCCTTCTGTGATTGGTCACCCTCAGATGTGTTGGAGGACCCAAGCTGATTAGATTGTTCATTGTTGGCGTTTCTGTTGAAGTTGCGGGCTGGAATTTGACTTGGTGTGATAAAGTTACTCTAGCTCTAGGTAAACTTCCAGGGTTAAATTTCTGCATAGCCATTCTTCTCTTGCGGTTCTCTATCTCCTAGTGCATGCCTTCTTGACAAATTGCCTTATTGTCTAGTTGCTGAAAATCAGGGTAGTCCCGGGTGATCATTTGTATGGACAATTCATCATTGAGCCCTTCAAGAAATCTCTGTTGGTTGGCTTCAACTGTTGCAACATCTTCTAGTGCATAGCATGCTAGTTGATTGAATTTGTGCAGATATTCATTCATTGTGCAGCTTCCTTAGTGCAATTTATGAAATTCCTTTTTGTTCAATGTGATCATGCCTCACAGAATATGAGCTCAACGAAAAGCTTGTACAAACTCATTCCAAGTGATTGCTTAGGATGTGAGACGCTGAAGTTGTCCCATCATTCAGAAACAGGTCCATTCAGCTGATGAGAGGCAAATATAACTCTCTCACGATCACTACACTGTGAGATGTCTAGCTTTCCAATAGTGCGGAGCCAATCGTCTGCATCCATAGGTTCTGTGCTGCTAGAGAAAGTAGGAGGGTGTGTTCTCATGAACTCTGACAATCTGGACCACGGAGGAGGAGGTGGAGCTTGGAAAGCTGCAGCTTGGTGAGCTTGATTGTTGTTGATGGATTGAGCAAGCACTTCGATCAAATGGTTTTGATTGCCATCATTTGTTGCCATTCTGATCCATTGGCTACTGCTAGTGGTGGAATTAGGGTACTTCCAGAGCGACGAGAGTTCACCATCTGCTGATTAATCCAGAGGGTTAGGGGAGGTGACAAAGGTTAGGGGAGACAAAGAAAGAGAACTAATGGGGATAGAGCAAAACAACACCCCCAAACAAAATAACCAACTCAAAAGCTTTTCTAAAATAATTTTAATAACTTTATACAACGTTCGACTCGATTGATACAACTCAATACACAAAATGAGCCTCGGTAAACTTAGACTATATGGCTTGGCTAACATCACATCTTCGGTTCATGGTCTTCGATTAATCTTCAATTAATCATGTCTGTTGTCCTTGGATGGTAGAGACGATGATACTTTCTTGATAGCTTCATTTCTTGTGTTCTTGAGCGTAATGGTAAGAATCATGTTGACCATCTATAGAAATTTACAAGGAAAAGAGGATCTAGTTAACATTGTAAAATGGTGAAGGAAGAGCTAGGTAAGAAAGAATTGCTATGAAGAAGCTAAAGAGAGAAAGAGACCAAAGAAGATATCACAATTTATTTTTCTTCTTATATAAAATAAGTTTTAAAGTTTTCTAACTAACGACCATTCTACACTAGTCCCTAGAACAATAACTAGTGTACACAGTAAACAAATATGATAGCATCCATAATTCGTACAACTTTATTAATAAACATGAGAGTTTATTACAATAAAGGCTTACAAGATAACAATAAAGAACACAGCGAAAACGAAAAAGAAGTAGTAGAGCCCAGCTAATTTACCAATCAACTAGGATAGCGGCCTAGTCTTCGAGATCCTCAACACTAACAAAGTCCTTCTTCTCTGAACAATATTTTAGTAAGCAAGGGTGAGTACAAAAATATACCACGCAAGTTACACCCATAACAGAGTTAATGCATGCATGGATATTATCAAAGGAATGCTTATAGGGTTATTTGTGCAAAAGCAATATTTGATATTTTAAATACTATAGCTAAGTTGAAAGGCTCATGTTTTACAATATCTAAAATTGAGTTTTAAATGGATTAATAAAGCTAGTGTAGGCACCAACCTAACACTGACTTAATCACGGGCACCAACCCAGGGCTTCAACCCACAATTTGAAACATGACTATGGACATCCATCCATGTCATAAACTATTTTATAAAATATTTTAAAAATAAAATCAAAGTCTAACTTTGAGTGACTTTGCTCGGCATGTCCATGACTGTGGACACGAATATTCGAATACCCAGAGAGATAATCAACTTTTAATGTCCGTCTGACACACTTCCGTAGGTGTACGACTAAGTGATTATCACAAGACCTTTACAATACGTCATCCTAAAGTAGTCATGCCCGCTAAGGTTTCACTTCCTTTAGACTAAACCATCCGTCAGAAGTCCCCTCTTGCGCCATATGGGAATAAATAAAAGTAGGTCATTCTGATACCCACACATCAACATGGCACAACTAAGAGTGGAACGCTGCAAATTAATTACCTAGGTCTGTCCCATACCAGACTTGTGGTAGTACGGATTGGCTTTGCAAAATGCGGCTCGAAGACCGATCCTTAACCAACTTGTGAGACTTCCAATAATAACCTTTAGGCCTCAACCATTCATTGAATTGAGCATGTGCATAAACCTGCCCCCACTAACTATCCATTTTGCCCAAGTCATTTTTAAAATCATTTGTAAACTTCCATGGCATACAGCGGTATGGATACAATTTAAACCACATTTGATTTTTAGCTATAAATTCCCAAATCAAACATTTCAGGTATAAGTACGGCTAAACTTAAGTTTTTTCAAAATATTCTAGTTCATACTATTGCATCATCTAGATTTTATCTAAGGTGACAAGGTATGGATATTTCAATGTCAAGATTTGGCCATTCGAATGTATTGGGATTAACCACAATTTCAATACAGGTATTTAAATTATATTAAATATAAATAAGCATGCAATAATAATTCAAAATAGAATTTAAATAATTTAAAATATTGGGATCAAACATGATCAAAGATGTAACTTACCTTGCTCCATTAATTGTTGTTTTGAAACGGCGTAGAAATTTGGATCTCCAAAGTCGTCGAAATCTATATGTGAAAATAAAAAAATTCAAATAAACTCTAAATTAAATAATTTAGGTTCTAGGAGATATATATTAAATTTATATTAATTTAGAAATTTGAATAACTAGAATCGGAGCTCGAATGAAGGAGAACAGGCTCTCAGAAGATTGAATTTCACATGAAATGGTAGAAATGGATTTTCTAAATTTATGAAATTAATTTTCTAAAGGAAAATCCAATTATTGCGTCAACATAATGTCAGCGAGAATAATTGAATTTTTACCAAATTATTTTTCTTAAGGAAAAATAATTCCAGAGATTGATATGTGGGCCCTCAGTCCATCAAGATAGTCAGAGTCAAGATCCTGAGTTGGATCGATTTGCCTTCGGTAGTATCGAAATCGTAGTATCGAATCATATAATCGGCGATTCTCCGGAATTGTAAAAATACACATATTTAACATCTATACTATAAGTTTGTATGATTCTTATATGGTTTACCACTTGCATATTCCTTAAAAGTAGCTAGACATACTCCAGGAATAAAAATAGCTTATCATTATCAAGCTCAAGATTGCTCATGCCATAATATAGATATTTGTACTAGCATTACCACACTGATACAATATTTTGCATGCTACTTGTTTATTTATAGTTTCATTCTCAAAAATTAATATCAACAATTTTTGCTCTAAAATAAAATATCAGCAAAGTCTGGCCTCTAAAAAATTATGATTTTTTTTGCCCTAAGTCTCTACGAGTAGGATCGACAGTGCGATTGGATCGACAGTTGTTGTGGGTTCGTAGAATCATAAGACCCTAAGAGTATGATCGTGATCTTAACTACCTTGCAGTCCATAGACCGGGTCCACAGGAATGCACTGGTCCAGTGTGGATCAGGCGCATGGAGTAGCGTCGCTTGCCACACAAGCGGCCACGCGGGCTGCCACGCAGGGGCTCACACTGAGGTGGCGCCGACGCGGCACCGAGGTGGCGCCACGTCAACTTTGACGGCGGCGGCAGCTCAGGAACCATGGGCTGCTGGTGAATGGTGGCGCGGCCACCGTCGGTGAGGTACAAGAAAGAGAGGTAGGGATGGGGAGCATGACGCTCACCTCAGCGGTGGTTGGGCGTGTAGGGATGGTCGGCGATGAGGAGAGAGGTGGCAGCGCGATTCGGTCGACGACGGTGCGACGGTTCCAGTGATCCTCCGGCAAAGGCGAGGTGCGCACGGTGTAGAACACAACGCGACGAAGCCGTTGGTGGTGATGAAGGCGGCGGAGCTCCACGGGAGCCGGCGCTAATGGCGGCGGCGATGCTTGCGGCTGGCAGCGAAGAAATGGCGATTGCGGCGTGGAGAGGAGAGGAGAGGGGTTGAGTTTTGGGGTGAAGGATGAGGAAGAGGAGGGGCACTCAATGCTCCCTTTTATAGGGGCGGAGGGGCACAGATGGAGGAGATCACAGCGGTGGTTGTGCAATCCCAGTGTAAACGCGCATGAATAAGGGGGGGACAACCAGAATGGATGTGACGGGTTTAGGGGCATTCAATGCTCGTGTTAGCGTGAGAAATGGGGGAGAAAATCATGGCGTTTGAGTAGCTCGACCCGGCGATCATGGCGGTCGGGTGCGGAGGAAGAAGAAAGGAAGGAGGAAGAAGGTGGGGAAGGAGAAGGGGGTGACAGGTGGGGCCCGCATGGCCGTGAGAGAAGGGAGAGAGAGTGGGGCGGGGTTGACTAGACCATGGGAGAAGTTGGGCCAGGCGGGAAAAGAGGTAAATGGGCCGGAGTGAAAAGGTTTTGGCTCAAAGAGGAATTTGTGAATTTTAATTCATTTTTTATTTTCAGAAATTGCAACAAATCAAATAGACTTTTAGAAAATAGCAAATAAAGTTTAAAAATTCTAGAAAAATTCATAGAAATTTTCTGAATTATTTTGAACTTAATAAAATTATTTCCAACTTAAAGTTGGCTTTTTTTATTTTAGCACATAAATTATTTTATTTTTTGGAAAATAGGAAAACCATTTTAAATTCCAAAAAATAAGAAATTAATTAAATTTCCCTTTTTAACATTAAATCCAAGAAAATCCCTGAAAACTCAATCAATTTTCCTTTTGACTTTAAAATCCAGGAAATTCAAGAAAACCAAGAAAGCTATTTTAAAACTCAGAAAATCCAATAAAATAATAATTTTATTAATTTTATTTTTGGTAACAAAACTTTGGGATGTTACATCCATGGACGTATATGATCCCTCCTCCTCGACATCAAGAATCATGTTGTTGTGCTTCTTGTCTTCTTGGTCAGTGACCGGCTGAACAACAAAGTGTGTCTCAACCTTGTTCTTATGAGTCTGTTTGGCTTTGCCATTTGATTACATGTAAAGTTCCACCAAGTGCTTTGGGGTGCGATAGGTGCGTGACCAATGGTCAGTGTAGGCACATCTGAAACAAGGCTATGGTGGATAGGCGGTCTTGTTGCTTGTGTCGTGCTTCTAGAACTTGCCTTTACCTTTACCTTTACCTTTACCTTGGGGTTTGCCCTGTTCCTTTTGCACTTTGATCTTCTTCCATTTCCCCTTATTTTGCCTTGGGCCTTTTCCGTGACCTTGGCTGTTTCTAGCATGGTGAGCATTGGCATGTGCTTCAGGGTACATCCATAGACGTACATGATGGTTCTGCATCAGGAGTTCATCATGTTTTTCTGCTTCTAATAGAGTGCATATAAGCTCAGAATACTTCAAGTATTTAGCATTTCGCTACTGTTGCTGCAGTACCCTCACTACTACAAAAAGGCTAATACTGGACGCCTCGTCACAGATGGTTGACCAAAACCGTTTGTATTAAATATAATCACATATGGTTTTGGTTTAGTGACCGTCTATGTTACTAGTTGTGCTAAAAATAGTTTGTGAAAAGTAATATCACAGACAGTTCTTGTTGAAAACCAAAATATCACAGACGGTTTTTGTTCCGAACCACGACTCATAAACGATTTTCAACACAAATTGTCTGTGACTTTCTGTCCTCATCACAGACGGTTTGTATAAAAAAATCGTATATGATAAGTATCTCTGATTTTATCATGGCTTAAAATCAGATTGTTAGTGATTTCAAGCCAAGATACAATCACAGAGTAAGGTAAAATTGGGAGATACTTATCACAGATGGTTTTTTTAATATGAACCGTCTGTGATACTAGCTCATCACATACGGTTTTTGTTTAAAACCGTCTGTGATTCGCGAAAATTTTTGAACGCTTGCATGAGAGGCGAAATATTTTGGCGCTGTCCTTATATATTATACCTACCCTTGCCTTGTCTTCCATCAGTCTCTCCCTCTCCCCTCCCCACGTCGAGCTCCGGTGACCGCCCTCAATTCCCCGGCATGATTCGGCGAGGAGACGTAGCTGACGAGGAGGAGGAGGAGGGACACGCAGGAACTCCATGTCTGCCGCAGGAGGTAGACTACCGGAAGGTACGTGTATATCCTCAAAACATACATAATTTGTTGGTTGTTTGATGGTTCTTATTTTATTTGTACCTAATGCCGGAGCACCGCCGGAGGTTTTTGGTCGTCTCTCCTTTTCCTTGCTGACGAGGTTGAGTCAAATTCGGACGACATGCAAGAATAGTTTGTGATATGCTGGTGAGATACGTAGAGGAGCTCACAAGACCAATCTAAGAAGCCGATGAGTTCTTCAGGAACTTGGAGGCACATATGGTTTCTAGTTAGTTTAACTTTGCAATTTTATTCTTTTTTTCCATTCGGAGGGGATGTTGTGAAACCTTTTGGTTTCCCTTTTGCTACAACGTGTTTGCCATTAGAATTTTAATTTGTCTTGCTACAGGTTGTATATGGAAAGTATTGTCCAGCAATTGATTGATTTGGCTTAAAATCCATTTTTTGCAATAGAAAAAGCTATCACAAACGGTTCTTGTTCAGAACCGCTTGTGATAGCTTTTTTCATAGACGGTTTCGTCTGTGATGACCTCATATCATTACTAACCCATAAACTCAGACAGCTCACGAAACCGTCTGTGATGACGTTTTTGAACCGTTTGTGAAGACCTTTTCTGTAGTAGTGCCTCATGTTGGGGTGGAAGGTGCACAGAGTCTTGTCTACTTTTTTAGCTTTCTTTAACTTGCTGGTTGCAGAATCTTAATTTGGAGACAAGCTTGTGCATGGTTGAGTTGTATGCTTCAATAGTCTTGAAGTCCTAAAAATGTAAGAGGGTCTATTCATGCTGTGCTTCTGGGAGCAAGAGAGATCTTTGCTAGTCGTAGAGTTCCTTCAAGGAATTCCACGGTACTAGTAGGTCCTCCTCCATCAAGTACTCAACCTTCAGGTATGGTTGTATGTGGTGTCTCAGGAAGTGCAGGGAGGCACACTTAGTGGCCTCAGGGATAGCAGGGGCGTTAGCTACTAGCTCTGCAATGGTGGTTCCCAAAGAGCAAGCTGTCAGGTTGATCTTGGCATCCATCGCCTATGTGAGGTAATTGTTGCCATTCAAGGTGAGCTCAATGAATTCTTTCTTGATGATGCTCAACATATCCTACAGTGTTGATCATGCAATTGTATTCTATAAATTTACATAGGTAAAAAATATGAACATTTCTAGGTCGGCAAAAATTGGTTTGTATCTATTCAGTAGACAATATTCAAATTTCCCAAAATTTCCTAGCAATTATCATGATTTTCTTCTAATTATTGTGGTCTATGGGTAATTTTCATAATTACCATTATGGCAGAAAATCAATAACTAATAAGGCTAGGAAAAACCATTGATATGAAGCTTCCAAGGTGTGCTAATTATAAGGTTTTCACAATTTTATGGAAGCTCATATGCCTAAAAACTAAATTTCTAGGATTATTTATGGTCATTGCATAAAATAAATACATTGTTAAAGCAAATTAACCATAAACCGAGGGTCTAAGTTATAAAATAACCTTAGAACATACTGATCCGACGCAAAAACCAGATTCTCAAAGGGTTATTCTGTAAGAATATATAAAAATATGGAATCCTCCGTAATATCCCGAAACTCAAGGGTGTTTTCTGCAAAATTTCCTTATCCGCAAACTTTCCTCACATTTTTATGAAACCGAGGGCCTTTCCACAAAATTTCCAAATTATGATATGGGCCTAAGATCAACTCTGCCCGGAATTGGCGGCTAGGTGTTAACACTAGCACACGGGGCGGAGGGGCCGGTGGTTGCGAGCGGCGCAACGGAGGCGGTGGAGTTGCTTCTCGGGCGCACGTGACGAGGAGACAGGATGCAACACGGAGGCGGCCCGCAGCGCGACAGGTGCTTGTGGCGGGTAGCACAGACGGCTTTGGCCCGGCACGGTGGATGGTCGTGGTGGCAGCCGGCGGGGGCGCTGGCGAGCGGCGGCGGCGCATATCACAGAGGCGCATCTTGCCACGCATCTAGCATGATGGCTCGGCCATCGGCGCAGCGGCACGACTTGGTCGTCTTGCGCGATGCGGCGTAGCTGACTCATGGTATCACGGCGAGCCACGACGTAGCACAGAGGCTCAGCCATCCATCTCGTTCAGATGGGTGTTGGTGCTCAAGTGGCTGGAACAAGCCGGTCATGGTGCACGACTCCAAGCCGGCGTCAGGTGGGGCTTCCATTGCCCGAAGATTAATAGATAGAAAACACGTAGAACAATAGATCGCATCTACAAAATTTAATTCTCGCTACTAGAAGATGGCGATCAGATCTAAAGACATACAACAACGTGGGATGCCGGCAGTGGCACGAGTGGCGGGCTCGCACGGCGAGGCGACGGCGGCTTGCGCATCCGGTGCAGTGGTTGTAGCGATGGCACTACGACTCAAACCAAGCGAGAGCCCTGGCGTCGTGGATAATCGTTGGGGTCTCGCCTTGCCGCCATGAAGAACGCGATGGCGACAGCAAGTGGGCAGCGTCACGTCGGCCACCATGGCCGTTGTCTTTACCAGATCAGAGGGATCTACTTCAATCTATAACCCTAATTAGCCATTAACAAATCTAATATAGGGAACTAGTAGTAATTGATCTACCAGATTAATCTAATAGAAACATGGGGATTGGAAAAGAAGAAATCCCAACGACATACCGATTCAGCCGTTGAAAAGCAAAAGTGCTGATAACGTGTTGAATAATAGAGTTCGTCGGTAGAAAATCCTAAAGCAACTGCACAAGAGAGAGACAGAATGTAGAGGACAATCTAATATCTTTATGGATGTCTGTCATTGTACATAGGATTCTCATATTTATAATCGAAAGGGGTGAACCTTTTCTAGGGTGGTTTAGTCTTTTGCCCATAATTAGATTTCGTAACACAAACCAAGTTGATCAAACAGCTCATATATAAGAATTTGCGTAAATTCGCTTGTTCGAATTTCTTCCCTTGATAAGTTATACTACCTCCGGTTTTAAAAGATTGACGCTGTGATGATCTTTAGTATTACATGGCGTCAAATATAAACAAACGGAGGGAGTATTTACATTGAGGAGCATTAATGCTGGCATAGGTCGGCGATCGACTTAATTTGGTTCGGTCGTTGTTACGGTGTAGATATGGATCGAGCTGGGGATCGGGGATTCGGGGTTAGGCATAGATAGATAGATGGGTAATGCCGTTGCAACATGCACATCGTAGGCGCGGCGCGCGCGTGAAGCATTCGCAAGCTACTGTTCCGTTCGTCGAGCCTTTGCAGATTAGACAGGAAATAATGGCGCAGATGCATTCAGATGGTTAACCCCACGAAACTAAAGTACTAAACTGTGCTACCGCTACGTGGCCTCCTCCCTCTCCTCTCCGCGCTTACAGTTAGCTTGCGTTGGTGTGGATGCACTCACTGCGCATCTCTCTTCTCTTGCTCACCTTCGCACTTCGGTTGCTTGTACTAGCAGTAGTGAAGTACTAGTTATGGGCCGCTCTTAATCTCTCCTGTTGATTCCTTGCTTGCCCAACATCAAAATCGCCAAATAAAGGCTAATTAGTTGCAGTATATATGGGATTAACATGGTTTCGGAGATCTCGGTTCAGTAAAGGCTATTCGACAGTGCGTGCAATTTGTCGTGAACTACCGTCTCACAGCTCAACACCGTTGATGATACCTTAGAGGAACTAGATATCAGTTTTTTTTTTTAATTAAGAAGCGGCATGCACAATACCATACTGTACATCCAAAATTAATGGAGGGGAGAAATTGAGATAGCTTGATTTCCATCGATGGTCTGAAAGTGAAATAAAAGAACAGGTCATTCTCAGCAGCTAGCTCTATCTCACTCTAATGACCAATGGTGGTGACACAGAGAGAGAGGGGGACAGAGAGTGAGAGTGAACAGTACTGCAGTGCAGAGTCGCTCGAGCGAAGTCGGCTGAGCTAGATACGAAGAGGCAGGGCGACATGGCCTATTATCGGCCATCCAAATCACCAAGGGTCTGTCCTCCCCATGAGGAGCCTGAAAAGGATGCCCAAGCTCTCCATTAACTAGCTAGCAACGCCAACAGAAATGATCCCAGAGTCCTCTCCTATGCCTGCACCCGTCCATTTCTTTCATTCATAGGCCAGCTGATTGGGTCGATGTTGATGTGTACAATCATATGGATCAGCCGGTGAAACCGACCGGCCAGAAGAAAAACACCTCCAACTAACCCGGGGTAGCTAGCCAGTGAACCCTGCGGTCCCTGCCTGCACAAGTCACTGGCTCGTAAGCACTTTACGATCTCGATCTGTGCAGTTTTCTTTTTATTTATCAAGCACCGTGAATTCAGACCTAGAGCGTGGAATTGAGGCAATGCAAGCAAGTAACGCTGCACATCTGAATTTCTTCTAGTTTCATTCTCTTCTGTATTCACTGTCATTGCAGATGGAGAGTTGGGCAGGTGATGCTGTCATGCTGTGAGTACTACATCAAGTAAGGTATACTTAAATCTGGCTACCTAAGCTTGTCTGATAACGGTAAAGTCTAAAGCCTCCTCTGACTACAGGAACACAGCTGAACTGGTACTAGTTGTGTATGCACTGGACCCCGTGAAAGTGCGCCAAAAATAAAATGCTCCATGCAATCCTAGCTGTTCTTACTATGGTCTTAGAAATGCATCGGGAATCGGCGAAGACGTGCAGTCATATATATATGACCTGTTGTCTGAAGAATTTAAGAAAAGATGACTTTCAGCTAGCACGAAGGCATGGACGACTACTACTAGATTGTTGCATATGGCCCCATATATACAGCGTAGCAGGGGCTTCCTGCGGTCTCATTATTGGTACAAACACTTCACCCTGTACTGGATCTCGACGAGTTAAATTAAGGTCAAGAAATAAAATATGAATGATGAGCTTGTGCTATCCATATCAGTCCATGTACAGGCTGATTTTTCAAATTCCGATTTCGAGAAAGAATTGATGGTTTGTACGTATGCATGAACGGTCAGTTTGTGGCTGCCAGCAGAGTAGTAACCAGTGGCGGATTTACCGTCCCTCTAGCTTGGACAGTTGCCCGAGCTTACTGGTGACGCGCTATGGTAGCCCCGATGAAGTTCCACGACGACCACAGCCGACAAAATGACGTCCTGTCCAGACAAAACAAGGCAACCAACGCCTCCTTGCGCTCTTGCCTAGGCTTTGAAAAATTCTTGGCTCCGCCACTGGTAGTAATAGTGTAACATTCGCCCTCCTATGAAGGAAAATTGTTGTCTTTGTCACCTTGAATGTGTGCTTTTGAAACCATTTAAGCTTCTTTTGTTAGTTTACATCCAAGGTAGACGCGCACATACCACCATGTGTACTAATGCGAGTGCACCCCTAGCTAGCGCACACCTAGTATTGAGAAGGTTGGGGATAAATTCGCGACCTCACGGAGAGCATTGGCGCACGCTTTCCCATTGAGACGCAGTTGCATGTGCATAAAAGCAGGCACTAGGATTAATTGGTTGTATGAAATGATACGGATGGATTATTTATCCTGGAAAAATATTTTCATAGTCTTACGACTTTATTAGGTTCAGAAACTGGTGATCAAAATGCATTTTCAGGGCAGTGCCAATATCCAAATTTACAGCATATTTCTGTCATTGGCTGGATTGAGTCCTCCATGTGGTTGGTTGTCCTGGCCGCTTCGTTGTCAAAGTCATAGTCAGCATACTACGCCAATCTAGCTTGCTCAATTACCGAACTCCGTACAATCATAAGCAGGAGAGAGAACAAATTCTTTATGTTTCCTCACAACGTCGTTGGGCTTGTAAGATTTTGTTCCTTGGACAGGATCAGGCATGCAATGCAAGGAGCGTGTCAGATGTCACCCAGATCCTGAACAGCTAACACGACACTGCTGTGCTAGCTCTAAACTAATCGCAAGATTTGGTTCTGTTTTTATGTATTCCAGAAACAACAGGGCAGAGATTGTGCAGTTAAGATGTCAACGTCTAGCGCGTTACGTGCGTGTGAACTGTCCGATACAAGCAGAATTTCTTAGCAGTAGTCATACCATGCCTAATTACCATGCTAATTCAGCAATCCATTTTGTAACCAAGGAGTCAAGGATAATGGCCCTCAAGGTTGCCATGTTAGGCTGTGTTGACAAGATCGGGATCCTAGGATCAGTTTAATGTATGTAGAATTGTACCTTGGAAATCGTAGTCCGAAGTATATTATAAGACCACTATTTTATAAGGTAATACCGGGCTAGGGCTCTATATAGGATTATGATCGGAATGATCCGATCGAGTGATAAGAGTTGATATAGTTGAAGCACAGCCAAAATATGGGGGTTTTTTAATGGAATCATTGGTGTCATCCTATAGGCTTTCTAGTTTTTGCCTACTATACGGATTATGACTGTGACAACCTTGACTACCCTTGTGGTCCTTAATTTGTTGTTCTCAAGGTAGTATAAGCTATAGTTTTCTCAAACGTCCATTTTCTGAATGAATACTACGTTTGGTTGATCTTGAAGGAAAGAAACCCTTGTGATTGGCATTTGTTCGGAATAACTCCGGTGAAAATGTCTTACGCAAATCACAACTAACACGTGACACCATGGCCCTTTCATTTGCCAGCTCTAATACTGTACATTAATTTGTGTGTTTTAGGTTATCCTAAATAAAGAAAGTGGAAATCTTGCACATAGGTCATCAATAGTCCGGTCCATCTCTAGTTTAGGTTATTGTACTGTTTTTTTATTATTATTTCTATTATATTGTCATGTTTTGTTCCTGGGTTATCACATTTTCTATTAGATCGTGTTTTCACCTTTCAATTCCCGCGGAGATTAATTCGAGGAAAACTCCTGCTTCCAAACAGGGTCTTGTGTGCCTATGCTTTTGTTTTCTTATGCACCAGTTTATTTAGGCCATCACTATGATAATAAAATTCTTGATATAATATGTTGTGACTCCTCAAAAAGCCAAACCAGCTAGTGGAAAAATATATAGTTGAATAATAAGAGAATCGACTGTTCATCGCCTTAAAAAAAGAAAATTGACTGTTCAGCCAGAACAGCACATACATTTATTTTGTCCTTTTTAATTGTCCAACAAAGAATGAGGAACATTAACCGGCTCCTTTGCTTTTCGAAAGCAACACTACCGCCTTGCCCAACCCTGCATCCATTTTTGCCCCATTTATTCCTCTGTTTTTTTTTTGTTGTTGTTTTTCATTTTTACGAGTAACAAAAATAGAACCCTTCATGCGTACGAGTAAACTGTATCTATTCTTGGTGGTTTTACTTTTCGCTTTACTAATCACGTTCACAGCTAGAGGTAGTTAGCCGGTTTCTTGAGAGATTGTTGAGTGCTTGCCTATACGGACATTACCCGTACTGCTAGTTTGTTAGAGCTTAGAAATGGAAAGCATGGCTTCTCCTGCTTCTATGGCAGCTAGAGGACATGAACCAGGATAGTGACTCGTTCTGCTCATACCATCGTTACTCGAAAAACAAAATATTCCGCGGCCACAATAAATTCGTGTCTCGGAATTGTGCCTAACCTCTTTATTATCTATACGCGTAAGGAATGGTGGCCTCTTGAGCACCACGGCGGATTTTTTTGAAAAACCCTCCGTAGTTTTCGAAATTGCGTGGAGCTCCCGTTGCGGCGGTCGTCAACCGTCGGATCGTCATCGCAAGGTTCAAATTAGACGGGTGCGAAGCCGTCAAATCGCGTTTTCTTGCACATATAGCCTAGATCTCTCCGCCCTGCGGCTCCCCTTCCCATCTCGCCCTCGCTGTCTCCGCCGCATAAGTCGTCTCCGCATCTGCCGCCTTAGGGTCACCCCATCCCCCCAGCGGGTGCCGCCTCCTCCCCTTACCATCTCGCCCTCCCCCTCGCACTCGCCGTCTTTGCCGTCGCCGCCTCCTCCCTTTCCCATCTCTCCCTTGCACTCACACTCGCCCTCGTTGTCTCCGCTGCGTTCGCACTACGTGCTCGCGCGTCGACTCGGTGTCGCCCTCTTCGTCCTCCTCACAAGATCGTTTGGAGCTCCAACTCCCTCTTCACCCAAATCCAATCCCTACGTGACCTCAACCCCTCCTTTTGCAACTCCACCCAAGGTAAAAGAAGAAAAACTAATTCTTTGCCTAGATAGTAGTTCCATTTCATGGATGTTGGTGTCTGATTTTCATGTGGTCTCTCCTTCCCCTTTCCTTGTTTCTGAAGAATGCGGGGAGTTATTTGCCAAGTCCCTATTTGTTGTCAGTGAGTTTGGTGGAAATGATTACAGTGTGTCACTCTTCGCTGGGAAGGACCTCAACAAGGCCTACAAGTTCATGCCACATGTCGTTCCGAGCATCATCGATGGTGTTGAGGTGACAATTTCGTCTCTACTGGTGTCCACCATGCTTGTTGTGTGGAGTTTTGTTCTAATTCCTGATGAGTGCCACAACAATTGATTGTCGAGGGGGCAAAGGATTTGATTGTGTCCGGAGTGATGCCATCTGGGTTAATCTTCATTGTACAGCAAGAGTATCTTGGCTGACAAGGTGATTTCTATCGCAACATGTAGGAATGATGTAAGGCTATATACATTTTAGTATTTTGTATGGCACCTTGGTTTTGCATTTGCATCGAACATATATTTAATGAAAAATGTGATTGTATTTTGGAAGTATCCAAATAAAACTTGTTGTTAATGTACTTTGTGTTGTGTCATTTCATTGTCTAACCTGCTTACATAAGTTGCACTATTATTTCTTATAAAACTCTGTTCATAGTTTAATTTAACAGAGTTTGGTGTTTTATTTCTACAACTCTCGTTTTACACAATTATTTTTTCTTTCATTACTTAATAATTATTTGCAACTTTTTAAAGATTGATAAAAACTTAGCAGAAGATTTAAGTTTAAGATCATATTATTATTATTTATTATTGCAACAGGTGCACTTCTTATATTCTTGCTATTGTCTAGCTAGAATTTCTATTTTAGCCCTTTTTCGCATATCATGCTCCTAGGTTGCATGATATAATAGAACCTGATGTGTACGGTGGAAATCTATACGATTTTAAGTGGTTTTGCTGCATCGACTCTTTTATATGATGATTGTATGTTAGATACTGAAAGATTAGACACTGCTTGTATCTTGTATATCATAATTCTTATTACTTCTCGACATTGTGTTTAGTCAAGCAGTTGACTTAATACCAAAAGTTTTGGTGGATGCAATACTCCATGTGATTAAACTATAGAATATTATGTTCCATAAGAAAACATTTTCTGATTTCAAGCAATATCCCTTCTCGTGCACAAATAATTGCAAACCCATAAAAATATATGGGGATACCTTACCTAGGTACCTGAAATCATGTACACCTACATTTCTGTCATCTGATAAATGCGTCACGGGTTTTATCATCTTAGATTATTGTACAACCGTACATGGCATCACAAGATTTAGTTAAATTGTGTAAAATTGTTTACATTAGACGCAAAACTTACTTAGACAACTAATATGTCTTGAATTCAGTAATACCAAAATTGTAGTATAGAAGCACTTTCTGTACCTTTTTAATAGAAAAATATTTTTGTTTACAGGTTTTGTTGGCTGATCCTCACAGCATTTTCATGTTAATGTAAATAATTTGTTGTATTTAAACTCAACAAACCTCCCGATGAAAGGTCTACTGTACTTTAGTTTTATATGATGAAGGTCTTGGCATGCACGATGCATGAGAATAACTTTGTGGAGGAAGTGCCAAGGTTTGGAAAACATTCTTTCGTTACAAAAAATTCTGAATATATACACCTCTACTAAAAAAACCCACCCAATGATTATTCTACTATGCAATGTGCTCCTGGTTGTATTGCGTCAATGCAATATGTAGCATTTGGAAGGCTTCAAAGATTTAGTTTCTATTTGTGAACTCTGCTCTTCCAGGATATATACTGGATCTGAACAAACACTTACAAAATCAAAAATCAAAACTAATTTAGTTTGCCTTTTACAAAATCACAACATTAGTTAAGCAAAACAGAAGTATGCCTTTCGTAGAATCTTAAAAAATGGAAGATACGGCCAATTTTATTATACTTGATTAATCCTCAATAATTCTCTGTGACTTTTGCAATAAATGATTTTTTTAGGTGTAATATCTTATTGCTAATTCTGATGCTCCTCTGTTGGAGCTTGACTATAGGTCCTGCATGTGTCATCTATGGCAAAGACGGACAAGTTGGCTGAGTTAGGATTGAAGTAATGACTCAGAAGCATCAATTTGAATAAAGAAAGTGGCACAGTGGCGGTAAGTTACGATGCTTTAGTTCAAAGTTTGTTTCCGGAGTTGCCTTGCTTAGTATGTAACTTCGGATATCCTTACACAGGTCAAACCTACGAGGGCTGGATCAAGCATTGGTGTAGTTCTCACATATGGTGCTAACGAGGTATATGCTGCTTACCGCTATATTTCTAGGAGTTGTCCAGTTTAGAAAACATCAGTGCCTTTGATCTTATATCCTCTCGTGGTTGATTGTGAATTGATGAGGTTATCATTGAAAATTTTCTTGAGGGGACAGTAAATTTACAACCATTGTTGTTGATGTTGGAACAGCTAATAAAAGTGACCCTGTTGCTCTGCTTCCAACAAAAGTATGTTTTATGCCATGTTGTGCTGTTTGGCATCTGCCATCTAGCATATATCTATGTAGTAGTGTTTTATGCTTCAAACCTTCGCATTATAATTAGTTCTCGGTTGCAAAGCTTATAGTATACGACTATTACGTCACTCTGTCATTACTTATAGATTGTTCAATTCAGTGAAGGAATTCCTGACCACAAGCGGTGCACCCTACCACCATCGTCATTGGATCATTTCCATGGTCGACGGGTTTTCTAATCAAGTTTATAACTGCTCGTAGTATCCCTTTGCAACAAACAGAAATCACAGGATCTATTTTTTAGGAAGTAGTTTGGATTTGAGACTAAGGCCTCGTTTGGAATTAGGAAATTTTTCCGGATTGAAATCCTTGCGAGATTCATGTGTTCCAAACAGGCTGAAAGAATATTGGATGTAAGTCCTCCCATGAAGTAGGAAAAGGGAAGAAAAATGCGGCTGCATGGTTGGCGAGGGGGAAGAGATCGAGTGGTTGATCAAAGCTGTGGGATCCCAATTTGAATTAATTTTGCGTTTTGATTTGGTCCGGAACGGTTGATGATTTGCAATTCTTAAGGCTACTCGTGATTTCATCACCAACAAATGTACCCAAGGAAAGGATCAAAAGCAACAAAAAAATACTAAAAATAAAAGCAGTTTAGGATGAACAAAATCCCAGTGGACAGCAAACCGGGACACCAGGATTGGATCGGCAGGAATCTCTGATCACGGATAAGCAGCTTAAGAGGAATAAGACCAGTCGAGTTCGCTGCTAAGCATGTTCGAATCCTGGAAAGTACAGCTTCTGATGGCCTGATTATCGTAGTCATCAGATTATTGTAATCTGATAATGTACTTGATATTCCACGGACGTCATTTTCCGGGAAAAGAAAAATGAGCCGAAGATCTATGGACATATATGCTGCATGAGCCTACTTTTTTCCTTTGAAAGCAGGGGGGGAAATCGTGAGCTGTGCTGCCAGATCGTCGGAGTCCTATGTTTCCAAGCAACAAAATATACGGTGACGTACTTGCAATGTCGTCTGATCTTGGCCGTCTGTGTCGGATCCGACGGTGGGAGGGGATTCAAGATTTAGTAAACCCCTTGCAGTTTCTCCTTGCGTTTGTGTAGAGCTTGAGGAGAGCCGAATCGAGCCAGGCAGACGTGCCATGCGGATACAGCAGCACCAGCGGTTGAGTGTAGAGCTGAACATTGCCCATGGAATCGAACAAAGCAGATCAATTTTCTCTTGTGTGTTTGTATGCTCTGTTTCGAGGCTTCCTTTCCTTGCATGATTGCCGTACAGTGTGTAAAGGAACAAAAGAAAGAAGAAGAAGAAAAAAACGAAGAAAAAAAGAATTTTTTGTTTGTGATCTATGGTGATGATTAATCTATACAGAAACCAACAAAAGAACGACCATAAAAACCTCGAAAAAAAATTGTCGAAGGGGGTTTGTGGCCAGTTAATCCTAATCACAGCCAGCTTGGTTAGCCCCTCTCGGGCTCAGATTAGGCCGAGAGTCTGCACCAGGCCGCCCATCTGCAGAGCCGCGTCCTGCCACGGCAATGCGCCGGCGCGCTGCTGGCCGACGAACCCGAACACCTTGGCGAGCACGCCGCGGTCTCGGTCCCCTCCTTTGGCCGCCTGCGGCTTCTTGTCGGTCCTGAGCAATGCGATGTACGTGCCGAGATCGTGCACGGCCGCCAGGTCGCCGACCTTGAAGAAGTCGAGGGGGAGCTCCACGCCGACGTGCGTGTAGCAGGAGCCGCGCCACGGGCGGAGCAGCCCCGTCGTGGCTTCGTTCAGGAAGATGCCAGGGAGCTTGGTGATCGGGTCGTGCACGTTGGCGATGCGGAGCGCCTTGACGCCCAGCTCGTCGCAGCGCGCCTTGAAGGCCGCGTTGCCGACCCTGGGCCCGCCGAAGGAGAAGACGGTGACGGGGGCGGCGCGGCCGGAGGCGTCGCGGTTGAGGCCGAGCTCGGCGAGGTCGTACGCGAAGAGCAGCGCGAGGGCGCTGCCCATGCTGTGGCCGGCGAGCGTGACGCTCACGTCCTCGGCGGGGTGGCTCTTGGAGCACGAGTCGATGAGGCGGGACACCTCACGGAGGAGCTGCTCCCGGCAACTCCCGGCGCCGCCGAAGCGGCACGTCTTGTCGGCGGAGGTGTAGAGGCTGAGGAAGCCCGACTCGACCTTCACGTCCGGGCGCGGGTCGCAGGGGTCGAGGCGCGCCGGCTCGAGCGAGCTCATGAGGTTGGCCATCCACTCGGCGGGCGTGACGGTGCCGCGGAACGAGACGAGTACGTCCCGCCTCCCGAGCCGCCGGGTCATCTCGTCCGTGGACACGGCGACGTACCCGATCCACCGGCCGCGGCCGCTGGTGGACGCCTCCATGGTGGGCACGGTCACGTCCGCCGCCGCGTAGATGTACCTGGTCACCTCGTAGCCCGCGCCGGACATGCCCACCTCCTCCATCATCCGCTCCTTGCCGTACTTGCAGTTGTGGTACCGCCGCGACGCCGGGTCGAGGTCGAACGCCTTGTAGCAGGCGTCCACCAGCTCGCCGTACCGCGCCACCTCGCTCCTCAGCACCGGATGCAGCTCCGGCTCGAGCAGCCCCTCCCAATCATCACACCCCTGCAGCTGCCTCCACACGCCCGCCACGGACGCCGCCGCCGCCGCCCTCCGAGCCCCACTCTTGACCGGCGCCGCGGCGGTCACTGCCACGCACGCCGTCGCAATCGATGCCGTCGCCGTCGTGGTGCTGCCTGCCGCGGCGGCTCTGCAGCGCGCGGCGCGGGGCTTAGTGGAGCAGCTGGCCGGGTGCGTGGCGCGGCATTGCGGCTGGAGCGTCATTGCCGTCGTTGCGGCTGCGAAGGCCATGAGCTAGCTGCGCGGTGAGGCGGTGTGGGAACGCGAAGACCATAGATGGAGAGGGAGAGGCAGGGGAGGAGGGAGACGAACGGAATGGAATGGAATGGATGATGCATGGGCCGCGCGCGGGGGAGGGCATATAAAGGGCGGGAGAGCGAATGGCTCGGCTTGGGGTGGCTTGCACGCATGTCTCCCTCAATCCTATGGGAAGCTACAGTTCCGAGTGAGTCGACTCCTTCGGATTTGGGGCGCGAAGCTGCCTCCTTGCCACTGCAGCTGCCGCCGCTGCGCGCTTTTCGCAATAATAACACTCCCCTCGTCCGGCTGCTTGGTTCAAAATTTTCCTTTTCAAAAAAACAATAATAAGAGAGGACTAATTGTAGTCGGGCAGATCAGCGGAGTAATAATCCACTAATTCTTTAGGGTCTTTGACTGCTGTGGAAAAAAGGGTTGGAAACTGGAATTGGATGAAGAGGGATGATGTTTTTCTTTTATCTGGGATGAAAAGGGAGGCGGGTGGCCTTGCTCTGGCTGCGTGTATGTTTGGCAAGTGATTGACCGTTCAGCTTTGTTTCTTTGCTTTTCTGATGTGGTTCTGGTTGGTTGATGAGCTGAGATTCCTGGGGATGGTCATGATCACAATTCAAGACTCTTAGACCGGGAGGGATGGGAGCTCATCTCGGATTGTCTGGATCCTGGGTTTCTGAAGATCAGGGAGTAGGAGGGGAAAAAGTCGAGGGGAATGTTGCAGGGAGATAGATGCTCCTACCTCAGTAGAAGCAGAGCAGCAGAGAGCTCCCTAATTGAAGGGGTGGCAGTAGGAACAATCAGGAACATTCAGAAACTGTGTTTGATCACTAGTACATTTAATTTTACAAGGACGGGACTTGCCAGATTACTAGCAAGCCATGGCCAAATCAATTAGTTGCAACCTTGCAGTTGCAGGTAGACATACAAATCGATCGGTTACTGACAGTAATCCACCAGTTTCTGGAGAATGATAATGGCGAACATCCGGTCTATCTCGACTAGTCAACTGCAAATCGGGCTGACATTTTCTGCTTTCAAACTTCAACGATGGACCAATACCTGTACGAGTACACGTTGTGAATGCTACACTGGCAAAGACGTTCTCCTTTCTAGTGGTGGTAGTACACTCGAACTGCAAGAACACGAGGAGCCCAGATCCCTATTTATTATGGCAAAAAAGCGGCGAAATCTGGCCTGATTAATGGCCAATTAAGGAGCTGATTCGAAGGCGGTTAGGCCGTGCCCCGCCCTTTGCTCCGTTCGAGCGAGCGGCCTACGTGGGCGAACCGAGGCCACGCCGCCGCGGCCCGTCACGGCGCTAACGTGGCCACCCCGGCGCGCGCCTTTGGGGATTAAATGAGCGGTTGATTGGTGACGTTGCCGATGTGAGGATTCCGGGGACGTTTAGCGCCGGTGATGCCGCCGGCAAGAACTAGGTAGGTGACCGTGCGTTGCCGTGACAAGAGTAAGGAATCCAAATGGTGTAAATTGGATCTGCGTTCTATGATGCGCCGTCAAGCGGGTATTGTCAGCGCGACTGAAGAATTGATTAGCGGTTGCTGCGAGGGTTGACTGGGTTTAAGGGAGGAATTGAAGGGAATAAAAAATTGCAGGCATGGAGCTTGAGTGTTGACTTGCTGCCAAGCGCTTTTACATTGTAGGCATCCGAGTAGTTGGAGATCTCCTAGTTGTTGTGGCGTAGGCATCGGTCATCACGTCGTTGACATCTTCTTCTCTCTCTCTGTACGGCCGTGAGTGAGTCAGTGAAGCTGATCATTGAAAGGTGCTCTTTTCAGATCAAATAAGTCCAGGCGAGGCAAATGCATTGCCGCTGGATCCGAATCCTTCCTATTATGTGAACAGTATTTTATGAGTGTATAAACAGTATTTTGTATCGATGATGTAGTAAATCGAAAATATTGTAACCGTTGATCTCAGCCTTTACTTTTTGATAAGACGGTAGAGATCACTTTCTAATACCATACAATGTAGATCATCTTCGTTGAATACTTCAATACGGAGGATCTATTTCCGTACAAGAAGGTGATCCCATGTATACCCCTTACTCCAGTCCACTACGTGGCCTCCACTCTCTCCAGACTCCAATTAACCTCTCCCATGTCAGGCAGGTACTGCATGTGTTGGTATGGGAGCACTAATTGATTAATCATCCTTTTTTAATCTCTCTCTATCTTTGTGTGCTTGCTTGCACATTACCACCTTTGCTTATTCAGCTGTTCCTCTTTTAGTTCCTTCTTTGACTGTCTAGATTCTCCCTTGCCCCGTCACTTAACTCACGGAACCAGCAAAGCTAGCTAACCAAACAAAACAGAGTCACATGCTAGCAAGAAACTACCGCAGCACGTATAAATATCTTTTCTTCGCTAGATATTTATGACTCATGTCGAACGAAGGCCCACAAGAATTTCTGAAATTCCCCGTTTGGAGACTAATTTAATCCAGTAGGAATCATGAAAATTCCCACCGGCGATGATCGAAACCAGAGTCCTTAATCGAGCTTACCGGAAAAATAATGTGAGAGCACAATTAAAATAGAAACCTTTATTGATGTGGACATAATGCCATTTTGTATAAGAATACAATGAGAATAGGATTAGGATTACAAGAGATCTTATGTACCCTCTTTATAACTATTGAAGATGTGGCCTTGTGTTTTCATGCACATTCATTTGTTGAGTCTTGAATCGACATGCCTCTCAGCTAACTGTCGTAAATTGCCGGATGCACTAATAGTTGCACTCATGTTAGTCATATGGAAAATTGTCATGTCCCCTCACCACTTTGCTGGCCGAGGATGGCCCAAAAGGTATTGTTGGTCGTGTAGTGTCCATGAATGGTCATCTCATGACTCAAACTGGTATGCAACCAATTTGGTCGTAATAAAAGAGATTAGACTTCTTTTTAATCCTGTCGTTGGTACATAATCGTTATAAAGTGGACCCTTAATATGTGGGTCTGCTTTCACAGAGACTCTGACCTTGATAAAAAAATGTTGACTTGGTCAAGAATCCTCGTCAGCTAGCTCTCAAGGCTTAAGAAAAATTTAGTTAAGGCTTTATTGCATTGAAATGTGCACCAAGAATATTTTCTCCTTCACAATCATTCCAAACATTAATGAGAATGTTGGAGAGGGGCAAAGATTTCGTTTTCTTGTTAACCGCATCCGAAGATTACGATAAGTGGGTGAACAATGCGGTAAAAAAGGGATAAAAGACTACTTTGTTTTTACCTTCACCTTTACCAAGTTCTCATCGCAAACTCTGTATTCAAGCCTCCAGCCTTTGAGCTCTTCATCTCCAACTCTCTCTCTCTCTCTCTCTCTCTCTCTCTCTCTCTCTCTCTCTTCAAACCTCTTTTCGATCTTGATCGTAGGGATTTTGAGTACATCAACCTATTCCAAGTGAAAGATCCTAGAGTGTAACATCCCAAAATTTCATTTAGAGTTAAAAGAATTTAATTAATTTTTTGGATTTTAAAAAGATTTTTCCCTATTATTTTGAAGCTAAAAATAATTTTTGTGCAAAGATAAAAACTAACTTTAAGTTGAAAATAATTTCTTTAAGTTCATAATAATCAGGAATTTCTATGAGTTGTTCCAAAAATTTTGAACTCTATTTGCTATTTTTCAAAAACCTATTTGAGTTATTGTAATTTCTAAAATTTAAAAATCCACAAAATCTGAATTTCACTTCAAGCGGAATTCTTTTCCTGCGACCCATTTCCTTCTCTCTAGACCACGATCTTTTCCCTCAGGCCCGGCCTGACTTCCTCCCCTCTCTCTTTCCTTCGCCTCGGCCTAGCACCGTGCCCCGCCTGCTCCGTGCATCCCCTCTCCCCTCACTGACAGGTGGGGCCCGCTTATCGGTTCCTTCCTCCCTACGCCCACCCCGCCACCATTTTCGCCGCTCAAGCTTGTAATGACGAGTGTTTCCACTATCAATCATGCGCAATCACTGCCCCACGAACTCCCCCACTCCCCGCATTCACCCGGTCGTTTCTTCCTTGCGTTAATTCGCATTTCCGCCATCGGTGAGTTTATAGCCACACACGATCTCTCTCACCGATCATCCCCTTACCCTATAATAGGGAGCATCCCATCCGCCTCTCCTCACTCATCTCATCATCTCGCCCGTAGCCACTCTCTCCCTCTCGCCCCGCCGGAATTCAATTTTTTTTTCTTTAGATGCATGGTAGAAAGAGAGGTGCTGACCAGATTGGATCCAGCAACCAACCCCTACCGGCTAAAAAGACCAAGACTACTACAGCTGGGTCTTCACAAGTTATGGTCGAGAGACCAACGACTAGGATAAGAACTGCAGCAGCAATCTCTGTAGGTTCTCCAATTGCTACAATGTTGACCAGTGGTGCACCGACCAACGCCGCACCGTCTAGTACCCAGGCTGATGTAGCCCTGACCAGCACTCATCCTGTCAATCGATCAAAGCATATTCATGACCGACCATAAGCGCAAGAAAAGTTGGCAAAGGCTGCCAAGGTTAAGGCAGCAACCGAGGTGCGCAAGAAAAAAAAAACAAGAGTAGGCTTTCAAAGCCACTTCATCATCACATTCCTTCATTCCCATGTGTTCAGGGTGAGGGTGATGACGTTGAGGAAGAGGAAGAGATTCCTCTTATTTTAGTGAGAATTTCTAGGATTAATAGTCCTAGTGTAAATATTACTACAGATAAAACAAGTGATGGCAGCGGCTCATTGGTTGCCATCGATGTCTTGTTTTATGTTTTAATCTGCATCAGCCCCCCCCCCTGCCCACTTCTCCTCGTCCAATTATTGGAGCTGGAGGAGAAAAAGCTAGATAGGAACCATTGCCTGCTCCCGCAATTGAGTTGGTTCAGACCAGCTTGGAGGAGGCAACTGTGCCTGTGATAGAGGCAGAGGAAATGGTCATTCAACCTCCCCAAGACAGAACCTACAGGAGAAGAAATCGAGCGGGTCTTGATTACTGCAGAAGAGGTGGTTGAGTAGATCCCACCAATAGAAGAGGACACAAGGAAAACAAATCTAGTCGTTGAGCAGGCTTCGACCACTGAAGTTTTGCTTGCCATAGAAGATAGGGTTGAAGATGTTCCCGACCAAAATGGTTGTCAAGATCCAACTCTTTAGCCAATTAATCAAGTAAGTATTCTTTACCTTTCAATGTTTCATGACTAAGAAATTGCCTTCTTCTTTTTATTCCTCCTCTAAGAATAACTTTTAATTCTGGGACCGGTGGTATGGAGACCACATTCTTAACCAAGATATGCTCCGATCAGTCCTATAGAAGTAAGAGTTAACTAACCTACTATAATATATGAATCTGAGTATAGTGAATTAGAGAATCAACTAGTGGACTTAAATAACAAGGTAATAATCTCTTAACGTAAGCCCTTTAAAATCCTAATTGGATAGTAGAGAATTATAACTTCTTACTATCATATTTATAGAAAACAATCGAAATGCTTGGCATATTTAAAGCTTTCATGAATAATTCAGCCAAAAAGGATACATCTAATGATGCAGAGATTACAACACTGAAAGAGCAAGTTAAAAAACTCTTATTTTGATTACTTGAGTAATACTTGTCTTTCTAACTTCTTGTTATCTCAGGCAACTTAAACAGGAAAAGCAATCCTCTGGTCAAATCATTCAAGATTATGAGAACAAGCTGGTCTTTATAGACAATGTTGCCAAGGATTATAAATTCCAATATTTTTCTAAGGAATGAAAGCCTTAGAGAGAAGGATGAAAGTCTCAAAGAGGCTGTTGTAGAGCGCAAGTGCCTTGAATAGCTTAATATGAAGCTAAGAAGCTTTCATCTGATCTAAAGGAGCGTGAAGTGGTTTGCAAAAAAGCTTGTGCAAGACCACTGCACACTTCTTTGCAAACATCAAGAACAAACAAAAGGTAAAAAGATCAAACTTATACTAAGCTAAGTGCAAGCAACTTATACTTATTCAATTTTTTCGTCTTTAAATATTTAGATCTACAGAAACAATTGACAGAGCAAAATGGCTCCACTTATAAAGCAATGTTTGAGTTAATGGAAATAGACAAACCTCGATATGACCTTCATGAGAAAAGTGTAAAGCTCGAAAGGGAAAATAATTCTCTCATCAAAGCAATCGAGAACAGCAAAGAAGCCAACTCTACAGCCCTAACTTTTATTTTGACATAGCTAATGGCAATTACTGTAAAAGTGAAGTGTGCAGAGATTAAACTTACAAAGAATGAGCCATATGTTGAAGAACTGGTCGACGGTATCAAATCTCAAGTGAAGCATATTGCTGACCACCTCCCAAAGATGGTCCAATCCATGAAGACCTCTCTCGGTCTATAATAGCCGTCAATGTTGGCACCTTATTCATCAAGTTGAAGCACTTTTACAAGGATGTAGTGGACTTGAGAGGCTAAGGAAGTAGATTCTCTCATAGTTGAATACATGAAAAATGTTAAATTCTAGTTTAAGGAAAACTCAATGATTTTACATTATTGTGATGATGAATGTTTTTGTCTTGTGATTCTTTTAGTTTTCTCTTGTTGTTTCTGGTATATTACTAGCCCTCGACTATGATGTGTTTGATCAGTGAAATGGTAAACTTATCACATAGACTTAGTAGTGTGATAATTAAAGGCTGATGACCAATATAACCTTCACAATATACGTAGTACTAACTGGAAGCAAGTTCTTAGATAAAGCCAATCTAATGAGTTTCCAAGCAATAAGGACTGGCTTATAGGAAAAGTCTCTATTAGAAGTCATCTAAAGACCTCACCAGCAACGTTGTATATGTTAGAAAATTGTAGTCGGGAGTCATGTGGACTAACCTTGATCACATAACATAAAGCAAATACAAAATCACAGTATATAAATGAAAGAGAAAAATATCAAACTTCATTGATAAGATAGAATGTGTTACACATAATATTTGTGAAGATATTCTATATTCAAAGCATTGGAGAGAACTCTGTCGTCCTCCATAGTGAGTCAAACAAAACCAGATCGGGTTACATAAACTACACTAAAAGACCTTCCCATTTGGAAGATAATTTATTCAAATTAGAATTATTCTAAATTTGTCTTAGAACCAAGTCACCCATGTTGAGTGTTCGTGGTTGAACTCTTCTATTGTAGTAACGATGCAACCCTTGTAGATAGGTTGTTGACATGATAAGTGCTTGATTGCATTTTTCTTCGAGGAGGTTGACATCATCTTCACGATGCTCATCTTGATTGATGTTATCATAGAGATTGACTCGTGTAGAACTTAAATTAATTTCATTAGGTAATACAACTTCTACTTCGTAGACCAGTTGAAATGGTGTTTTATTGGTAGCCCTACTAGTCGTAGTACGTAAAGCCAAAAGTACTGAGTAGAGGTCATCTACCCAAGCCCCCGAGATGACGCTTAATGGCAACTGATCAACAATCTCTAAGGATTTACAATCGCACTTGAGTGCAATAGAATGATTACCTTGCACTGAGATTACGCTTTTTGGATCATGAATTTTGATACTCTGGTAGGCGTGATGAGTAGCTACCATAAATTTATTTAGCAATGATCTACCTAAAATGGCATTATATGCTAACTCAAAATCTACAATTTCAAAGTGATTAACTCTGTTCGAAAATTATGATAATCTCCAAATGCTACTGGTAACACTATTTTTTTACCAATATGTGTTATCGAAGGACCAGGTACTATCCCAAAGAAAGGATTTGCAATTGTTTTTATTTTAGAACAAGGTATTTGCGTCTCGTCTAAAACATTTATAAAAAGTAAGTCCAAAGAACTACCACCGTCGACCAATACCCTTCCTACTTTACAATTACTTATTATAGGAGAAAAAACTAGTGGAAGTTTACGAGGTGTGGACATACCTTTTGGACAATCATTCTTGTTGAAGGTCAAGACCACGTCTAACTACTTTGGATAGCTTGGCTTTCCTGGTTGGGTGTCGACGTTGCTGACCTCCCTCCATGCAGATTTGAACTACCTTTTTTATGGATAGGCAGCGGACCCTTCGAAGATGACATTGATGTGGTTGTCGAGCTTCTGGTATACCATTTATTCATCTCCGACAGTGTCTTTGGTATTATTGGGACCACCACTTTCGAGTAGTGTAGGCATTTGCCTCTTACCCGAGTAGAAGTCATCCAATTCTGCCAAGTGCGGCAGTTACGCAAATCATGACCAGGCACGTTATGTAGCGAGCACCGATAACCATTCCCGCTTGTTGTGCCAGAGCCCTTGGATCCAGACTGGTCGTTTGATTGACCAGCCTGCTTCCTCCATGGACCCTTGCACTTGTTGCAGGTCGAGCGCTACTCTAAGGCGGCGACCTCCCTTGACGCAGCTTCATTTTGTTCTTCTTTTTGGCTTTGCCTTTGTGATCATCAGATCTGGTTGGCTACTTCGATTCCTTCTTGTCAGAGCCTTCCAGGCCTGGTTGTGGTGGTGTATGAAAATTGTCGACCATATGGTTCTACTCTACTACTTCATGAGCATCAGAGTAGTGATAAGTCATGTCAAATAATTATGACATGGTCTTGGCAGGTGGATGTTCAGGTCTTCTGTGAATCTCTTGTATTGTACCACATGTTTAAATGCTCGAATAACAGAGGCGTTCGTAATATTAGGAATGGTATTGCGTACTTGTACAAACCTTTTAATAAATTGATGTAAATTTTCTCCAGAAATTTGACGAATACGATGTAAATCGTACTCTTTTCATGTCTTAGTATAACGGCTTTTAAAGTTGTTTATAATAGCATGGCATAAATTTTTCCAACTATAAATAGAACTTTTCGGCTAGTTAAATAACCATGTCTGAGCAAACCTTCTAATAGAGTGGCTAAGTAAAAAGCGATTACCTTTTCATCGTTGCCCATAGCCTGGACGGCGGTAGTGTAGATTTGAAGAAACTCGGGGATTATGTATCCCATCAAAGCTTTTCAGATGTCCTAGCTTGAATTTTCCAAGCCAGGTAACTTCTCTTAGCTTGGGTGAAAAAGCCTTGCACCCTGTGTATGGCCCCAATCATGGTCGGACGTTATGATTTTCATCATGATTATTAAGAGAATGAGGTCGTCTATGACCATGGTTAGAGCTCTCACCTGGGCATACCATGTCAAAGACACTCCGCCGGGGCAAATTGTCTTCTTGACAGTGGTTGTTGTCGTGATGGCAATGTCCAAAGGCGGAGTGGTATGCCCTGGAGGCGGTCTGAGACCTTGAAGATTGTGAAAGGCTCTGTACTTCTCAACAGCCTCTTGTAGGTCAGCAGCCAAAGAACGGATGACCAGAAGGTCATGTTCATTGTTTTCTTCCGTCTGGTGGTTAGCAATGGCACTTGAAAGTATGCGGACACGGCTTATGGGAGTTTCTGCCTGTGAAGGTGACAGTATAATATTTAAATCTCTTACTGTCGTCCTCAGGACGACCTATGGTGTAGTTGGCGGACGCTGGTCATCCCTTGCGTTGGTGACAGGCCTCCTGGACGTCCCCGACGCGCTGTCGTGGTACTGGTGACGGGCATCCTCTATTGCCTTATGTTTGGCCGCAAGGAGTTGATTGTTTCGTTGTTTATGCGCCAAACATTCGGCCTGCTCATGGGCCTCATGTTGTTTCCGTGCCGCTCGTTGCTCGTCAGTCTCGTTGGCGTTGACGACTGCACATGCACAAAACTCAGAGCAAATGGAAGGTGAGAACATCCCATCCTCATCATAGGAAGGGTAGTTGTCGAGATCTCGGAGTAGATGTGCTGGAGATGATTCATCCATAACCACAACATTGACACTGTTAACAAGATCATCATAGGTTGTCACGACATTGGCATCGTGGTGACTTATCTATCCAGTTGAGACAGAGATAGGAATGTACTCGCCCTCGGAATTGCTTGGGACGGCGGCGGCGGCTCCGCCATCTCGGCCCCAGTGGGTTGCGCTGAGAGTGGCGAAGATTCTCCCTCGAGAATGTACTTGAGATAGAAATCGCACTTGCATGCCTCCTTAGGGACGTAGTCGTCATCCATAAGGTCGGTGTAGTCGGCGAGATCAAAGGTGTTCTCCTCGTCCATTGGTAAGGCTGCGAGAGCATCACAACAACGATCTTTGGCTTGGCTGCACCCTCATTCTAGCGCCAATTGTCGATTATCGAAACCCAAAGTCCCTTATCGAGCTTAGTAGGACAATAATATGAGAGCACAATCAAAATAGACATCTTTATTGTCGTGGACACAATGAGAGTTTGTATAAGAATACAATGAGAATGAGATTGGGATTACAAGAGATATTATATTATAAGGTAAATGGACTATCCACTTTATAACTATTGAAGAGGTGGCAGTTAATGCCGCTAAAAGCACCTTTTGTCTTCACACGTGTTCCTTCGTTGAGTCTTGATCCGCTGCGTCTCTTATGCAACTATCGTAAGTTGCCAGATGCGCCAATAACTGCTCTCACGTTAGTCACGTGGGAAACTGCCATGTCTCTTGACCACTTTGCTTGTCGGGGATGGCCCAAACCATATGGCTGGTTGTGTAATGTTCATGACTGATCGTCTCATGACTCAAACTGATTTGTAACCAATTTGGCCGTAATAAATGGGAATAAACTTTTTTTTAAATCCTAGTCGTAGGTACATAACTATTATAAAGTGGGCATTTAATATATGGGTCTGCTTTCATAGAGATTCTAACTTTAACCGAAAAATGTTGATATCGTCAAGAATCCTTGTCACCCATTCCAAGCCGGATCTTATCATAGGTTACATTTTTACAAGGGGGATTAGGAAAATTTGTGCTATAAGCCTACAAACTGTCTCAATTCGAGCAATCAAGTTCCTAAATTCCAGTTTTGTTGGTTTGAGATTTTCAACTATTTGAATTTTGTGTAACCCAGCCCATTATCTGATTTTATTGATTTGAGCCCATTCCACTATTTAATTCAAGACCCTTTACTACTGAAAATTATCTAATCAGATCCTTCTGACCGGCGAAAATTTGTGGCAATAAAGACCGGTAACTTAAATTTAATAAGATAATTGACTAGTACCTAGACTTGTAAACTTCTTGTGGAGAAAATTTCCCTCCAAAACAGTAAATTAGCGAAAACTCTGTGTATAAAAAGATATATCTCTAGTGTACTCCATCATCGCAGTAGAAAAAATATCTTACAAACACGCTACAAAGTTCTAGTGGTAGTATAACACGATGTCTTACCTGAACTGACAAAGTGATAATCCACATTGTCAGAAATTTGTAGCCGCGTCACCCGTTTGTCTGATGAATTATCACCTGATATGCGCACGCAAGACGCAATTGATGAGATTTCAGGGCTCGCATTGCATATATATGCGATATGTGAAGACTCGAGGAATTAATGAGCGTTCTTGGCAAGAAAATGTCCTACTCAATCTACAGCTGAGGGGGAGGAGAGAGAGAGAGAGACGGAGAGAGTGAGACTGCTATATATGACAGTGGACATCGCTGACTTAGCTGAGGCTGACGGTCGGTCGCCTGCGTCGACATGGCCGATTACCAGCCAACCAAGCCTGTCATGCCCCTAGCTAACCTTGTTCTTAATTCCCCACGAAAGAGATCGCTTGATCCATCGCCATTGATCCCTTCGTCCCACAACAGAAAAAAAATGATCTCCGGTCGATCCAAATCCCGTTTCTACAGCCTCGCCGACGTCGACGTCGACGTCGATGTAGTTATACAATATATACTCACGTGGCCGGGGCGGTTAATTAGGCGGAATTGACCGCCGGCCGGCCGAAAGGGGATCAGCGAGTCGTCGCCGCCGCCGTCTCGTCGTCGTCGTCGTCGTCCGTCTCCCGGTGGAAGTTGGCTCAACGCATGCACGGTCCATGGCCACCACGACCAAAATTTGAAAGGCCGCCTTGATCTCTTTTCCGATTACGGATTCCATCACGCTTAGACGTTAGTCTCGCTTTAATCCGCGACGGATTGGGATTGGGATCTGGGTGCATTGCATCCGGGCAGAGGCATGTGTCGGAACCCGATCAACTTAACGACGCCTTTTGGACCCGGCTCACCGCAGCCTGCGAATATTTCGGTTCGGCATCAGCGACCGTGCATGCATGCGTGCTGCTGCTTCCCGGGAACTCGGACTAGTGCTCTACGTACATACCTTGCCTTTGCATGCGTACATACATACAAGCATACGTACGTACGAGGAAAATTCTGTTTGATTAGTGCAAGTTACTGTAGTTTTGGAAGCATGCACACGTAAGTGCGTGCAATCTGGTGTGATTTGACCATCCACGCTAACATACGTACGTAGAACACGTTCCACACGTAAGTCGGTCACTGACACGTTGGTCTGAACAAGTGACATACATGAGGGTCTGAGGGTGGTTGCTGACGAGAATTCTTAACTAATCTTTTCGGTCAAACTTAGAGTGGCTGTCAAATTAAAAGGAAGTCTAATCTCTTTTATTACGGTCAAATTTGTCACCAACCAGTTCTCGTCATGAGACGACTATCCATGGACACTACACGACCAGCTGTGCCTGTACGGTTTTAGATCATCCTCAACCAGCAAACTGGTCGGGAGATATAGCAATTTCCCATGTGACTAAACGTGAGAGCGGTTATAGGCGCATCTTGTAACTTACGACAGTCGGTTAAGAGTTGTGACGGTTCAAGACTCAATAGAAAAACATACGTGAAGATATAAGACGGTTTTAACGGCATTAACTGTCACCCTTTTAAAAAGCTATAAAGGAGGTGGCCCATGCCGTGATATAATCCATACATTCATACCAACTCCGAATAAAGTCATTGCGTTTTCAACATTCTTATTGTATTTCTATACACTTGTTGTGTCACGGTAATAAAAGTTTTTATCTAGATTGTACTTTTATATTATTTTCTTGGATAAACTTGATAGGAGAGCACTTGTCTCGATCCAAGCTCGCGAAGTCGGCGACGATCGAGGACGAGTGGCCTCTCCAGCTTTCTGGGGTTTCTATCTGGGAATCGTAGACTGCATTTGGGCCACACAGATGGCCGCGACGACGTCGAAGCTTTTGTCAAGAGAGAGAGGGGGGAGAGAGAGAGCGCGCATTGATTAATTGAGTTGATGTCTTTGACCAGGCACTAGCTCTAGTGCACTAGATCGACGCATCGGAAATCGGTGAAAACTCACGGCGACTTTGGGAACCAGGCGTCGTCACCGGCCTTGGAGCAGAGCGTGCGCGAGCGCGAGCGCGAGCGCGTCTAGTCTCCTTCCTGCACAGCACGGCGCTAGCTAGTACTCTCGTCGGTGCACTACGTCAGTACTACTGCTGCATGTTACTGTACTGTAATACCACTCCCGACGGACGCACGGCAATGTTCAGTCAGTGTGGGAAGAACAATGTCCATTGATCAGCGGCATCTACTTCTCGCACACTACATCTCCCTACTTGGGTGAGTAGTCTGAAATCCTTTCGATTTTAAGATGAATTCACACCGGAGCATGCTATACGCGCCGTCGAGCACATGCACATTAATTTATGCTGTTGGATGGAGTACATGTAGTTGATCTGTCTTGACAACTTGCGTCTGAAACGGCGTGGGCAGCAGCTACGTGCTCCCCCGAGGATGCATGGGTGGCGCCCCACGGTTCCACAAAATCTTTTGTGTGCACTTTTGCCACCTACACCTACCTGCTAGCTCCTAGGTCATCCAGCCAGTACTAAAGTGTGACTTTGCCATATCATTGGTTGGTGAGTCTAGCCAAGCTAGGGGTGTCGCTTGTAGACTACGAACACCGTCCACTTGTGTAGAATTTACAGCGTCGTCGGTTGGCCGAGGAAGACAATCGAACGTACGTACGTCTTGGTTTTGTTTTTGCTTGACAAAACTTTTGTCAAACTTGCAAGCCTGCCTATCTGCCTGCCTAAGTTCTTCCTTTGGTCACTGAAACTCTTTTATGTTATGTACCTGTGTTCTTATTCTTTTTTCTTTCTTAACTTAAGGAATCCCCCCTGTCTCCTGCCTAAAGAGCAGCACATTGCTCAAAGGCAGAGGGAAAATTGACGCATTGGGAGATTTCCTCTCTCTGTCGAGAGAGAAAGTGCCGGCGAAACCACCGTCGCCGCCGGCTTGCCGGCCGACAAAGAGGGGACAAGAGGATGGGGGAAAAGCTCAGATGCTGAAAGTTTTGAGGCGCTTTTTTCTACTGAAAAGTCCTTGCTTTCCAGTTTAAGAGATGTGGTGTTCGATATGGAGAGGTAATTCGTGAAGCTTCTTGGCGCCTGACAGGTGCAGAAAAAGGGGTGTGCCTGAATTTTTTCTGAACTGACAAGCGACAACTTGTTTCAGTTTGCTACGTCAGATTGGAACAAAGCTGGACCTGGACTAGCTCGATCTTGCCCTGAACAAGGAACGAGACGAGAGGGCATAGCGACGATCACATCGAATATATCTGCAACTTTGGTTTGGATTGTCCTCATCAGTTCGATATTCCAACATGTCAAGCAGCAAGTTGAGTGTAAAACTGTTTCTTTGGATACCTGCAGCTTCTCGTCATCACGATTCCTTGGTTCTTTCCAATCTGATGGCATATCTTTTTGGGTTTTATTTTTTCAGGAATCCGTTTTATTTTTCAGGATATGATGATGATAGATTGGGTCCCTTAAAAAGGTTCATCACAACTTTACCTGCTTGCTTGCTGGGGCCGACATTTGGTGTTTTATTATGGTAGCATGAGGTCGTTGAGGTGCTCGATCTAAATCATTGTCTATTCAACTCATGTGGCTGTATCCTCATCACCTTCTAGTTGTCGCTTGTCGCACACTAGCACTTGAATACTAGTATACGGTGGACATATTAGAGCTAAGGTAAAAGTCCAAGTCATATGTGAGTGGGACTCAAGTCGTATACGAGTCAGACTGTAATATTTTACACTATAAATAAAGAGTGTAGAGATCCCAAGAGACACACACGATTATTCCCAAAATTCAATATAGTATCAGAGTCAATCCATCTCAAACCGTACGTTGAGCAAACTCTTACCTCAGAACAGCCGATGCCATCGATCCGTTGGCCGTCATTGCCTTGTCGCACATGGTCCTCCACGACCACGTAGCACGGGAGCTTACCGCGGCCAGTGGGGTTACGTGCGGGCAAGCTGGGTGGCGGCATGAGGAGGCTCAGCTCGGAGGACGACCAGGGCGGCGACGTGAGGAGGCGAAGGAGGCCGAGGAGGAAGAGGGAGGAGATCTAGCGGTGGGAGGTGGAGATGCAGAGGAGGAAGAGAGAGGAGAATTGGCGAATGGAGGAGGCACGGAGGCGGCTCGGTGTCACTATTCACTATCGTCGTTAAGGGGACGAGGAGAGGCTGCGGAGGAGGGATGAGATGGGAGAGGAGGCAGTACGGACCTGGGGTCCGAGGCATGGCCGACGGCGAGGTGGGTCTTGGCGAAGACGACGAGGTCCGAGGGATCGGGGCCGAGGCGGAGGAAGAAGGCCCAGAGGCCGTTGTCGGAGGTGAGGAGGTGCCAGGTGCAGTAGATGGCGCTGGAGCGCACGACGTCGGCGGGGCCGAGCAAGCGTAGGATCTGGATGAGCACGTCGATCGGGACGGCATCGAGTGCACCCAGCAAGGCGTACTCGCCAGCTGCCGGGGCACGGGGAGGCCGCCTGGTCGACCGGCGTTGACCGGTGGTGGGATCCGGCGGCCCCCAATCGGATCTGGCCAAGCTTGGTCTTGGGAGGGGTAGGGGAGGTGAGAGGTATAAGGAAGAAAGGAGGAAGACAGAGGTGAAGGAGGGCGTGCGGGGGGAAGAAAAAGAAGAAAAGGAGGAAAAGGAAAAGGAAAAAGGAAAGAAAGAGAAAATTGTTGGATCCGAAGAGAAAGATGAGAGGAGGAAAATCGGTGCATGCGGGTATGTTGTGCAACTGCTGGTATGCAAGCTATTGTTTGTTGCAAATTGAGGTATTGTTGTGCTCGTGGGAAAGATACGTGACATAGTTTGGTGATTGGGATGTATAGACCGAGAAGTTGTGAGGTTGCATGTGTTGTGTTAGGGAAAGGAGAGAGAGAGAGAGTGGAGCGGAGGAGGTTGATATTTGTGGATCTGGTATTATAGGATGTGGTGTGGTGTGGTGTGGTAGTATCTGGTGTGGTCTGGTGTGGCATAAATTTTTGCAAGGCATGGTGTGTGTGTTATTGTTATGGTGATAATGCTAACGGAGGTTGTGATGGATAATACGATTCATTTAGTGGAGTTTTAGGGCAAGTAGAGAGGTATTGAAGACAGGGGGAGAACACTGGGGCAAGTAGAGATGCATGGAAGATAGGGGGAGAAGACTGTTCAGGAGGTGGCTTTGGTGGTTGTGCTAATGGTGGAATTAGTGGCGATCTCAAAGACTGTTCAAGCAGTGGCTTTGGTGGTTAAGCTCGATGATGGTGATGACGAGGTAGGAGCTGGTGGTAGTACCAGTGGAGGCTATGGTGATAGTACTAGTGTCGTGCGGTGGTGTTAGTATTGGTGCCAGAGATAGTGTTGCTAGAGAGGTCCAGAAGAGAATTGAGACTAGAGTCAACCATAATAGTCTGTGGCAGAGGTAGAGGTGGAGACCAAGACTAGAGGCGTGTGAGTAGAGGTGGTGGAGGCCAGTGGTGGCTAAGGGCATGAGGATAGAGGAGTAGCAGGTTGAGGTCGGGACAGCTGGTGGATTTGGTGATGTCCCTAGTAATATTGGTGGTGAGCAACTTTTGATTTTTGTGATGGTATTAGATATAGAGTCGATAGTATGTTTTGTAAGGCCTAGTAATAGTATTGTACTATGTAACAAGATGGACCTACTTGTTATCCCATGTCCATTTTGAGGGAGAGTGTTGGAGATATTAGAGTTTATGTAAGAGTTCAAGTTGTATACGAGTCAGACAAGTCGTGTGCGGGTCGGACTGTCATATTTGACACTATAGATAAAGAGTGTGAAGATCCCAAGGGACACACACGATTGTTCCCAAAATTCAACAGTATACTAGTACTTGATCTGTTTTTTTTGACAAAAAAGGATTGAATGTAGGTCTCCATGGGCAATATCTAAAAGGATTAAGTACATTGTCCATCCCTCAACTCTTACCTTAATTTAAAGTTCATCCCTGAATTGTAAAACCGGATAAAATGTGTCCTCCAAGTATCAATATCGTACAAAAACCGTCATTTATTCCTTTTGAGAGTGATTTCATGCCACGTGTCAATACCACGAGCGAGCTACGTGGGTTAAACACCGGTCAAAACCGCTCTAAAACAGACGAATGTGTATCTTTTGCGCGGTATTGACAGTTCGAGGACGCGTTTTATCCGATATTACAATTCAGAGACGAAAATTAAACTAGAACAAAAGTTAAGGGACGAACAATATACTTAATCCTATCTAAAACTATATATACCGGACAATTGAATGTTGAATGAGAGGGAAAGTCTTGTACAGTTGTGCTTGTAAGTAAAGCTTTTTTTACTGAAATTTTCACATGTTTGTGAATAAAAACCTTCACCTTCAATCATATACACCTGGTTCAGAAGTCGCCTCTGTGGCAAAAAAAAAAAGAGTCAAAATGCACCGTAAATGAATGTTGTGCTGACAGGACTTGATAGGTACAAGAAGGTTGTAATACTTTCAGAGTTCAGACCAACAAGTAAATGCAGCATGAAGAAGGAATTTCCTTCTTCACTACAGAAACTAGTTTTAATTCAATGAGCACATAATTCATGGCAGTTCAGATTTTACAGTGGATATTTACATGTACTGTGCAAATATCAAAGTTACAAGACTGCTTGAAACAAAAGTTGATACTGAGGCTTAACTACAAAATTTTCATAATGATAAAGGCAGCCACCGTTGATCTCAGAGCAAGCCTATTAAAAGTATGGGCCTATTAAAAGTAATGTTTATCAGGATGGGCCGAAGGCCTGCTTCAGCACTTGATTCTTCTACTTACAGTCAATAATGGAAAAAGTCTACTTTACAGCTCTGAACTTTTCGAAAAGTCCAGAAAACAACTCTATAAAGAAAGTTACATAATAGATTTACACAACATTCTGTAACCGACCTCATGTGAAGAGTGATAGCGCGAATATTGCTTGATAGCCAACTGAATAACAGGAGTACAATATATATATATATATATATATATATATATATATATATATATATATATATATATATATATATATCTCTACCGATGATCTTCCTCTACCTGATTTATAGAATCAAGATCAGGGAGAAGATCCGGGAGATCAGGCGCATAAGGAAAGGCTAGGCGGGAAGGACTCAACCGCCAGCCACCTAAATATAGAAGGGGATCACCTAAATAGGGAAGAGATAAACTCTAACACCCCCCCGGCAGTCGGAACGTCCACAGGACAGACGTTAAGGCTGGAGCGAAACTCACAAAAAACAGAAGTGGGAAGACCCTTGGTGAAGATGTCAGCAAACTGGGATATCGTCGGGACATGGAGAACGCGAACATCTCCAATAGCAACATGCTCGCGGACAAAGTGGAGATCGATCTCGACATGCTTCGTGCGCTGATGCTGAACAGGGTTGGTTGATAAGTAGACAGCACTGACATTATCACAATAGACCAAGGTGCTCTTCGTCAGGGGACTGTGGAGTTCCTGTAACAACTGTCGAAGCCAGCAAGCCTCGGCCACGCCATTGGCGACCGCCCGGTACTCAGCCTCGACACTGGAGCGGGACACCGTGTTCTGCCGCTTGAGGACGAGAAACGAGTTGTCACCAAGGAACGCAGCCACGGCTGAAGTAGACTTGCGTGTGTCGAGACAACCAGCCCAATCAGCATCGGTGTAGACAAGCAAAGCAGAGGTCGTCGACGGTCGCAGAAGAAGGCCATGACCAATTGTACCTTGCAGATAGCGCAGGATGCGTTTAACTGCGGAGAGATGAACGTCACGAGGATCATGCATGTGGAGACACACCTGCTGAACGGCATAAGAGATATCGGGCCGAGTGAAGGTGAGGTACTGCAAGGCACCAACCAAACTGCGGTACTTAGTGGGTCGCCGGCACCCGTGTGGAGAGACCTTGGCATGGGTGTCGACGGGGGTGCTGCACGGCTTGCAGTTAGTCATGCCAGCTCGCTCAAGCACATCCAGAGTGTACTGCCGTTGTGAAAGAAAGAGGCCCGCGAGAACTGCCGAGCACCACACCGAAAGTGATGGAGGACACCGAGATCCTTCATGGAGAATTCCTTCCGAAGAAGCGGTGATGATGCGACGAAGGAGATCCTGGCTGGAGGCAGTGAGGACAATGTCATCCACATATAGCAGTAAGTATGCCCTGTCGGTCCCGTGGCGATAGATGAACAAGGAGGTGTCAGACTTGGCCTCAGTGAATCCCAAAGTGAGCAAGTGCGCAGCAAAGCGACTATACCAGAGCGCAGGCGCTGCCGGACCATCTGAGGACTTATTGAGACGACAAACAGCATGTGGCTGAGTAGGATCAACAAAATCTGTGGGCTGTGAGCAGTAGACCGTCTCAGTGAGAGTGCCATGCAAGAAGGCATTCTTGACGTCGAGCTGGTGAACCGGCCAGTGTTGAGAGAGCGCCAGGGACAGAACAATACGAACAGTCACAGGCTTGACCACCGGACTGAAAGTCTCGTCATAATCCACACCGGGGTGCTGGGTGAAGCCACGGAGGACCCAACGAGCCTTATATCTGTCGAGGGAACCATCGGCATGGAACTTGTGGCGAAAAATCCACTTGCCGGTGACGATGTTGGCGCCGAAAGGACGCGGGACGAGATCCCACGTGGTGTTGGAGAGCAAGGCGTCGTACTCCTCTTCCATCGCGCGTCGCCAGTGTGGATCGGGGAGGGTGCTGCGATAGGTCTTCGGAATGGGCGAGAGGGCCGTGGCACTGAACGCGGTTGGCAGACGAAAGCCAGACTTGCCGCGGGTGGCCATCCCATGCTGGTTAACCACCGGGGCGATGGGGACAGCACCAGGTGGAAGCCGGGCAGGTGCAGGAGCCACGGGCGGTGAAGGAGAGTGTCTGCCGGGGCGAGCGCAGCGCGATGGCGAGCGGGCGGCGGTGTACACCAGCGAGCGCGCGATCGTCGCGCGCGCGCGACGGCATAGCCGGCGCCAGCGACATCGAGGATGAGCGCGCGGCGCGGGTGGCGGCAGCGCGTGGCGCGAAGCGGGGCGCGCGGCGCGGCGGGTGGCGACATCGTGGTCGCGAGTGGCGCGAGCGTCCGAGGCCGCCGGGGCCGCGCGTGGCGCGGCGGGTGAAGGCGACTCCGTGGCCGCGCGTGGCGCGGGTGCGGTGGCGGGCACACCAGCAGCTGCGGGCCGGGCGTCAGCGGGTTCGACGTTGGTCGCAGCAACCGCGGCGGGCGAATCGCTAGGCGAGGCGAGGACCTGTAGGGGAGGTACCGATCGGAAAGACCGAAACCTCAAACTCAGATAAGAAGTCAAGGTCAGTGGACGATGTGCGAGAGCCAGCGAGGGGAAAGCATGTCTCATCAAAGACCACATGGCGGGAAGTAATGATTCTATTGGACGAAAGGTCCAAACAGCGGTAACCCTTGTGGTTACTGGAGTAGCCAAGAAAACGCAAAGACTCGACCGGGGAGCAAGCTTGTGAGGCGCGGTGGCGGACATGTTGGGGTAACATGCGCAGCCGAACACACGGAGGTGGTCGTAGGAGGGATGGGAACCAAACAGGGCAAAGTGGGGTGTGCCGAGTGCCAGTGTTTTGGTGGGTAGGCGATTGAGGAGGTATGTGGCGGTGTGAAGGCCTTCGACCCAATATGACGGGGCAAGGGAGGCCTGAAAGAGCATGGAACGTATGATGTTATTAATGGAACGAATCATACGCTCGGCTTTACCGTTTTGAGAGGACGTGTAGGGGCACGACATCCGGAGTAGGACGCCATTGGTGAGAAATAAGGTGCGAGTTGAGGAGTTATCAAACTCGCGGCCGTTGTCACACTGAACGCTCCGAATGGTGCAACCGAACTGCGTCTTCACATAAGAGAAAAAATCAGCCAAGGCGGGAAACGTGTCGGATTTGAGCCGAAGCGGGAACGTCCAAAGGAAGTGCGAGCAGTCATCAAGAATAACAAGATAATATTTGTAACCGGACACACTGGTAACAGGGGAGGTCCACATATCACAATGAATCAAATCAAAATTCTTAAGAGCTCGCGAGGAGGAGGTTCCAAAAGGTAAGCTAATGTGACGCCCAACTTGGCATGCATGACAAAGAGAATCACTAGTAGTTTTATTCCAATGGATGGCGGAGGTACTAGCGAGTTTGGATAGAGCCTCATGCCCAGGATGCCCAAGACGACGATGCCAGGTGGTGAAGGGGGGTGCTGCAACAAGGGTGCAAGACTCCGTGGAATGCACTGGGGCGGTGAGAGTGTAGAGGGGCCCGGAACTATTGCACCTGGCGATCACGCTCCGGGAATTGAGATCCTTTACAGAGAGGCCAAACGGGTCAAATTCGACAGAACAATTATTATCAATAGTGAACTGACGAACAGAGATGAGGTTTTTAATGATATCAGGGGCAACAAGGATATTATTGAGATAAAAGGGACCCGGTAGGACAGAGTGGCCAGACGCTGTGACAGGTAAAGTAGATCCATTGCCAACGACAATGGAGGAGGAGCGTGGTGGGCGAAACAAGGAGATGTTACCAGTGTCTGGAGTCATATGACTGGAGGCGCCGGAGTCCATGACCCAATCAGTTGCACCGGGAGGATTGAGGGTCATGGTGCTGAAGTTGCTGGCGAGGGACTGCTGATCCCAAGATCCGGACCACGGTGTCCACGGTGAGGCCTGGTGAGCCGAGGCAGCAGGTACCGTGGTGGGCTGCGGAGGTGGCCCAAGCTGCTGTTGGGCCTGCCCGAACGGCGTCGGCAGGAATGGCCCAGGCGAAGTTAGTGAAGTTGGCCGCGGAGCGCGTAGTGGTGGGGCGGCAGCGAGGGCTTCTTTGAAGCGCGACACGCGCGCGGCGCACGCGCACCGCGCCATCACGCTGCGGACCGGGCCACATGGTAATTTGCCCGGTCCACGGGTTGTAGATCGAGGGCCATGGCGCCGTGGCCTTGCCGCCGCCGCCGCCGTTGCCACGACAGCGCCGGCGACCTCCACCGGCAGAGCCGCCGCTGGTGCTTACGGAGGGCGCCATGGAGTGGGTGGATCCGCCATGGGGCGCCGCCGGGCCACCGATGGAGAAGTGCCGGGAGCAGAGCCGGAAGGCGTGGCGGGCAGCGGGCGAGGCGATCGCCGAAGGTGGTGTGGGCGCGCTAGAGTCGATCTCCTCGAGGATGAGATCGTTGCGGACCTCATCGAAGGAGGGGAACGACTTGGAGTGCTTGAAGTGGGCCTTCATGTGGGCGAATTTCTCGTTGAGGCCGCGCAGCACATTGAGGACGAGGGTGCGGTCGCGGATGACCTCGCCGAGGTCGCCGAGCGTCGGCGGCCCCTTCATCTTGCGGCAGTAGTCGTCGATCGAGAGGTCGCCCTGCACGAAGACACGAAATTCGGCGTCGAGGCGAAGGGCGCGAGCTTCGCGGTTGCCGAGGAATTGCGCCTCGACGGTGATCCAGGCGCGGCGTGCTGTGCCGTTGCGGGTGCGGGCGGACTCCATCAGCTCGGGGGAGAGCGTGCCCAGCACCCACGACAGGACGACGGCGTCCATGCGCCGCCAGGACGGCATGGCGGGGAAGGCGACTTCGGAGAGGACGTGATCAGCGAGGGCGTACCACTCGAGGGTGAGGAGGATGAGGTCGCGCCAGCGGTTGTAGTGGGAGGAGAGGGGTTCCAGAATCACGGGCACGAGGGCACGGATGTTCTGGACGCCCGCCGCCTGCGCATGGAGATTGGCGATGGTGGCGGCCTCGTAGTCGTGGACGTCGAGGTCGTCGGCGGCGCTGGCGTCGTCGTGGGCGCCGACGTTGCCAGGTGGGAAGGCAGCGTCGCGAGCAGCGGCCGCTGCGCGTTCGAGATCGGCAGCGGCGCGTTCGCCGCGAGGCGTCCTGGCGGCGCGGGCGCGATCTGGCGGCGGCGCGCCTTGCCGACCTCGATGGCGGCGTCAACGAGTCTGGCGGGCCTTCTCCCGTGCGACCGCATCCTCGGCGCGCTACTTGGCATCAGCGGCGGTGGGAGCGGGCGGAGGGTCACCAGGTGGCATGGCGGCGGCGCAGGCAGGTGAGGTTTAGCGGGAGCGAGTGGTCACGGGATCGTGACGGTTTCTTGATACCATGATAGCGCGAATATTGCTTGATAGCCAACTGAATAACAGGAGTACAATATATATATCTCTCTACCGATGATCTTCCTCTACCTTATTTATAGAATCAAGATCAGGGACAAGATCCGGGAGATCAGGCGCATAAGGAAAGGCTAGGCGGGAAGGACTCAACTGCCAGCCACCTAAATATAGAAGGTGATCACCTAAACAGGGAAAGAGATAAACTCTAACAAAGAGCATATGATCCTAAGTTTCTAGCTCATGTACAAAAAAATAAGGAAAGTTACATAATAGATTTACACAGCATTCTGTCTAGTGAAGGAACCATCAACCATGAATGAACTGGTTCCGTTTCCGTGTTTGTATAACCCTTTGCATGGTATAGTGGCACCTACAAAGCATCAGATCAGTTCTATTAGTTCAGAACATACACCAGTGATCAATGTTGTAATTCGGTGTAATTTCAATCCAACTAATCTAGAATGGTTGAAATTCGTACCCATTCTTCATTTGGAATAGCACAGAAATATAGCCCTTAAATCTAATGAATTTTCAAAATGAGTAGAGTTTTGATCTAATGAACGATTTTCTAGATGAGTATAGTTTTACTTTTGAGGACATACCTCTCCAAGGGAGATGATCAAGGAACATGCGAGGTGTCACAACAAGGTCCATGAAATCTTGCCGATCAGCTATAAATGCTTTGTAACTCCTGTTCTTGTGACGAGTAACAAGTGTCTTCTGCAATGGAGAAGTACCATTCTTTACTGGAATAATATGAATAATGAGGCCAGGGAGATACACCTCTGGTGATTGCCCTTCAGACAAACTTATTGTACACATGTGATCGTTAGGAGCGGATGAGAGTTCAGTACCATTATTTGAATGAGGTGACCTGTATCCCCTACAACATTCATTCAAGTCATGTTCTGGAAGCTTGCCATCTCTATGCATTACTAGGTTCTCCAGAGTGTGAAACATCCAGAACACTGTGGGAACTGGGAAGCAACCATGAATTTCCCTCCATTACCAACGACAGTCGTTCCAGATCTTCCCAACTCGTAGTTAATTGCTGCAGTGGAGCTAATTCGATGTTTTGGAGTATTTATCAAGCAAGATATCGCTTGACCAAAGAGAAATACACCACCTCTAATTGTATGCATTAGATTCTTTCCATGGATTTGATCATTACTTAGCTTTGCCTCACTGACTGTCTGAAGAGCACCAGTAGAAGCACAACGATCCACAATATTTTCATGGTATCTTTTGATGCTCGTGATTCCACCAACTAGTTTGCCAACTTAAGCAGAATTTGGCGAAGTATCCTTTGAGAGAGCTCTTATAGCAGCACCACGTAATCTAATTACTAAATTCATGGATAATCACGCGGAAAATTCATCGTTGTGGACAATGCTGTACGTAATGGGCAATTAATCAAAAAATCACATGCTGTTGCCAGTATTAGCAAATAAATAACTGCAGTAAGTTCACTAGTATTGTGATTGGAATTTCACCTGGTAACAAACTGTGAGCATACATCTGCTATCACATAATCCACACATGGTGCGGCCCCATATGCATCACATGTAATTTTGGAAAGCGTCCATGTAGCTGCATATTGTAAAATATAAGTTGATTGTCAAAACTCAAAAGTGAATATGTTAGATTTACGTTTGCATGAAAACAATCGTAAGAACATAAGAGTATTAAGCAATACATAAATATTTTGGTGCCCCATGGGCATGTGTCCAGATTTGTGAAAAGTGAAGCACCCATAATAATCCAGTCAAGCTACTAATTGAAACCGACAAATCAACATAATAAAGTGCCATGAAATAAATTCCCCTGTACCCTGATACCAAGAAGTGCAGCTACAGAACCTCCTAATGAATGGCCAACAATTTCAATATTGTATCCATGGCACTCACATCCAGCTGTCACTGCTTCTGACTTATCTGCAGGAATTTCCGTGGCAGCAGTTAATAGCATGGCAATCTTGAGCAATTTGTCAAAGAATAAGGTGCTTGAGCAGCATGACTCAAGAAGTGAATGACCCTCCTACGTTGTAGTCACACCTTACCAGACTCAATATCACCAACACATGTCAGCTGCAGTGGATCATATTGATCCAAATCTGCCCACAACTACTGCAGCTCACTAGCATATTCTTGAACATTTTTCTCCCCCTGTTTCAAAGCATCTACCTTGTATTGAACCTCCACCATCATCATTACATTGCCAACCCCAGAGTACATGCTCTCCAGCGTCTTCCACATCATCGTTGCACTTGGGATCAGCTCCACCATCCTAGCAATGGATGGGGATACCGAAGTCAACAACAATGACACCACCACAGAGTTGATGGTGTTCCACACCCTCCAATCAGTACTTCTCCTGTCCACAAGCTCGACGAAGGTCTCCTGCAGATAGTGCTTTATGCCCTTCGTCTTCAGAATTAACTGAGCTCTCCTAGACCAACTCAGGTAATTCTTGCTCCCTGTTAGCTTCACATCATTTGGTTAGCTTCACATCATTTGGCATCAACTCCAACTTCAACTCTAACGATCTCGTTTCAACCCTAGGACTTATCAAACCCATTGCGATGAAGTCCTGCAATATACCTCTCATCTCACCTTTTGTGACCAAAGAGGATTCTCCACTTCCTCTATCCATGGCCACAATACTTTTCTCCGCAGCTTTTTGTGCAGTTTCTTCCTTAGCCTTTCTCGCAGCTTCAATCTTCTCAAGATTCATCTTCTACTTTCAACATCGGTTACACACCCGTCACCATCACCAAAACGCCCTTCTCCTATCTATTGTCGTGCGTATTAACGATCACGACAACCTCCTCACGCACCAATTGATCACGATTCCATGGTCGCAAATGCAGTCGCCAACACCTCTTGAACCATCCCCAGAACCAGCAGCCACACCAAGAAAAAAATCCACACCAGATCGAGACCCTGCCACTGTGCCACTCCAGATTGATCCGTAGCCACAAATTATCAAACCAAACCGCGTCTCTCTCCTAGACTTCCTCCTCCCCGAGAGCATGGTGCTCCTCCTTTTCCTCTCTCCCACAAAATCCTCCTCCCCAAAGCCCCGATTCTTTCCTGCCCAAGGTCCTCCCCCGAGAGCTTCTCTCCTCCTCCACAGTCGAACTAAGCGCTCCCCCCCACCCGAGAGCTTTTCTCCTCCTCCACCGTCGGCCGAAGTGGCAGTTCTCCCCTTCCTCTCCCCGAGCACCGATGTTGTTCCTCCTTCCTCTCTCCCGAGGCCAAGTTCCTTCCGCCGGATTTGCTTCAGCCCGAGCCTCCTGTCGGATCTGCTTCAGCCCGAGCGCCTCCTCTCCCCCTAGAGGACCGATCCCGAGTGGCGGCGACGGCCCGCGCGACCGCCCTCAAGGCGCAGCAGTGGCGGCCCGCGTGCTCGCCCGCAAGGTGTGGCGGCGGCTAGTAGCTGGCTGCGCGGGGACAGCTTTAGGGATGGTGAACAGCGGCTACGGATCGGATCTAAGGTGAGTTTAGGGATTAGGGTTAGGCTCTGATACCATGTGGGATTTCGGGAATATTATGTGTGTCCCTTGGGACCCACACTCTTTATTTATAGTACTAAATATTACAATCCGACTCGCACATGACTTGGACTCTTACCTAAACTCTGGACTCTTACCTAATCTTTAATATCTCCAACAGAAAACCAACCTGATATGAGCTCAAGATGACCAGTTCCAGATACACGATAAGCCATAAGATCACCCAATAATTTTGCCACAACATATATATCGTCGTCTTCCAATGCACTCCTAGAAAAGTGAAGGACAAAGTTGCTGAGATTGTTCAAGTATCAATGCAGCTAGGATATAACACTCAGCAGCAGAGAGAAACATATGAATACTTAACCCACCTTAGACAACACAAAACCTCCCGAATGCCATGATCAAACACCTCCCTGTAGTGAGCCCTCCACACAATATCATGGGATGCATAAAATGACCTCCATCTTAATACATCAGAAACTGTAGCGCACTGAACTATAGCTGCCACCCACATGGTGACAAGAAAAATTATTAACAAGAAATGCTTCCAGTCACTGTTGTCCTGTTCCTGTACTGATAAAATTCACATAACATGACTCAGTGATTAGCATTATAGTATAGGAATTTCATAAAACCCTGCATCTAACAAACTAAATAATTAAAGACGGCCTTTTATTATATATATCAGCTTCGCTCTTTGATAATACAGATAATTTAAGCACGAAGGACAGGGATAGAGTAAATAAGAAACTTAGTCTTTTGTACTTTGGGCAAATTCAGAATCAGTTTGTTTTCAAATATGCAAAATTAGTGCAGTAAAATGCACTGTTGCGAAGAAGCCAGTCTTCAAGTCATATATATGGTGTCAGATTAATTTCTAGGGTCTAAGAGCATATATATCAATCTCAACAAACATCTTGCAATCCAATTTCGGACAACATAGGCTACCTATAACATTTGTGCATGTACCTGAAAAGCACTGTTTTGAAGACCCTCCAGTTGAGAAATCCTTCATAATAATACACATCGAGTAAAGTGCCAAAACAAATTGCAGCACTGTAATGACCATCCCGAACCTTGTCCGCCAAAGCCATCTCTTGTATCGCAGCTGTCCACGAAAAAAGAATCGTTCAATTAATTCAGAATACCCTTCTATCATGATGGGTCGTCAGGTATTTCAAAGACCCAGCTAAGCTGATGCCGTGACCTGGAGAGTTAGAGCCAACGATAGCAGCAGTCAGCGCGCTTTGGGCTCACCCAGCGGACAACATGAAGTAAATCTTAAAGCTCGCAGCAAACGACTCGGCCGCCACCGCCGTCTGCTTGCGTTGCGCCCATGGAAATCCTCAGGGGCCGAAGCCAAGACGGCGCCGCCCATAAAAACCAACACGGCATTGTAAGCTCCCAGCGCCACGGACACCCAGCACAGGAACCCAAGGTCCGGAACCACCAATGCCGCCGAATCCAGCATGATCACCACTTCCCGGCCCCGCTTGGAAACCCAATCGGCGAGACCTGACGAAGCTCGCAAATTTGGCGAGAAAAGCTGCTCTTTTGAGCACGGTTTCGCTCCAATTTGGCCATGGAGGCATGGAGGCCGTTATTACCGTTACCCCCCGAGCTAGAAATAGCGTAGCTCCGCGTCCCATTTTTCAACGATTAAATGTTTCACATTTTAGGCATTGATTTGCAAATGGAGAAGTAACTAGCTTGAACAAAAGACTGCATTACTCTTTGGAGCTTACCCGCGAGAGGTGGCGGGGGTCGCGCTCGCTGTCGGCGTGTGCCCCGATGGCGTCGGCGGCAATCGCGGCCGCCGCGGCTGAGGCGAGGAGCCTAGCTGCCGAGGCGGCGGAGGACAGCGGCGGCGAAGGCCGCGACGGCTGCGCCGGTGGAGGCGGCAGAGACGTTGAGCAGCGCCAAGCAGGCGGTGGCCCAGCGGACGGTGGCCAGCACGCCGGCGGCCATGGGGATTGGCCGTCGAGGTGAGGCGGAGACGACGAGGACGAGGTGGAGACGCACGAGACTAGCATCAGCTGGGCACGGGATGCCATTACTGCTGTTTGTTACGAGGGGGGTGCAGGGGACAAGAGGTGGGGCCCAGCGTCAGGAGCGCGTGGTTTTGTGTAGGTTTCTGGTGGGCAGTTGAACTGCTCCCTTCTGCTGCGCACTGCTCTCACACGGAAAGGCTAGGAAACATTAGTGTACGACGCTAAAATTGTGGTACTGAAATAAACGCTAGTGTTGTTCTATCAAATCTGTCCGAGACGGCTCTCAATGCGTAGTATCTTAGTGCAGTTTTTTTTTAATATATGAGAAGTATTAGAATATTATTTTCTTATTGTATGGTTTCTTATGATGTAGTATCTTAGGTCCTTTTAATTAATTAGATGTAGAATATCAAGGAGATGATGTGTACAAAATGGAAATGAGTTAATTTTTTTGTCTATAACTTCGAGCCAGAGCAGTCTCTTATTTAGATACTGCAACAATCTCTCACCTCATTTAATCTACTGTCATCTCAGCACTTTGCCTACATAGTACCCTTAAACTACTGGCTAGGGTGAAGCATTAGGAGCAGCCTAAGGCAAACGTGACAACTTCTAACCAAACACCCCCTTAGGAGGTCAAGGGGCTGCTAGGGTGCTATTAGATCGGTGTCGATTTTACTGTGTAGAAATACAGTTGCGATTTTACTTTTTTAGCATTGTAGCTTTGGTACCGTATAGTATTGATGTAAGCCGTTATCTCACGATTGGAGGTCCGAACAAGACTTAATGCACATTTACTATGTGTCTCTGTGGTAGCTAGTTGCTACGGCAGAGGATCCACATCGGCAATTGGACTTGAGCAGCACAATCGAAAGAAAAAGTGGACACATTGTTGTGCTAGGTTTGGGCCCGACCCAGTTCCGCATTGCAAATTGTGCAGTATTGCGTTGTTTTTTTTTTCCAACAAGGCACGTAGCCCAGTTTTTATATAGAAAGCTAATCAACATGTTACAAAAGTTTCACAACCCAAACGCAGTCTTGCGTTGTGCTGCAGAATTTAGTGTTAATGGGACTAGTACTGCATCAGTCAGCAGCTATTGGATTGTCCATGATCGGACAGTACGGTGGAGCAATGAAGCACCCCATTCCCTTCCCACAAAAGTCGGATGTAAGGTAAGGAGGATCATCACGTGCAGGTAACTAATTACATGTCTGCGTATGGCTTGCCGTCTGCATACGGTTGGTTGGGTTTGTCTTGTCGAGCTACAACGTCGCCTCGGGTGTATCGTGCGGTGGCAGGGACGGATCCCTAGCACAAAGACGCCGTGTGCAAACATGTAGAGCGGCTAGCGGGGTGGTTCTGGTTCCCTCTCCAGCATCCACCGGCCGCGGCGGCGTTCGAGCCCTCCATACAGCCCACATACTCGATCACGGGCACGGCCGCGGAACCACGAGCGCGCGGCGTCCGCAAGCTCGGGGACCGGCCGGCCTGCGAACGCGCGAATGGATGCGAGTGCCGACGCGTGCAATCTTGGGCATTTGGGCCGGCCGAGGTGAGTTTGCCGCCGGACGTCTCACGTGGCCCCGCCTAGCCCGTGCGAAGCATCGTGCGGTGGTGGTGGGCTTGCTGCCGCGGACCCCCCTCCCCTGGTAGGTTGGGCTGAGGAAGTTGCCGCGGGGCCAGCGGCATGCCGACCTGCCATTCCGCCGAGCGGTTCTGCGAGCGGAGGGAGTGAGAAGCTCCCGAAGGAGGCGAGAGGGGTGTGGTTGGGCCAGACTCGTGCGGGCCGTCGGTCGTGGAGAAATTAACGGTTTACTGGGCTTATGTTTAGGACGCATGTTTAGAACGTATCTATCTATGTGTGTCGGCACGAGTGTGCTACGAGTTGGGAGCACGAGGCAAGGTGGCTTTTGCTTTGCCTCCATGCGTGCATCGCAATTTTGCAATTCCATTGCATGCACAAACGAGCCACATGAATGTACGACACATACTACGCAACGCAAGGCAGCGAGCGAGTCTATTTAGTATTTACACATACAATACTACGTAGGTAGGAGCAGGAGCAGGACCACGAAGAATCTAAGCTTTTATTCCTATCATTGACCGAGAACCACCCCGTTTTGTCCTCACTGTGCCAAGGCCGGCCGGGAAGCTAGGAAATTAAGCAGCTAGCGCATGCAAGAGCAAGAGGCCAAGGTCGCGTGAGACGCCCTAGCTAGCCGCCACCTCCTACGTACCGTCCTACGTGCTCCAAAGCTGCACGCATGGTCAAACGTTGAAGGGCCCTTAATTTGTATCCGATCCGCGGATAATAATACTAGCTAATCACTCTCTTTTAAGGGAGAAAAGCAGCAGGTACACCACGAACGTTCTGGCTGATTAAGCTAGCTAACACGCCCTGGCTAGCTAATCACTCTCTTTTAAGGGAGAAAAGCAGCAGGTACACCACGAACGTTCTGGCTGATTAAGCTAGCTAGTGCATCAATGATGGACCGGCGATCGACGGACTGCAGCAACAGAGACAGGTCGAGACAGTATCTTCGCATGCAGATTAAAACCTATCTTCTTCGATCGTTCATCAAAAGAAGCCTCAAGCATGCATGCATGCATGGGCAACAAACATTCAAGCTAGCTGCAAAGTAGAAACTGAATGTCACGCGTTTTTGTAACCTATATATCCTCCATTCACACTAATTATTCAAAGAAGCCACCATAGTGAGACTTAATGTGCTACTCCAAACAAAAAGCTAAATTTGCATATGACATTTCAATTTAGAACTGCTTGGATGCATGACCGATGAGTACCGCCTGTCAGAGAGAACAGAAGAAGAAAACGTATGCAGATCCTCAGCATTAGTACGTACCGCAGAGGTTTACAACATGAACATTGTTTTTTATGGGTGTATAAATAATACTCTGTATGGTACTTTAACAAACACAGTAGCAAAAGCGAAAAATATAGGCCACGAAATTATTTTTAAAAAACACTGTAGTCTTGCCCTTTATTGCCTCCGCCTAAGGGCATGTAATCCTTAGTATCCATGTCACCTATAGACAGCACTAAAACCAGCTCATACAATGGGTTGTGATGATACAACCGGCTATAGGATTGTAGACAACACACAATTTTTAATGCTTTTTCTTGGTTTTGGTGCTACAGTCGGCTGCAGGATTATAGATAACAATATCCTCTCTCTCTCTTCATTCTCTTTCATCCACGTCACCAAAAGTCCTATGTGGCAAATGCTATAGACGGCTAACATAAGCCCATTGTACATGCTCTAATCCACGGAGAGGATCCGTTTACGAAGAAAACAGTTAGAGAAGGAAAAAAGTGAGCACGGGTGATCAGAAAATGCGGTCATAGACTTGGCTAGACCGTGACAGGGCTAGGTAGCTGGTAAGTACTAGTATGAGGTTTTGTATAGTATACACTCAGCAGCTACGGGTGATGAGAATGTGAGCCAGTGTACGTAGGTACTACTAGTAGTCTTCAAATCAAACGGCTCTCAATGAGCCTAGCTAGTCCCACGAAAGCTGCCCAAATCAATGCAAGTGTTTTTAGTGGGATTGCCTCCCCTACTCACTCACCTAGCTACTACTCTTCCTCCTCCTAGCTTGCATCCATCTCTCGCGCGCGCGCGCGCGGTAGTCACTCTCACTCATGCGTGCATGGTTAGCTGCATGCGAAGCGTAGTAATTAATTATGGGGTATTAATATACACAAAGGTTATCTATACAGTGTTTCCGAGGAGGCACGGGCGCTCCGTTGATTTCTCCTAGGCCAGCGCATGCCGCATAGCGCATACTAGTTACTAGGGTTGGTTGAATGATATATCCACGCAATGCATGCACCCTTTATTACTACTGCCTTCTTTTTTTTAACTTTAGTTCTAGAATCCATCCCTGTTGCCAAACTGTACCATATACTTAGACTAAAAATGCTATAAATAAGTTCATATACTTAACTTTAATTCATCTTTTTTCCTTGTGTTTCACAATATTTATCCATAGCCCACCAAGAACACAGACCAATAATGTATTAAATCTAAGAAATGACCATACATACTATATTAAATGATATATCACGACCACTTAACATCTTCTGAAGTATTTAAATAAGGGTAGATAGAGTAAAAATTATAGTAACTACACTCTAGATTAACTTAATAGATAAATATATTGAAATAGATACTTCCGATTTCATAAATATATATATATATATATATATATATATATATATATATATATATCTAGTGCTAATGGATAATTCAGTGCTAAGGTGCTAATAGCAATCTTGGCCGTTGGATTTGGATTGAACAACTAAGATTAATGCAGTCTCTCACCTCCAAACCATTTAATCACCTTGCATGCTCCCACATCCAATGCATCTTCATTAATGCACCTTCATTAAACACCATGCATGCTTCCACATCCAACGGTTAAGATGCAGATTCAACGGTTAAGATTGACATTAGCACCTTAGCACTCAATTACTCATTAGCACTAGATACGTCCCTATATATATATATTGTTAAACGAATGGAGTACAAGTACTATTCTCCAGATGAAGCCACTTTAGCCACGTAGTGTATCCCCGATCGAGGCATCTCTTGTTCGCTTGCTGGTACGCCGACAACCATAGCTGCCACGTCCGCCAGTCTAATGTTATCCTTTATTATTGCCAAGACAGCAAATGGAGATTTCATCATTAACAAATTGTTCATATTCAATGTGTAATTCTATGTTTAGATAAATAGAACTGTTCTTTGTTTTTCCCATAAAAAAGGAACTATATATACTACGGTATATTTCTTTACCAAAATACTAAATCAAACTTCAAATATAAACTTAATACTGTACTATAGTGACTTCTTCTGAATATTCTATCAGTGATGGCCAAAATATTTACAATGAATTGCAGTTTTTTAAAGAGCAAATTTGCTCCGTACCATCGCAAACGTCACGAAGTTGCAAAATACCATCGCGAAGAAGTTAGGTTTACAGATACAATCGCAAACACGAAATGCTTTGGAAAATGAATCATCTTCATTGTTTCCATCTCAAGGGAGAGAAATGACCGTTCTACCCTCGGTCTTTCTTTTTCTTTTTCTTCTTTTCTTTTCCTTCTCTATGGCCGGTCCCACCTGTCAACCATTCTTTGTTCCTCCTCATCTGTTCTTTCTCCTCTTCTCCCTTCTTTCTTCGAATTTTGGACTGTATTGGCCCCTATAGAGCATCCTAATTCCAAAAATAGCCCCCTTAATCCGAAAATTCCAAATTTGGCCTCCTGATAGTACGTGCTGCGGTATCCGACGGCATTAGAAGAGGTAATGCGGGGTGGGACCGCGGCGAGCACTGCTGCCGTCGCCGCGCGCGACAGCAGACTTCTTGCGGTGCGGCACGGCGCGAGCACTCTTGCTCTTGGGCACGCAGCAGAGTTCTTCGCCGCGCCACGTGCCGCCGAGCGACGCAGCCGCCCAGGCCGCTTTCTTTGACGCTGCGCGCTGCTTGCTCTTGGGCATGGCAGCGAGTTCTTGCCCCCACGCGCCGCGCGGCGGCGATTGGCCGGCCTGCTTGCCCAGCGTGCGGCAGCGCTGCTAGGAGCTCGCACGGCCCCAGCTCGGATCTTTTGATTTTCATTTGCATGCGACGCGCAGGTATGACCACCTAGGCCCCCGTGTGTTTTTGGCGTTTCTCTTTCGTTTGCCCCTGCGCATTTGGCCAGGAAGTGCATAAAACGAGTGAAACACAACACTATTTTCAGTTAGAAGCAAAGAGGAAGAGAGCCAGATCGAAAGATCGAAAGAGAGCCAGAGAGGAAGAGAGATCTCGGAAGAGAGAAAGAGAAGGAAGAAGCCAACCAGATAGAAGTTGAAGTTACAGAAGTTGTGCATCGTCTTGTGAGCATCAAGAAAAGGTAAGTATCATTTGCATCCGGCTACAGTTTTAGGTAGTTTTAGCAATGCGATTAGGATGTAATTAGGTGAATTATACTTTCTTTTTGTTGCAACAGAGTAGTTATAGTTGTGTAGTCGGTGTATTTGGATTTAGCATTCGGACATAAAATTGGAAGACTTAGTGTGATTAGCACGTCATTACGATATAATTAGATGATTTGTAGTTTCTTATTGTAGCAACTAAGTAATTATAGTTGTGTGTTGGTGTATTTTGACTTAGTGTTTGGACATGAAATTAGAAGACTTAGTGTGAGTTAGCAGTTAGCAATGTGATTAGGTAGTAATTAGTTAACTTAGCAAACTTATTATTGGTACTGTTGTAAATTAAATATAGTTAGCAATGTACCTTCCAGTGAGGAGATAACTCCAGGTGAGAGAAGCGTTGGAGGAGGAATGGGAAGGAAAGAACGATGGGAATGATGGATGGCGGTAGGATATTTGGTGGTGAGGAGATAAGGAGAGATAAATGTAATTACTGTGATTAGCACGTAATTAGAAGATTTAGTGTCGCTGACGATCGGTCCCACCGAACACATGCGTGGTCCATGGACCCTTGACCGGGCATGTTGACCCTTGGTCCATGCAGTATGCCATGGATCGAGTTAATGACAAACGGGGCTGACCTGTCAGTAGGCTTTTAATCGGGAAATTAAATGAAAAAGAACATTGTACAGTAGATATCGCATGTCAGTGGTAGAGGCTAGGTTTATCTCGAGTATAAAAAGTTTTAAATGCATTAGGAATTTGTAAAGTGATTTAGTTTTGCACTGTAAATTCATACAATTTAAAAAAATCATAACTAGTTGATAGTAACTTCAAATTTAGTGAAACCAATATTGTTGATTTCCATTTTTATTGTACTTTAAGTGTATGGTGCGAGCATTGCATATGATTGAGTGGTGTCATATGAACATGTGTTAGGTACTTCATGGTGGAGATTCAAGATCTATTCATATTCCACGGGAACGCTCTCGTACGCGACGGACCGTATGGGGCGGACCTGTCGAATTGCGACCGGACAGTGATCCGGGCACCTGGTCTGAAGGACATGAGCCTCTCGGAGCTAAGGCGGTGCGTGCGGTCCGCGTTCGATCGCGCCACTACAAGGATGAAGCTGCACATCGAGGCGTTGTATGTCTCGGTGGTGGGTGATGGAGGCGAGACCGTTTGGCAACTTATGAAGGTGACAAGTGACGCTTCATAGGCCAATTACATGGGGGTTGTTTGCAACCCTACTGCCGCGATCTTTGCGCGGCCGATGGTCTATGTTCAGTTCGTGGAGAGGACGGGGACATCCGATGTGGGTGGTTCCGGTGAGGCTGCTGGTGTGGAGGAGCCTGCGTTGGTCTCCAATGTTGGAGGAGATGTGGGCGAGGAAGTGGGCGATGGAGACCTGAGGAGGCGTGCCGATAAATTCGAGCCCAACGAAGGAGTGGAGAGATGGTGGGCAGCCCGTATTGATTGCCACGAGTACCTGGGCGACCAGGTGGAAGAGATGGAAAGCGAGGAAGAGGAGGACGTGGAAACAACCAGTTCCGAAGATGAGGAAGACAGAGAAGCTGCTACGGGGGGTGTTGGTGGTGGTGTTGTGACCACCGACACTGCTTATGTCCCCTCTAGATTGGATGACGTCGCAACGACATCGCTAGTCCTGCCACAGCCAGAGTTGGCCGATTGGGGGTTCAATGAAGACACCCTGCTCCTAGGGCAGCGCTTCCCTAACAAGAACGCCGTCCAGCATGTCATTGCCAGATACGCCATTAACATTGGCCGGACGTATCGGGTGCAGAGGTCTAACCCCGACACCTACATCGTTAGGTGTGTTGAAGAATCCTGTACTGGCAAGGTCCGGATGCTTGTGTCACAGTGTACCGTAGTAGTAGCAAGGATGACTAAAACAATTAGTCGAACCATCATGCCATGTCACTACGTGTAACGTGCTTATGTCCGCGGACTCTAATGTACTTCTGGTTCCGTGTCTCCGCTAAGCCATCAAAGCATATATTGCAAGTATGCCTCTTCTAGTGGAATCTCATAAACAACCATTCGCACCGACATCGAATCGTCCATGTTTTAGGGTATCTTCATAATGACAACGGGCGTTCACAGCCCCTTCAATCATATTCTGTATAAGCTTCATAAAGTACTTCATCGACTGCCTGCCTACATACGTGTATACGTTCAGACGATGAAACCCTAATTTACAAACCTCGGTGCCCATATTACTTAATGAATGTTTTTTAACAAATATCAATGCCTGTTGAAACCCTAATTGAAATGACTGAAGAAAAATTCGGATTCCTATCAGCGCTAACCCAAACTGAAAACCCTACTTTTTTTCATTTCTGAAAACCCTAATTGATATGACTGAAGAAAATTGTGCAGTGCATACAGAGTATGGAACCACAACATTTCTGGCCCAACATTTCAATTCTGAAGCTAACGGGGCTATTTTAGGAATTACGAAGCACTAGGGGGCCAATTGAGTCCACAGTTCTTAATAGACGCATCGTAATATCACGTACCTTCGTACTTACAACTCATTACTACCTTAATCGCCCTCGTAAAATTTCTCAGAAATTTAGCGCACTACAACAATATACGACGATCACAAAATGTTATTGCCAGTCTGACAATTTTTGTGCCCTTCATATTCTACGAAAATAACAAACAGACCAACTAACGTTGTCGCTACACTTTTATTTTCAAAAAGAAATAACATCATACAATAGATTATTTTTTAAAAAAATTAAAAAATAATGTGATCAACAACCGTAGCAATCAAGATATTTATTTCTCTTCAGTTTTCTCTTTTCCAAAGTCTTTTCAAAGCTTCAAAAAACTATGATAAACCATTTCTATTTTAGTGTATCAATTAGAGCTTAATTGAAAATTTTAAAAAATTAAAAATAATTTCAATCAGTAAAATAAATTTCTATTAAATTCAATCTTTTTTGGCAAATTTTTGTTTTTTTCCTTTTTTTTTCTCTATTTTTTCCCTTCATTTTCTTTTTTTTTCCCAATCTTCTTCTTTCTCTCTCCCTATTTCCTCTCTCTTTGCGCCACGTGGCGAGAGGCAAAGTCTTTGCCAAACCACACGGCACCTTGCTCATCTTTGTCGGGCTCAGCGACACCTTTCTTCTCTTTGTCGAGCTCGGCGTGACGGTCCACTGTGGCGGCGAACACTGCTGCCGTCCCAACGGCAAAGACGTACTAGGATGGGGCCAAAAATGGAATTTTAAAGCTAATGGGGCTACTTTTGGAATTACGAAACGCTACGGGGCCATTTGAGTCCAGAAGTCCTCTCTTCTTTCTCAACCCAAGCATAGGGCGGCGACAAGGGTGTGGAGGTGACTGGTGAGGCTCTAGGAAGGACCAAAATGGAATGAGGGAGACAAGGCGAATCTGTTGGTGGTGGTTGTCTGCGGAGAAATACACACACTGGGGACGTGCCTATGGTGACGGGCAATGGTGTGGGCAATAGGTGCTCGTGGCGCTAGCAACTCGGAGGTCCGGAATGAGAAGTGAGTGCCTCAAAATGGAGATAGTGAAGGAGTGCTCCTGTGCGAAGGGACTGGAACGGAGGCGGAGAAGATAACCCGATTTGGACAACAAAAATGGCCGATTCGTCACTCTACGTGAACAAAAACCAAATTAATTTGGAAGTATGAATCCATAAAGGTCTAGAACATGATATGATGTGAACAAACATCAATGTCACTCACGGGATTGGGATATCACTCAAATGGTGTCGCGGTTCGTCTGTCGGAGCGGGGTAAGATGATCATGGCACAACTTCTCTGTTGGCTCTCGGCTGGAGTAGGTTAGAGGAAGGAAGGGAAGGGAAGAGAAGAGGCTTGCGCATGAGGAGCGGGCTGCTTGCCTTCGCTCCATCTTTCCTTGCGGCTGACAGGCGGGAGCTACCTATTGAGAGGAGAGAGCAATAACATAAGGGTAGAATTGATATTTCTCGATTTTTTTTCTCTCTCAAAAAACGACTCTAACGACAATAGCATTTTCAAGGTATTTTTGCCTTTGCGATAATATTTTGCAATGCCTGTTGTTAGCGATGGTAATTTTCAAGTCGCGAGTGATTTGCGACGGCAATGAAAATATTTACTCTTTTATAAAATAGGAAAAAAAATCTCATCCCCACCTGAAGAACATTCTTGTTGGATAGACACAAGAAATAAACTTTTAAAGTTTGCTTCATTTTTTCTGCTTTTCGTGTTCGTTTATGGCTAGAAGTTTTCATATAGGGATATCGATCGATCGAGAGCAAAGTTGGCGAGCACGTGAGTTAGCTTATCATAGTAGTAATTAGGGCGTCTCCAATAGTGTCATGTCAGTCGTCGGTTAGTCCTTTCATGTCAGTAAAATCCTAGGTGGAAGGGAGAAGCATGAGAGAGAAGAGAAACCGTCTCTTCCTCAAACAACCATCTCTACACATGAATCAAAACAAAATAATCAGTGTATGTGAGAGAGGGGTGAATAAGTAAGAATATTATAAATTTGGCATAAATGTTAGAGACAACTTATTAGAGGTGATGTCTCTAAATCTGTCTTTCGATGACGTAGAGTTGATATAGCAAAATTATAGATAACACTATTAGAAATGCCCTTAGTCATAAGAGACTCATCCATTGCATCCAAGACCCACACGTGTGAGTGTCCAGACTATAGAGACTTGAGTAGAAGAAAAGCATGCACAAGCCAATGGACCTGCACATGCGTTTTATCGTTCCAAGAGAGGGCGGTCGATGGTGGACTGTGATCAGTGTGTGCACGTGAGAAGGGCAGTCGACTGATGTATGTTTAATGTGCAAGCTAGAACAACTCATGTTCATCTTTACATCTGAAAAATTCAAAATTCAAATAAAGTCAAACCTATTTGAAAAACAGATTTTCCGCCACCCTTTGATATATATCATCTTTACATCTGAAAAATTCAAAATTCAAATAAAAAATTACGCCACCCTTTGATATTTTTTTTACCGACAGTGTTTTCCCTGCGAATACCTGCTTGCATATAGTCAAGACATGAATTAATTTACGCCCTTTCCAGCACGAGTAACAGATCAGAAGAGAAGTAAAATATGCATACCCTCTGCCTAATCATCAAGGTAGGACTATTGCACCAAAAAAAAAAGTCAAACCTATTTGAAAATTAACATAGCTAGATTCTTGTCAAGTTGATATTTTAAAAAATAATTGATCGATCAGTAAGGTTGCTGATATATATACCTAATTCCAGTAATAACTTAAACTATTATTAAGTAAACTATAAAACCAATGTTTGGAACAACGGATTTTACTGGTTTTTTACATGAAAATAAATAATATCCTATATATGAGCCTGGGCGTTTTTCTTACAAAATCCATGTGAAATTCATTTGTTTGACTAGCTAATTGACTCTAATGAATTATTTCGAGCTTTTCAGAAGAAGAAAAATGCATAGGCTACTACAGTTGTTCCATTATGCACACATTTGCAAAGTACTCTTAGACCATCTCCAATGTTGTGTTTTAGCCGGTTCAAATGAGGAGAGAGAAGGTATTGAATCGATTCAATACATTGGAGGGGTCGATTCCAACAAAAAAAAAATCATGGAACCGAACTCTAGTTAGGAATCGATTCAAAGCATTAAACAATTCATATAAGCATTAAACAACTACATATGAGAAAGTGCGGTTGAGAGAAGCTATTATTATTTCGTGGTTTTTTAATGTAACGTGGGTTCCAGTTATTAGTAGGAATCGGTTCAATACATTGGAGAAAAATAACCTCAGTTCCTAAAATACTTATGTGGCATAACTTTGAATCGACGTCGGTTCAATATACTAAAGATGATCTTACTTGTTATGTGTAGCGTGACAACATATGTTGTGATATAGTACTCCCTCCGTCCAAAAATATAGTATTTTTTAATGATTTTGTCCACAAATATAGTAATGTACTTTATATTCCAATACAAAATAAGTATGTTGTTCCCTCTATGCCCCTAATAAATATCCAGCTTTACTTTGTATTTCATACATGCATGCATTAAATATTATTACTTAACTCCCAATGCAGTGACATCCGTTGTGTCTATATGGTGTCACATAAGATTCAAGCTGAGGTGGATGAGAAATTAGAGAAGAGAGAGGGAAGTTGTGTCTTATGCAAGACCCAACTTGAGCACATAGACCAACAAGCAAGCTAGACACATAAAAAACAAGCAAGACACATCAAAATTCTAGTTGGAGGAGAAAAAATGTGAAGAGAGAGAATATGTCATATGTTATATAAGAGACAAACTTGACATGCAAATCATCATAAATGGTGAGTGTGTAAGGGAGAAAAGTTATGATAAAAATGAATGATTTTATAGATAAATTGTTGGAGATGTTGTCTCTAAGGTTGTCTGTAGATGGGTTAGAGCCTTTAGAGACAACCCTAAAAGACAAATTATTGTACATGTCCTTAGAGGAGATCATGAGTAAATGACTGGTGCGAGAAACAAATAGAAAATAGTAGTATATATACAATGCATTAGATAGGTATTATCTAGTATTGTGTCCATATGACCACTATTACACACAGCCTCATCACAGACGGTTCGGAACTACCATCACAGACGGTTTTTCGAACCGTCTGTAAAAGTTTGTCTGTGATGACTCTGTCATCACAGACGGTTTAAAAGATATCACAAACGGTTCGGAAGTAGAACCGTCTGTGATAGTAGTTATCACATACGGTTCTACTTCCGAACCGTCTGTGATAGTAAATTTTCACAGACGGTTCTAGACACGAGCCGTTTGTGATACTATTACAGACGGTTCGTAACAAGAACTGTCTACGATAGTATATTTTCACAGACGCTTCGTATCTAGAACCGTCTGTGATAATTTTTTCCACTGCAAAAAAATACTAAATGCATAGAACACAATCACATAAACTCATCTACGGTGTCTTAGACTGAATCATAGATTCATGGATATCACTCATACACAATGCAACCAGCCGAAGGACATACACTCATACACAATGCAACCAGCCGAAGGACATACACAACAGAGGATTCATGGATACACATACACACATACACACATACACTCATACACAACACAACACGAGGAGGCCGGTGCAGGGAGGAGGGCAGCGCAGAGAGGAAGACGGCGCAGGGAGGAGGCCGGTACAGGGAGGAGGCCGGCGCGGGGAGGAGGACGGCACGGGGAGGAGGCCGGTGCAGAGGGAGGACACCGACACGGGGAGGAGGAGGACTAGAGGAGGAGGAGGAGGCTGGTGCTAATATATAAGACTCATGCTACTCCCGCGCACACGTTCAAAATTTTCGAAATCCCGCGTCGTGAATCACATATCACAGACGGTTCGTATCACGAACCGTCTATAATAGTATCACAAACGGTTCATAATACGAACCGTATGTAAAGATGTACTTATCACAAACCGTCTGTGATAATTAGTATCAGAGACGGTTCGTATTGGGTTTGTAGTGTCTGCATTGGGAGTGTCCTTAAAGATAATAATTAGGGGTAATCTAGTTATTTTCTATGTCTCGTTAGTCTATGTGACTATGCAAAACAAAATACTCCTCCTACATCATATATTTTTGGACAGAGTAGATCCATACCAACTCCCAATCCTAGCTAGATCGATATGCATTTTTGCCCTGAGTCATTGTTCCTGGTCTCCACCTTCTGATTAGATATTCACAGTTTCACACTACTGAGACAGGTTAACCGAATCACGCAGTTAATTAGTAAAAGATGATCGCATCCCCTAATATGACTAGGTAATTAAAGGACACCCTCATGCAGTTTGAACCCCCTCTAGCTTTGACGGTCAAAGTTTTAGGCGGAGGAGGAGGGAGGCAAGGGGTGCAATTACCAAGATAAAAACACACACCCTATCTTAACCTCCACTTCTCCTTCCCCCCATAAAGAGAGATGAAAAAGCATTAGTTTTTCTGTACTGGCGCCTGATAGCAGGGAGAGAGGGACTACTCCTGTTAACAATTTGTCATGGAGGATCCTATGTGAGGTTTTTAGGGTTTCGCTCATTTCTCTATGCGTTTGGAGAGAGGATGGACCTGGGGACGCAAAGTTTTTATATGGCCGGAAGACAAGGGTTCATGTCCTCTTCTAGGGTGCAGGTAGCACATCTTCTCCTTCCATGCATGAAGAGGACGAACCATTTTTTCCAGGCTTTTTCTGCTTGTCTTTTTTCCTTTGAAGTAAAAGGGCCTCATATTTTCTTTAGGAACATCAGCCGTTGATTCGATTGATCGAGGGAGAATCAACGGCTGATGGATGTAGCAAATTTCCTTCCTTTTCTCCATGACAAGCGAAGTGCTGCAATTTATTTTAATTTGGGTGGCCTGAACCCTGAAACTAGTATGAGCAAGTAACTATATATATATTGTGCATTCGATCGTACGTACGTAGTGTTGCGCTTGTATGTATTCTTTTTTGCTGCCTTTTGTTTGGGGATGGTGAAATATACTTAGGTGAGTTTTCATCAAGTTTTAAATGGAATTTTTTTTTCTTCAAATTGATCCATTTGACAACATAATATGGTAGAAGATAGTGCTAGAAAAGCATGCAGTAGCCAGAATGTACATATATACACCCTTTTTCTGTTTCTTGAGGTATATATATTGGATGATTTTTTCCCCAAAAATGAAGCCCAATAGCAAAACTAAAGTTTTCTTGACGTTTAGTAAAGCTAGGATTTGGGCCGACCTAAATCCTGATGTGGAGCTATTGTAAAGAAGACTAATTGGAAAAGGTGTATTAGTATATGTTTGGGGTGTATATCTTTTTTAAACACCCATGTATTGGTTGTGCGAACCACATATTACAAGCTAGAATTACTACTCTTCTATGTTTCTAGAGGAAATCCTTTTCAAAATTACCAAAATTTAGGGCCTCAGTGACATGCTACGTACCCTTGTGTAAAAAACCTTGTCAGGGATTCAGCTTCTGCAAGTGAGCTGTGAGTGGTTTTAGGGTTTGAGGAGAGGACCAGGCCAGGCCAGGCCTTAATTGTTCAAATGTGGATGCATCAGTCTTGAACAGTGTTTTGACACATAGCTAGGAATAATACTAGCTGGAATATATGTCAACTGCATGCATATATGCCCAGGCATGCACCCAGCCGTGCATGTGCATCCTGCATTTGAAGACAGAGATGCAAGAACAGCATCTGCTTATGAAGAGATCCTAGACAGATAGCATGAAGCTTAGATCTTGCAACATTTCCTTTTTCCAAGAAGGATCTTTTTAATCATTGTTAATATCAACTTTCTAGTCAAAAGGCCGTGACAACTCATACTATTATCGAGTAAAGGGCATCACTTTAGTTCTACATGTAGATGCAGGCATCAGAATTTGTCCATGTAGGCATATATAGACATGTTTTGAGGAAAATGAGACAAAATATAGTGGACTCTCCCCCAGAAATCAGAAGCAAAAAAGTGGTTTCTGATTTTGTATGGGGGATTGGATCATATACCCTCCATGAAATTCAGGATTTCAGGATTTACCCTCTTACCTCAATGACATGTGGGGTCACCATAGGTCAATGACATGTGGGCCAGGAGGGTAAATCCTAAATTTCCATCTAAGGGGAGGGTATACGATCAAATTTTCCATTTTGTATTGCACACACGTTACAAAATACTTTTTTTTTAAAAAAAAAGCTTCTCCTACATAAGGAGTATATACCACAACTTATCATACTATACATCTATAATAGCAGTCTCACATTGTCTCACACATATCATATAGAACTAATCTTAAGGAGTAGTACTATAGTTTATATAAATATCTACCCCAGTAGTACTGTTGCTTAACGCTCCAAAACTCTCTGGACCTCTCCCTAGCTTCTCTATCCTTCTATTCACCAAAATGGATTCTTGATCTCCTTCACCAAAATGGATTCTTGATCTCCTCCACTTCCCTTTCTGACAACAAGTTAACTAGCAATCATAGGAGTCAAATCACATTTAAATCTTGTTTAGTTAATCAATCGACCATGGCCACTGTGAACAACTGGCTGGCCTTCTCCCTCTCCCAGCAGGAGCTCCCACCCTCCCAGACCGACTCCACCCTCATCTCCGCCGCCGCCACCGACGACGTCTCCGCCGATGTATGCTTCAACATCCCCCAAGGTACATATCGATCGATACGCCCAGTTAATTAGGTCAATGCAGTAGTACTGATTGGTACATGAAATCTCGTTAATTTGTTGGGCAGACTGGAGCATGAGGGGATCGGAGCTGTCGGCGCTCATCGCTGAGCCGAAGCTGGAGGACTTCCTCGGCGGCATCTCCTTCTCGGAGCAACATCACAAGGCTGGAAACATGATCCCTAGCAGTAGCGCCGCTTGCTACGCGAGCTCGGGCAGTAGCGTTGGCTACCTGTACCCCAGCTCCCCCCTCCAGTTCGCCGACTCCATCATGGTGGTCTCTTCGGCCGGCGCCGGCGTCCACGATGGCGGTGGCATGGTGAGCACCACCACCAATGGTGGCACCTCCAGTAACAACGGCGGTGGCGGCATCGGGCTGTCCATGATCAAGAACTGGCTGCGGAGCCAGCCGGCCCCGCCGCAGCAGAGGGTGGAGGCGGCCGAGGGCTCGCAGGCAGCGCAGGGTCTCTCGCTGTCCATGAACATGATGGCGGGGACGACGCAGAGCGCGGGTATCCCACTCCTCGCCGGAGAGCGCGGCCGCGTACCGGAGAGCGTGTCCACGTCGGTACAGGGGGCGGCAATGGCTGTTCGGAAGGAGGAGGATTGCGTTGGCAGTGCTGGTGCCGGTGCCGTGGTGGCCGTCGGTGCGGAGACGGCGGCAAGGAAGTCAGTCGACACGTTCGGGCAGCGGACGTCGATTTACCGCGGCGTGACAAGGTAGGGTGCAATAATCAAATGGATCAAACTATCACAAATTAATTTGATGCTCTTTTCGGATCGAATTAATGTGTAGACCGGCCAGGCGATAGATGTGCTTTTGATAGTGTAGATGTAGTATATATAAGGATGTCATTATGTGAGACATGATTGCAGGATTAGAAGCTTAAGAAACTATAATCTTATGCTTTTGATTGGTTTTAGGCATAGATGGACGGGGAGGTACGAGGCTCATCTGTGGGACAACAGCTGCAGGAGAGAAGGGCAAACTCGCAAGGGTCGTCAAGGTAGCAATGCTAGATAGTGATGTTCAAATCTGTTTGCTACACCGTACGTGTATATCTGATACTTTTTCCATGTGCTGTTAATTGACATTGGGTTTCTTTTTTCATTGATCATTTCGGGACCGATTAATCTTGGTTTGTGGGATTGAACTCAACTTCTCGAATCTATGCAGTCTATCTAGGTAAGCGAGTTTTGGATCGAACTAAATTTGTTCGTGCCATTTGGTTGATGAATCATTGTTTTTTTCATGGCTTTTCCCATTTCTTCAAAAAAAAAAATCATCTTGTAACATTTATAGGTGGCTATGACAAAGAGGAAAAGGCTGCTAGAGCTTATGATTTGGCTGCTCTCAAGTATTGGGGTCCAACGACGACAACGAATTTTCCAGTACGTATATAGTTGAACACTTTTTTGTCATTACACTTGTGAAGAATTAAGTCTATGTTATTTTGCCTGCTTACTGAAATTGTACTTAAAGACACATATGTTTCTGAATTTTTAGGTAAGTAACTACGAAAAGGAGTTGGAGGAGATGAAGCACATGACAAGGCAGGAGTTTGTAGCGTCTTTGCGAAGGTCAGCATGAAAATGCATGTAGTCAATTACTTTTACATATAGATGTTTAGCAAATTAATCGATCAACAATGTAATTTGATGCTTACTCCTACCAATCCATATGAGTGCAGGAAGAGCAGCGGTTTTTCCAGAGGTGCATCCATTTACCGTGGAGTAACTAGGTATGAATCTACACGTGCATGTACTCCTACATACTTTGAGAAAATAAAATCATGCATGATGAGAAAATAGTTAATGATATTCTACTTGAACTCTTTATAAATTAAGGCATCACCAACATGGGAGATGGCAAGCAAGGATAGGAAGAGTTGCAGGGAACAAGGATCTCTACTTGGGCACCTTCAGTAAGTATACATATGTGCATTACAAAAGCTATTTAAACTGAGATTAATTACCCTCTCAATGGGATTACAAGAACCATTTTGTGCACACATTGATTACTTCAGGCAAACAATTAGTTATAGATAAAGTACAAACTGAAGCTGTTCCACTCAGAACTGATTATGGATGCATGTACATATGATTACCAAAAATGTGACCAGCAAGTCATGTCATGCTGTATTACACTATTAATTTGTGCATGCTCCTCATGTGGCTAGCTTTTTAAACGTACCTTCCCTGTCTCCATTCACTAGTGCAACCAGTCAAAATACTCGATATTAAACAGAGCCTGCAGGCTGCTGCACGCATGCTTGCAGTAAACTAATTAAGCTCGCACATAAACTAATCAGGTTTCAGATAACGGGATTCAAAGTTTCACCAGGGGTCCGATACAACCAATATGGCTGATTATAGGCCGAAAATTTTAAATCAAAATTTGAATTTTTAAAAATGCTGAAAACCGGTCTAAAATATCGTCTGAAATTTTTTAAAATAAATTTTGACAAAAAATCTTCTATATTTGATAAAATTCATGGAAAACAAATTTTTTAGGACCGATTTGAAATTTTACCAGAGAATCGGTGAAAATCGGTTCAAATTTTGAACCCTGAAACTAATTGAGCTAGTCACATCCGGCACGCATTCATGCACACGACGACCGTGCATCAAGTATTAACGGTGCGCATCAATGGACGTGCGTAGGCACGCAGGAGGAGGCGGCAGAGGCGTACGACATCGCGGCGATCAAGTTCCGCGGCCTCAACGCCGTCACCAACTTCGACATGAGCCGCTACGACGTCAAGAGCATCCTCGAGAGCAGCGCGCTCCCCATCGGCAGCTCCGCCAAGCGCCTCAAGGAGGCCGAGGCCGCCTCGTCCGCGCAGCACGCCGGCGTGGTCAGCTACGACATCGGCCGCATCACCTCGCAGCTCGGCGACGGCGACCTCGCCTACGGCGCGCATTACCACTCCGCCGCGTGGCCGACCATCGCGTTCCAGCCGCCGCACGCGGCCGCGGCCGCCGCCGCCGGCCTGTGCCACCCCTACGCGCAGCCGCTGCGCGGGTGGTGCAAGCAGGAGCAGGACCACGCCGTGATCGCCGCTGCGCACAGCTTGCAGGAGCTCCACCAGCTGAACCTCGGTGCCGGCCCCGGCCCCGGCGCGCACGACTTCTTCTCGCCGGCGCAGGCGATGCACGGCGGCCTCGGCAGCATCGACAACGCCTCGCTCGAGCACAGCACCGGGTCAAACTCCGTCGTTTACAACGGGGTTGGGGAGAGCAACGGCGGTGGCGGCTACATGATGCCGATAAGCGCCGCGGCGGCTACCACCACCGCGATGATGAACCACGAGCAGGTGTTGCAGGGCTATGCACGGGCGGCACGGGGATTAATGCTGGCAGCCTGAGAGATCACGACGACGGGAAAATGGGGTACGAGAACTTCCTGGTCAGCGCAGAGGCATACGGTGGAGCCGGGAGGATGGCTCCTTGGACGCCGGCCTCGGCGCCGCCGGTGGCGGCCGCGACGAGCAGCAGCGACATGGCCGGGGTCTGCCATGGCGCGCAGCTCTTCAGCGTCTGGAACGATACTTAGGTTAGGTTAGCCACCTAGGCCGGGCTATCTTCACTTGCGGTCAGACACTGACATCACATAACACTTAGGGTTCTTGAGACGACAGAGACCGTTAAGTTGTTATTGTCATGTTATTTTAATTAGCTCGTAGTTAGAAGGTGTTCTTCTGAAGGGAGGTAATGGCTTGTGAGATCGAGAGGGTCATGGTGAAACTTTTCGCCATGGTTCTTAGATCAGTTTGCTGTTATTTTGGGGTTCAAGTTCAGAAGGATATCATTAACTAGTGAATTAATTACTATATGGGTAGAAATGGAGCTATAGCCTGCATGCTTGTAAATTGGGAATTGTCAGTTTGGATGATCGACATACATGAACACATGATGATGTATTGATCTTGATGACGTGAAGACTAGCCGATTCTTGTCTACTTCCGTTCTTATGATCGAAGCAGGGGAATCTAGTAAAGTTTACTACCAAAGTACCAATTGCCGATGGTACTGTGTTCTACATCTCAGTTGAAGTCCAACATTAATTGTTTGTTGATTTCTGTGATCCTAAGGGAGGAGAGTAGGGTTTCATCGGAGGGATTGATGTGTGTTGGTAGCGGCGGGGTTGGCCGTATCGGACGTCCCCATTTGGATCGTGGACGCCAGCAGGCGCCATGACCGTCCGATCAAAGCTGTTCGGTCCAGATCAAAGCTGTCCTTGTGCTCGGCGCGACCTCGGCTCCGCCCTTTCCCCTCGCTGCGCTGCGATCCCACCGCCTACTCGTCGTGGCGACCCCGCCGCAGCCCTGGGCTGCGATTCGATTCGGTTCGGCAGCCCATTACAGGCAGCCCTCTCGGCCCATATATCTGTTCACTGGGCTTAGTCGATCGTGCCGTATCGTATCGGACGTTCCCATTTGGATCGCGGATTCTGTGCGCGATCTGGCCCGGCGCGCCTGGATTACCTTGGAACTCCACACGAGCCGAGCATTTTTTTTTCTTCTCTCCATATGGGCTGGGCTGGGCAGCGCCAAACAATGTACTCATCCAATTGCTTTCTTGTTTTACCGATAAAGGGAGGAGAGGGTGGGGTGAGTAGGAGCACATACTTTTTTTACCACATCGGTATTCAACTTCTTTTCACTCTAATAACTATGGAAGCTATGAAGATCCAAGACATAAGAACACAGCGGAAGTCTTGCGTTGAAACCGGAAAACCCCAAGGTCAAAACCCCCTAACTAGTCTGACCGCCAACGACTGGCCGATCCGACCGCTTGATGGCTGGTTTGACAGCCTCAGGCACGGTCTGACCATCAGCTGTAGGATCAGCAGCCCAAGATGATCTCAAATCGACTCGACTTTTGATTTCGATGTCCAAATCACCTGAGATTTCAAACACAACTCATCAAGAAAGTCATAAATATATTTTAATCGACGATCGAAGCCAAGATTCTACGAATTTCTTAAATGGGGTTAAGAAGGCATGTAAACAAAAGAAATTCAAAGTTTGATCCGAAAGCTTACTCGTTGGTGGAAGATGGCCCTAGATCAATTCCCATAGTATTGGCAAGCTAGATCACAACAAAAGACGCAATTAAAACCCTAGGAACACAAAAAAAAATAAAGACATCAAAGAGAGCAAGAACAAGATAGAACTCATTTTAGGGCAAACCATGCTTGGATTGATTCAACCAATTATTGATTTACAACCACTCCACCATGGAAGACAAAAGCTCAACACTTAGCACTCAATCGATCCATCTCCCTCAAACCCTAGCCTCCTCTATCTCCACTTTTCCCAAATCACAAACTAGGGTTTCCTATACTTGAGAGGGTTGAGGTGCAAATCCAACCTCTCTCTCTCTTATAGCAGAGGCTAGGTCTAAAGATAATCTTATCGGGTACCCATTAAGCTCACACACAAATTGGTTTACACTCACGCATGCTTATCAAAGCGGATGACGAATCGGGTAGGGTCCATCGAATCCGTCTCTTCGTGAACTTTATCTTCTCTTAACCTAAATTGTCTCCCCTTACGCTGTCTTATGCCGTGGTTTCTCCAAGGTCACCAACCCGATATTTTGGTGAAAATACCAAAATAACCCTTCTCGATCCTTCTTCAAAGGTCAAGTTCAATCATCGTGAAGCAATCCTATGTTTTGCCACATGTAGGTTCATCAATGACTCTTCATGTCGGCAAATCTCTCCTATCTGGCTCCCACCGAAATCACCATGACACCTGCACCGACCCGAAGCCAATTGATGTAACCTGTTGCACCGAACTTCTCGTTTGATTGCTCTTGTCCATCTTATGCCATGCTTGAGTCTAATCACTTTACCCAGCATGTCGTATAATTATTTATTATTTATTTATTATTTGCTCCTATCGTATAATTACAGAGGACGATCCAACGCAGACCGAGTAGTTGATCCATAATTCTTCAACGCAGATATTTTCTACAACACAAAGGCAAGTTTACCTCTTGAACATCAACCTAATTATATTAAATGTAAACGTTACTTTGTTATATCATTATACATATGTTCATGAAAATTATGTTCCAAAATCAACTCGGATAAAAGAAGATGAAAGAGAAAAGAGATGATGAAATGAGAAAGAGACAGTACAACTGGGAAGAGCCGTTGTACTGCAAGAGAAAAATTAAGGCTGGTAAAGGGGGCCCATGGCAGAAAAAAGAGATAAGGGGAGAGGTGGGACCCTTTATATTTGGGTAATATATAAGGACAAACAAAACTCTTACTTAGATCAGAGGCCGTATTCAATTGCTAAATATTTTTTTCGTTTCGGCGGGCAATCCTCTCCACATCGAGTAAGTAATATGTGTGAGTGGTGTGATTATGGAGGAACCCAGAACCGGCAAGAGCCCGAAAGTGGGGGATCCAAGGCGATATAGTACCACATGGTGGAGTGTTGGGTCTGGAGACCCAACCCAACCAACATTATTGGAACTTGGTGGAGGACTCGGTGAGCGCCCCAGGACACCGACATAAAATAATAGGTGGAGAATTAATCACATAACTTGAAAAACGTTCTATATTATGAACTCAAACTTCATCAAAGGAAATGCAGGGGATCTAGCTCGAGAAAGCTCAGAGTAGCTATAGGTAAGTTGTACAAAGCCTGCGCAGTGCTAAATAAAATCAGAATTCATGAGTGTCTCCTGGATTGGAGTCTACGGGAACCGCTAGGTATCTATTCTCTCTTCGAGTGATAAGTAGTCTTTTTAGTATTAAAACTTGCAACATAAAGTTTGAAAAAGTATTTATTTTTAGAAACATAGATGAGCTAGAAAAATATGATAACGAACAGAGATGAGTCATACAGTGCATCTTTTGCTATTTATGCTTGCTGAGTACACTAGTACTCAATATTGCTATTATTCTCATTTGTTAGATCCTAGTCCGTCCAACTACCCTGAGTGGGACGAATGACACGCAGGTGCCGATAAGACCACCGGAGATGAGGACACTTACTACGAGGAGCAGGGCGAGGTGGACACCATATTTGGTGTGTGGGACGAGTAGACGACCAGTAGAGTATGGCAGGCAAGCGAGGGGACTTAGTCCCATTTTACAGTTGTAAATTACCACTTTTAATAAAGACCATAGCCTGGCGTGGTTGAATGCTGTAATAAAGTATAGTTTCTATCTTATTATTCTGCGGTATTAACTCTAGTAAAGCTTACTATTCGTCGGAGCGGTGTCCTACCGGTAGATGAATAGTAATCCGTATGCTTAAGTGTGATTATCCTCCGGGGTAATGACACGGGCCGTCGCATCTAGTATCAGAGCAATCAGTTAGGGCCACGCTAATAAAATAGAACTCCAGCAAGAACCTAAGTATGCTTTTCTCGCTTGCTATATTGCATTAAGTACACTATTAATTCTTGATTCCATATCAATTTCTATTCCAATCTCGTCTCAAATGTATTATGTTAAAAAGCTTATCTTTCTTAAAGTGGCATCCATACTAATATAGAACCATCCCTTTTTGACTAGGTTCAGCATTCTGTCCAAGAGAGTGTTGGGGGAGCACGTTATTGTCGTAGGATCTGTATTGTGTTCTCTCATTCGAGTAGGTTGTCAGGCTAGCAGCTCAACCTAGGATAGATTGCGTAAAAGTGTAGGCGATGGGTTTTCATTTTAAGATTATAGATTGTAGTGCTTGGACTAGAGGCATAGAGTAGAATTCTGGCATGTACACGCTTCTCCACTTGTGGATAATTATATACCATACCCATAAGAAATCATTACCTTTTTCATCTGTATAATTAAAATGACCCGTCAGTATTCTAAAATAAAGCAAGTGTAATTAAAGAAACAAAATAAAGATTGATAGTGTAAAAGAACGTGACTTATCCCAATTCTGAATATCAGATTTCCCGAACGAGTGGTTCGTTCCACTCCGAGCGTGTAGCTCTGGCATACTGGAGCGAAGTCTTGAGCATACTCAGGAATGAACCCTGAGCAGTCCCAAATATGTGATTTGGGTGGACTCAAGCCAGCTCTCGAGCGTACCTAGGTATGTGGATCCAATGTAGTGTAGATTCGCACCAAAGGTAAGCTCTGAACAATCCCAGACCTGTGGATTTGGGTGGTCTCGAGAAAGGGTCTCGAGCGTGACTGAATACCAGAAACTCAGCTAGTCCCAAACCCGTGGATTTGTTTGTTGATGAATTCTAGTTGTTTTTTCTATCAGAAAAGTGCCCTTCTGCTGCCGTTTCTCTGATAAGATGGTGACTGCTGAGTGACTGAGGTTAGCAGATAATGTTTGCTCATAGTGGCGGTCACAGTCCTGAAACGAAATGGTGATGCCTTGTGTAAACTCGATACACGACCGGTGCCACTACCTGCTTTTCTGCCCGGATTGGCCGTGGCGCTTCTGGTAAATTCGAATCGACGAAAGCTGATGGAGAAGCTTTCGGCGCCATCTCAAAAGGCTCGTGGAAAAAAAGAGCACCGGAAATGGGTGGACGGAATCAACCGGCCGCCGGGAACGCCGGCCCGGCTGACGGAGGAGTCGGGCCGGAGGCGCGTGCTCAGTGAAGCCTTCGTACGACTGCCGATGAATTGCCGCTAGAGTACACATCTTGTAGTGTACTTTCCTCCGTCTTGCATCTTGTACTTTGCAAAAGTTCTCCCAAACACCACAAAAAGTAGCACGTTTAGCAGCCAGTGGATGGAGCATCGGTGCCTGACTGTAAATCAGCCACCCAGTCCGCTTTAACAAATGGCACTTTCTATCAACCGATATAATGATTCCCGTCGAGCACAAAACACAAAGCATACACCGCACAAGAGGAAAGGCACGCACCACTAGACAGGAGAGGGGAGAAGGAAAAGAGGAGATCAAGCAGCAGAAGAAACTTCGCCGTCGTTTCGTTGTAACCGGCCGTACGGCGGGAGAGCGACGCGAGTGGAAAGAAAGATGGCCCGTCTCGTAGCTTGCAAGCTATGCGACGACGAGAAAAGCACTCCCACATTTAAGACAAGAGAGATCGAGCTGGTGCTGTTGCTAACCCCCTCCCCGTCCTGTTGCTTGCGAGCGACGCTGCCGCGACGAGTCGCCGTCGAAAACTACATGCACAAACGGAGGACCAAGCGCGGTCACACGTACTGTCGGTACTGACGTAACACTCCACCGTCGGGAGAGGGAAAAACACGAGACACAGAGATTCTCCTCGTGGCAAAAGATCGTTCGCGCTCTGGTGCTCCGTGCAACTAGAGTTCTACCGTTCTCACCATCAGCCAATTATGCTGTGGTGGTCTGCATTAGTTGCAAGTTAGACTAATCAGCCTGCGATGAAGCTCGTACAAAACTGCAAATCACTTTCCCTTGGGAGGTACTAATCACTTTCTTTTGGTGGCATCACGTGCGGATCCAGAAAAATAAGTCACTGTGGTCACCACACACTAACCTCACTTGAGTTTATGGAGTAACCTCTTGTATACATAGTATGTTGCCATGAATTATACGTAAAGTAGTCAGGGTCACGTAACTCTGACCACTCCACTTTGATCCGCCCCATGGGTTGCGTTGAAACACTTCCTAACTATAATTTCTAGTTTGTACTGCACCCTGTGCATTAGTACATTTTGTTAAGGGGGATGGACATATTTGCCACACCACTTTATACTCAATTGTCAGAATGTCACTCAATATGTCAATGATATATGGCCCTAGGACCCACATATCATTGAGATATGGTGTGACATTCTGGTAATTGTACATAAATTTAATAGCAAAACTTTAATAATCCCTTTTGTTAATGCCTTCACGTGCCAAACTAGATGAGGCGGAGGTGCACATATTTCCAATGCACGTCCAAATGCTAGAAATTGAGTAGAAATCGCAATTTCTTTACACAAAATCACAACAATTTTTAGTTAAGTGTTAAATAGCAATAAAAAATTAACTCTCTTCCTACAGATTGGAAACGAACGAACACGTGCCACTGTTGCGTGGGTACAACCTGACGCCAACGGCCGGGCCCGCGCAGCAGTAACCGCCGTCCTCCTGCCTCCTCAAATACGAACACGACGACCGCACCCCCACCAGAGTACCAGACCAGAGACCACCACTCCACTACACTTCGGGCAGAGCATCCGATACTACTGCTACTGCTACTGCCACTGCCACTACCAGTCCAGTGTATCATCCATCACGCAGCGGCAGCGCCATGCCGGCGGCGGACGCCGTCATCAAGCCGCTGCCGCGAGCGCTCTCCCTCGCGGCGGCGGCCGCGGCGACCGCCACGACGTCCCTCCTCCTCATCTCCGTTGTCGTCTCCCGCTCCCGCTCCCACTCCTCCTCGCCTCCCCCGTCTAGCAGCGCCTCCACCGCCGCGCTCCCCCCGGCGCCTGCCCCCTCGCCGCTCCCGGAGCACCCCCACCCCCCGCCGCCGCCCGTCCCGCCCTGCCCGCCCAACGGCTCCCAACACATCCCCTGCCACGAGTCCCCCTCCGGCGAGCGCCACTGCCCCCCACCGCCGCCGCCGCCGCCGCCTCCCCACCCGCCCAAGGACCCACCGCCTCACCCGCCGCATCCCCCGCACCCTCCGCCGCCGCCACCCTGCCGCGTGCCACCGCCGCCCGGGTACCAACCGCCCCCGCCGTGGCCCGCTCGGCGGGAGCGCGCGCGGTTCGCTAACACGGAGCTCCCTATGATGACCGTGGCCAAGGTGGCGGCCGGCCAGGACCCCGTGCGCGCGCGTGGGGACTGGCTGGTGTTCCCCGAGGGGGTGGGGACTTACGTCGAGCAGCTGGAGCTCATGGTGCCGCTCCGCGGCGGCGCGGTGCGAACGGCGCTCGACGTAGGATGCGGGGTGAGCTGTTGATTTTTAAGAATTTCCTTTTTTTTTTTAAAAAAAAAGAAGTTATTATCTGGGGCGTTGGGTCTTCGAAGAACACTGAATAGTGAATGGTTAAAGTTGATCACTGTGTCTTGTCAACTTGATTTCTGAATAATTAATGGTTAAAGCTAATAACTGAACATTGAGTGGTTTAATGTGATGTCTGTCTCTGTTTGTGTGACAGGTTGCGAGCTTTGGGAACTACCTGTTGAGCTATGGCATCCTGACCATGTCTATTGCTCCGAGGGACAGACATGAAGCACATGTCCAGTTCGCCTTGGAGCGTGGACTGCCTGCGATGATCGGAGCGCTTGGTGCTCACAGGCTACCATACCCGTCAAGGTCCTTTGACATGGTGCACTGCGCGGGATGCCTTGTTCCATGTACTACTCATGGTAGGACATGCACTAAATTGATACTATCCGCGACAAAGCATATTTCCTGATGTCTTGTTCATTAAACTTGTCTTTGTGTCTAGCTTATAATTGTATATATCATTAGTTTCTTGAAAGTTTAAATCTCTATTGGCAAATACTGCAGTCAGTGAGCAGAACTGTGGCCGATATGTTAATGTGAAGTACTAAAGCATTACGTTGTGTGGTGGATTGCTTTTGTTCTCATTCACCTATAGCTGATTCCAGATGGACTCTATATGCTGGAAATTGACCGTCTTCTCCAACCTGGTGGCTATTGGGTTTTGTCTACGCCACCCTTCAGCTGGAAATCACCATACAATGGTTTGAACCAAACGGTCAAGGACCTGCAAGTCGAGCAATTAGCTATGGAAGATATGGCAAAAACTTTGTTGGACAAAGGTGGCAGAGAAGGGCGCAATTGCTGTTTGGAGAAAGCCTACAAATCATCTGCAGTGTGCCCAAGAAGCTAAGCTCTTGAGATCACCACCGTTCTGCACAGGAGATGACCCGGATAGTGCTTGGTAACGTTTTCCTTGTCACCTTGTAACTTTGCTTGTCTATGCATCTTTTATGGTGAAGCATAATATAGCACAGTTTTATTTCTGTTATCTGACCGTAATATCATGACATCATCTGCCTATTTCCTGATCATCTGTGGCTTTCAAAATCCTTGTATAGCTGTAAAGGCTAATTCTCTGAAATAGTTGAATATAGTATCTGGAGCATTTCAGGAGAGTTTACAATACAACTAAAATAAACTTTATCCAAGTTGTACCTTGAGTGCAATAAAGTGCATCTGAGTCAAAGTACAAGTACAGCACCAGTGTATCCAAGGAGCTTACTGCCAAACAGGAAAAAAAAAGACACTTGTTTAGTCATTGGGTAATCTAGTATATAACTCCGTTGTTTGCATTGAAGGATTAGTCATACAATTTGTCAAATATGACAATCTCATAAAGGATGAATGGACTTTTCTGCTATATTACAGGTACGTAAATATTTCAATGTGTATATCTCGTCTTCCAAGAGTTGAACTTGTTAGTGATATTGCTGGTGGTGCCGTGGAGAAGTGGCCTCAAAGACTCGCCGCAGTGCCACCAAGGATAGCCAATGGGGAAATGAAGGGGATGTCCGTTCAGACATACAGACATGACAATTTAATTTGGAAGAAAAGAGTTGATTTCTACGGAACATATTTGAAAGATTTATCTCATGGGAGTTACAGAAATGTCATGGACATGAATGCTGGCTTTGGTGGTTTTGCTGCTGCTATGTCCAAATACCCTGTTTGGGTCATGAATGTGGTTCCTGCAAATATAACAGATAATACTCTTGGTATCATGTATGAGCGTGGCCTCATTGGAACATACATGGACTGGTAAGGTGACAGAGCAGATACTTTCTTGTAATGGAGTACTGTTTCTGTTTTTCCTGTAAGATGTAGAAAACAACTCACTCACTATCCTGAGTCATTAATTTCGTCAGGTGCGAGGCTTTCTCTACTTATCCGCGTACATATGATCTGATACATGCTAATGGAGTATTCAGCTTGTACATTGACAAGTAAGTGACTCCTCATTACTCACTTTGCTCAATTATACTTGTTCTTGTTCTGAGGCAGAACAGCCTCAGAAAGAGACAAAAAATACATTTCTACTTCGGCTATATAAGGCTTCTGGTTCACTTAGTTTGGTAGCGCCAAACTGTACTTAAACATTAAGAAGTACCCACTGTCCTATCCAGGGATCACATAACCGGTACCGGCAAGGATCCCGTTCGCTGACCGGGAACGGTAACCGGCCGGTTACCAGTTTTCCCGTTTTTTTCCCATATGAAATTCGCTCAAATTTGATTAAAAACCATCCAAAATTCAAAAATTAGAATTTGAACTTGCAAAACCGGAAAAACCGGCCCGGATTTTGAATCCTAGACCCCGGCCGGTAACCGGCGGTTACCGGCAAGGATTTTATTCCCTGGTCCTACCCATCACATTGTTCAGTTAATTTGCTAGTGTCATGTCTACTTAGAGCATGTACGATGGGCTTATATCAGCCGTGTATAGCATTTGCCACATAGGACTTTTGGTGACGTGGATGAAAGAGAATGAAGAGAGAGAATATTACTGTCTATAATCCTGCAGCCGACTGTAGCACCAAAACCAAGAAAAAGCATTAAAGATTGTGTGTTGTCTACAATCCTATAGCCGGCTGTATCATCACAACCCATTGTATGAGCTGTTTTAGTGCTGTCTATAGGTGACATGGATAGTTGCTATAGACAGCAGCTGTCTGTACCATTGTACATGCCCTTAGACATTAAGTAGTAGCCACCACCCGTCCTTTGGATACTGGCTTACTGGATTTGCTTTTCTGAAGTAAAGCAAGTACTAACTGACATGAAATGGGCCCTGCTTAAGGCAGTGCTTGATTCCCTTCATTCCTGAAGAATAGAATGCTTTCACAAAGCACATGAAGTCATGAACAATTCTTAGTTCAGAATAGTCACCATGCAGGTGAAGACATTCTAGTTCACTGCTCCATCTTGACACTAAGCTATCTTCAGGTGTGGCATTCTGGATATCCTGCTTGAGATGGATCGCATTCTCCGGCCAGGGGCCGCCTCGATAATTCGAGACGCAGCTGACGTCGTTCTGAAAGTAAAGGAGGCTGCAGATCGGCTACAGTGGCATAGCCGAATTGTCGATACAGAGAATGGGGCCTTAGGTCCTGAGAAGCTTCTCATCGTGGACAATTCTCTCCCACTCCCTGGGAGTTAAAGCTAGCAGCAAAACACTAATGGTATGAGTTAATACTGCATTATTGTAAATTCTACCTCTTCTATCATCTTCAGAATGGCGGACTAGGATCTTATTATTACCTGTACAGATGGAAGAGTACAAGGCGAGGCTACACTTACAGTTGCATATCCAGATAGGTGAATAATCCAATACATACATGTGAGCTGTTGACTCCAGTAAAAAAACGAGCATCGTTCCAACATGTTGTTGGGTGTGTACATGCAACCAAGCTCGACTCTGTAGAGACATATTCTCTGTATATTTGTACAGCTGTACACATTTTGTGAGAAGTGATGCATATGTGAGGAATTAGTCAAATCCGTTTTGAGTCTGCCTTGGTTTGCTCGCTAAGCAATGTTCATGATTCATGAAGGCATCTACGACTTCTGTAATCTATAGCACAGTGTAAAAGAGAGCTGAGATTGGGTTGCCTTATCTGGTACGTTCTTCTTCCAAGTTCAGACTAGGATGCCAAAAGAGCTGTTTGTTTGGATCCGGATACTCCGTAGCAATGCAGAGGAACACTGTGTAAACAGTGCTTTTGTGAGTGGTACATGCAACCAAGCTTGACTCTGTAGAGACATATTCTCTGTATATTTGTACAACTGTACACATTTTGTGAGAAGTGATGTATATGTGAGGAATTAGTCAAATCCGTTTTGAGTCTGCCTTGGTTTGCTCGCTAAGCAATGTTCATGATTCATGAAGGCATCTATGACTTCTGTCATCTATATAGCACAGTGTAAAAGTGTGCTCTGCAGTACACTGTGTAGCAGTGCAATGCACATGGAAATCACAGTAGCAATACATCTGATCTTTCTATTTTTGATCGGACTGTAGAGATTGCTTCTAATGCCATAGCACCGTAGATCTTTTGCATTGTAGACTTAAATGCTGATGATCCAATCTTGTTTGTTTAGGTAGGGTGCTGCACAAGTAAAGTGCAAAATCGAGTATGGACATGATTTGCTCATGACATAGTGGAAACTGTTATAACTGCCACGTGGATGGACTGCAGGTGTCCTCGCTGTGGTGCTGGACTCACAGGACGATCGGGTGGTTCTTTTCCTTCTGCCAATGCTTCATTTACCAACTGGACAATGTCATTAGCGCTGTGCTTGTTAATTTACACTGCCGTCCTCCAATTCGTTTTCGCTTTTCTTATAAATGACGCCCAATCAAATTTGTCAAGGCACTGACCCCAAAAAAACACTTATGATCAAATATGAACTTATGGCCAGCGGAAGCATAGTCTACCTGTACAACACCTTCTCTCTGGGTTGATAACCAGAGTTAAACTCTCACCGACCACGGGTTGGGTAGTATGGATTTTTCACTTTAATTGTCCGAAGTTTAAAGTAATTACTTGTGAAACTTAAGACGACTAGGCTCCACACCCTCTCGGGAAAAAAAAGAGAACTCATGCTTGACACCACAGTTAAATCATGGTCTAATCTACACCATAAGCAAATCCAATCATAGACTACATTGTCATATATTTTCTCACAGAACATGATCTAAGAATAGGAAGAAGAAGAAGAAAACTTCTTTTTTTTTCTTCGGTTAAAAATGGCATTTCGGAACCAGTAAAACCCCAACAGAAAAACCAGTAGCGGCGTAACTGACACGTGGGCCCGACTGAGCTGCCTCCTCCTGAGCGGGCCCACCGGCAGGGACGCATCCGGCCGTTCCATTTCCTCGCCGTTTATACCGGCCACTTTACCAGCTTCTTCGGTTCTTCAGCGCAACAACGCGCTATAAAGTGCGGCCACCGCCACCGCCACCGCCACCGCCTCACACCCCCGAGACGAAGCCGACGAAGGAAGCGACGCCGCCGACCCGGCAAACTCCCAGGAGGTAGGTATCGCGGCCACAAATCCTTTGCCCAAAATCCCACCGCCTTCGAGTCTGTTTGATCCCTCCGTTTTCGTTTTGCCTCGCGAAATGCGATTCACAGAGTGGGGGTAAAATAGAGCAAAGAGAGAGTAATGTGGCGTCGCTGGATTTGCTGCAATTGTCAAGTGAAAGAGTTTGATCAGCTTGAAGATGGACATGTCAAGATCCCACCAAATAACGTAGATGGTACGATCATTTGACCTTGCTTGAATCCTCTATTTTCTTTTTTCTAATTCTCATGCCATTTTAAAACATAAAGTATGTTTCTGCTGCTTTATCTAAGATTCACCTTTCTATAAATAATTTGATGTTATTTTCTCCTCTCTTTTTTAAAGGAATGACAAAAGGTTCGAAAGATTCTGCTACTGGAAAAACCGAGCCACGCAATCCAGCTCTCCCTATCAATATTCCTGTTCTATCCTTGGATGAACTGATAGAAAAGACTGATGATTTTGGGTTGAAGGCTTTGATAGGTGAAGGGTCATATGGGAGAGTGTACTATGCTGTCCTTGATAATGGGACAAAATTGGCAGTGAAGAAACTTGATTCTACTGAAAATGTGCCCACATCAGAATTCTTGACCCAGGTTGGCTTGCTATTAAGATTGGAATTATTCTTTTGGTTATACCATTGGCACTTTTCAACAGATGAAGGGTTCCTAAACAGTGATGCTTACTTTCTGATGCTAGGTTTCCTTGGTTTCGAGATTGAAACATGACAACTTCGTAGATATGTTGGGGTACTGTATGGAGCGCAATCTTCGCATAGTAGCCTATGAATTTGCCACCATGGGTTCTCTGCGTGATGTTCTACATGGTACGATTCTGCATAGCCATCATGCTCTACATTCTGATAATAAAAGTTTCTATTCCTGTTAGTAACTTGGGAATTGGGGTAGTATTGCTAAGCGGATTATTTGTAATTAAGTGTTTTTTTAACTTGTGCTAACAGGAAGAAGTGGAGTACAAGGTGCACAACCTGGTCCAACACTTGATTGGATGCAGCGAGTGAAAATTGCTGTTGATGCTGCTAAAGGACTCAAATATCTGCATGAGAAGGTTCAGCCTTCTATTGTACATAGGGATATTAGATCAAGTAACATCCTTTTATTTGAGGACTTCAAGGCAAAGATTGCAGACTTCAATCTCTCAAATCAAGCTCCAGATATGGCTGCTCGGCTGCATTCTACTCGCGTGTTGGGAACATTCGGTTATCATGCTCCGGAGTAAAATCCTATACTACGAAATATTTATGACGAATTAATATTTGGATCACTATTTTACAGATAATTTGCAGTTTTTCTGTATTGAGTGTACCTGTCTAATTAACTTTGCGAAAGATCAATAGGCCATGTGATATTTTTATCGTTTGTTGAAAAGGAAGAAAATACTCATGTCGATAGATAAGTAAATTTATAAGTTATAATTCCTCAAGCAACATTAGAAACCAATCTTACTCTGGCATTTTTTTTTTACTCAAGCAGTAAGTATTTTATCTGGTACTAACCAGTTGCTTCTGTAACTAACCAGAAACTAGTAATCTCCACCTAGCTAGCACCTAGCAGTAACCACTTTGGTACTGGGGAATCGGTCATCAAAGTCTTGACTGAAGTGATGCCATTGTCTGATGAATCCTAAAAATGCATATTACTATATTTATATAACACCATTTTTTTCTAATATTGAGCACACTATATAAACTTTCTGCAGATATGCAATGACTGGTCAGCTGACCCAGAAAAGTGACGTATATAGCTTTGGAGTTGTTCTCTTGGAACTTCTGACAGGAAGAAAGCCAGTGGACCATACAATGCCTAGAGGGCAACAGAGCCTGGTTACATGGGTAAGGCTCACTTCCCAGTTTACTCATTACTGATGATAACAAGACAGGCCCCATCCTTAATTGGAGACTTTGTTAACTAGTACTCTGAGCATGTCTCGCATCTGTTGTTCAGGCTACACCGAGATTAACTGAAGACAAGGTGAAGCAGTGTATAGATCCCCGGTTGAATGGTGAATATCCACCAAAAGGAGTTGCAAAGGTCTCACGCTCTCTCTCTCTCCCACACACACTATGACACTAGCGTGTCAAGTCATAAACCTATTTTTTCAATGTCATTCTTTTCTTTAACATTTTTCACCATTGCACTGTCCTAATGCAGCTTGCGGCAGTAACAGCTTTGTGCGTGCAATATGAAGCCGAGTTCCGCCCAAATATGAGCATTGTGGTGAAGGCTTTATCTCCACTACTCATAAACAATCAAACTCCACCTGCACAACCACCAGCTCTGGACAGTTGACATACAGAATTTAACCAAAGAAATAAGTTGGTTCATTCGTCAGTACTTTGTTATTAGATATCTAATTGTATTTAAGGGTCAGGACGTTATGCTTGGTGTTGAGATAATTTGGACGAACAATGTTCACTTGCCTCATGCTGCTACGGGACAACAAGAGGCGCAGGGAGAGGGGGGCTGGCTTGCCAACCCCTTAAATTTGCACTATAATCTTGTACATTTTGAGAAATATTACTATAGTTAGTGCTATTTGACCCATCATCAAATGAAATTACACTGTATAACGACCTCCCTCATCCTTAAATCCTGGCTCCCCTGGTGAACAACTTTCCACATCTTGCAATACCTATTATTAGGTTGCAAATATGCTAGGAACAGCTTGGGTGATATGCCACTCAAGAAAATGGAGCCATCTTATCTGTCATATTTCCGCAACTAACTGCATGGAAGACATCTTTTGGAGGAACGCATTAACAAATTTTTTTTTAAAAAAAGTTTGACAACGGAATATCTGCAGAAAGCAGCGTCAACAGTTTTCGCATTCATTGAAAACAGTGCAATATGCTTGCTCGATCTTCCATTGTAGTCAGGAAAGAAGTACGCTTTCTCAATTGCCCGGGTCGAAATTCTTTGTAGAAAATAGTGCTAGAAAGGAAGAATCTAGGTATGTTGTTGCTGTTATTGTACAAACAAGCCTCTAGTTTGTTTCGATAGGATCATCATCGCGTGCATCAGAAATTCAGAATCAGATGTGCCGCACAAACTTGAGTACCCACAATGAGCACATCCATTACAAAGCACTACTCCCTAGTACAGCAGGTTAGATGTCATTGGCACAAAGCAGACCAAGCTTATCTCAAACATAAAACAGTACTATTGCTACAGGCTCAGCAGTAATTAATTTCTTAAATACTAATTCAGTAAAAATTCTGTCGCCGAAATTTCGTCAGTAACCGCCGATTACCGGTGTTATCGGTGGGGCCCAATAATTTTTTATACCGGACAAAAAAATGGATTTATTTAATTTTCATCCAAATTCAAATTTAAATTCAAAATTTAGATAAATTTTGTCTTTACATCTGAAAATTTCAAATTTTAATTAAAAATTTCAACCGAAATTTCCGGTAACCGGCGAAAACCGGTGTTATCATTACCCTCCGATAAAAAATTCTTACCAGTAATGTTTTCCCTGAATACTATACAAAGCCCTCAGAATAGCCAAACAAACAAATACTCCACAATCTAGCAGCAAGAATGTTCTGCCTGAAGAAGTTGCCTATTTACAGGTGCCAATGGTTGCGCTGTTCGCACAAAAAAAGGTACAACAAATAGGGGAAAGAAAAAAAAAAAAACGGAGAGGTCTCAGCATGGTCCTTCAGGCTTACTACTCCCTCATGTGCAGATGGTCCTTCAGGCTTACGACTCCATCATGTGCAGACGGTCCTTCAGGCTTACTACTCCATCATGTGCAGACTAACACCAAGGTCCTTCAGAAGATTTCAATCTGCACATTTGGGTAGTCTTTCGGTGAAAGAAACCTGAAGGCTAATCCTTCCCAGTATCCAAGGACGCGATCATCTGTTGTCATCCTCGGTTCTACGGACATGCGCCTCAGAGCTACCGCGTTGTCAAGGATGTACCATGTCAACTCAAGCTGGCCTTTCAGACCAATAAACCTGAAATGTCAACCCGCTCAAGATGAAAATGGGTTCATGGTGGAATACGCCAGGAAGCTTCAGGTTCATAGGAAAATGCTGTCCCTGACCCATGTGGACCCATCTGAAACTGTTGGACCGTGTGAGCGATTAAAGAGGGTTGAATAGTAGTCTACTTTTTTCCGTATGGAATTCACTCTTTTTCACTCCAATAGCCATGTGAAGCTACGAAAATAAGGTCTAAAAATCACATCGAAAGAATTGAGCTGAAACCAAAATGATCAACCATCAATCCCCCTCTGCCGGTTTGACCGCCATGTAATGGATGGTCTGACAGCTTGAGCGGTCTGACCTCTCTCAGGGACAATCTGGCCTCTCCTCATACTAACAGAAAAATCAGCACGATTTTGGATCTACAGAATGACATAACTTTTGATCTATAAATTCAAATAACTTGGAATTTTATATACAACTCAACAAGAAGGTCAGTAACATATTCTAATCGAAGATCTCGATAATCATAGACAAGATTCCAAGATTTTCTTGTTTGAGTGCAAGAGGGCTCAAAACTAGGTGAAAAAAATAAAACTTGGTCCAAAGACTTGCTCATAGATTAAAGATGGTCAAGATGACCTTATATCAACTTCTACAAGTCCTAACAAACTAGATCATATAAAAAAAAAACAAGGCAAAACTCCTAAAACACGAGAATCCAAAATCTAAAAAAGAAGAGCAAGAACAAGAGACAAATCATCTTTGCATGAATTTGATTGGATTGATATTGAGGAATTGGGGGTTTATAGTCACTCCAACATGGAGGACAAAAGCTCACTCATGAGCACCTAATCCCACAAATTCTCTCAATACATCTCTCAAATCCTAGTCTCTTCTACTCTCTCCACTCTCCCCCAAATCTTAAATTAGGGTTTCTAGGCTTGGTTAGTGTGCAAATTCCACATCACCCTTTATATAGTGGAGGCTAGGACTAGAGAGAAACCCTAATGGGCATCCGTTAAACCCACACACAAATAGGTCTCTCACTCACACACGCTTCTCAAAGTATATGACGATCTAGTGCTCTCGAATTCGTCTGTTCTTGATCTTGTCCTCCTCATGACCTAAATTACTTCTCCTTTGCACCGTCATGCGTCACGATTTCTCTAAGGTCACTAATCCAGTATTTTAGTGAAGCTTTTATCCTTAACCGAGTCCAATCTTGTAAAACAATTTCATACTTTGCCACGCGTAGGTTCACTAATTGCTTTTCTCATGTCAGCAAAGTCTCTCCCACCTGGCTCCCACCGGACCCCCTCGATACTTGCACCGGCTCAAGCCACTTGATACAACTCGTTGCATCAAACTTTTCATCCTTGTCCATCTTGTACCTTGCTTAAGATCAACCACTTCACTCGGCATTCTTAATTGTTCTGGATCTTGATTTTACTAAACCAAGTGCTGGTCATCCTTGCTGTTGACCGTAGTTGACTCCAACCTTCCTTGCACAACTATAGACCAATAATTCGATTTCGAGCATAAGTTCTCGGCAACTTGACCCACGTTAGCCAAAACATGCATCATGCAACACATATGCACCAATTCCACGACCCTAAGTTAATTCCCGAATTTCAGCTCACAACACAACTCAATGTTCGCTGAATTCGCCACGGCCAGTCTGACCGCGCCCACTGGTAACAGGGCACCAATCTAACCATCATGGTGTGGTAGGTCTGGCCTCTTCCCAAAACTAGAAAACATCTATCTCTGGACTTTTCAGTTAATCTCTAACTAGTTTCAAGTCCAGTTTTCATTTTGAATGACACCTGATGCAAACACATCTCCAAACACTCCCACACAATCTTCGTTCAAAAAAAAAAGCACTCCCACACAAGTATTTTGTGCCCATTTACCCCAAGGCTGCATCACTGGTCTGACCTCCAATCAGACCGCTCGGCAAAGCCAATCAGACCGCCCCCAATGTCCGGTTAGACCGCTTAGCACCTAACAACAAGCCAGTTTTTGCAAAATAAAGAGCTAACTTCCAAACTCTTCAACAACGATGTCAATTGTTTATTAGCAAATGTAAAACCAAACCACATGATATCTATAGAAACAAAAACCATGGAAAGTTAGATAATTATTATGCGATCAGCGAAAGAGATTGAAACTTACTGTTATACTCAAGACGATCAGAGAGTACAACTGAACTTAGCAGTAGGTAGCACTAGCATCTTTCATGAAAAGATGTACAGTGCTGAGGATATCAGTTACTGTGCAGGGGACAACCTACCGTTTTTCTGTGAACAAAGGATAAAGGGATAATAAAATGAAGAGGTAGCCAAAGATGCACAGACAAGTCACAGTACTCCAACTATAGCGACAGAAAAGCCTGCTCTATGAACCACCAAGTCTATACAAAGGAAAATGACATAACATATCTCAAAACACAGTATACCCTAATGCATTAAGCTACGCTCAGACAAAAATTATTAACCAATCAGAAGTAGTATTTAACACTTAGAATTACAGTTCCATGGAGTCAGATGTAGTATAAGCAGTCCATGTTAACTATGGCAGATTAAAGGTGACAAGCACAAATCAGAGTTTTTGTCTCAAAGATAAAAGACATGCACGAGAGGAAGAGGGGCATCTACATCTAACTCGAGTCTTTGCAGAAGAGGGGCAACCTCCAGAAAACTCGCTTAACGAAGAATCACTTACTGAGGCCCTGTTTGGAGAGCTTGAAGCTGGCTTCGGGCTAGCTTCGTAACAACTTATCAAGTAAGCCAAAGTCGAAGCACATGAGAAAGCCAAAGCAAGCCACGACCAACTTATTAGGCTTTTTGCGGAAGGGGTACACCTATTTGCTATTGTGTCACTAAAAGTTCAACATATTTACCCACCAAATGCAACTGGTTAAAAAAGCCTTCCCATCTCCATCCATTTGATCCCTAGCCCTAGCTCCTCCACTTGGCCACCCCCAACCAGACCGTGTTGCTGCCCGAGCTCCATCCCCCAGCAAGGCTGTCCAGTCCATCCCGCCTCTCGCCGCCAATCGCCCCCGCCGCCCGAGGTCCCATCGCCCTAACACCGTTGGCCCAACCTTCGCCTTCCGTTGCTCTCGATCACCGCCGCCCTCTAGACCACCGACATCGCCGACACCCCCCGCGCACCTCCATTGCTCCCAGTCACCGCCGCCCTCTAGACTCCCGATGCTGCCAGCCCCTATGCCCTAAACCCTAGGGGGGGGCAAGATAGAGTCCTAGCATGGGGAGGTGCTGACGTGGGACACACTACCATCGTCCGGAAGGATATTCGTGCCCCTACTTTGGTCACCCCGTCGGGGGTAGTGTAGACATTTGTATCAGGCCCGAGCGCCTATAAATGTTCATTGTAACCTACACTTGTAACTTGAACTCTGATAAGAATACAAGACATACACAAACCCCCTCTGCCTCGAGCATGGGGGCACATCGACAGGAGTAGGACGTATTCTTTAATGTCCGAACCTGTATAAATCCTCATATCAACCTCTTCTTGGTAGATGTTGGCCTATCAACTAGGCCGATGTCTACCCTTATTGGTGTCAAGATTTCATCCTACGACAGGTACTTAGGTCTACTGAAGCACTACTTTTGGATGTATGTTTTTACCTCAAGAGTTCTGGCTGCACCATCATGTTTGAACATGATAATGATGTCCTTAGATATCCTTACGCACATCGGCATTTCCACTACATCCTTACATCCATTTTCCTTTCGTTTGATAAGTCGTAAGTAGAAACAATATTCAATGCCATTTTCCTAGAGTCTCTTGTCAAATTAAGTTGGCAATAAGGCATTCCCCCCCTGTGTTTCTATTTATTTACGCTTCTCTGGATTATTGCCCAGATATGACTTCCGGTGCCTTTTATATCATCAGTGAGTGAGCAGTGAAACAATTTGGAGCTTGAGGCCTCAATATTTCCTTCCTTTGCCCCTTTTATCAAATTTTTAGTAGAAATTGAAGTAACTTGTGGCAAATATTTAATCTGAAGATGTCTTCTCTAAAATACAGGCACCTGTACAGAGAGGTTTCTACTTGGAACCGACCAACATCAACATGCGAAAGTGCCTGAAAATCCATGAAGAACTGACAGAGCGTTAAAACTGTGTTAGATGTAGCACACTGCAGTCACGTACGGATACCATAAACGCTGTGTGAGCATAGTTGTGGTGGAAATTGCTGAAGATACGAGCTCAATTGATTTCTTTTTTCTTTGCCGTTCGGCACCTGCAAATAGAATTTCATTGTAGTTTGCACTTTTGTTGCTCTTGCTGGCTCGATGTCTATACTACTATAAACCCGTTAAGAGAATGAGAAATAGGTATGAACAACCCCTTTCATCTCAAAAGGAAAGGAAATTATAATGGCATGCATGACCTATATATGATTCTGGATTGCTCATCTCATACTCCATGGCCAGCATATATAGGCGTGCCCGAACGGTTTGAGCTGACTAATGACCTGCCATTTTCGTTTGAGATTTGCAAGAACCCTATTATCCTATGGCTATGAATTAATGGAAGTTTGGCTTGCCTCGCTATTTCCGGAACGTAGAAATATGTTTACTACTAGTAGGCAGTGGCTAGTAGCTGTAGAGTAGGGTTTTTTTTTTTTAAAAAAGACTACTTTTCAACCCTAACTCTAACCTTGGTACGTTTTTCAACCTTGAATTCTGAAACCGTCTAAAATAAGACCTAGAACTAACAAAATCGTGCACTTTACCCCTCTCGACCCAAATCATATAAGGTTTTGGCTAGCGCGGTATCAAGGGGGTGGAAACGGATTGAATAAAAATCGAATAGTGGTGAAACCATATTCATATTTGTATTTTTAAAACGAATACAAATACGGATTTGAATATACTCGAATGTCATAGAATACGAATTCGAATCAAATATCTACTCATTTCGATCGGATCCGAATATCCTTGTAACTTGTGTATTATGAAGATAATAATGGCATTTTCACATCATATTGTCACACTTAATCATTCTATTTTACTTATTTCACCTAAAGGAATATGAATTCACATTAAATAGAAAAACTCGTCCAACTAATCAGGCATATTGCAATAAAATATGTATATTGCTTCATCGAATACGAATAGTTCAGATAATATAACATTTCGGATGGGAAAAGTCCTTACCATATTTTTCATGCGAATTCGAATATGAATACGATTAGTTGAGAATTTGTTAACCGGATGGAAAAATCTATACCGTATTTGTATCCTATTGAATACGGTAATCGAATAATACTGATAATTCGTATCAATTTCCCATCCCTAGTGGCGTCTACATGTACAAATTTTAGTGATAGTAATGTCATATGTCAATCACATCATCTTCTTCAACTACATCTTCTCCCACTGTCTCTCTCTCTGTTCTTTTTCATCTGCAATTCCACCATTCCCTCTGACTCGACATGCACTGATGGGCCATGCCGCCACCGCCTCCCAACCCACCTCACTATCTCGCTCTCTGTCCTCGTCCACCACTTCCGCCACCTCGCAACTTTGTTCGACCACATCGCAGCGCCCGCACGATGGAGTCTTCCACAGTGAGGAACCTCTTGTTTAGGCCGGTGCTAGAGCAGCAGCAGAAGGCCATGCTGAGGAAGTGGATCGTGTCATCTCATGTTCCATATCTTGATCCATCTTTTCCCTCTATTTGAGGGATGTGGTTTAGACGGTTTCCAGAGTTTAAGGTTGAAAAACATGTTGAGGAACCGTCGCTGGCGAGTCCAGTCCGATCGATAACCTCGTAGATAAACTCAGAATCGTAAGAACAATGCATGAACACAAGAACAGAATAAGAGATAGAACACAAAGATGTAGAGGGACTTCTTGCTTCTCTTTATTCATTCATCCATCGATCAATCCTTTATAATGAATATCACCCCCTATTTATAGGCTATAACCCTGCTAGGGTTTGGGATGGGGCGCCCACTAATGGGCCGACTGCAGGGTCAGGCCCATGGTTTTCCAACACTCCCCCTTGGGCACCCATCCTTCATGTCCATGTCTCGTCGAAACTCCATAAAAACTCAGTGGGAAAAATTTGGAGAAAGAGTACATGATACACGTTCTGTTGTGATGCACGAATTGCCTCATTAAAAATCTTGGCCGAGAAACTTGAGAAAAACTCGTCAAGGGAAAAAGAGTACAATCCACCCAATTTCATTTAATCTCCTGGATTTATTCTTTGGGTACTCAATCTTTATGATCAAGCTTTAATAATGAGTTCGTGAAGGTTCTCCCCCTGAATTCTGCACTTCTCTAAGTCTCATCATTCCAATTCACATATGCATCTTTCAAAGTTAGACGCTGGAAGTGACTTAGTGAATAAATCTGCAAGATTCTCACATGACTTAGTATGTAGTACTTTAAACATGTTCTTCTTTTGCAATTCATGAGCATAGATGAACTTGGGGTTGATATGCTTTGTGAGAGAATTCTTCACATAACCCATCCAGATTTGTGCAACACAAGTCGCATTTATCTTCATAGATAATAGTGGGGGTTAGTGCGGCATTCAATCCACATGACTGCTGGATGTGGTGAATCATCCGCCGAAGCCAAGCACATTCTTGTCAAGCCTCGTGTAGTGCTATTGTTTCCGAGTGGTTCGTCGAAATCGGTACAAGACTCTGCTTAGACGATTTTATGGAATTACGGTTCCACCACATAGGAATACATAGCCTGTTTGCTATTTGGCTGTATGCGGGTCCTACAAGTACCCGTTATCTGCATTGCCATTCATAGTTAACTCTTTGTTCTTTCTGTAGAACAGACTAAATTCTTTGCTTCTTTGGAGGTATCGGAAGATGCCTTTTATTCTCTACCAATGCCTTTGGTAGGTTCTGCACTATACCTTGCTAGAAGGATCACGACAAATACAATGTCCGTTCTAGTACAGTTTGCTAAATACATTAGTGTTTCTATTGCACTTAAGTGTGGGAATTCCGGTCCCAGGACTTCCTCCCCCTCTTCTTTAGGTCTGTACGGGTCTTTGTCTTGCTGCAAAGATCTCCCGACCATTGGCACTTTCAAAGGGTATGCCTTTGCAAAGTTGAACCTTTCTAACACCTTCTGAGTGTAGGCTGACTAATGCACTAATATCTCTTCAGGTGCATGCCCAAGCTGCAAGCTTAGGCAATATTTGGTTTTCACCCAAATCTTTTATTTCGAACTCCGACTCCAGGTAAGAGCTTGCTTTCTTAATATCCTTCAGGGTTCTGATGATATTCAGATCAACTTCATACACTGAGATTATACAAAATCCATTCTGGGATCGTCGTATAAATACATAGAGATTATTCTCATTGTTCGTGTAGCCTTTCTTGCATAAAAAGTCGCTTCAAGCGATTATACCATATTCTGTCTGATTGCTTAAGTTCGTACAATGACTTTCTGAGTTTCACACTGTACATATTTCTATTTGCTCTGTTTTGATTCGGACGATAATACATTCGGTATCTTCATATAAATGTCCAATCCAATATTTCATAAAGGTATGTCGTTACCTCATCCATCAATTTCACTTCTAACTTCAAATTCACGCCATTGAGATAAATATTTAAAAGGAGTTCCGCCATGACCGGGGAATAGGTTTCTTCATAATCATCTTCGGATGTCCAGTGAAACCTTGTTCAACGAGCCTTACTTCTTTTCATTTCTCTTCGAACAAATACCCACTTATGCCCTACAAGTTGTACAAGGAGGCGTGCGGCTTCTGTGCCCAAACACCTTTCTTTTATTCGAGAGAATAATTCATTTCTATTGCCTTCTTCCAATCTGATCTTTTCTTTCATTTATCGAGCGATGTGGCTCGGATCAAGATTGATGATTGTGGCAAGTTTCTTTGCAAAGTAAGTGTCGACATTGGCTGTTGTAATATTCAAAGGTTCTCCTGAGGTCATAAAGCTTTATAACTTATTTCTTCAAGGGGCGATTCTTCTAATACTTTTACTTGCTCACCGTTGCTTCCAATTGCGGGCAAGTCCTTTAGTTTTTCACTCCGATGTGTGCACACACATCCATGCCGATGTCTCCTTCATGGGGATGTTCAATTCGTATGCCTTTTCGAAGGTTCCATACCGATGCAGTCTCAACCGGCTCCCTTCCGTTCGAGCACTTGGTGATCGGCTATGTCATGTCCTTCTTATCCTTTTTCACCAGGCGTTCCCGGTTACTTCGGATTCGAGGGACCGGAGTTCTTGTCCATTTATTCTGAGGCCTCTAGACGAGATTAGGGATACCTTCAATGGTATTTCAACCCTCTCCGGTGCATTGCTTGAAGGCAAATGCTACTTATTCACGCTCTTCAAATCACTAAAGTAGTCTGGCAGTTGATTCGCTAATACTTACGAATCAATTATCTTCTGGACTTCAATTGTCTTCTAGACTTCAATTCAATTATCTTACGACTTCTCTATTGCTTCACTAGTGCGGGGTCATATGCATAGATTTCAATTATCTTCTGGACTTCACTTGTCTTCTAGACTTCAATTGTTTCCCGACATTATCATCAAGGGTTGATTTCCTCCCCCTAATGACGGGAAACTAACATCATCTAATGTACTATCAGCGAATCTGGCATTATACAAATCTCCAGTCATATGGTCCAAATACTTGATTATGGATGTTGTCTCATAACCAACGTATATCCCAGACTTTCGGAGAAGACCCATTGCAGTTCGCTGCGGTGGTGGTATAGGTATATAATCCTTGCAACCAAACCTGCGAAGATGAGAAGTTTTCAGTGCCGACCCTTATGCTAGTTGCATAGTTGGATGGATGTTATAGGCCGACGGTCTAAAATTGATGAGAGCTGCTACGAGCAGGACTGCATGTCCCCAACATATAATTGGTAAATTACAATTCTTCAAAGTTCTGCTAGTCCATTCTAGGTGCGGATGTGCGGTATAGAATGCTCAACTTTAATTCTCATTTTCATACAATAATCATCAGATGCCTTCGGAGTACATTCTCCGGCGTTGTCCATTCAGATGGACTTCGCGTGATGATCAGGGAAATTATTTTTTTCAATTGTTAATTATCTGCGAGATTTAGCTTTGCAAAAGCATGATTTCTCGTAGACAATAAACATACGTGCGACCATTCCGAGGAAGCATCGATGAGCATCATAAAATACCTAAAATGACCCTTACAGGGGCTATATAGGACCGCAAATGTCTCCCTGGATACAATCCAGGAATGTAGGAACTTCATCCTTCGCTTTCAGAGCAAAAGGTCTAGTAATTAATTTCCCGGTGGCACATGCAGGGCACATAAAATCTTCCTGATTCGGAAATTCTTTACATTCATATTATGTCCTTGTGAATTGTTAATTATCTCTCTCATTATCTTAAGACCTAGGCGGCATAAGCTATCATGTCAGAGATAGAAAAGTTCAGAGCTTCTAAATACAGTTTTTAGGGCAGTACAGGCTGCAAATGCCTTAATATTAGTGTAGTATAGCCCAGTTTCATACGGAGGAAGATATTCTGATGCTATTATTCTACTTTCTTCACGCTTTTAATGAGCAGGTATTTTGTACCATACTCTTCTTCAGTCTCTACGTGAAAATCGTTAGCGTAAATATCCTTGAGAGTTCTAGTCGATTCTGGGTACAACAAGTCTTATTCAATGACCAAAGTTGTGCCCGTTGGGAGTATAATTATGGCCCTTCCTGAGCCTATTATACAAGTATCGCTGCTTGCGATTGTCGTAAGACTACCAGCATTCTTGCTGATCGACTGAAAAATTTTCGTTTCTCTCAGGATGGTATTCGTTGTGCCGCTACCTGCTAAGCACACTTCCTCCATAGGGCGCCACACACGTTCTAATATAATGTACTTTATTAATATGTAGCAGAAAGCAAGCAACACATAAATAAATTACTTCGGATATCAGAACGTAACTTGCTATTATAAAGACGGGAAAATAAGTCTTGCAGGACTCATAATAAGAATTTAATGCTTTGCTCTTCTAGTGTTTGCAACCATTATTCAATAATTCAAAGTTCTGCTTCAATTACAAACTGCAAGTTTATATAAAAGATTCGATTGCAATGTGTGCACTAGATCTAATAGGCGAAGTATTCAGGAACTTTTGCCTCAATCGGCTCCATGCGCGATCTTCTCCTCTTGGCGACTCACACCGCGTACCGCGATGTCCAAAGGAGAGATGATGGGGTCACTCTCGGGTTGTCCACATTCATAAATGTAACTAATGGATGTGAATCCTCTGTGCCTGCAATGGCGAGGTGTGCCTCATGCTATCATTTGCCCTTTTTCTTAGACTGGAAAGCATCAATAACGTCGCGACGCACTACCTTACCCTTCTTGCTCCTCTCATTCGTGAGAGGCTTCATCACCTTGTAGTCGCTAGCGGTGGCTTCATGACCAACATTGCTATTAGGTGGTGCGAGATGTAGTTCTTTCGAGAACATCATCCCGAGTTTTTGCAACTTGCATGATATCAATTAATTCGACATACGCATGTAGCCGTCTTGACATGAGTTGCATGCGGATTGCACCGCATTCGGTGAAAGGTAGAAAATCTTCTCCATCTTCGCTCATCCGTGATTACATTACCACGCATTGAAGATCGATACAAATTTTATACAAAATCGCCATCTTTGGTCGTTCTTAATTCTCGATTCGTGATGCGATCATCTTCATATTCATGCCAAAATTCATAAGATTACTGCACTGTAATTTGCGTAAGATGGTTGCAAAATTCTCATAATGCTATTCGAACTTCCGTTAGTGATCCCATATTTTTCTATGCATTTTCATGATTTACTGCTATTTTCAGTGATTAAAAGTAATATACAATCACATATAATCAAAACAGTAAATGCGGTAAATAGATTGCATAGAAATAACAATAACAAGAATAAATATGCTTCAAAATTCAAAATATGCAAAAATCGATTCGAAAAATTGGATTCCCGAGGCTCTTTTCTACTAGAAAAGGTATTTTCGGTGAATTCTGCAATTCCAAGGGGTTAAAACACGAAATCTCAGTTCTGAGAGAATTTGTGCGCAATTTTCATATTTTCTGAGGCCCTTTCTGCAAAGTTCCCTCACCCGCGCACCTTTCCTTGTAATTTTCAGAATTTCGAGGGGGTTTTCACAAAAAATCATTATCTGAAAAAGAAATCGCGTAATTGTGAAAAACTTCAAGGTCCCTTTTGCAACAATGACCTTTTTCGTTTTTTTATTTCTTTCTTTCCTTTTTTGAAAAGAAGTGGGCCTTTGGCCTTTCAGGCCGGGCTACCTATGCCCCCCACCGCCGGCCCAAACGAGCCCATCTGGCCTGCTCCTTCCGCTTCAAATCGGGGGCTAGGGTTTCCCTAGCCCCTTTGACCGGTGGCGGGCGGCGGCGCCAAGCGCGGCGTCGTCGGCTGCGGCGGCGGGGCGGTTTGGTGCGGCGAGCCGCTACGGCGGCGCCACTTCAATCGCGCAGGGGCGAGGGAACGCGCGGGCGGCGGGCGTCGGATGGGCGGGCGCGCTGCGGGCTAGTCGGCTCGGCGAGGCGCGGGCTCGGCGGCGCGCTACTGCGCGTGATGTGGTCGGCGAGGCGCGGGCGGCGGCGGTGGCGCTGGCCGACGGCGGCGACCCCCCCTTTTTTCTTGTTCAATGTATGGTCGGTGGCGGGAAGCCTCTGCAGCGGCGCGGCGCGCGCATGCGCGCGCTGGCGGCGGGCGATGCTCCGAGGCGCTAGCATCGTCGGCCGTCGCGGGACCGGCGGCAAAGGCGAGGAGAGCGCGTTGGCGGCGTCGGCGAATCGAGGAGGTGTCGCTTCAGGCGGCTCGAGTCGGCCGTCGCGGGTGGCCGGAGCGAGGCGGCGCGTGCGGCTTTGGCGGAGGTGCCGTGCGGCTTTGGGCGGAGAGTGCCATGCGGCGCGGTCCATGCGGTGGCGGCGCGCGGCGCGTGCGGCGCGACGGCCAACGGTGGGGCCGCCCGGCTTGGGCCGCGACGGGTGACTATGGGCGACGACGGCGGCGCAGCGGCCTCATGCAGCGAGGCGGCGGCCGGGGAGGCACCGCTACGGGCAGTGGTGGCGGTGCCGCCACATGCGAGTGGTAGGCGGCCGACCGAAGACGGCGTGGCCATACGGGGCTGCGCCGGTCGGATTTTTTTTATTGTTCATGCAATGTAATGTAATGTAATGCAGGATTGCAACGGAGGCGCGGCTTCATGCCGATATGTGCATGCTTGCCGCGTGCTGGCGGTGTGGCTCTGTCGTTGCCTCCGTGGCGATACGTGATGGCGGACTATGCCGACCGGTAACATATCGCGGAGGTATTAACAGTCGCTTGCAGGTGGTACCATGCACATGGTGCCTTCATGCTATCGCATCTACAACCTACGGTACAATCATCATCTACTCTTTCATGCAACCCACCGATCGGCTTGGCCGGCGACTTCAAGTCGGCTCGCGGTAGATTAGAGCGGATTTGCACCGTAGAAAACCAATCTAGAAAGCCAAATTTGCAGAATTGAAAGCAATCTAGAAAAACGATTCAATCTACAAGTGTCGTTCATCGACGGTTACCTTTTCGATGCGAGGAGAGTCGATCGTGCTGATAACGTGTTGAGGAACCGTCGCTGGCGAGTCCAGTCCGATCGATAACCTCGTAGACAAACTCAGAATCGTAAGAACAATGCATGAACACAAGAACAAAATAAGAAATAGAACACAGAGATGTAGGGGGATTTCTTGCTTCTCTTTATTCATCCATCCATCGATCAATCCTTTACAATGAATAGCACCCCCTATTTATAGGCTACGACCCTGCTAGGGTTTGGGATGGAGCGCCCACTAATGGGCCGACTGCAGGGTCAAGCCTATGGTTTCACAACAAAACGAACCGATGGTAGAGTTCAGGTTTGAAAAGTTGACCTTTTCCCTTTTTTATTATTGGTTATTAACTACGAAAACATCCAGTAGTAATGAGAATTAAACCAATATTTTAAAATAGGTCTACTAGACCGTATACTTACTTGTTACCGTGTATTACTCGGGCGATTACGCGGGTTATCGATTTTTTTGAACCTTTTTGCCAAACATGTCTACCGAGAATTTTTTTTTATTATTTAATCCTTTTTTTAATTTAATTTTAAAGTTAACCCTCATAAACTTTATTTCAATTCGACCTCTTTGGTCACGCCACACCGTAGCGTGACCAAACAACATCACGCCGCCCATTTCGTCGTCAAAGTCTTGTCACGCTCATGGTGGCGTGACGGTATATTTGATCACGCCACCACCATGGCGTGACAAAAGTGCGATTTTGGGGACTTATCGTGGCGTGATGTGTTGTTTGGTCACACCACGGGTGGTGGCGTGACCAAAGAGGTCAGAATTGGAAATAAAGTTTGCGAGGAGTTAACTTTAAAATTAATTTAAAAAAAGGATTAAATAATAAAAAAAACCTCGTCTACCGATCCCTAAGGAACATGTTTACTACTAGTAGGCAGTAGCTAGTGGTAGTGGAGTAGTGGAAGGCTCATGATGCAGGTACATTCGAATACTCGACTACCCTCCATCGTTAGTGTCTTGGTTCACAATCCACAGGCACCGCACAATTCCGTAAGCGACCGACGCTTCCGGACCATCTGCAAGGCAGCTAATGGGCCGTAAGCGGGCCAAGACTCGGGGATAAGTGGGCCGAGATAGGGACGAGAACCTGGTGCCCATACCATCGGAGGCTCGGAGCCGCCGGTGAGACTGAGGCACTCAAGATGCAAGGTCACGAGTCTTGTTCCCGTCCGTCTCGAACGGATGGATGGCGCCTTCGGTTTCCACCTGACCATCTTCGTGCGCCGCGCCACGAGGGACGTGTCGGTGGAGGGAATCCAAATCTGAAACATTGAGATGTCATGTCCCCTTTCTGTCGGGTGCCGAACCCTGTTCGGTGGCCGCCTGGAACCGGCAGTTCGCCGTGTGGAGGGCAGCCGGGCAACGTTCAAGCCAACCGAATGGCCGAGCACGTCGCCGCAACTTCCACCTTGGCGGACCGCGTTCTTGTCGCAGTGGCTGACGGGCGTCCGCGCCTTGGCCAACCCGGCAAGGACGTGCCCGGCGTCGGCGCTCGAGCTCACGCTGGGAAACTCGATTCGCAGAGCATGAAACACACTCCAAACACGCACGTAATCCGTAGCGAGAAGCCTTTCCCAATGAATGTGGCGCAGCTCAAGGGTGGGCATACCTCGGCGGAATCAGCTGTTCTCATGCAACTCTGCATACAGGAATCCATTTGCTTAACAGCTCACGAGACAATGGGAACAGATTGCTATTTACATACGACAAACAAAAGAATTGATACTCCATCAGGAAAGAAAAGAAAATGAGATTAGATAGATTTATTCTCGCCCATCTTCTTATCACATCAGTTTTGCTACAACAAGGCCAAGGCTATTTCAGTAAGCTCATCATTGTGCCACTGAAATAGACATCCCTGCGATAGTTCTGTATTCTGTAAACATCATGGCAACAGTGTGGCTTCGGGAACACTAGGTCAAAAAAAGCTATCAAGGCTATATAATCTTTCCAATTCTCGTGTGCAGACGCTGTGTTGGTAAGATCTATGCTGCTCCTCTCCTGTTGAGGAAATTAAGTGTCTCCGTTGGGAAGAGAGTTCAGAGATACATATGGCACGGTTGATCCCTATTTCTTCGCAAAAATAAAATAAAATAAAAGACACATCTCTACCAAGGCCGTAAGACACAACTAATTACACTAGAAAGAAGAACAAGAGAACCTCTGACGTAAAATCAGACGGGAAGAAGTGGCTGCCTCTCATCAGATCCATGGTGGTGTTTAGCCTATATGTATAGATGGAATAGTTGTTAGTTATCCAAATAATAATAAGACGGTCATCGCCTTGAATTCTATATAGTATATAATTACCTCACTTGCCATTGAATCAGTCACATTGACATATACAGGTTCCTTTAATCTGCTGAACAAGGCATCCATCAAACCAAATATATTACTAAACAAACTTCAATAGTTTTTTTTTATACAATGGAAGTACAACTCCCGGCCTCTGCACCAACTAAGGATGGACACAGCCATTACACCACCGTCAACTAAAAGCTTAAAACCCAAAATTTCAATAGTTACAATATCAAACAAAAATTTCTTTTCTGAAAGGTGGATCGCAGAATGGAACTTCAGAACAGTGCCACATTCATGATTGTTAAGGCAACGCTTAGGCAGTAAGACGGTCAGGAGGCTTCGCCTTAGCCTCGCCTTGCCAAGGATGGCTATGGTGTCCGCCTCACGGCTGAGGCGTCCCCATGGTGTCACTTAGTTGGCGTTTGGCATCGGGGACGGCTGAGGCGGACACCATAAGAAGCATCGAGTGTAATACTAGAGAGACCAACGGGGAACCAATCGGGGGAAATCGATTTGGAGAGAACCTAGAGTTCGGATGCGTGAATCCTAACGCCTCCGCCACCGTCCCCATCGCGCCTCCATCCCCCTTGCGTCGGCCATCTGTTGCTGCTATCGCACCCCATCCCCGTTGTGGTGCCTCCATCCCCTCGCGGCGTCGCCCTCCAGATCCAGGTACTCCTTCGATCCTTCCCCTCTTCTCCCTGACGTCCTCCCCCTCCCTCCCCGCCTCCCCCTCCCGGCCGCCACTGTCCCCGGTGCCTCCCCCTCCCGGCGTCCACCTCCCTCCCCGCCTCCCGAGGCGAAGGTGCCGGGGAGGTGGAGGCCAGGAGGGGGAGGGGGAGGTGTCAGTGAGTTGAAATGGTGAATAACAGAGGAGGGGGAGGATCGAGCAGAACGGAGATGGGGAGCAACCGAGCAGAGGATTTATGCTCCGTCGTCCATTGCCTGCGTGTGCTACACTGCTGCTTTGCTCTATATGTGCTACTCTACTCCATCTTGATATTTATGATCTCTCTAATGCAGAAGCACTACCAAAATGGCAACAAGTATTGCATCCTCTAAGCCCGTGTATGATACAAAGACCGATCCAAGACAGAAGGCAAATTATAATGATCTGAGATGGAACTATGGCTTTTGGCCAGTTATTGGCAACCAAGATTTGGTCCAATGTTCGCTTTGTGACTGGAGGGTATCGGGAGGATCAAAAGGTTGAAGGAGCATCTTGCGAGTGGGTTTGGAGACATCCAAAAATATGCCAAGACTACAACATCAATCATGAAAGAAATGCGAGACTTTGTGCAAGGGCAAGAGGGGCATACCACTCTTCCTAGATGATGATGAAGAAAGGAAGGAGAAGATGTGAGTGTGACAACAACAAACAAGGAGTCTCAAGCCTCTGTTGTGCAACCAAGTTCTGGGACAGCCGCCAAAAGAAAGCAATCCGCCCTTCAATTCAGGGTTCCAGTTGCAAAGAAGGCAAAGGAGACCAAGTCCATTAGTGCTATGCTCCGACCAACACCCAGAGGTGAGCAAAGACATGCCAAGAGGCTAGCTCAAAGTAGCATTGAGTCCCACATGAGGACCAAGGAAGAAAGGCACGCTGTCAATCTGGAGATAGCCAAGTTCTTCTATTAGTGTGACATACCATTTAATGCTACAAACTCAAGGCAATTCGAGATTGCTATGAAGGCCGTTGCGCCAGGGTTCAAAAACCCGCTACCGGACCAAAACCCGGAGAGGGCAGGAACGAGAATCGCCGTGCATCGGATTTCGGAAAAACCCGGTTGAATCTCGCTTGAATTTGCTTAAAAACCAGCCAAAATTTAAAATTCAAAATTTGAACTCATAAAGCCCGGAAAAACCGGCCGGTTTTTCCGTTCCTGCTACCATCGTAAATCCGTGACCGCCATTCTGCGTTTTTTCCCCTGCGTTGCGCAATACGGTTCTGAGTACAAGCTTCCTAGTTACTATGAGCTGAGGGAGCCATTGCTTGAGGAGGTTGTTAAGGACACAAATAATTTGAGGGTGAAGCAAGAGGAGGCGTGGAAGCAATATGATTGCACTATGTCGGATGGATGAACGGATAGGAGGAGACACCACTTGATTAACTTCCTTGTCAACAGTCCGGATAGGACTCTCTTCTTGGAGTCTGTTAATGCATCAAGTAAATCACATGATGCAACGATGCTAGTCGACTTGTTAGAGAAGAGAATCGAGAACACTGGAAAAGACAATGTTATTTAAGTTGTTGTCGATAATGATGCTAACTATAAGGCAGCGGGCAAGCTTCTAACGAAGAGGATTCCTACATTGTTTTGGACCCCTTGTGCTGCACATTGCTTAGACCTTATGTTGGAAGACATAGGGAAAAGGAATTTACGAAGCCTATTGCACGTGCCCAATATCTCACCACATTCATTTACAGGCATGAGAGGCTTCTTAGTGCAATGAGGGAGAAGACAGTGGGATGGATCTTGTGAGACCCACAGTTACTCGGTTTGCCACAACATTCCTTACTTTGCGGAGTTTGCACAAACACAAAGATGCGTTGAGATATCTATTTGTCAGTGATGATTGGACTATGACCAAATTGGCAAAGAGAGGCTGAAAAAAGTGTATGCTATTGTGCTTTCTAAGGAGTTCTGGAATTCAATTGAGGATTGCCTTAGAGTTTTACAACCGCTTCTTGTTGTGCTAAGGATGGTTGATGGTGATGAGAAGCCCGCCATACCAGAGGTTGCAGCATTCATGTCTCAAGCAAAGGAAAATATTAAAGCATCCTTCCCTACCCAAAACAAGAAATGTTTGCTCAAGAACATCATGAAAATTATTAGCCAACGTTGGGTGAAGCAAATGGACACCCCACTATATGGGGTTATACTCTATTTAAACTTGAGGAAATTCTTTCCCATCCAAAAGAAGAATGATGATGCATATGTTGGGGAGCTAAGGGGTTGTTTCACTGATGTGCTTTCAAAAATGGTATAAGATGCCGATCTTTGAAACAAGATCGATAAGCAAGCCATTCTCTATGAGGACCAACACGGAGACGTCTTTTCAAATAAAATAGTTGTCCAAAACATAAATTCAAGGAGCCCTAATAAGTGTTTTTAATTTCAGCAAGTTAATTTCAGCATGTTAATTTCAGTCCTAAATACTAATGTATGCATGTATTTGTCATTTGAGTTGATTGGTGGTGTGCAATGGTGGCCGAGCCATTGAACTACAAAGATTTGCTAAATGTATTGTTAGTTTTTGTGCTTCATCGTCCGGTTGTGAGCGAAATCAGAGTACCTTTGAATTTGTAAGTCAAGTTGATGAAGAATTACTCCTCATTTTGTAGCTTCTTTGTGTTTATTCATTATCAATTTCAGTAAGCCATTTATTCATTTTGTTTGCTTTGATTGCCATTTGTAGATCCATACCAAGAAAAGGAACCGGTTAGAGCACAAGAAATCGAATGAATTGGTCTATGTTGCACACAAACAAAAGATGACAAATAGGTTTTAAAAGTGGCATGAGGAAGGGGGCAAAAGCTATGACCCTTTGGTCATAGATGAGTTTGATTGGGACAATGAATAGGTTGACCCATTGGCCGAACCACCTCAAGGTGGTCGCGGTTGTGAGTGTGACCTTACATGGGACCATGTTGGCGAAGCCGTTGGTGCATCACTCGAGCTTTGAGGTCATAATGTTCCTAGGAGAGCTAATGGCGAGCCTATGACCTACGCTCGACGTGTAGGATCTACACCAAGGGTTGTTGAAGACGATGAGCAACCACACTCGGATTCGGGCAATGAAGAAGAAGAGGAAGAAGAGATCGTACTTGATGACGACGATGTGGATGATTATGGCGAAGATCTAGCCGATGCTATCGAAGATGGTGGAGAGAACATGGATGCTACTACCAATTTAGATGAGTTCAAGATAGATGACTTTTGAGAGATGAGAGAGTTGGACTTATGTTATTGTTGTGGACTTATGTTATGCCATTAGACTCTAAGTGTGGAATTATGTTGTTTATGTCGTGCTTGTTATGTTGCTCATTATTCATGTAATCGTATATTTAATTCTCAGTTTCTCACTTCGTTGCTGTCCCATTTCCATGTAGCTTGTTGCTTGGGAGGAGAGAAGGGATGAGATATTATCAATAAGGTATGTCACTCAATCCATATTTACTCAATTAATTGAAATATGAATTATTGTAATGTATTGTAACAAGCTACATGTTGGAACTTGTAAGGAGGGTGGGTGCTACATGGGAGAACAATTGGAAAGAGGATGGGTGCTACATGGGCTCAAGAACTGGCAACATCAAGGTATGCATGTGCTACTAAAATTGTTGATTTAATTTGTTACCATACTTGGTTAGGATGTGTGTATGGCGTTGCCTCGCCACGCGCCTCAAGTGCTTTGGCGGTAAAAATGTGGTGAGTCACCTTGCCTCACCTTATTGCTTTAACAACCTTGGCCACAGTACCAACTACTACAGTGTCAAGACCCGAGAACACAATAGGACTAACCTGTGATCCGGAGCATCAGCCATCTCAATTTTACTGCTTGGCACTTCATCCTTAATTTGATTAGAAAGATACTGAAACAAAGATCGACCAGAAACATGTCAGGGTACGAAAAACTTCAGTATTAATTGAATTAACACAAAAAAGAAAAGCAAGTTACCTGATGCATAGATATAATTACTATTGATATTCCAAGAATAAAATTTATAGTCAGAGCATGACCAAACAATACAGCAGACGCTACCCCAGTAAAGATTGTGGCGACTGTTGATGAGTACTTCTTCAAAATTGTATCTGCATTCATCATTACTCATTAATGTGCTTGAATCTTACCACAGTTCACTTGCCAAAACTAATGTATAGCAACCAAATTGCGCATCACAGAATTAGACTAAATAATCATTGCTGGATGTGCTCGTATATATTCAACTTTAAACAAGAATTTGGTTAGTTGCATGGTCATGCACTCATGCTCATGCATGGCAACTTTCGGTGGGCACATGCAATGCAACTTGCAAGTAGCATAGTAAGTCCTCCAAAGATATTAAATATATGCAGTACCATTTCAATAGCATACCAAACAATAATTAGGGAGTTTTTTATGCTGGTAATATACCTGCATATTTGAAGAAAAATGACGAAAGTATGCCCTGTGCAGCATTGTTGCAAATAAGAAACATTGTGGCCTTTGAATGCCCTTCCAGAATGTTAAAGCTACTAGGCCCTGAAAAAATCACAATAGCCAATTTCTTATTGCAGCATGACACATTCCAATATTCCATAGCCATAGTAGCATCAAAGAAGTTTAACACATCATTCAAGAGAACGCTTCAGAGACAACACAGTTCAGTCACAAGAGTTTGTTATGCTTATGCATATTGTCCAAATCATAGCACCTCGAAAGCTTAGTTGAATGAACAACATCTTGAAATGAAAAGGAAAAAGGAAAAAGAAACATTCTATTAGTTTACCTGTTTGAAGTTTTTAGAAATTTTAAATTTAAATATTAAAGGTTCTAAATTTCATCTCTAATAAACTGGTAAGCCAAATCGAGCCGTAAAGATATATTACATCAACCACACAAATTTACTGAAACAAACCAAGACATTATGCAAAACAACTAGTATTCAAAGAGTACAATTGACATGGGACAACAACTACCTATTCAAAATCCCAAGCTGACATGGGACAACAACTAGTATTCAAAGAGTACAATTGACATGACAGCACAGAACAACAGAACAGTTAAAACCAACTTATATCACATTATGCAAAAAGTACATTGCTTCTCATGAGACATGCATTCTCAACAATTACCTTGGATGATGGCAGTGATCACAAGCCCAAGGAAATTAAATATTGCACCATAGCCATACAGAAATAAGTTCTGTAAACATGAGATGAAGATCATGATATTTTAAAAAAAATAGCTTTTATAGAAATAATAGTAGCACATAATGCCATTGCAAAATAGCCAGAAAAATTATACATATGTATATGGTTATACCTGAAGATATATACTGGTATCAAACTGGCTTTTCAGAGCCTTTTCATTGTAAACTGAAGCCAATGCAGGAACTGTTACCTGATTGCCCACAAAGTTAGTATGGAAGTCAGATGTCACCTTTAATTCTGCTCTTTACGATTTCCTTTTGATTACACAATCAAATGAAAAGAAAAGCCCCAAACTGTCTTCATGTGAAGCACTTGAATGTATATATTTTATCCCAGAGTGCTTACAGCCTATTATTTTGCTCCATGGGAGTTTACCACAAGTTCTGAATCCTTCCTATCATGTTACATATGGAAGTTCTAGTGAAATACAAATTGAACCATAATATCAATTAATATGATTGAAAAGAAACATTGGTTGGAAGCACAGCATAGCAGGACCCAAGCAATGTATTAATGAGATGAATGGCTGCAACATTTATAATTAGCTACAGCTAAGGGGCGGTGCAGATACAGCACTGTACCACAGTCAATTGACTGCCAGAATGCCATGCTTGTGTTGTCTACATACAAGAAAAGAGCATACAAAGGAAGTGTTGATGCATAACAGTTAAAGTAGCTCCCCAAATTTCACAGGAGATATGTTATACTCTAATCCAACATGTTAAATAGAGCAGCACACTGTACACTACCCAGGTACAAAGGATGTGGAAGAGTATGAGATAAACAAATTAACAAATGAACCAAAAAGTCAAAAATCAAAACTTACATAACATAGTGTATATAGGTAGGCTCCAGCTGCAACAGGAAGACCAAGTGCACTAGAACCTTCAGGCAGTGATTTTAGCTGATTAACAGATATTCCAATTAACAAGAGAGCAAGGGCTTCCCACTGTCAACAAAAAGTAGCATGATGTCAATTACACAAGTTCATGGCATCCCTAAAAATATAGCATTATATTGAGAGATTAATCCACAGAAATGAAGAAATATAACTGGCCAATTATATTTGAATTGCACCAACTGAAATTGCACTTACATTTTGGACCACCTGTACTTTTAAATCTCGAAAAACTAACATGTCAAAAGTTGAACGACATGATTGATAATAATTAAGAGCCTTGCCTGAATTGTGGAAAAACGCCTCCTCATTATCACCTTTAGGAGCACAGCGATTACCAGAACCTACAGATGTCAATATAATATGAATAAATGATTACCAAAACACTCAAAAGTCTATGCCAGATGCAGCCGGGCTCCAAATAAATGTTAAAGACCAACAGGTACATTACAAGGTTGGGATTATCAGGAGTTAATAGCTCTTCTTTTAAATACAACATGACCAAAAAAGTGTGTGTGCATCCAAGTGAACATGTCTGCACATACATGCATGCATGGGTGGGTCATGGGTGCATGCACCAACCTTGAGATTATACAGCTATTAAGATTCCTCAAACATCTTTTAATACCATACCTTGAGATTACCCAGCATTTTCACTGTCGCAGGATTAAAATATAGCTGCATAACACACGGGATCAATGGTTAGAAAACATGTACAAGGTCCAAGTTAGGCTAATACAAATGTTGGGCTCCGCTATTTTGTTTTCTCAAAAACAGAAAAGGAAGAAAAGGTCACTACGCAATCCTGATTTCTGAGGTGTTTATCGATTCTTTACCTGCATTATAAACTTCAAGTAGTTGTTGATAGCATAGAGAAGAGCAGGAACCGCAAAAAGAACATTGTTGCGAGCAGCCTGCCAGGTGACGAAAATAATTAGCATGGCAGATAAGATCGCTAATTTTCTGCAATAATACTTTTGTCTTGATAACAAATAAAGGGAGACTGATGGTCTGTAGAAAGTAATGAATGATTACAAGATAGGTTTGTATGGAAGTTCCATGAACTGTCAGTTAAAGTTGTGCTATCATGTATCAACATGATAACATATGGCCAGGTTATGGAGACCCACTTCTTCTTTTTTCAAAACAAATAGCATGCCTTTCCATCATGTGAGTTTTTCAAGTGAAAAATCAATGCTTGAGATTGAAATCAGGCAAGAAATTGACCAGATCCAATGCATCGGCATGACATACTTGAAGGTCATATTACCTGCACAAATGTTGAAACTGTAAGAAGTGGCTTCTCTCCCACCTTTACACGCCTAGCCTGCAAAAGCCAAAAGCCAAAAGCCAATTTGACAAAGGCATCAAAGAAATTACTAGAAAAAGAGCATTCAGTAGTCAGCTGAAATGCAATGCGAGAATTTTAAACACAATGTTCATTCCACTCACTTAGCAGTCTATTCAAGTTTAACTGAGCGAACAAATATGCCATCTTACCTTACAGAAATTAAATTATTTTGTAATATCTATAGTCACAACCAACTAAGGAATATGGATAGAAGAATGCATTATATCAAGCAACAAACCACAATGGAACATTAGATTATTCCACATACCTGGAAGAATAGCATGATGACGGCAAATATAATTTTTGTAATCTCTGTCAAGAAGTTCACACTGACTGGACTAAATTTGAATTTCCCATCCACTTTACACATGTAGACCAATATAGGCTATAGATAAAGAGGTAGAAATGTGTCAAGCAACATAATAACAAGAACTTATAATGTGGAAAATTGCCAATTAGTTAACAAAAAATTGTATGAGCATGCTCAGTTGGCTACATAATTTGTCAGTGAGTTGTGCACAAGTACTCCAATGCAATATCTCAAAATTTAGCACTTGTAATTTAACCAGACATACCTTATTTCAAAAACAAAACAAAAAGGAGGCTAATCATGTTAACAATGTTTACTCCAGATCACAGCTCATGAAACTCCAGATCTTTTTAGCATGCACTGTAGCTAACCAAACGGGCAAAGCTACAAACTTTCGTGACATCATGTTTTCACTAAACAGCAAGTCATCAATCCAAAATTCAAAACCACACAATTCTCCTCTTCACAATTCACACCATCCCATCGCAACCACCGCCATCGATTCAATCTCCACGCGACACTAGGCGATTGGAGACCAAACGCGCACTGATCAAACCGAGCCGAATGCAAAAAGGGAAGCGGTATTCACCTGGAGGCCGGCGAGGACGCAGTCTCCGGAGACGAGGAGAACGTTGAGCGCGCGCTGCCGCGACGACACGGTGCTCCGGTGGCGGTCGTACGCCTTCGACACCGCCGCCGGCACCGCCACCTTCGCGTGGCACACGCTGCATTCCACTTCCCCGTCCATCTCAGCTGCCTTCGCCGCAACAGGCTCGCCAAAACTCTACGATTCCGATCAGTCGCGCCAAAAATCGCCGAAAAAATCAGCAAAAATAAAAATCGCGGAAAAATCAGGGCTGGGCCGTGACGAACCGTGGGGGAAAGGTGGGAACCCTAGCCGCGGGTGGGCGCGTCCAGCATGGGGAGCTCGTGGGGGCCGAGGCGATCGCGATTCGAAGCTTCTCGAAGGCGCGAGCGGGCGAGGGGAAAGGGCAATGAGGAGAGGAGGGGTGTGGAAAATGCTAATATAAATAGTCCGAGGTAAAGGGAAAGGGCCTTTCTCTTTTTCTTCTTTTTTAAAAAAAAAACGGAGGAAAGGGCTTTTCTGTGAGGTTTTGTGTTTCTATAAAAGCCCTTGGATTTTAGTAGTTTCTATAAGATGTCCTCGTAGTATGGAGTGCAAACGGAGTAGATAATTTCCGATCGACCAACTGAAAGTTTGCGGAGCGAATATAGAAGGGATAAATGGTTATCTGTCACTATCCATATGCGACTCTGAGGAAAAAAATACATAATAGGATACGGGATGAACGATATCCGTCTAGATGTATCTGTATATCAGGTGGTACGAGGAAAACTTGTTGTGACTTCATTTAAGAACATGATAGCAGATAGATGTGCTGCTGCATCTGAGCAGACAGGGGATACTAAGTATTTTTCCTTTGACATCTCAACGATTAGTCTTTCCGTGTTCACTCTGATGCACCCTTATTATCTAATGTCATATGTAGGAGTACAAAAAAAAAGTAAATGATAATGATACTATCAATATCTGACTCCGACTCCGAGAAAAAAATACCTGTCTTCAGCGCTTCCATGGATGGAACTACTGAAAATGAAAAGTGTGATGCATGTGAAAAAGTGCAGTTACAGCAATGTTTAATCTTCTCCATTAATAACTAGGATCAACAGATATACCCTAGCACATGAGTAGCCTGAAATGGTAGTGTATTAGTGTATACGATCTTATGGCTTGCGGCATTAGTATCGTATCTTTGTTTCCTTCCTAATCCATGTAAATATTTGGTCAAATTGAATGTTCAGTTCACTTGCTAATGTTAATTTGCGCTGAATTTGCTTGTTCACATGTTGTTGCTAATATCTTCAAATCCCCTGAAAAAGTTATAGCGAGTTAATTATATCCATCTTAGCTTAAAATTCCTAGAAGATACTAGCATGATCCAAATCGTACTAATAGTCTAATAGTGGACATTGCAATCTTAAACTGGAAGAAAGTGCAAGGTCCAAACTGAAACTTGGCACGGTCATTTCATCTCTGCTTGCTCACCGGTCACCACCGTGGAGGAGACTAGCTGAGGATAGAGACGACAAAGTGGAGACTACCCAAACAAGAGCTGGCGTTCCGAAACTGCCCCCAGATTCTGGCCGTATTTGCAAGCAATACCTCGAGGAATTCGAAGTTAGGGTGGGCGTTTCCGGTATTTCGCACGGTGCAGGTGTGGCCATAACGAACGTTAGGCGGAATTAATTGGGGGCACGAGGCTCCGGTAAATGATCTTCTGCATTAGTGTAAATAAATATGTTTTGTATTTTCTTGTTAACTATTGAATCGAAGGTAAAATGTTCGGATTTTGTAGGGTTATTGTTGCAGTCACGGTACCTATCACTCTTCACATTTGATGCGGTAGCAAATGCACTCTAGCAGTCTAATCCTGAGTTTTTGTCTAAATGGCACTGTTGCACGCGTTTTTGACCGAAGTAGTGTCTCTCACACCGTATTAACAAAAATAGCAGCAGGAACGTACGTCACGCTGTTATGTGTGCAATTCCGGTCGTCCCCAGCCTAGAGTCAATGTCGTCTGCACGCCCACCACCTGAACAAACCTTATCCGCAGATCCACCGTCTGAACAAGTCGTCTCCACACCCACCGCCAAGACATACCTTGTCCCTACGCCCACCGTCCAGACCACAAATTACCAGGAAACAAATAGGAATTCAATCAATTCATGCAGTGTCTTAGAAACACCAACTTCAGTATGCTCTCTACATCGATCTATCTACACTTCACAGAGACACTCAAAACAAAACATGACGTAAAACTGAACAGAGAGATCATCTCCAACTTCAGTATGCTCTCTACATCGATCTATCTACTTCACAGAGACACTCAAAACAAAACATGACGTAAAACTGAACAGAGAGATCATCTCCAACTTCAGTATGCTCTCTACATCGATCTATCTACTTCACAGAGACACTCAAAACAAAACATGACGTAAAACTGAACAGAGAGATCATCTCATTTAGGTAACCGCATGCAAGATGAAAGAGCTTTCGCTCATCCATTGATCCCAGGAATATACATAACCTTGTACCTCGCAATAACACCATATTCCTCCTATCATGTGTCACAGGAATCATGATTCTTCTATACAACAAGAATATAGGGAGAAGGTTGTCAGGGAGAGAACACCAAATAAATAAGACGATACACCACATTGACGAACAAGTTTGGTGATACACATCGAAATGATGAGATATGCTACAAGTACCAGGCATGGCGTGGTGCCTTCTGCACCGGTTTGGATATCTAGCTTCTTGCAGGTGCACCACTAAACTGTCATTACTGAAGAAATTCGATCAGTTCCCTGCACATTGTACTTGTCCTACACTTTTTCACGGGTGTCGTTCCACCATGTTTCCGCTTGATGTTCTCCAAAATCTTCTCCGGCTGCAAACCATACTTCCATTTCAGAATTTGTAGTTATTCAAGGGAGAAAAAAATGCATTCATGTGGTCCGGGCGGTGGGCGTACGGATGACACACCGTCTGTCCGGACGGTGGGCGTGCGGACAATATTGATTCCGCGTTAGGGGCGACCGAAATTGTACCTGTGGCGACGTGAGGCACGTCCGTACTGCTATTTTTGGCAATACAGCACGAGAGATACCACTTTCGTAAAACACACACGTAACAATGCCATTTAACCCAAAAAAAATCCTCAATCCTAGCTGGCCATACCAAAAAAAATCATTGTAAGAGGCCTGCGTAAACATACTTTGGATTCGGATTCTCTGTATTAGTGTAAGAAAATACGTACTACTACAATGATTTGTATTTTCTTGTTTGATCAAACGCTCCAAAAGTTTTCCTAATACAAGCAGGTGTAGCTCTCTACATTACTTAGTTTGTAACGTAGATAGACCTATTCAAATGTCAGATCGGGCCGGGCCAGACTTCAGGTTGGGCCTAAAAAGCTTGGCCTCAAACGGGCAGACCTGAGTTCGGTCTGAAAAATAATTTTTCCAATTAAAATATTTTTAAATTTTGTTTTTGGAATAAAAATTAATATTTAATTTATTTCAAAAATATTTTATTATTTTTTGTTTTTATTGCATCCAACAGACTAAAATTATTCTTGTTTTTATTGCATTCAACAGGCTTTTCGGGCTTTCGATCGAAAAAGTCGGGCTCAACCCGCAGAGCCACTCATCAACAGGTCTAAATGCAGAGGATCCCCTCCTCCACGGTCAAGGCTCCACATGGAGGCTTCTGAGTCATCGGGAGCTGTGCTCACGCCACGTGTACTGCATGTGCTGCCTGGCGACTCACCGACGAAAACAAGTTTTTTTCATGTTCTTAAAAAATATAAATTCATTGGTGAATATAGGGGTTTCTTTGGCAAATTGCAGAGGAAATGCTAGTAGCAAAAAAAAGGTCTTATTCAGGGGGAAAACCTGAAAAGTACTCTCTTGATTTGGAGCACACACACATTGAGTGAGATTATGTGTTTAATTTATCTGTATCCTGTTAAAATGACCATGTGTTCTACACTCAGTCGCTAGTAGCTGAAATGCCGAATCACTTCCTTTCTCCATTGGACGCCATGTAAATCCAGTAAGAGCATGTAATCTATGTGTTATTAGTAGAGGGATCCCCTGCCTTCTCAGTTTGACATTGATAAAATCAGCACGATTATAGTAATATGATATGTACTCAATTAGAGGTTGGATCCGCTGCAGTGATTTTTTTCAGTCTGAAACTACAAAGATTAAGTTCAGTTGGATCATATGACACACACAATATCCGCAGCCGCAGTTTGCTTTTAGGCTGCATGAATAAAATCTTTTTTTTCAGAGCAAACTGTTTCTGCACCCTGGCAGAACAGTAGAATCTACAAATCTGTTCATGCAAATCCCATACAATGTTTACTACTTGAAAACAAATCAAAGTTAAAAGGAATATGAGAACAAGCCATCCTGGAACTAATCCACCCATGGATTAGCCAAACCCCACCCGGTACAGTACCATAACTGGAGCACCTAGTGATCATTACAAGAAAGCTAGCCAAAAAAAAAAAACTAGGTCTCGCACTTGCAAACGCTGCCCCATGCAGAGACCCCCATGAGGAATGGCAAGCCTCTGATGCTTTCAGAAAAGCTCAGACAGGGATCACCTCGAGTTTTCTCGCTGTTCCCTGGTGTCATGCGTCCTCTCCCTCTCTGAAGTTTTGCAAAAGCATTGATCAGTTCTGTTTTTGCCTCGATACCACGAAGCACAAGCACATCCTCAATATTTGCTCACCAGATCTCAAACCATATAAGCGGATTCTTCAACCTCAACCACCTTCAGTTCAGCTCGTCATAGCGTACGCGTTATGAGATGAACCTGCAGACTTCCAACCTCCATTAGCTGCAGAGTTTGACAGTGCATGCCACTGCCTGAGCCCAATACTTCAGCCTAGCCTTCACTTCTTCTGGATCATCACCTGCCAGAGCCAATATTGATCAGCAAAGAGCAGTACGTCTTTTATAGAAGAAATCCATCACAAAGAGAACATAATCTCCAGATTAAATAAACAATCCAGGTATTAGCTATGGAGAACACGTTGTGCTACTGGATTTTTTTAAAAGGCTATCTGAGATAGGAAGAATGGCATTTCTTCATATTTTTGCATTTGTTTTTTAAGAGGAAATATGTGTCGAAAAGGAGAGAAGCATAAGTCCCTGTGGGGACTACTCTTGCTTTGCTTTGTTGTGAAGTTTGTCTTGGAGATGACAGTTCGCACTTACTAAAAAAGTGACAGCAATGAAGAAAGCACATGTTGTGTTCTTTGAGCTTCTGTTAAGTGACATTAATTGAGAATACAAGTATTGTTTTCCTCCCTCCACTATGCTGAAAATTTTCTTTCTTTTCATTTGGTGTCATTTTAGATATATAAACAAAATCATACAATGGACGACAGCCAAAAAAGTTGGTAGAATATTGGAGCATTCATCATCCTCGTTCCTTTTATGAATAAAGTAAAAGAAAGGGTTTCTGATTCTCCACACCGAACACCTTATGGAGTACAACATACAAATGTCATCAATACAAAAGGTAAAACAGAACCAAGAGTTGAAGAGAGCAATCAGATTTCAGAGCAAAATCAATATGAATTAATAGATTTTCAATGGATTTCCTTCAAGGGATACAGTGATTCGCTATCCACAACACATTTACAGTTCTTTCCAAACAAAATTGTTAATGTAACTTTGTAAATTTGTAACAAATACAACTGGTGCATCGAACGAAATGAGCAAACCAATCTTAATAACTGAACGAGCAGCAAGCTTCAGCAGAAAAATATGTTCCTACACCCAGGACAATCGAAATTACATACCCAACCATACCCCAATCCACCAACCGGTGCTTAATATTCCTTGTAAATTTTCCCAGTCTGCAACAATCTGGATGCATATTGTTCGATACAAACTATTCAGCATGAATATCTGATATCCTTGACTCGTAACAAGCCATGCGACGAGCATCAGAATTCAACATACTGCTATAGTACTAGCATTCCGTGGTTCATCAGTTCGACGACAAAATTTAACAAATTAAACCGCGGCGTAATCTACACGAAATTCAACATGCGAGCTAATGGAGGAACGCACCTGATAGGATATTACAAACATACTCTCATCCTACCTGGTCAAAATATAAGAGAATCAAATCTTTCGCGCACAATGAAGCATAGTTTGCCACACGCATCTCAATATCAAACCTCTCGCCCACCTCCCACCTCAATTGAACCCCCAAAATCCCATTCTCTATACCCAAATCCACCTCTAATCCTCCCTAAATCAGAGAGCTCACACCAAAACGACAGAGAAATCCCACCTTTACCTCCAAAGCTATTCACAGCATCCCAAAACTAAAACTTTACCAAAATTGAAAGTTTTACAGGAAAAAAATTACCAGGGCCAGAGATTCTCCAGTTCGGGAGGAGCGGCGCCGCGGGCTCCTGCCCCGGCGCCCTCTGCTCGTCGAGGAACCTCCGCGTCATGGAGTAGCACAGCTCGAGCGCGGGCAGCGTCCCGCAGAGCTCGGGGATCTCGTGGTACGCGAACCCGAAGCCGAGGTCGAGGCAGCCCTTGAGCTCCTCCAAGTCCTCCTCCGTCAGGCTCCTCGTCCTCCCCACCGAGCCGCCGCCGGAGGCGGCCGCCGCCTCGAGCATCACGAAGCTGCTAGTCCGCCGCCTCTGCCGGCCGCTGCTGCTGGGGTTGGCGGTGGAGGCGGGAGCTGCGGCTGCGAGGAGAAGTAGGCGGTTGAGGAGATGGCCGCCATTTCTTGCCTGGTTTGGTTGCCTCGGTTCGGTTTGGCTGGTGCCTCATGTGGGCTTGGCTCTTGGCCGATTTATAAAGAGGTAAGTATTTCTTGGTTTTTTTAAAAAAATCCTTTCTTGTTTATTTTTTGATTTTTTTTGTAAGAAATTTTGGGATTAGTATTAGGTGAGCAACTTATGGTCGTCTCCTATTAGGCTAATTTTGTAACAACTTTTTGGAGTGTGCCTTTTGTTTTTATAAGCTGGTTCTAGTTTAGTCATGCTATGCCTAATTGCCTGGCTGTCTCACTCTCCAAAAGAGGTTGCTTTGTTTAGTTTAACATTACGATATAAATAAGTGTTTTTACAGCACCTCCCTGTGAGTATCAGTACACATTGTGGGCATTAGCAGTTCATGAGTAAATCCCACTCCTGCGCATTGAGTTTTCTACTTTTCTTACAGTGTCAGTGTCGGTATCATGAATCTCTGCAGTTGTTAACCTTTCGTGAAGTGCACTCTGTACAATAATACTCTACCAAAAACCGTAGATACGCAGAGTGCCTAGATACGCCCATGCGTTCATATGTGCTTTTTTGGGGAATCTGTAAATCATCTGTGAAACTGAAAATGTGCCTACACACAACCCAAGTAGCATATTTGATACGAGGTTACAAACTTACAATGGGATTTATGAATATTCATTTTAATCTCAAGGGGAAAAAAGAATCACACTTGCAATTGTAGATTCAGTGTTCAGCATCTCGTTAATTTCAGTAATATTTCACCGTTCTTTGTCTATTACCCCCCCCCTTCCCAAGTAGATTTTTTTTTTGATTTGGCCTCTGACACCGTGTTAAATGGCATTCGTGCTCCGAAAATTCTAAATTCAGCCCCTTCCGAGTGCGGAATGACCGACGGCCGACATGTGTCACTTTCCGTGCTCGGGGGTCGCGGAACCTTGGTACTAGGTGCGGAACGTGGTGGGGCATGGCAGCTTCCGCGCCACCCAAGCACAGTAAGGAACCGGTGGCGTTCCGCTGAGCCAGAGTGCAGGAAGAATAAAAAAATAAATATCCCTTTCGAACATCAGAAAACGCGAATAAAAAAAAGCAATAAAAAGCGTTGCTTTCGCTTAACATGAATAAAAAAGTAACATGCCGCGCTGAGCCTTTCGAGCAACAGAAAACGTTAATAAAAAAACAATAAAAAACATTGTTTTCACTTTTGAGCAACAGTAAATATGAATAAAAATAATAAAAAAGCAACATTCTGCGCTCTGGCTCAGCGGAAAGCCGCTCCTGCGTCCTTCCACACCAAGGTTCCGCACCCCCGAGCGCGGAAAGTGACATGTGTTGGCCTTCGGTTATTCCGCGCTCCGGAGAGACCAAATTTAAAATTTTCGGAGCACAGGGGTTATTTTTGCACTTAACGTGACGTCCGGGGCCAAATTAAAAAAGAATTCCCAAGTATATCTCCTTTTTATTTTCAGTAATTTGGTAAACATTTGCTTTGTTCTCCATTCTAAGAGGAGAAAGTTAATGTTAATCCTTGAAGAGAAAACACGCAAATTTGAGGTGGACTGAAAATTACGTGCACCTTGTCGTGGGGCCACCGGCAGGGAGCTGGAAAACGACCGTTCTCTCGTGTCCCTTGCTAGTGGCCCCGCATGCGCAGCAGCATAATTACTCCCAGATTTGTAGAACTGACCTGGCTTAATCACTCGATTAATGTCGCCATCTCGATCTCATAGTCTCATGTACACCTAGACAAACCAAGCGAGGATGGTACCTTCCAATTTTAACATCGGCTGGCTGACTCCACGACAATGCGAGTGTATTTAAGCGTAGCACTGATTTTGAACTCAGTCCAATCTTGACAAACCAAATCACAGCTGAGTCGCAAAACTCTCTGCAACACAATAAAAATCAATCAAAGGTAAGTACCGGAGCACTCACATATGTGTGCTGTGCATGCATGGTGGCTTGTGAGCATGTGTCCTCCTTGTATGGAGCCAAAAAATTAACCAACCCCATTTCTGACTCATTGAACTCTAGCCCAAAATCCAACGTTGGGAGGGTGTGCATGTACGGATGCAAACAAGGTTGCACACTACCACTGCAGTAAGTTGTTTTCGAAACACGGTTTCTTTATCGAGTTATACGGAAAATCCTATCAAGTTTATCCGAGAAAATAATATAAAAACACTATTAAAACGAATATATTTTATTGTTGTGGACACACTGAGTGTTTGTATTATGAAAATACAATAGGGAATGTTACAGAATCGACCCAATGATTGTGGTTACAAATGATTCGTTGTGAACCTGTTGTTACAGAGTACATGGGTTGCACCCTTTATAATTATTGAAGGGGTGGCAGTTAATGCCACTAAAGGCAGCTCTAATCTTCTTCAAGCACGTTCTCTATAAGAGTCTTGAACCGTCACGTCTTTTAACCAATTGTCGTAAGTTGCCAGATACGCCAATAACTGTTTTCCCGTTAGTCACGTAGGAAACCATCATGTCTCCTGACCAGTTTGCTGGTGAGGGATTGTCTAGAATTGTATAGTTGGTCGTCTCATGACTCAAAATTGATCGTCGACTAGTTGGGTCGTAGTAAAGGGTATTAAACTTTTTTTAAGTATTGGTTGTAGGTTCATAATCGTTATAGATGTAGTCTCTGACATGTTGGTCTACTTTAATAGAAGCTCTGCTTTAACCAAAAAAAGTTAATCTGATCAAGAATCTTCGTTAGTTGTCATGCGCATACGGAAAAGTGACCTTCATGTTCCCTCTCATAGATTGGATGGATAAATGGCTCTTTTTTTCGGCAGATTGGATGGATAAATGGCTCTCTCTTTTTCGGCACGTTAGCTTTGGTTGCTTAGCCATTTGGTGTCTCTTTCAAGGGTTTTCGGCGACGAAGTGAAAACGATCCATCCACTGTACCATGCACATTGGGGAGTCACGATCGATCTTGAGAAACTTGCAAGCTTGCCATCCGACAATCCATCTGGAGCCATTTTTTGTGGCCTGAAGTCGTGCCATCTTGAAGGGGGAAAAGCTTTTTCAGATAAACCGGCCGGGGTCATTCTTTTCTGTATATCTTGAATGATTCTTCACTGGACCACCACTACATACATAGGCTCACATAGAGTCGTTTGGTGATTTTAACATTTTGTTTCCAACTTGAGGCACGAATAACAATATTATTGTGATGTTTATTGCTGATGGATGTCGACTTGCGCATGTCTTGGTGTTCACAATAAATATTAAATGTCAAGAATATGGATTAATGAAAGTCGCACCTCTAGCTATCTAGTGGTGGGTAGAATTTCAAACTTGGAAGATATATGTCGGCAAAAATGGCGACTAAATTTTCCTGACCACCAGCCTTTATATACATATGTCGGGTGCAAGAATCAAATATGTGATGGCAGCGCATGCATGGGTTTCTCGGACGCATGTCCTGGTATCGCAGAGGTACACTGTAGCAATAGTGTCGCAGAGGAGTACTGTATGAGTATGTTGCTACAGTACTCTACAATAACACCGTATAAAATACTTTAGAAACACGTTGATTTTACTGTGCACAGAAAATAGCAATGATTTTACTGTTTGTACACTACTTGATGCAGATCAAACCTCTAGATGAAGATTAAATACGTAGGTTGCCTGATCTTTCACATAGCACTACTCTTTGCTGCACACGGCTTTGAATTCCATGCTTGTGCACTCCTTGTTCCTTCCATCCTAGCTCCATGCGTGGCTGCACACATGCATACAATCTAGGCACATGCACAAGTTCTGATCCGAATGCACCGTTACCCTCGCATGCTATTATTTGCACGCTTTGTTATTCTCTCCGGCTCTTTTCTTAGATTAAATAAAAAACAACATCAATAGTATTACTGACAGCTAGTTCATATGAATTAGTTAATGTGGTAGTAGGATCCTGGGCCGTATCATGCTCCCCTCCTTCAAGCAATTTTGAAAACTGTCTTCCTGATCAACAGCCAAAGAAAAAAAAATTCTCCTCAGCCTCTTCTTTACGCTTGGCTTCTTCTCGTGCCTTTCTTTGTAGCAGTCTTCGTTTCCATCCTTCCTCAAACATGGTTCCTTTGCCTCTCTAGATATGGGCGGATCCAAGTGTAGTGATCGGGTCATGTGACCCCGATAATCTTATGCATAATCTTTAGTAGCACATTATGTATACAAAAGGTTACACTATAAACTCAAGTGAGGTTAGCGTGTGGTGACCCCAATAACCCCATTGACTTGTTTTTCTGGATCTGCTCCTGCCTCCAAATGAAGGAGTAAATCTTGATGTGCCAATTGTTAGAAATAATACACATATCAAGGGAGACAAGAGACACGAAATTTTACGTGAAAAACCCTTACGGGAAAAAACTACGGGCGCTAACCGGCGATGATCACTATATGTGGAGTGTTTACAAAACGCCGGGGATTACAATGAGGTGTGAGGCGTCAACTCTCCCCGTGCGGCTTACAAGAGGTATATAAAGGGACAAAAGGACCTAGAGTCCAAGTAAGAAACTAATCCGCTAATATGGTAACTAATCCGGATACTTCCATATTAGAAATTCAGATCACAATATAACCCATATTTAACAATCTCCACCTTGAGACGAATTTCCTCTTGTAGCATAATGAAGAATCTTCAATCATCAAATATCTCCATAATAAGATAAAAATCACCGTGCGCCAACTAGTCTCTAGGACTATATTGTAATACCAACTAAGCTTGAGCAAAGCTCAAACTTAGCAACAGGAACTGACTTTGTCATCATGTCAGCTGGATTATCATGAGTACTTATCTTGCACACTTTGACATCACCTTGAGCAATAACACCTCGAATAAAGTGATATCTCACGTCAATATGCTTTGTTCTCTCATGGAACATCTGATCCTTTGTAAGGCATATAGCACTCTGACTATCACAAAATATAGTAGTGCAAGAATTATCTCCACAAAGCTCAATGTACAAACCTCTCAACCAAATAGGTTCTTTACAAGCTTCAGAAATAGCCATATATTCTGCTTCAGTGGTAGATAAAGCAACAGTAGATTGCAAACTTGCCTTCTAACTAACAGCACAACCACCAATGGTGAAAACATAACTTGTGAGAGACCTCCTCTTGTCCAAATCACCAGCATAATCAGAATCAACATAACCAACAAGTCCATCTCTAGAATTCCTAAACTGCAAACAAGCATTAGAAGTGCCACGCAAATATCTGAAAAATCCATTGAACTGCTTTCCAATGCTCTTTTCCAGGATTAGCCATGTATCTGGAATTTGACTATAGCCTTTAGCAACCAATCTTGCTTTATACCTTGCTGGTTCAGTAGGGGAAATACCTTCCTTTCTTTTGAAAATCCACTTGCAACGAACAGGCTTCTTCTCCTTTGGCAATTTCACTAATTCCCAAGTGTCATTCTTTTCAAGTGACTCCATCTCATCATTCATAGCAGTTATCCACTTATTACAATCAGTGGAGCTAATAGTCTCAGAGTATGATGAAGGTTCTGTATTACCTTCAATTTCTTCTGCTACACTCAAAGCATAAGCAACAATGTTACCTTGTTCAATCAACCTTCTGGGTGGATTAATCTCCCTCCTAGGTCTGTCAGCTGCAATAGACCGTTGTGGTGACTGCTCAACAATAGGAGTATCCCCAACAATAGGTGCATCGTGAACAATGGCATTTTCCTTATCTGATGTGTTACCTGAACTAACAGAGTGCTCCACCTGAACACTCGAATTCTGCTTACTCTCAACAGGAACGTTAGTAGGCAGTTTATCAGGAAGCATAGCAGATTAATTAAAGACAATATTTCTGCTAATTACAACATTCCTTGTTTCAGGATTCCACAACTTATATCCTTTAACACCAGATTTATAACCAAGAAAGGTGCACTTAATAGCTCTAGGCTCCAATTTTCCATTATCAACATGAGCATAAGCAGTACAACCAAAAACTCTCAATTCTGAGTAATTTGCTAAGGAACCAGACCATACCTCAATTGGAGTCTTCTTTTCAATTGCAATATTGGGTGACCGATTAATGAGATAGCAAGCAGTGGAAGCGGCTTATTAAAAACGCCTATGCAAACCTGCATTAGACAACATGCAACGGGCCTTGGAAATGATGGTTCTGTTCATACGCTCAGCTACACCGTTTTGTTGAGGAGTACCAGGAACGGTGTAATGCCTAACAATGCATTCAGCCTTGCAATATGATTCAAATTCATCTGAACAGAATTCCATCCCATTATCAGTGCGAAGTTTCTTTACCTTCTTTTCAGTTTGTCTTTCAATCATAGTCTTTCACTCTTTAAATGCTGAAAATGCTTCTGACTTATGTTTCAAGAAATAAGGCCACACTCTTCTAGAATAATCATCAATAATTGTTAGCATATAACGAGCACCTCCTAGAGATGTCTTGCGAGATGCCCCCCATAAATCAGAATGCACATAATCCAAAATACCTTCTGTAGTATGAACTGAGGTATTAAATCTCACCCTCTTGTGTTTGCCAAACACGCAATGCTCACAAAATTTTAGCTTGCTGATGCTATGTCCATCAAGAAGTCCTCTCTTACTGAGTTCTGCCAAACCAAGTTCACTCATATGCCCAAGACGCATATGTCAAAGATTAGTAGCATCAGAATCAAATAATAAACTTGAAATTACAGCAACATCACCTGATATTGTAGTACCTCGCAGATGGTACAGATTGACAGATTTAATATCAGCTTTCATCACAATAAGAGAGCCTTTTGATACCTTTAAAACTCCACCTTCACCAGAATACTTGTACCCTTTAGTATCAAGAGTACTCAAAGAGATGAGGTTTCTTTTAAATCGGAATGTGCCTCACATCCACAAAGTTCGACAATACCATCAAACATCTTGATCTGAATTGAACCAATTCCTGCAACCTTACAAGATGAGTTATCACCCATCAACACAGTACCACCTTCAACAGGTTCATAGGTGGCAAACCAATCCTTATTATGACACATATGAAAGGTACAAGCAGAATTAAGAATCCATTCATCATTGGTCTTAGCACATCCAGCAAAGGCAACCGGGATTTCTCCATTAGGACTATCATCAGCAGCAAGAGAGGCTTTACCTTCATCATCTGGTTTACCTTTTGGCTTATAATGGCCGATTCTCTTTTCTTTATTTTGGAGCTTCCAGCATTCAGAGATGTCGTGCCCACTTTTCTTGCAATATTTGCACGACTTATATTTGCCTCTAGATTTCGACCGGTTCTTGTAGCCGTTCGAACTTTTGTCTCGAGGTCTATTATTTGAGGTCTTCTCCATTTGCCTGTCACGAATAAACAAGTTTTCTCCTTTCGAGCTTGAATTTTAAGAAGGTACCATCTGTTTCATCTTCTCCTTAGCATGCAAAGCTTCATAAACTTCATTAAGAGTGAGAGTGTCTCTACTATATAATATGGTATCTCTGAAATTTAAAAAAGAACTAGGCAGGGAACACAAAAGAATAAGACCCAAATCCTCATCCTCATATTTTACCTCCATCAACTCTAGGTCGGCAACAATCTCCTTAAACGTCGAAAGATGATCAAGCACGGATTCTCCTTCTTGCAATTTATGAGAATACAACTTCTGCTTGAGATGCATCTTGCTGGTGAGATCTTTTGTCATGCAATTTTTTTCCAATTTCAGCCATAATGCAGCAGCTGTCTTCTCCTTTAAAACATCCTGCAAAATATTATTAGATAGATGAAGGTGAATCTGAGATAAAGTCTTACGGTCTTTACGCTTGTCATCTAGGGTCCATGCGATAGGTTCTTTCGCAAAACCTTCCAATGCATCATCTAAATCCATCTGTGCCAACACAGCTCTCATCTTGACTTGCCACAGCGAAAATCTTGTGTCACGATCCAGGAGTAGAAGATCATACTTCAAAGTCGCCGTGAGGAATAAAACCTGAAAATTGCTGGTACTGATATGTGTAAACCTAGCAAAAATCACGACCTCTTTGGTACACCTTCTGTGTACACGAAACAAAAAATCTTCGAACTCCTGGTAAGCTTCAGGTGGACAAAGCAAAACTTGTATGAAAGCTTGCTTGCCACGGGGAACAAAGCCACGTGATCTAATAAAGGCTTGCTGAGAGATTTAATAAAATAAAGAAACAAATTTCTTGGGATCTGTGCACTTTCTTTTGGATTTGGTTTGCTGCTTTGTCTCGGCGCCTGTCTCGGCGATGCTTTCCACGCGGACGGAAAAACTTGGCACGGACGGCTTGCGCACGCTGTCGCTGCGGCTGCTGGACGATGGCCCGACGCGTGCACGCGGCGGTGAACGGGAGCACTCCCTCGGGAGCGACGCGCGACGGGGCACCGATCGAGGCGAAGCACGAGACCAGGAGACGAGGACGGGCTGCGTGAGACTGCGGTGACGCACGGACCGAGGAGCGAAGCCGACGCGCGGGAGCGATGCGTGACGGAGCGGACGACCCCGAGCGGGCGGCGGCGCTAGATAGATCTGAATTTTTTTTTCACGTATCTCTCAAACTCTAATCTCCTGTGCTCTGATAGCACTTGTTAAAAATAATACACAGATCAAGAGAGACAAGAGACGCGAATTTTTACGTGGAAACCCTTGCGGAAAAAAACCACGGACGCTAACCGGCGATGATCACTATATGTGGAGTGTTTACAAAACGTCGGGGATTATAATGAGGTGTGAGGCGTCAACTCTCCCCGTGCGGCTTACAAGAGGTATATAAAGGGACAAAAAGACCTAGAGTCAAGTAAGAAACTAATCCACTAATATGGTAACTAATCCGGATACTTCCATATTAGAAATTCGGATCACAATATAACCCATATTTAACACAAATCTTGAACAGCTCCTTGATCTTTGCACCATGGTTGTCCCAACAACAGATGACACGATACCATTGGCACAGGAAAAACATCACACAAAACCTCACAAGAGTACTTTCCCAACAAGAGCAGTACCTTGACTTGGTTGGTGATCTTGAGCACGCCCTTGAACCACCTTAACTGGTACGGTCTTGCATGTGGTGTAGTCGTCAGCCCCAACTTCTCAACGAGCTCGATGCTAACGGCGTTCATTGAAGTGTATTCGTCGATCGTAAAATCAACGACTTTCTCCTATGTTGAGACCCAACCTCCTGCAGCTCTCCTCCAAAGGCGTCGTCGCAGCAACATTAGCACCACCATGAGCAGCCATCGCTCTGATATCAACTGATACAGATCAAACATCTAGATGAAGATTAAATCTGCAGGTTGCCTGATCTTTCACATAGCACTAGGTCTCTAGCTGCACACGGCTTTGAACTCCATGCTCGTGTACTCCTTGTTCCTTCCATCCTAGCTCCATGTATATGCATGCACGCTCAATTTTTCAATTTAGCCCTTTTTTTCAAAACGCATATTTATACCTGCTAGTCTTATTTCAGTTTTGGACCCAGGAGGTGGCGCCGTGACTCACGGCGCCGAGCTACTTGACATCGGCGCGTGAGTCATGGCGCGGGGTCCCAACCTCCAGCCCGGTGGCCACGCCGGCCGCCCGTGGCTGGGGTTGGGACCTCAGCGCCATGACTCACTGGCGCCAGCTATACCTCGGCGCCGTGAGTCACGGCGCGCGACCTCTGAGTCCAAAGCAAATAAGACTAACAGGTATAAATGTGCGCGTTTTACAAAAATGGTTAAATGAAAAAATACTGGCTGCACATGCATACATATCTAGGCGCATGCACAAGTTCTGATCCGCATGCACCATTGCCCTCACATGCTATTATTTGCACGCTTTGTTCTTCAGCTCTTTTCTTCAATTAAATAGAAAACAACATCAATAGTAGTACTGACACGTTCATATTTTTCATTTAACCATTTTTTCAGAAAACGCACATTTATACCTGCTAGTCTTATTTCCGGTTTTGGACCCGGAGGGTGCGCCGTGACTCACGCCGCCGCAGCTACTAATGGCGGCGCGTGAGTCATGGCCGCCAGCCCGAACCCTAGCCACCGCTGGCGATTTGGGACCTCGGCGCCATGACTCCGGCGCCCGGTCTCCAAACCAAATAAGACGCGAGGTATAAATATGCGTTTTTACGAAAAAAAAGGCTAAATTGAAAAAAATTCGGCTGACACGTTCATATATGAATTAGTTAATGCTGATCTTGGCTGCATTACTAATGATCTAAGCCTTTCGCTGGCGATTGGACGGTCCGGCTTAGGTCTAATGCACGTCTACCGTGCGTCTCTCTACCGTACCAAGTCGGCAGAAGATCCGCTTAATTCCGATTTTATTTCTCGGTTGTTTTTGTATGCTACTCATGTAAGCTCCTGTATATAAGTCACAAGAATATTGTTGCTATTGGTCGCGTACGTAACCGCGTGTGAGAGGCTGAGAGAAATCCGGAAGCGGAGGATATATATATGCATGCCACGAGAGAGGGGTCATTAGATTGTCACACGTACCATGACGTCATGATCAAGTGAGGCATAATACACAAGAATGATGCTGCGTTCTTTTGATTTGTTAAGGTCTATCTATACATATACACACGTACGTATGATGATCCCCTGTGTAGCTCCAGTCCTCTTGCGCGATTTGCATGCATCGTCATTCTGATGGTCATTAATTAGTTGGCCGTCGCGATGGAATCTTGTGAGCTGTCGATAAGAACGAAAAATGCAAAATATAAGAAGTGAATGGAGAAGTATCAAAGTAGTAGAGTACCGTTTTGGATGTCTTATATATAACAAGCTGTGTGTCCGAAAACCGCGAGCTATGTTTTTCGGACACAGCCTCTACAGAGGAGATACAGTTGCGTAGGGTTATGAAATATTGTGGATTGAAGGTGGGGGCGAAGCCCCCGCGGTACAGATTGTGAGTCCGAGTTGAACATATAATCAGGTATAAATATATACTACCGACCTCATGTAACTATAATCAGAAGAAAATAAAGAAACTCCTCATCCGGACGGAGCCGTCGCGATTCGGCTTCCGGGGATGTAGGCTTTGCCGAACCTCGTAAACAAATTGTCGTGTCTCTTGTATGGTTGTTGTGATTGTTTTCTCGTGCAAAGGGCTATCGTCAGTTCCAATAATTGGTATCAGAGCAAGGTTGAGATGACGACGCCAAGTGACAGAGTCGAAGTGGTGAAGTTCGATGGGACTGGTAACTTCGGATTGTGGTAGATGAGGGTGAAGAATCTGTTGGCAGAGTTGTTCCAAGGGGTTGCGCGAAACAAAACCGAAGAAGATGGAGGAGGATGATTCGGAGGGGTTGAAGGAGCAAGCAGCCGTGATCATACGACTGTGTCTTTCGGATCAAGTTATGTATCATGTGATGGATATGACATCGTCGAAAGAAATATGGGACAAGTTGCATACTCAGTTTATGTCTAAATCCCTGATGAACAAGTTGTATCTAAAGCTAAGGTTGTAAGGGCTGAAGATATAGGAGGGTTCTGATCTTGCACAACATGTAAATGTCTTCAATAGGTGATCACTGATCTAGGCGTCTCAAGGTAAAGATTGCAGATGAAGACAAGACGATTATTCTATTGTGTCCATTGTCACCTTCATATGAACACTTGGTCACCACTCTGACATACAAAAAAGATACTATCAAGATTGATGAGATTACCATGGCCCTGTTGGTGCATAATTAATCAACGGAAGCTGAGTGATTCATGCATTTCCTAGTCTCCAAATCCAAAACCAGCCGCCCTAAATCTGCTCTAGTTTGGTCCGATGAATTAAAGCATGGATTAGCTAGTTAGCTAGCTCCGCTCGATATACAGAAAAGAAAAGGAAGAAGAGCATGAACCGACATAAATAATGGAAACATCCAAGTAGTATAAGCCACATATATCAGTTTGTTACTACAATTTCACTCAGTAATCAAGCCCTAATTAACAGCGAACAAGGGTTTGAAGAATCTGATCTTCAAGTGACATACGTAAAACTTACAGGCCGAGTGTTAGGCTAGCTGAGCAAGAAAGGCAAGGCTATAAACGAACGATCCATATTGGATTCGTATCCCCAGAACTACATGCAACAACTCTCCCGAGAGCCTCATGAGCGGAAAAAAAATACTATAGGACCTAGTCCATTGTTGGAGATATGCCCTAGAGGTAATCATATTGATGATGATATTTCATTGTATCCATGATTTAATAAATATTCTTTGAATATTGTATTTGTGTTGATTAACAAGTATGTGACTTGTTTGTGAAACTCTTTACTTGTATGGTTATTCTAAAGTTGTCCCTAGTCGGAGTTCATGTGAGGACACACGTGAATGATGGATTAGCACATGTATCGGTTGATGACCATGTTTCACAGGTCATAGACATCGAGATGTCAAACCAATAATGTGGACACATGTTTAGAATATGGGGTTGGACCGACCCAACATGAGACATAGTAATTATTCTTATGGTTCTCTCTACACAATGCGTACGCCTTGTCCTTAGACCTGAGATTGTCGCATGTACTTGAGATGTGAATCGACCTACTTAGGGCTATCAAACGCTACTCCATGAATCAGGTAGTTATAAAGGTAGCTTTGGGTTTGTCATGAAGCATGCTTGCGAGGTATGGTCGATCGAGATGGGATTTGCCTCTCTACCGAGAGAGATATCTCGGGCCTCGAGTGATCGGATCCGAAATGCATGGTCATGCTACTTAAGGTTAAGAGTTAACCTAGTAAGGGATTCGGATCACAGGATCGAGAAAGAGTGGTCGCTTGGAGCTCGACCGAATATCGTGAGGCAAAGGGATTGGCATGTACATAACATTGTGATGGTTCGTCCGATATGATCTTTACGTATGTTTAGGAGTTGGCACGTCTTGCTAGAGGCGCTACCAACTATTGACCAAGTATGTGTACTCGCGCCATGTCTAAACATATGTGAACCATAGGGTCACACACTTGAAATTTGAAGCCTAGTTCGGATTGGATCCGAATTGGATGAGCATTGAGTCCTAATGGGCCTCTATTCGTAGAAGCCCATTATAAGGGCGTCTATAAAAGGAGGGCGGGGCGCTGGTTGAGGGATGAGTTTTTCGTGACATCCTCAAACCACGGCGCCACCCCTCCCACGCCCTAGTCGCCGCGCGGATCTAGTAGTCGGCGTCGTCGCTTCCTCCCTCACGTGTGGATACCTTTGGAGGCGCCGCATCGTGGCGTTGGGACGAACCGCAAGAAAGGAGGCAGATGCGTGGGGCGCGCGACGCGACGAGGAAGTAGTACGACTACTCGCTCGACGCATCGCATCAGCGAGTACGAATACTGCGCCCGACGTCTTGCATCAACTTCCGCTGCGCGTCTAGTGGTAAGACCGTGATCTATAATTGCGGTGATCTTGGTTTACGGGTAGAATTTTTAATTTGCGCTAGTGTAGCCTACCCGTTTCCCTCTGATGGTATCGGCGGTTCTTTGTCATGTTATAGGTTGGGTGATTTGCATATGGCGATATGTAAATCGGTATGATCGATGTGATCGATTGTATAGTTACGTAATGGATTGATCTGGTTTAGTGATCATGCTGCTAAGGTCGTGAAACAACATACCCCTACCGGTCGGATTCGCCATCGGGGTAGACAGTGACACGTAAAACCGGTTGCGGAATGCGAAGACCAATATGATTGGTCGAATCGGAACCTAGATTAATAATCGATGTACCGTGATCGTGCGCTCGGGCTCCATGAGCCGAGAGTTGTCTTGGTTCTCAAACCACGGCATGCTGCACGCGAGATCGGTACAAATGTCGAATCGAACGATGAGTCGATTTGTGGTAAATATGATTTGCCGATCAAAATCCTAAGTAAAAATTGCATAGATTGGATCTGTTTTTACGAATGTCCGGCGTGGCGCGCCCTTTGAACCCGCGGAAACCCCTCGACTCCCTATCCAGTGATTGCGATTCTATGCATAAACTTGTTTTTGCGGGATGTATGTGACGAGTATGGCCTAATGTGTATGTGATGCATGTTTGTAATATTTCATGACTGCGTGTCATGGGTTCGTAACACTACTGGAGCCAATGTGTTGTCAAAGTATTGTATTAACGACTGCGTGCCGACTTGTGATGATTCCTAGTATCCATGTATTTTATTACTAGTCATTATGAGTAATAGCTTATATTAGTACTCGGAGGACACATCACTTGGAGGATGGCACACATGAACCATGGAGATGGAGATCATCATGGCGGACAGATTCTATGGCGATGGAGATCACCATGAGAAAATAGGTCATCTTGAGTCACAATCTGTGAATGCTATTCTGTTGTTTTACTCCTATGCATGTTTGAATGGTAGAAGTATAGCGATCCCTCACAAAATGTTAAGTTAAACATATTCCTCCCAATTAAACTTTGCACCATCCCATATCTTGTAAATTGATGGTGGGTCTATAAAATTAAGGCACCATCAACTTTCCTTGACTAGATGGGTTTTGTATCGGATACTTACATGCATAAGGATTGGTGAACTTAACAAGGTTATTATAAAGGTTATGGGCCTTGGGGCATAAAGGTTGGTATTGGGGCATAGAGATGTCACCCAACAACAAGAGTCATATAGAGATATGATTAGCAGGTGTTGCTTACGAATTACCTTGTCTCCTAGCGGTGATGCAAAAGCTCACTAGTAGACTCGTTAATTGCGGATCTTGAATCGCTAAGAATCAACAGAGGATGTTGATTTTAGTGGGAGTACATTCTATTAAATTTGTTTAATACATTTACTCTATTATGGTTTTATTTGTCTTAGTATTTTGCATTTCCTATTGTAGATCAATGGCATCTAGCAACCACGCACACCCTTTTGCTTTGCGATCGATTCTTGAGAAAGAGAAATTAAATGGAACAAACTATTCGATTTGGTCCGTAACACGAGAATTGTTCTCGTGGCGGATAAAAGAAAAACGTTCGGACACCACAATCCCGGAAGAACACGCAAACAATGTGTACTCTGCTTTGTTAAAAATGCCTACAAGAAAGCATGTGATGACTCTCTTGAGATTAGTTGTCTTATGCTTGCATGCATGGAACCCGTGATTCATGCATTTAGCGCTAGTCTCCAAATCCAAAACCAGCCGCCTTTTACGGAATGCAAGTAAATCTGCTCTAGTTTGGTCCGATGGATTAAAGCATGGATTAGCTAGTTAGCTAGCTCCGTTCGATATACAGAAAAGAAAACATTAAGAAGTGGAAGAAGAGCATGAACCGACATAAATAATGGAAACATCCAAGTAGTATAAAGCCACATATATCACCCATGGTTTGTCATAAATGTTTTATACATTTTTCTTGCTTGATTCTCCTATTAACTCTTGGGTATTTGATCTGGGATCGGTTGCTCACATTTGCAACTCGATGCGAGGGCTAATAAGAAGTAGAGGAGTCGTATGAGGTGAAGTTGATTTTGCGTCGGAAATAAAGCAAGGGTTCTTTGCGTTGACCGTTTGTTTGATCTCTACTACTTGATGATGCGCCTATCTTTAACATAAATGCTAAAAGACTTCGACCTAATGATTTGAATCCCACCTATGTTTGGCATTGTCGTTTGGGTCACATAAGTGAAAAGTGCATGAAGAAGCTCCATGTCGATGGTCTTCTAACTTCGTTTGATTTTGAATCATACGAGACATGTGAAGCTTGTTTGCTTGGTAAGATGACCAAATCACCTTTCAAAGGTTCTTTTGAGAGGCGTCGGACTTGTTGGAAATCATACATCTTGATGTATGTGGACCAATGAGCACGATGCTAGAGGTGGATTTCATTACTTCATAACTTTCACCGATGATTTTAGTAGATATGGTTATGTCTACTTAATGAAGCATAAGTCCAAACTTTTGAAAAGTTCAAAGAGTTCCGAATGAGGTTGAAAATCAACGTGCATCGTGGTGGCGAGTATTTGAGTCATGAATTTAGCAATCATCGAAGAGTTGCGGAATTGTTCCACAGCTAACACCGCCGGAACGCCCAAAGAAATGGGGTATCCGAGCGGCGTGTCGACCTTGTTGGACATGGTTCAATCGATGATGAGCGATCAGTTACCATTATCCTTTTGGGTTACGCCTAGAAACTAAGCAGCTTTCACACTTAATAAATGTACCGTCTAAATCCGTAGTTAAGACACCATATGATATATATGGGTAGGAAGAATCACGGTTTGTCTTTTCTAAAGATTTGGGGATGTGAGGCGTTTGTCAGCGACTCTGATGGACAAGCTCACACCCAAGTCGGATAAATGCATTTTAAGTGGGATATCCGAGAAACCTTTGGATATTACTTCTACAACCGACTAGAGGGCAAAGTGTTTGTCGCTCAAGTGGTGTTTTCCTAGAAAAGAGTTTCTCAACGGGAGACAAGTGGAAGAACAGTGCGGCTTGAAGAGGTTCAAGATGAACCAATCGGGAAGACTCGACGAATGATGCCCATGTGGCGAGAACAAGTTGAGGAACCCATGGCAAAGGAAGCACCACCACCACGAAGGTCGGGAAGGCTCCGCAATGCGCGAGATATATTATTGTTAGACAATGATGAGCCTACGACCTATCATGATGGACCAGACTACGAGAAATGGCATAGTGCCATGAGATCCGAGATAGCATCCATGGGAGACAATCAAGTTTGGAATTTGGTTGACCGCTTTGATGGTGTTAAAACCATAGAGTGCAAATGGATCTATAAAGGAAGATTGATATGGATGGAAATGTTCATATCCATAAAGCTCGACTTATCGCAAAGGTTTTCGGCAAGTTCAAGGAGTTGACTACTGATGAGACTTTCTCACTGTAGCGATGCTTAAATCAATACGGATCATTCTAGCTATTCTTGCATATTTCGACTATGAGATATGGCGGATGGATGTCAAAGCGGCTTTCCTTAATGGAAATTTAACCAGGACGTGTATATGATACACCGAGGGTTTTGTCGATCAAACAATGCTAGAAAAGTATGCAAACTTCAAAAATCCATTTATGGATTGAAGCAAGCATCTCAGTAAACATGGAGGAGGCAAAGAAAGGGTTCTTGCCCATGTCTCATGGCATAAATCTTGGCAAGCTTCGCCATTGGATCTATCATGTATGCTATGATGTGTACTAATTAACAGCGAACAAGGGTTTGTTGGAAGAGTTCAGAATCTGATCTTCATTTGAGTGATATCTTCTAGATTGACTCTAGTGCAAGTGGGAGATCATCATATTGATGATGATATTTCATTGTATCCATGATTTAATAAATATTCGTGTTGATTAACAAGTATGTGACTTGTTTGTGAAACTCTTTACTTGTAAAACTGAATGATGGATTAGCACATGTCGGTACAGTTTAGAACATGCTTATGGTTCGACACGAGTGTTACTTGAGCTAGGGGCTGAGCAATAAAGGTAGCTTTCGGGTTTGTCATGAAGCATCTTTGCAAGGCTATAAACGAACGATCCATATTGGATTTGTATCGCCTGAACTACATGCAACAACTCTTTACGTATGTTTAGGAGTTGTACGAGAGCCTCCAACTATTGACCAAGTATGTGTACTCGTGTCATGTCTAAACATATGTGAACCATAGGTCGCACACTTAAGAAGTAAGCCTAGACTTTGAGTCCTAATGGGCCTCTATTCGTAGAAGCCCATTATAAGGGCGTTATAAAAGGATTGAGGATGAGTTTTTCGTGACATCCTCAACCACGGCCGCCACCCTCCCACGCCCTCGCTCGCGCGATCTAGTAGTCGGCGTGCGCCGCTTCCTCCCGTCGTGTGGATACCTTTGGAGGCGCCGATGCGTCGTTGGGACGAACCGCAAGAAAGGAGGCAGACGTGGGGCGCCGCGCGCGACGAGGAAGTAGTCACGAATATCGACTACACCGCCCGACGTCTTCGCATCAACTTCGCGGCGTCTGAAGACCGTGATCTATAAGCTGCGGTGATCTTGGTTTACGGGTAGAATTTTTTAATTTGCGCTAGTGTAGCCTACCCGTTTCCCTACATCCATAACTTTATTGATGTGGACCAACTCCACTGTATAACACGTGTCCTTTCACGAATATCAAAGCGTGACGTGCTAGCCTTCAGTATTCAATTCGTGAAAATTCACATCAGTGATTTATGAGGCTGTGCGCTTTGAGATTCGTGAAAGGACACGTGTCACATGATGAAGTTGGTCCACATCAATGGAGTTGTAGACCAAGTCTTATAAGATTTTTTCCCTCCTGAGCCGCTCCCTCGCTCGACTCAGTGAGCGACGAGCCCAACCACTCCTGAGCCCTCCCCTCCCCGCCGGCGTCGGCGGTGGGACCCTCTAGGCTGCGTCCCTCCCCCTCTCCTTCAAGGTCACAGGTCAGCGTCGTGATCTCTCGTCGACATAGGGCTTGCAATGGCTGTAACCAGACCACCACCTCAGCTCGAGGACGAGCTATCGCAAAAGGGTGGAGTAGTTCTCACGTGCATACGGCTGTACGGTCAGCCATCAGCCCATTAGAGCCCACGAGAGACGACAAATATGGAATATGGTAGCATACATGCAGCCACGATACTAGGGGCGGCTGCAACATATTACTTAGCTATAAAGTTAGAGTTTAATTAGAGATAGAATAGGATCTTATCTAGATGGAAAGAAATCTTATCTTTAGATGGAAAGTTTAGATTGAATTGTTAGGTATGTTCCTATATAAAGGGAGTCGTATTATCAATGAGATCAATCAACAAATAAGTTAAATCAAGTCTACATCTCCCCAACGTTCCAATTTATTCTCCCTAGTCTGGTGTGAGGACCCGCGTTTTTTAGACCTAATCGCGTAGCAGTAATCGATATTTAGCGGTATTTAATCTCGGCTTAGCAGTAAGCTAACAGTAGTGTTGTGATCGTCGTTAAGCTTCTAGTTTGTCGTCAGTGTGTTGGTTTAGTGGGTTTCGTTTCGCGAGCATTGCATTTCTAGTCAATAGATCAATAGCAATGCATCCTCATCATTTCATTTCATCAATTGTTATGCAAATAATTACAACACATAGTAGTTTGCATCTAGTAATAAAATTAAAATGTTGCATGCATTCTGCCGAAGCCCTCCTTGTATCCTCATCCATTGGTCGCTAGTCTATTGAATCATCCTTTGATCCATTGCCATCACTCGCCAAGAATGCAGAAAACGGTTAGCGAGCCAAGTTGAAAGCAATATTTGAGAGTAGTAGAATAAAGGAAGTGGCCGTCAGATTTTCCCCAAAGTGCAGTAGAATACCCGAAGTAACCTGAGTAGTCGGTCCCTTGACCATCAAGATACCCAAACCAACCGGAGTTAGTCGGCCTCTTGATCATCAAGATATCTAGACTACCCGAAGTCATTCGGCACTTGTCACTTTCGTGGGTCTCCTCATCCGACGTTATTAGAATCCAACACCCACTATTTGCAATTGCAGCAGCCACAATATAATCCCACAATGCACATCCCAGTACACCGCACCCTCAGCCAAAGCATCATTGGGCATAGCGAAACCGGTACCATTAGCACCGTTGCAGCCTAAGCCAACACAGAGGAGCACGACCAGCCTGGTAAGCCATCCCCACGACCATGCGGCGCATCCGACACCCTCAAAGCACAACCCCTCCTTATCCAGAGGCTTCCTCACCCACATCCATCCCCCTTCACAAGACCCATTTCATCGCTCTCGCAAAGCTTTGCTCGGCTTGATTTCACCCGAAGGAGCAAGGAGGAGGAAGGAGAGCCAGGGAGCCCGGGGAGAAGGAGGAAGATCGGAGATCAAGGGCGACAGCGGCGACAGCGGCGACGGCGTAGAACCATCGATGGCCATCAGGACCGCGCCAAGTCGACAAGGAGGAACAAGAGAAGAGCACCAGCACCACTGCCGGCACTACCATCCTCTTTCCCCAAAACCAAGCAAGCTAAGGTAACCCATCCTCACTGTTAGTTTTATCCAAACCCAGTGACTCAGCATGAACCAACACCAGGCACACATAGAGCTCACACGTAGTTTTCAATCCACATCACAGAACTATAGCCCTCAAGATATTCATCACAGAGCAAGGGGGAGAAACTAGGGTAGAGAGAAAAGGGGGTGATACCTCAGTGCTAACCACAGCCGAGCCACCATCACCATCCTTGTGCATAAACCATGCATCAAAGCAACGTAAGTAAAAATGAGTCCACTTAAATCTTGAAGAGTATCGGTAGCAGAAGTGGGGTGGGTAAGAGAGGGAACCGAAGCGAGCTCGGTTGAGCCCTGGCGAGCGCGAGCCAGGGGGGTGCAGGGCCGAGCCGAGGCTCCGACGGCCGGCGGCCGGATGGCCGAGCCGGCCAGGCGGCGCATAGAGGCGGCCTGAGCCGGGAAGAGGGTTAGGAGGAGGAGGTCTTTGGAGGAGAGAGCGGCGGCCGCCACCCGACCGCGCGGGAGGCGAGGAAGCCGTCTTGCGTGGGGTCGAGCGGCGGCGTGGGACACCGATGCGAGGCGGGCGCGCGCACCACCAAGACCGGAGGCGGCATTGGGCCGAGAGGCCAAAGGGAGGCGCGGGCCGAGGGGGTGCCCAGAGGAGGAGGCGACGCCCAAGTAGAGAGGAGCTCCAGGAGGAAGAAGTGAGGAGGAGATTGGGGATTAGAGGAGCTAGGGATTTGGGCGCCGGTGCTTGCGGCTGGAGCCAGTAGATAGGGAGAGAGAGAATGAAGAGATTAGGTGAGGGTAGAGTTTAGGGAATAGAAGATTGGGTGGGAGTAGAATTAGGGTTAAGAGTTAAAGTGTAGCTTTTACGGTGGGTTTTAGTACGCAGTCGGTAGCTTTCCAGGTTAGCAGTGAAGTTAAGAAATGCTGGCGAGTAGTCTTGAACAAATGTTTTTAATCAAGTCACTTAGGGGTATTTAGTCCTAGAGCAAATAGTTAGTAAAACGGTCACCCTTGGGGAATGCTAACTTAGCTTGGACCGAAAAGTATTGTGAAGCTAAAATATGCTGACAAAGTTAAGCCCGCTAACCTATGTATTCTTAATATCACTCAAATCAACTAAGTATTTCTTCTTCTTATTATTCGTGCTATCGTATTGCTACAGAAGATGATCCAACACCGACATGAGTAACTGATCAGAGATTCACCAACGTTGACCTTTTCTGCATTTACGAAGGCAAGCGATCCTCTTGAACATGAATTAGCTATTTTAACTGTAAACTGTATATTACTGCATCATATAATTATTGCATCAAAACTATTTCTCCAAAAGCAAATCATTAAATGGTTATGAGAATGAAAGAAAGGAAAAGATGTGAAGAAAGATGAATGAATGAAAGATGATGTAATATTATGGCTGGTAAAGGGGGCCCAGGGCAAGGATGAAAGAGGGCAAGAGGTGTGACTCCTTTACATATGGTTAAAATATAAGGACCAACAAAACTCTTACTCGGTCAGATGTCGTATTTGAGTACCAACTATTCTCCTATTTTGACAGGCAGAAAATGCTACCCGGTTACGTAATTATGCTCTCCACAATAGGTAAGTATATATATGTGTGAGTGTGTAAAGAAAGAAGCAGGCGCTATAACGCTATGTGGAATGTTGGGTGCAGAGAGGATGAACTGGCCCAACCAATATTACCTGAACTCGGTGGTGGTCAGGTCAGCACCGACGGAAAGTAATGGGTGGAGAAATTAATCACATAACCTGAGAAACGTTCTGTATTCCGAACTCGAAGTCGCATCAAAGGAAATGCGATGGACCTAGCTCATAAAGAGCTCATAATAGTTATGGGTAAAGTGGTACAAGCCTACGCAGTGCTATATAAAATCATGAATTCATGCCAGTCTCCTGGATTGGAGTCTACGGGAACCGCTAGGGGTCTTTCCTCTCTCCGAGTGACTAGTAGTCTTTTCAGAATAAAATTTTGCCACTTAATGTTTTAATGAATTATTTTCAGAAAATAGATGAGCTAGAAAATGAAGAAAAGAACAGAGATGAGTCATACAGTGCATTTTGCTATTAATGCTTGCTGAGTACATTAATTTGTACTCAACCTTGCTAGTATTCTCCTTTGTAGATCTTAGTCCGGTCGGGAACTATCCCGCGTGGGACGAAGGACTTGCAGGTACCGGGAAGGTCGCTGGTGATGGGGTCATTGGTTCGAGAAGCCGAGCGAGGTGGATGTCCTGTTATGTTCGTGGGACGAGTAGAAGATCGATGGATCAAGAAAGGCAGCGAAGGGACGTAGTCCCATTGTGCCGTTATAAATTACTATGTAAGAACCATAGCCTTGCGTGGCTAACTGGAATGAAAGGTACAATTTCTATTTTATTGTTCTGCTACGCTAACTCTGGTAAAGGCTTACTATTCATTGGAGCAGTGTTCTACTGGGCAAACGAATAGTAATCCGTATGCCTAAGTGTGATTACCCCTAGGGTAATGACACAGGGCGTCGCATCTGGTTCCTTCCTCCCTACCATGCGCCCTCTCCTCTAGCGCAGTTCTACCTCTAACCATCGTCGTTGGTCTCCTTTATGCGGTGTTTACCACAATAAACTTCCTCCCTGCCATGTGATATGTTATGTTGTAAATTATTGTTCAATTGTTCATTACTTAGTAAAATTAGGTCGTTTAATCAATATCCTCCCGCCCCCAAAATTTAAAAGAACCATATTTACGCTAAAACATTATAAAAGCATGCCTTCAGAACCCTCAAGAGTATTTCAGACATTTTATCATTCATCCGCAGCTACTGCAGCCAACCAACCTAACAAAAAGCCAAGTTATCAAACGATCACCCAGGAAAAGCTATAGCCACCAGCTACAATAGCTTTTCAACTCAAAAAGCAAAAAACCGCTTTTCAGCTAAACTACGGCTGAGGAGGGAGGCTGGGGCGCCAGGCGCAGTAGGGCGGCGGCTGGGCAGGGCGCGGCTGGGTGGCGGCTGGGCAAGACGTGGCAGGGCACAACTGAGCACGGAGGCGGGCGCGGCGGAGGCAGACGGCGCGGAGAAGGACGCAGGTGTGGAGGAGAGGAGGCCAAGGCCGGCACAGCGGAGAAGAGGAGGCCAATGCAGAGGAGAGGAGGACAAGGCCAGCGTGGAGGAGGAGGAGGCCAACGCGGAGGAGGAGGCCGGTGGCGGCAACGCAGGCTGGGCACGACGGAGAAGGACGCCGGCGCGGAGGAGGAGGAGGAGGCTAGCACAGCGGAGAAGAGGACACCGATGTGGAGGAGGCCGGCGTAGAGGAGAGGAGGCCGAGGCTGGCACGGAGGAGGAGGCCGGCACGGAGGAGGAGGCCATCGGCGATGGCACGGGCCGGGCGCGACGGAGGCGGCGCGGGCGCAGCAGCGAGGCTTCGGCACTTCGCTTCACTGGTTTGCTAGCTCGCGGGCGTGACCGAGTCGGGAGTTTTAATGGGCCAACACTGTAGTGGACCGACCCGACACAGCCCGAGTGCTGACGCGTCGTGTCCTAGGTCGGCACCCCGACTTACAGACTAGCACGGTATGACCCGATTAGCTATCGGACCATGCCTAATCGGGCACGAGGACGGCCCTTTTGGCCACCTCTGCCGCCCCATCCGCCCCTCCTCGCCGACTTCCTCCAGAACTTCGCAAGCGGCATCGTCTCTCCAGACGCATGAGAGTTCGTCGTCCAAAGCTCCGTCTCCACCCTAGTATATGAATCTTGTAACGCACCAACGGCTGACCAAGCAGCCCTATTGCATCGTTAGTTTCCATGCACATACTAGCAAACACCCAAGAATCCGGTCTACACTACCTTTAAATCATGTCATGATTAGTTTTAACCCATCCCCTGCCCTACCATATAATGTATATGTGTGCTCTACTCTTCTACTTAATTACTACTTAATTAAGCATTAGGCATAGCTGATACTACTAGTAGTCATATTCAGACCAGGGTGTTCTGAAAAGTTACAGTAGGATGGATGTAGCCAAGAGCCAGATCCATGTGGAAGCTTCTAACAGTAATCATCTTGCTACAAAGGACGGGTGTAACAATGATTGGTTGAGCTGGAGACCTAGACCTGCACCAACAAAACAATTAATACCGTATATAATTATTACTATTATACAAACAAATTATCTGCACACAGTAGCACGACCACTGACTGAGCCAGAAAGAACTCAAAGCCAATCGTTTCTAGTAAACGTTCTATTTGCTATGCGACACTTCTTGTACTTCAAAAAAGTAGCAAAACCTGAAAGTGTAGGCCGTCTCTATGCAATTTCCTCAACTATTTAGCTAGATAATCATAATCAAAGCTAGCACTCCAATTGACCAAATACAGAGCTGGATTGCTGGAATCACATACATGATACTCCCTCCGTTCTTTTTTACTTGATACAGTAAAGTTTGACCGTCAATAAGTTTAAAACTATCTAGATTGTCTATATGAAAATTATATCATTAGAATTGTCGTTGAAAATACTTTCATAATATTATAATTTTATTAGTACATCTTAATATAAAAGTTATAAAAAATTATGGTCAAAATCACATTTCGAATACCGTAAAAAGTCAACCGTGTCAAGTAAAAAAAGAACGGATGGAGTACATTAACTTTAACATGACCATACATAAATACATAATTCACAGAGTAGTATGCATATACATCAACTCACAATTACCACACATAGTTCGACATTCAGAACAGACACTAGACACTGGACACTGGACACAGCTAGACAGAGCTTGAAGCAAGCATACCAAATTTACCATTACTATACAAAGTTAGACACTTAGAGCAGGTATTACACAATACACACAAGTAACTTTAAGTATGGGGCACGCATCCTGTAGATGGATATGAAACATCTGTTCCGAAGAGCTCACATTTCACGTGTGCTAGGGCTAGGATCCAGCTTCATGTTCCGGAGCCTATGCTTCCTCTCGTCAGAAAGGAGCTTTGCATACCGTGTGAGCATCTCTGCATAGGTCACAGTACCACAATCTTTTGGCACTAGCTCGATGTTGTTGGCCTTACAATCTTCCTTGCTTAGTTTCTTGTTGAGAAGATTTTCTCCTATTTTAACCAACTCTTGAAGATGCTTCTTCGTTGAAAGGTCAGTTGACACTGCCTCTATCGGCATGCTGTGATCCTGTAATGGTAAATGAATATAGATATTGTCATACAATATTTTGCATAGGTCAAGAAGTCACATAATAACTTGAATGGCACTATGACATCGGCTTGTAAATAGGGGCTACCTGGATGCGCAACAGTTGGTCTGAGCACCCGATTGCTCTGAAAAGGTTTGCGACATGACTATCAGCCATATCTTAGCTACCATGGAAGAACATGTTGAGCAAAGGCGTTGTATCCTCCCGGCCTAGCCATCCAAACATGCCCCATTTGGCAACATGTCTTGCATCAAACATGATATCTTGCTCTGGCAGACCAGTGCCTAATGATATTACCAGATATCTGTGGTAATCCAATGGCTTAATTGCCGGGAACTCCATGCTCTTCCGCCTGATCTGCTTGGTTATCTCACCCATTGCCACCAGAGTCTGTCAAATTATAGGACATTATGGCAAGTCAGCATCTAAATTTTCTTGTGACCAGTTTGGCAAACAAAGGTTGATGCTTAAAGACTAAAAAACCATAACAAAAAATATATTGCATAACTGGATTAAAAAATATAGTTAAAACAAAGGTATAGAGAAGATAGGAACTTAGCAGTTAAACCCATCCACACTTGATGACTTGGATAACAATGCCAAAGAGAAAAACTTACCGGATTGTTTGCTACAATGCCCCCATCAATAACATTGAAGCTACGTGATGCACTAGTGTGATCCAGAGTTTCAAAATAGTGCGCAGGGAGAAAGGTTGGTGCTGCAGATGTACCAATACATACATCAGCAAGACGAGCATCCTTCAAGGGCTTAGATCTCGCCTACGCCATAACAAATACATTAGCTCACCTTACATGTTGTGATTGTTGGTTGGATACGGGTCGAGGACCGTGGGTAGAGCATTCGCCCTCATCTAATCGCCGGCAGGGCTCTTCTCTGTCGAGTAGCGAGATTCTAAAGCGTGATTAGCCAGGGAGATGAGGGATCATCTTCCAAGTTCAGCGGGACTTTTCCCAATGAACAAGAAGACTCGGATCTTTAACCAACCGGTTAGAGACTAACTTTGTTTATTTCTTTGCTTCTTTGATAATGGATACATACTATCCCTTTTATAGGAACAACTCGACTTGACCTCTAAGAAATAATATATAAAGAAACTTATCTCTAACAATCCAATTTAATAATAACTTGCCTAACTAATACTCCCTCCGTCCCAGTATATAGGGCGATAACATTTTTTACGGAGACCAAGGGAGGGCACGCGAGCAATGCATTCTTCCTCATCTACCCCTAATTAAACAGACGAGCATGCAGTTTAATCACAAGCGATGCATGCATGCAGATTTAATCACGGCTTCTTCGCGCACTCGCAGGCCCGTGTCTCGCGTGCTCGCGCTCGCCACCTGCATGGGCGGCGCCAGGGGAGGTGCCTGTGGTGCACAGGCACCCCCCAAAAAAGTGCATTTTTTTTTAAAACTAGGTATACCTAAAAAAAGTGCAATTTTTTTTGAATTAGGTATACCCCAAAAAAAAGTGCAAATTTTGTTAAACTAGGTATACGTATGAGCAATTGACACTTGGATTGAAATATCAGGTAAAAGACGCTGCTTCAATGTTAGTTGGTTTGATAAGTATAATTGGATTGAATATAGTGTCGAGAAGGATGTTGTATTTTGCTTTGTCTGTTATTTGTTCAAGGAGAAAATTGTGGGAGGCGATAGTTTTGTTAAAGGAGGATTTAGAAATTGGAATAGGTATGACTCAGTTGACAAGCATGTGGATAGTATAAGTGTCCATAATCGAACTCAAGAGAAATACAACTTCTTTGTTAAACCTACAACATCAATTGCTCAAACTCTTAGAAAACAAACTGAAGAGGATAAACAACTTTACATTTCTAGGTTGACTTATTCAATTAGATGCTTGAGGTTTATTTTACGTCAAGAACTAACATGTCGTGGATATGATGAAAGTACAAATTCTAGCGATAAGGGGAATTTTCTTGAACTTTTGGAATGCCTTGCAAACAACAATAAGGAGGTTGTTAAGGTTGTCTTAAGCAATGCCCTTGGGAATTGTAAGATGATTGCTCATGAGATACAAATGGACATAATTAATTGTTGTGCCATCCAAACTACCAAGCACATTATTGAAGAAATTGGTGATGATCACTATTTAATTCTAGCTGATGAGTCTAGTGATGTATCCCACAAAGAACAACTTGCTCTTTGCTTGCGTTATGTTGATAAAGAATGACGGGTATGTGAGCGGTTCCTTAAAGTAATTCATGTAGCTGATACCACTTCCTTGTCACTTAAGAATGCAATCGGTATTGCTCCTACCGGTGGCAACGACGAGCGTTGAAAGAGTATTTTCGGTGATCAATCTTGTGAAGAACAAGTTGAGAAATAGTATGAGCGATCAAGTATTGAATGATTGTTTAGTCACCTTTATAGAGCGAGATATCTTCTCGAAGGTTAGTGATGATGATATAATCAAGTGTTTCCAAGGAATGAGATCGCTTCGTGTGGTATTGTGATTTCTATTAGCTATTTAGGACTCTTTTATTCATGTAAGATTTTATTTAAACTATTTGTATTGCATTATTAACTAATTTCAAACTTTTTTGTGTAATTGTGTTGGACTTATGAAATTACATATCTGTCGTATAATATATTTTTTTCATCCTTGAAGTGTGCACCCCCATTGTTAAATTCCTGGCTCCGCCACTGGCCACCTGCGCTCGCTCGCACGCATGCATGACCAATCCTGTAGCAGGTTAGCACGCGGATTATAGCGAAAATCACTTTGAACACAACATTTAGAAGATGACGCCCAAAAATTGAGCTGGTGCGTATAGATTGAGAAGATGGCGCCAGAAATTGAGCTGGTACATATGGATTGAGAAGATTGCGCCCAGAAATTCAAATTTGTTTTCCTCCTATAAATAGGCATGAACACAACAGGTCTGCTGCCACTCTCTCCTCCTCTTCTCTCGTCCAGTTGCTTGCTCGAAATCAATGGCGAATTTGGACCTAAATCAACCTATCCATTGGGAAGAGATTGAGGACTATGATGGCCCTGTCATCGACCTTAATTTTGATCTTGTGTTTGATGATGGTGATGAAGGTATTACACGAATCCTTTGTTCTGTTGTTTTGTTCCTCTAATGCTTACCGTTAGGATAGATCATGTATACTTGTTGTCTTGGTTGAAGAGGATGGCGCCCTAGCTCATGGCAAAGAGGATGGTGGTGCACCTTCCCATGGAGAAGAGGACGGTGCCCCAATCCATGGCGAAGAGGATGGCGCCCCTGCACCTAACGCCTATGAGACGAGTAAGACATGTCCTAGATTTTTGTATACTTGTTGCAGCAGGAATGCGTATAATGAAGTAAATTGGGTTTGTTCGTATACAGTAGCTAGCTTGCTTGTTCGTATACATGTCCTAGAGTACATTAGCTTGCTTGCTGCACCAAAAAGTTGGAAACGGATTGGTTGTGCCTAGCAACAGAAAGAATTCTTGAACCTACCTTTGATTATTTCTTTTTTCCACACATTTGTAGATCAAGTTGGCAATGTTAGAGAAGGAATCAATATACTGATGATCAACGCCGAGCCATATATAGCATGCTTCTAGAGCGAACTTTTGTCGGCATATTGAAGAAAGGAGCGACGAAGACCGTTTCTGTTGAAACAGGCGTGCCTTTGATAGTTGTGCAGCGGATATGGCTAAACGGACAACAGGGTGGTGGGGTAAACGCAGTCTCTAGCAAGAAGGCAAAGAATTGTGGTCGGAAATGAGTAGCCTTCGATCCGAAGCCATAAAAGATGTGCCTTTGAGTAGCTAACGACAATCCAGGATCTAGCAGGCGCTCTGAATATTTCAAAGAGCACATTGTTTAGGCGGATGAAAGAAGGGAAGTTTAGACGGCACACGAATGACATTAAGTTTACATTGACTGAAGATAACAAGAGAGCACGTGTTAAGTTTTGCTTCTCAATGCTAGACAAATTAAACATGCCGCAAGAACCAACTTTTGAGGGTATGTACAACATTGTGTACATAGACGAGAAGTGGTTCTATCGAACGAGGAAATGTCAAAACTACTACTTGGCGCTAGATGAGGACAAGCCAGAAAGAACCACAAAGAGTAAAAATTTCATAGAGAAGGTGATGTTGCTCGCAGCAATTGCGAGACCTAGATTTGATGGGGATGGAAATGTTACATTTTCTAGAAAGATAGGCATATTTCCTTTCACTTTCGTAGAGCCGGCAAAGCAAAGTAGTGCAAATAGGCCTGCTGGTACATTGGTGACCAAGGCAATGACATCGGTAACCAAGGAAACAAGCCGTGAGTACCTTGTAAACAAGGTATTGCCCGAGATCAAGCAGAAATGGCCAGCGGAGAAAGTTGGTACCCCCATATTCATCCAGCAGGATAATGCTAAGACGCATATTGCAATCAATGATGACGAGTTTTGTCGTGCGGCATCCGCAGATGGTTTTGACATAAGTTTGATGTGCCAGCCACCCAACTCTCCCGATCTCAATGTATTAGATCTTGGTTTTTTTGCGGCCATTCAATCCTTGTTTCAAAAGTCGTCTCCAAGCAACGTTGAAGACATTGTTGCCAAGGTAATCCAAGCTTTTGACGAGTATCCAGTTGATAGGAGTAACCGTATTTTCCTCACTCACCAATCATGCATGAGAGAAATTTTGCGTCAAAAAGGAGGGCAACACTATGCAATCCCACACTTGAAGAAGCAATCACTTGAGAGGAATGGTGTTCTTCCCGTTAGATTACAATGTGACCCAGAAGTTGTGAACGAAGCAATTGTGTACATCAATTAGAATCTGTTATTGCAAATGTAATCGAACATGTACTGTTTTTCCTTGTTGTAGCTAGATTTGTCAAACAAGTAAATTTGTTGTGTTCAAACCATAGCTAGATTTGTCAAACAAGTATGCCACACGTGTAGCAAAAGAGTAGTACATCAAACAAGTAGCAAGAATTTTTTGTTGCCATTCACACAGTTTATTCTTCGTCGTTCTCGGCAAAGGCGTCCTCCACAATGCACTCGACGTCTACAAGTGACTCCGGGACATACGAGTTGCCGACAAGAGAGTCTACATCCATGTAGCTTTGCTTATCGTCGCTGTCGTCAATCCTAGGTAGGAGTATATTGCAGTTGAACTCGTCGAGGCCGTAGATCCAAGCCGTGACCATGTAATCGCAGTGGACGAGACCACAGTGAGAGCACGGACCCTTCAATAGGCGCCTCTCATCAAGGAGCTTGTCGCTGCTGGACGCGTCGGTGTCCTTCATGTCATCGTTTTCACGTGTGTCAGTGTCGTCGAGCCCGGCAAGGAGGGTGTCATCGGTGTTGTGCACGCGCTTCTGCTTGTGGTTGCCGTCGTCGAGATCGATGGGCACGGGCTTCTGCTTGTGGTCGCCGTCGTCGACATCGGCGAGCGCCAGCTTCTGCTTGTGGTCGCCGTCGTCGAGAATGCCTATGAGTACGGGCTTCTGCTTGCGGTTGCCGTCGTCGAGATCAGTGAGCGCGGGCTTATGCTTATGGGCGCCGTCGTCGAGATCAGTGAGTGCGGGCTTCTGCTTGCGGTTGACGTCGTCGAGATCGGTGAGCGCCGGCTTATGCTTGTGGTCGCCGTCGTCGAGATCAGTGAGTGCGGGCTTCTGCTTGTGGTCGCCGTCGTCGAGATCAGTGAGCGCCAGCTTTTGCTTGTGGTCACCATCGTCGAGATCGGCGAGCGCGAGCTTCTGGTTGTTGTCACCCTCCTCGCGACCGCCCGGGGTCTCAGCGGCCATCACCATGGAACTCGCTCAATCGGGTCTTCAATTGGGGCCGATTAAAAGGAGCAGTAAAAGCGGCTCTAAGCATCGCATGCATCACGCGTCAAGCAGCTATTCCTCGTACTTTTCTAAGCGGTAGCATGCATCACGCGTCAAGCAGTTATTCCTGGCACTTCTCTGAGCAGTTGCATTCTCTAAGCGTCACGCATGCATGCATGCATGCAGATTGCTATGGGCAAAGATGGGAGAAAGCAGCGCAAAATGAAGGGACACCCTGTATTGTGGGACAGAAGAAAAACAATTATACACCCTATATACTGGGACGGAGGGAGTAGATACTACTAAACACCTAATAGGTAGATTCCTAAATAACAAATCCGGCCTAATACCTGCGCCACCACAGTACACGCATGCTACAATACACACTCATGGTACTACAGTGCACGCTCGCTACAGTGCTCATGGACATTGGTCCATAACATTACACCTCTCGCGGCGAGGCAGCTTGTCCTCGAACTGCGACGGTGACCACGGTTGAAGTCCTTGGTGCCCCCATGTTGATGAGAGGGTACGTCAATGATGTCACGTCATGTGGACTAGGATCAACGAAGCTCCAATAGACAACAATCATGTTGTCGAGTAAGACCTTCTGCTTTTCACTGTTAGCCTTCAATTTCTCCAAGAGAGATGCTACGACACCGAAGCCATAATGAGTGGCTCTGATACCAAATGTTGTGATCGTTGGTTGGATACGGGTCCGAGGACCGTGGGTAGGGCACTCTCCCACATCTAACCGCCGACAGGGCTCTTCCCTATCGATGTAGCGAGGCTCTGAGGCCTGATTAGCCAGGGAGGTGAGGAATCGCCCTCCAAGTTCAGCGGGACTCTTCCCGACGAATAAGGAGACTCTGATTTTTAACTAATCCGTTAGGGACTAACTTTATTTATTTCTTTGCTTCCTTGGTAATGGATACATGCTATCTCTTTTATAGGAACGACCCAACTTGACCCCTAAAAAATAATCTATAAGAAAACTTATCTCTAACAATCCAATCTAATAATAACTTGTCTAACTAATACATACTACCAAACACCTAATCGGTAGATTCCTAAATAACAAATCCAGCCTAATACCTGCGCCACCACAGTACACGTATGCTACATTACACACTAGTGGTGCTACAGTGCTCATGGACATTGGCCCATAACATTACACTCCTACAAGAATCATAAAATGGCATCCCATGCACTAAGTTCACAAATAGAACCTTGAATGTGCTGAATATTGTTGGCTCTACACACTTCACATCAAAAGTGGGAATCACAACATTTGTCAATGTTCCTTTCATTCTTGTGTTGCCAAGCAGATCATTGATTAGCTTGTGGAGGTACTTTCCATCATATTTCGGCCCAATGACCATCTTAATGATGCTCAGGATCTTGAAGAACCAACCAAAAATTCCAGTACTGGTTACAGAATAAGAACCCATTTGACAAAGTGCCACATATATTTCCTTAGCTATAAAAAATAATCAACAAGAATAGTTCACTTCAGAAATAAATTAACCGTAAACATTTAAATATGGTCATGGCTTCTCTACCAACCTCAGATGGAAAAACATCCGAATATGTAATGCAAAGGTCGTGATTAACTGAAGCCTGTCACCTGTGTGGAAAGATGTGGGGGCAATGCTTGAGGTAGAATGGCACAATATCCTTGGCCTCGCAGCATGGTTGCCCGGCATTGTTCAGTGATGGAGTTGCTAGCATCGCAGTAATGAGGCCACCTGTGCTTGTGCCAGCAATGACGTCAAAGTAGTTAGCAATCCGCGCGTCCTTCCCATCAAGCTCCTACAAGACCACAATGAACCAACAAGTAAAGAACTCTCAGACATGTAAGTCAAGGAGACAAAGAACTCTAAATCATGTGGGTGAAAGCAGGGGTGGAGGCAGGATTGGGCCATAGGGGTGAGTGGGTGGGGGAGAGCTAGAGGGAGAGTGAATTTATTTAGAAAAATATAAGTTTTTTTAGAAGGAAAATTTTTATATCAAAAATGAAATAAACACAAATCATGAGCATGATGGATGATAAGCTGAGTTTAGTGGAGTTTCATGCACACGAACGCTTCACCGAGTCATGAATGGTGTGATCATGGGCGGCGGTAGGGGGGAAGAGTTAAATAATTGAAATAACATGCAATAGTTTGAATCAAAATAATTTTGAAAAACCGGGTTCAACATGGTCAAAGGTACAACTTGCCTTGCTATAGCAATGAGGTTCTTCTTTTATCTTCGGTCTTCTATTTCCTTGACCTTCAACTCCTTCGGACGATTCCGGAGCAACAACGTCTAACGAGAAAGAAAGCGTAAAACAAAAACTCAAAAAATACATATCAAATAAACTCCGAATTGAAATTGAATGGTACTGGGAGGTAGGGTTTGATTTTAGATGAATTTAGAAACTTGAATTGGTTTAATCGGAGTTCATATGAGGAAGAACGAGCTCTCAGAAGTTTAATCGAGAAGGAAAATGCTGAAAAGGAAAAAAAAGAGAGGGAATCTGGCATGTGGGTCCACGGAGTATTCCCGGAATCTTTTCTTTCAGAAATTTTGGAAAAAGGCTGAGTGTATGACATATGGGACCCACTGAGATTTATGAATTTTTTGAACAAAAGGAAATTCAGGAAAAGACTTAGGGCTGACCAGTGGGACCACTGGTCCATGGACCAAGTCCACAAGAAGAGGATTACGGCTCTATGGTGAGCTGGGTGCACAAAACAGTGGCTAACACGTGGGGTCCACGGGTCATAGACTTGGCTCACAGTGAACCGAGTCTATGTGGGTTGGGTGAAGGGTTAAGTACAGGTGGTGTGCCCCTGGTGCCCGGGCATCCCAAAAATAAATGAATTTTAAAAAAACTAGGTATAAGCACTTAGCAGTTAGGCACTTAGGCTGGCCATTTCAACAATTCAGCCCATCAGGCCACCAACCAGAGTAAGTCGCCAGGTACTGAGGCAGTGAGGCACCTACACCCACATCTTACTAAGTCATTGTACAATCGATCACAGATAGTACTATCACAAAATACTAGTTGTACAAGCTAGTGAAGGCTTTTGGCATCTGTTCTGACAAAACGTTTCAGTTCTTGGCGCAGTCTTTTGTTCCTATCATGGTGTTATCTTGGCTAGCTACAATCGCCAACTGAAACAATCACTTCCTGATGCACACCTACAGAGTACCAGTAATTTATCTCTGGGTACAATCATGGGCGGAGCCAATAGGGGTGCCTGGACACATCAAAAATCAAAAACATTTCTAGGGATCAGTTCTGCATTTGAGTCATATTCATAGTACTCCTTGGTGTGCACTCTCTTGGAAGCTGAGCTCACAAGTCACAACTCACGGCCCGCTCGTGCCTCCACCAACCCACAACCATCTCATCACTCACGAGCCCATATCCATTTCTATCTCCAATACTCCAATTCCTCCCCAATTTGGTTCTTGCGGCTCGGCGGCCGGTGCGGCGCGAAGAGGAGCGGTGGGCTGCGTGGCACCAGTGTGGGAGCATCAAGCAGTAGTAGGCGACGCGCCACTCACTAAGACCAATAGTTTTGCAGGTGCGCATGGAGCAACTTCCATTTTTCTCACATTCATATTATTATATAAGTCATTTTCCAAATTGATTACTATAGTAATGACATGCGAAAAGATACTAGTAGACAATTTCCTCTGTTCTTTTTTTTCTTGATGTTTTTTTACTTCTAACGGGCAAATTCCTGGCTTCGTTGGACGATGCATAGTTTGAACCAGTGAAAACTTTTTCAGCGAAATTTCGGCGGTTACCAGCAAAAATTGGATCTATCAGACCCCTCCAATAAAATTTCCAACCGGCCAAAAAAATTCGGATTTGCTAGTTTTTTTGTCAAATATAAAGAAAGTTTGTAACCATATACAAACACCAGAGTGCATGTGCCATGGTGGAAACACCCTAGTTTTGAAGAGGTTGGCTTTGGGTTCGAACCTTGGCTATGCATTTTTTTTTTCTTCTGTATTTTTCATTTTAACTTCACAAAAAAATCATATTTCAATTCGAAAATTTCAGCCAAAATAAATCCAAAAATTCCGGTAACCGCCGATAACCGGATCTATCGCTAAGCTCCGTCTCTGGGTGAAAGATCAAAATTTAATTATTCAAGGCGCAAAAACTTTACTTCGAACTGAAGGGCTAGAATCAACTTCAACCGTAGATATGACCGATTATGTGACAAGGGGTTTTCCAAACATACTTAGTTCCATCAACACAATTTAGTTCCATCAACACAATTTACCCAAGCCAACTTCGCTAAACTATATACATGAGCGAAACGTAGGATCAACCAGGAGTTTAGATTCGAGGAATGCAAGGATGACAGCAGGGATGATACCCTTCACCCCTCCTCCATCGAAGCTCAAAATTGTAATCATGTTTCCCTTGCTTGGTGGTGGGCATGCATAATTCTTCTCCATGACAGAGGCAAACAAGTACAGCACTTGATCGCTGCTATGCTATTTTCTAAATCTCAAGTGCTATTTCTCACCATAGGAAAGCTATTTATAGGTGAGAGGCAAAAGATAACTCAGGCTGCAAAAGCAAAATGTTGACTTTGTACCACAAGGAATGTTTGCACATATTTTACACACAAGCATTCAACATCTGCTAAACTGCTGGCAAGCTTATCCAAGATGGTTAGTGCGTTGTTTCTCTGGAAGTATGTTTCTTGCATTTGCTTAGTGCGTGTGCGTTGTTTCTCTGGAAGTATGTTTCTTGCATTTGCCCAGTAAGATACGGAAAACACATCATGAAATTGTTAATGTGTTTTGTGCACCTTTTGTATTTTAGCTTTGGTTCTAGAAGACATCTCATGTGAGTGCAAGCTTGTATACCATGCAACAGTCATGTTAACACAATTGAACTGACTATGCAGGCAAACATACACACCTTCTGCCAGACAGTCTTTTATGCTTTAGACTCATCACTTTATTTTAGCTTTTAGTTTTTTAAGACTTATCTTTTAATTAAGAAAACAAAAGGAAGATTAGAATTGGAATGCTCACACCCTGGAACAGTCATTGTTGTCTGTTGATATGCTCAGAACCCTCATGCACCATGAGGGGCCAGCAGCATTACATTTGTTTGGACGTAAACGTACATTACCATTTTATGCCTACAATTGGATGAGCAAAAATATGGGCAGAAAAGTATTTGCAATTAACATGAGATCATAGGCAGCATAACATGAAGAAAGGTAAAGTCAAAGTTATACGCCAGTAAGGGGTGTCCTAAAAAAGTGTTAACAAAGTATAGCTATATAGGTCTTTAGCTCAGTATGAACATGAGTCAGGAGTTATACAACACAATTTCAACTTTTGAGACATCACAAAGAAGATTGCAAATAATGAGTGATAATAACTTCACCATTAGTGTTACACTACCAGAAGGAAAGCCTAAGTGCCTAACAACATGGGGCAATATTACTGAAAAAATTATGACATGGCTGCCCATAACAGTTGGACAAGACAAGAGATAGGGCATGCCAAGAACAGAAATTTTTTGGTACAACTAGAGGTACTACAACAGTTGGACAGGATAACCACCAGTGCACTGAACTATGAAACTTCAAGGAAGTAATAAAGTTGATCTAGAAGAACTATCATTTCCGTAATCATCCTTGAGCTTCAGGTCAAAACTGCAATAAGCAAATGGTTCGTGTTCAATTTCCAAGTCAGAAAGGAGATAGTTGGCATCTTGTTCACCTGTAAGAAAATAATACGTTTGTTGGAGCAGTTACTGAAAAAAATTTGCATGCAATGGCACATGTAGATCATCCTAGTAACTTTCTGCATAAAACTGCACTTGATCAGTGACAGGTCTCCGACGTGAGAGGAGAGTGCATGCATAATGTGTCTAGCAAGAACATTTTTTCTTTTGGAGCAAAAAGCAACTGGCCCTGGTTTGACAGAAACTGAATGCAGATTCAGTTCATTTATAGCAGGTTACTAGAATGCCATGCATTTGTGTAATTTCATGTCACAGGCATACATGTGCCACTGTATGTAAGAGGAGCAGAAGAAGGGAGGGAGGCAAACCTATTCTTGAGCTGAAGTGTGTCGTTGAAGGCAGAAACTCAGGATCAAGCTCCAATTTTGCTTTATCATCTGGATCCACCAATATCTAAAATACGCAAGTGGTGCAATTATCAACTGAAAGTAAACAATTGCTTACTATACATACACATGACATCAACAGAACAAGGGGAAAATTATTTCATATTGTACTTATCAATTATCACCATGCATACTCAGTAATTAAGCTATCTTACAACAGTTACAAACTTTTAGGAAAGGATAGAAATAGCATACCAATCTATGCTAAGTTGCTAACCCTTACTCTAATACCAAAATTCCATGTATGTAACATAGTAGTGTGCCAGGACATCAGCTAGCCTATGAGAAAATGCTAACCATCAGTGACCAGAACAATTCGAATCTTTTTAACAGTTAGTTCACTGCTACTGCCATTTTACTCCAACTTCAGGTTACTCGTGATATTAGTCCTCTCCATTCTGGTGCATCACCAAGATGCACAACTACGTTTGATACTTTGATCACACACTTGAAAGAACATTTCAAATCAGCAAAAGTACAATATACCTCCGATGGTACATCAATGTTGTAGAGACTGTCCATGGAGAGCTGCAAAGTGCCCATTGCCTTCTCCACCTTCTTCCGTATGCCTGATTCCGTATCCCAAAATAACACGAAACATTGTAAGACTTAACACACACAAACAATGTAAGAACTTCTTTTTAAAAAGAAAAAAAAGGCAGAACCACACCGGTCTCATTTGTATAACACAATTTTAAAACTTATAAGAGAACACTGGCGTAAAGGCAGTTCAGTGAAACAAAAAACATACGCTCTTCTCGCTTATCGCCGATCAGTTTCTGCATATCATTTCCCGTGAAAATGGCAATTTCAATTCCACCCTTAGCCCACTCGCAACACTTCATCCACTCCTCATCACTCAGATAGCCAGGCTTCACCACATTCTTTGATCCCCCCACACTTCCTGCCGCAGTAGCCTTCCCTCCAGCACTGGCCGGCGGAACTTTCCCAACTTTACTGAGATCTCCTAGGGCTTTCCGTTCTTGCCGCCCCGCCCTCGCCGCGGGCCCGCGCGCACCCCCGGCCTTCTTGCCATCAATGCCTTCTCATCAAGAACACGGACGCCGCAGCGAATCAGCACATGTTCCACGCAAGAAAGAGTTCACCATGAATTCAAGGTGATAGGTTAATTACCTCGAAAGATCGGTAAGTTCTCGTTTTGGATGATGATTGGAGCCCACGAAGCCATCGTAAAAAACCTATCGGCCAAACAAACAAAGTAAAAATTCGTCAATTCTTGCTGCACTCCAGCAAACGATTCAGTGACACTACTGGATCGTGCGCACTTGGCATCCTCTTGTTCAAGCAGTTAAACTCGAAACAAAACGTGAAATTGATGTACGAGGAGGCGGTGAAATCATAGAAATCGCACGAATTAGTGCGCATTGCGCAAAACCCTAGCGCGGCGTTGGGCTTTCGAGGCTTACCCTGAAACCGATGGAAGTGAAGTGGAGGCGGAGAGAGGGGAGTGAGGAAACGGGGACGAGTCGCCTTAACTGGAAGGCGGAGACCTGTATACGCAAATTGAACTGTGATGCAAACAATGACCGAAAGCGCATATTCATGATTACGTATTTGGCTCTAGAATGTTTTAAAAAGTACCCGCCCTAAGCTAAACTTACAGGTGCATGGTGTGCTCACGCCTATCCGCCTATGCAACATTTATACGTAATTAATTTTTTTTATGTGAACTTATGCAAGAAAAGCTTGTCCCAACTTGAAGAATAACATGGAAGAATGTGAACTTTCTTTTCAGGACAAATAATACAGTATCATCCATGAACATGCCTATACTTTCATTTATTATTCTGGGTCTCTACAACAGTGACATAAATTTGTACACCTTGTCGAGAAATGTACAGTCAAAAGAATATAAGCCCGGGAGAAAAAAAGGGAGAAGGAAACGGTGGGAAGAAATAACTTGGAAGACATGTAATATAATTTGTAAACGCTTCTGTATACAGACATGAAAACTACTTTGTCAGGTTTGACGCCATTGCACCACTCTACCGTCCAGCCGCTTTCAAGAACTTGTCATACGGGCTTGCAGGTGGCAGCCTGAAAGACCGGTCGGATTCGCTAGATGCTGAATCACTGCGTCGCATGCACTCCTTCTTTATCGATTGCAACTCGGGCTCGGATCGAGCAGATGACTGTAAAATGTGACGAGACGTCAGGACTTAAGGGAGTTTAAAGTTAAGATCTGAATGGTGATGGATATATTTTTCTGATAAGATGTACATGCCTCATTCGTTCCCAGTCCATTTTCCCCGGTTGAGCCACGGGAATCGGTCCTCGAGTGCTTGAAGCTCAAGAGAACAGACATCTTCTGTTGCTTTTCCATGACTAGGGCTTCACATTGGCTCTTCATTTGGTCATACGGTACAGGATTGGCAGAAACTGGAACGTTAGCAACTTGCCTTGCTGTCTCATGAACCTGCAAGCAAGTAGTTCCATTACAAACAGATGAGGAGGCTGCATTGTCGAAAATGGACAAAGCAGTTTTCAGGTGCCATTGTGTAGCACTGAGATCATTATGCAAGTAGAGATGGCACGTACAGATTCTATTAGTTGATTCACATTTAGAACACCTGATGGAGCCATAGATCCTGATGTTTTCCTGTCAGATTGAGATCCACTATGTTCAAAAACGATGTCGTCGTCATCATCCATCTCAGAAGGCATAACTTCCTGAAGGCAGAAGACATGCAGCCAAAAAGTTAGGACAAAACAGCACTAGTCATAATAACACAAAATCAACTATTTGTAAAGGATCAGTATGGACCTCATCAAAGCAGTAGTCATCCTTTTCTGCGTACAATGAACAAGAGTGTGGTGTCTCCATGAATAGTGGAGCACCAAGAGGAAATGAATCATCCAGGGAAAACTCTTGAAGAAGCTGTTCTTCTATCCCGTTAAACTTCTGCAATTTGCAGTAAAGACACTCGATTATCAGTTATGTTCTTGATTCTGTACAATTAAATCAAAAGGATATTCTGATCAAGTAAATCTGAATATACACCTCTGGTAAATTTCCGAATTTCTCCTTGAAATGGGACATTACAATTTCTTTTAACTGTATATCATCCTTACTAACAGCTGAAATAAAGACCTGTGCTTCCCTTTCATCTTCCTCGGAACCGTAAACCATCTCAGTACTAGATGACTGTGCAGAGGTAACAACGAGTCTACAGTCATCAATCAGGCAAAGATGAGGGTCAATCTGCAAAATTAACAAAACACAACACATTAGATATTCATAGTAATTGCATAGGAATCTATGCAAAGCAGGCAAATTCAAATAATTTTTCACATGGCAGGAATCAACAAACCATTTCATCTGGCATTGCCGCTTTCACAAGAGGAATCATCTGAGGAACATTAGCCACTTTTGCTGAGAAAATTAGCAATGCTGATGCCATTGTATACAAACACCTTCTACGAGATGGCTGCAAAACATCTTCATTTACAGTGGAAAAAAGGGTAAGAGTTAATCAAGCCATGCATTTGACTGCTATACTGGTAAGAATTATGAATTTATGATGCATATGAATATATGATATGGTATTGTTAGACAGGAAGATGAAAAGAAGAACATTGTCTTTCAATTGTCAATAGATAATGCAACCAGCTTTTGCAACATCATTTTTATGTTAAAAAAAAAAGGCAGGCAATGTTGAAGGAACTTACTTTCTTGATTCAGAGACATCCTCCTGAGAGAGAACGCCAACTGGAAACATCGAACTAGTGCCACATGACTGGAGCTCTGTCATGAAAAATCATTGGTCACACACATAGTACACAACTTAAGTCTTAAAAGAACATGATGCTATCACTGGTCCAACTAGCCTGGAAATCTACAAAGGTGTTTCATGCTTCCTACATCAATAAAATATGCAAGATTCTATCTTGTCAACAAATTTCAAATGGAGTTAAAAAGACTGGCTAAAATGAACAGATGGATTCTATCCTGAGATATGCAAGATTCTATCACTGTTCTGTGATTATTTCAATGCCTACAGAACAAAGTAGCATCTAAGCTCACAAATACTAGTAACTAGTTGCATATATTTGATATGATCTTTCTCACAAATTCTAGTTAATATATTTGATATGATCTTCTTGCCTATTGGGTAGCAAGAATGTATTGTATTGAGCTTGACTTACTTTTGTCTTTGAACACAATAAAGAAATGCTGTAGGTATGGCCCAATGCTTCAAAATTTGCAGGTGAGTTATCTTCCAGAGATGCTTGACTCCAAATAGATGAAAGGAGGAGAACAAGCTGGTTGCTGTTCAATTTCATGAACTTTAGGTTCTGCTCAGATGCAAGAAAGATGATCCATCAGTTCGACAGTTAAAAACTCCTAAAGCAAAAAACACCAAATACTATAAGAATACTAGCTGGACTTCATACTTCATCTTTAAATGCTGTAAGATGATACTCATTGAGACATGGGCTCCCTGAACACTGCCTTGTGTTTGGTTCAATATGTACATATCCATTCTCAGCACCTACCACAGCTTCTGATTTCTCGTTTTTCTGCAAAGATTCCTGGATCCTGCTTTTGGTTCGCACTTCATCCATTATGGTCTCAGAAGAGAAAGCTGACAGAGCCAACAAAAGTATGTCCCGCGAATCATTGACCTTCACTGGGATAGAAAAACTTATGGCTGACCATGGGCACAGCACTGAAGGCGCAACAATGTTGGATAGAACACGATGCGAACCAATCCTTGTCTTATTGTCTGGGTGCATCATTGCTAAGAGAAGTTGATGAAACAAAGCTTCAGGAAATGCCTGAGATATGCACAAGGAATTGCCAATTAGTATTGTTGTTCTACAGCTAAAATATGTCTCCTACAATAGTGGAAATGCCAGGAACTTGCCTTCTGGTTGTATGATGACTTGTAGACAGAAGCTGCTATTTGTGTTGTGCGGTAGACCGATGAAACTGTTGTTCTGGCGATGGTGGCAGTATGAGAGAGATTTTCAAGCATTACACCGACCATGTCAAGAATAGGCCCAACATCCCCAACCTATTCAGCATTGAACAACTTCTCTTAAAGATTGCTATGATGAAAGCAAAATATAGTTGGTACTTGGTAGTAATAAAGAACCAAAAGAATATAACAACCTTCTCTGTCAATTGCACCAGGCACTCCTCCAAGGCCACGTGAAATGCACTGTTCCACTTGTCAACATCAGCCTGAGCATTTGATGCTTCAATAGCACAGTGCATACATTTGCGCAAGTGCTTTATTAAGTCACTGATTGCACTTGCTATTGTCACTGATGCCTGCAACTTTGCATGCTTTGCAAGATGTGAAGCAACTTTTACAATACTGATTTGCTTGACGGGCTTCTTGGCAACACTCTTATGATCTATGTGCTTTATAGTGAAAGACAACAGCAAATGGCCATTTTGCCCTGGCAGTATAAAACAAGATTTAACAGTGTGTTAAATCTGCCTGCTGTTAAACACTTCCAATTGAAAAGTAAAATGAAAAGGGAAAAAAAGAGAAGAAATTACATGGGTAGAAATTGCTGCACCTGATTTGTCCATCAGTGTCTGCATTTCTTGTAGAACGGAAAGGGCAACCCCATTTTCAGGAGACCAATAGTTGTGGCTATCAAAAAGACGAAATAGAGGATCAAGAATACGCCGCACTGTTGTTGCCTCCTTTGCAATATTGGCCATATTACGCAAGCAAACCCTTGCCCAATGCGCTGGATTTTCAGACGCGGCCCTGCTAACACATTAAGCCACTGAAGAGATGAAAATGGCGCAATAGGGTCAAGAAATGGGGTCATTACACTAGCAGAACAGCTCACATTGTATCGGATGCAACTTTGGAACTATTTTGCCCAGATACTGGCAACACTGTCAAACCTTCATTGATTACCAAATCATCGTCATCTTGAAGCCTGACAACCTCTTTAATCGAGAGAGTTTGATTAGCCTCATAACAGCTTATGATCACTGAGACAACCTGGGTTCAAGAATGAATTCAGAAATTAATCAGATCATCAGTTTGATCATTGAAACCGGTCCGGGATGGATCATACCGTAACCGTTACCGTCAAACCGATGAAATTCGTTCAAATTTGATTAAAAATCATTTGAATTTGAAGTTGAATTTGAAAAGTCCAGGATTACCGGCGGGATCCTATCCGCCCCCTCCGATAGCGGTAACACCGCCGATTTTGAGTTTGATACTTGAGCAGAACACACCTTTGCTAACATTTTGTTTCACGAATGGTTGTTTCTGACCAACTTTCAGTTAAATTTAATGTGCTATTTTTTTTTCTGCACTAACCACTAAGTAGGCTAGACCTACTATTTCAGAATTCGCTGGACTTTCATTATATCTCTTCCTCTTATTCAACAATCCTATTTCTAGTACATAAGAAATCCATATATTTGTATTCAAAGATGATTGAGTAATTGACCAATCTAATACCATGCAGACAAGAAAACGAATATTCGTCAGAGAGTTATCCAGTCATCATGAATAAAAATTAATTCTGAACCTTCTTTCTAACACAATAAAAGGCAGTAAGGACTTACTTCATCAAGTTCCATTGAAATATGTGAGTGATCACCCATGTACTGGACCTGATTAGAAGTGGTGAAAGAGTCAGATTAGGGTAAAAGATCATTTTATTCCCAACTTAATCACTATACTGCTCTGATGATATTACTTGCTAGGAAGAATAGGTAATTCAAAGCAACCATGAAGCTTTTTTTCTTTCGTAATTTTGCTCAAAAAGTCCAATATTATGGCACAAAATAGCATGACGTCATATCAGCACAATGCAAGACAAATGAATCCAATTGCAAGTGAATGATGAATATAGAGCATCGATTATTATCCGATTATCTGTTAGAACCCTTAAATGCTGTATCAATATAGCCAACATAAAAAAGTCTAAATTTATGAAGCACGTGAAATTGTATAATAGATGGAAATGTTAGTTGGTTCATTTGTTTTGCATCATTGTTCCTGGTCTAACAGAGTTGTGAAATAAGCCCTTAAATGGCTGGCACCACATACTGCCTTATCCTTTTCATCAGAGCAATTAACTAAGAAAACTGTCTTACCATAGAAGCAAGAGCTTGAAGTGCAGCAGATCGAAGACGGAGCCCTTTGTCATCTTCCCTTAGTTCTTGACCAATTTGGCAAAGTTTTGGTATGAGGCCTTCTAAATTAAACATATGTGTGCTGTCAACCTACATAAATGCCAAATTAAAATTAAACAGATAACGAATGCCGTAAATGTAAATTGTTGCATGTTGTGTCAATAACCTGGCCATTGAGAAAGTCAACAAGCATTAGACAACCAAGGACCCGCAAATCATCGTTCAATTTCTGATCAAGAAGAGTGCGAACAATGCTCAATGTGCTTGCCGCCAGCAATGGTCTGAATCAAGAATAATATGATCAGTATAGTAGCTAAGATTGGTGATGGATGCATCACTAGCAGAATAGAACATTTGCACTTACGTATGCCCCTTGCATGAACACAGAAGTTTCCTATAGATGCATGGCACAACTTTGGCCAATGTGAAATTCTCATGTCTCAGTTCTTTATAGCATCTCTGCTCAAGATACTCCGTGATCTGCCCAAAAAAGAGTAAATATAAATCCTGATTTTACCAAGTTCAATCATTCATTTATTCAAATCTTAGTTGTTAAAGCCTGAACAAGCAAACAGTTAAACATCATTTCAATGCAGTTATCAGTATAAAAGTAACAATGCCCCATCACTAAGACAATGCAGTGTGGTGATCAGTATAAAAGTACGAGCAGTGACTACTTGGTCCATCTCAAAAATATTTTTTACACTACTGCATTCATTTTATTTTTCATTGGCTTGATTTCAGGCTTTTTGCCATAAGCGGCTCTAGTCATGATTTGTGTGACTGCTCTAAGAAAAACAAGGAGATGGAATGTGTTACCTTTGGTATGCGCGTTGGATTTCTCGAGACATAATCACACAGTTTCCCAATCCTTCTATCATTCGGTTCTCCATCCTAGACACCATCCCAACCTCAATTAGCGAACTCCGCAAACATTTCACCACAAACCCAATATGCAGAGCTGCAACTAATATCATAAATAACTGAAATGCTAACAGCAAGGCAGGATCTGCCATACCGGTGGCAGCTGATAGATCTCCGCGATGATCTTCTTGTACCGCTTCACAGGCTGACGGGAGCGCGCCCGCAGCGAGGGGCAGAAATAGCAGAGGCTGAAGCAGGCGGGCAGCACCCGCCGCGACATCACCCCCATCTTCCTCCCCTTCTCCTAGCTAGTCTTGCCCTCCCAAAAGACTAAAATTTTGAATCCAGGTGGGCTCAAACAACACAATTGCAGCTCCAACTATCTGGTCACCCTCTTGCTGCCTTGCTTCCTCTTTGCCACGCCAACTCCAAGAACTAAACTCTCTCTGATCCAACTGGGCTTAAGCAACGCGATTTTTTTTTTTTTTTGCAGCAGCAGCAGGGGATTGGAGGACCCGTCGCCTTCCTCCCTTTCGTATAGCCAAACAAAACCTTTCGGATCCAAACCAAATCGAGGAACCTCAAAAATTCCCCTAACGTCGGACTTTGACCAAATCTAATCCAGGTTGAGAATTAAAAAGAAAAAAGAAACTGCAGTTTCCTGGGTCAAATCCGGCGTGAACAGACAAAAAATGCGGCAACCCCCCCTCATTTCCTGTCGCGAAATCCGAATTGGGATCGAAAGAACCAAGAAAGCCGCTCAATCGAGTCCAGCTCCTGTCAAAGATCGAACCTTTTTCTATACAACCCAGGCACAGATCGCGCCCACATGTCCGGACGAAAAAACACCAAAGCAGCCGCGGATCCACCCACCTGGGACAGATCGCCGCGAGCGACTCGATCCGCCGCCTGCTCGCTGCCTCGCGTGCGGACGGGTGGGTGGGGTAGTTCAAGGCAACGGTCGCCTCACTGTGAGTAATTTTGGCAGCTCGAGCGGCGGAGTATTCATAGCGGCATAGGTTACGAAGCGCGTCGCAGTTTTTTTCTACTGTGCGTGTAAAGGCATGAATATTTAGGGGGGTGTTTCGAAAAAAGGTGCGCTTTGTTTCTCTTTTCTGAGTTCTGACAGCTCGCAATCGTCGAAGAGCAGGTAGGCACGATACACAAGGCTGCTGTTCGGCTCCGCAGGCCAGCGACCGAAATTACACATCTACCCTCCACTGTTTCGCTTTCCTCGTGCAAGTATCCAAACAAAGGCCTTCTCAAGTGTCAAGATATCGCTGGTAGTATTGACACACATTTGACAGTAGCACTGCATCTGAAAAAAGTTACGTGTAAAACAGTGTCTTCACTACAGTGGTTTGCCATGTTGTCTTACAAAATTTACTGTTTTGCACTGCTTTCCCTCTGCCTATGCTTAACAAAGGCAGAGGATCCGGATCCGAGGTCCTCTTCTCTAGCTTTAAACAGTAAGAGATGGAAACGGAGGGTAGAGTGGACTATTACATTCCCTCGCCCTCCCTGCATCCTTGGAACAGGTAGCTCTGGTTCTAAAAATTATTTTGTTGATCCGAGATCACTGAGCAGGCAGGGCCTGAGAGACAGCACCATCAAGAAAGGAACGTGCCTTGCATTCCATACGGTTGGGCCGGCGGGGCCACCTCCTGTCACTCATGTCTGTCCGTCCTGTCTGTGTGTGTCCTGCTCGCAGCCTTAAATCGCTGCCTTGTTGGGGGTTGGTTCTTGGTTAAGAACCAAAACCTACAGATTATGACTGGTACTTGGAAAAGCTTGTCAACTTGTCTGTCACTCCTGCTAAATTGCTGTTTATGGCGACAGCTGAAAAGGCTGGGCAAGCACTCGAGAGACATTTACTCGATTTCAGGGGTACAGAAAGCTAGCGATTGATCGACGGACAGGCCAATTGTCAAAAGGCTTTCCTGTCTTTTGATGCACGGCGAGACACAGTTTTTTTTGTTCTGATTTGGCCGTCTTTTCATTCATTTTAGCAAAACTAATATTCAATTAACTGAAGTTACAAAAATAGTACCGTGATAGGAGCCGCACGATATATACACATACCAGTACCGCGGTAGGTTAATGCCGCACTCCAAAACCGCTGCAAGTACCTACCGTACTCTCAAACGGCTATAGGTACGTGCCGCTATGAACCTACCACACGTCCAGACCGCGGCAAGTTTCCTGTTGCGCTGCTACCTTACTCCTACCGCTCTTGGTGGCTCCTGCCATGGTGTGAACCTGTTGCCGTGCCTCCAGAGTGTTGCATGTGTCTGTCTAGCCTATCGCGATGTCATTTTATAATTTCGGTCGATCAAATGCTAGTTTTGCTAAAACAAATCAAAACACGACCAAACCAGCGGAAGACAGGCGAGGCGTGTACGGAGAGTGTGTGTGAGAGAGAGCCAGAGACGTTTCGTTCCGCTCCGCATACTGCGTGCCACACGGACACGGTGATCTGAGTACTCGTACAAAACAAGTCTTGTTTGGATGCTAACAGCGCAAATATACCGGAATATCTGTCCTGAAACGTGGCACAATCCAACTTGGTAGAAACAAATGAAGGAGGATTAATTAATACTATTTACTGAGATATGGACACGCGATGCATTTACAATGTCTGACAGAAAGTCATCCTTTCTTCTTTTTCTTCTTTTGGTAATCCTATAGCTTTTTCGGCCGATTGAAAGTCTTGGTTCGGACAGTTTATCCATCGTCCATACCAATCTAACTACTCACGCCACGTCTCCCACTAGTTCATTATCGCGCATGACTGGCCGTCCGGACGCGAAATTTTTTCTGCTATAGGCTATAAACGAGCTCACACCCACAGGCTGCAGCGGTGCCCATCTTCACTCTCACATCTTCCTTTGATTTTCCCCAATACTCTCCTCCCACACCTCTCCTTCTCCTCGTCCCCATGTACTCCTAGCTTCCTCTCCATACCCCTTCTCTACCCGAGCCAGTGAGGTTAGAGAATCGTGGTGGCACACTGGAAGGCGTTCAGAGGAGCCACGACACCCGACAAACAGAGGGAGTGAGGATGAGTTGGAGATGAAGCTTGATAAGGAAATGGAGATGATCCTCAACAAGATCCCTCTCCTCCACCACTGCGGTGACCTCTCGACCTCCCGGTAGCAGCGACGCTGAGGAAGAGCTGACTGAGGTTCCGTCGACATCCACCATGGTCGACGAAGGGGGTGGCGGCGCCACTGCTCCGGCCCCGCGGCCGCCCAGATCCAAAACAGGGGAGCTACTCCACCATGCCTAGGCCCTGGAGGTAGCCATCTTCGCGCGCAGGTCGTCAGGCAAACGTATCTAAGCTCCGAGCAGCAGTAGAGGAAGAGGACAGAGCTTCGAGCACCACCGCCTCCATGTGCTCAGGCCCAGCGTGGGAAGGGGTGTGGCATGGGTATCTCTCTCTCTCTCTCTCGATTGCTGCATCGTTGTTCTAAAAATATTGCAACAATTATTTTCAGACGTTTCCACTGTTATTTTTAAATGTTGCAATTTTGATTATTGCATCTCTATTCAAAAAATGTTGTAACAATTATTTTTGAATATTTTCACCATTATTTTCAAATGTTGCAATGTTGTGACATCTCTTATTGTTGCATCCTTATTCCAAAAAATGCTGCAACAATTATTTTTGGATGTTTTCACTGTTATTTTAAAATGTTTCAACAATTATTTTTGGATGTTTCAAAAAATATGACATCGATATTTATTTGTTTGAACCATTGGGACGAATTTGGAAGAGAAAATTTGATTCATATGGGGTGATTTTGAAAAACTCGCTTGACGAACAAGATCGGGCAAAGGAGAAGGAGTTTTGGGTGGATTTTGTTGTGTCGGGGGTGCGTGATGTTTGCGTTGGATTTCCTTTCGCTTGTTTCGGGAGGACGCATTGAGATCGGACGGCTGAAGCGCCAGATCATACGGTAACGTGCAGTGTACGACGGTAGCGCTCGGATCATACGTCCGAGCGCTAGCCGTATCCTTTTTAAAAAAATGGATTAACGATTCCTTGCTTATATTAAAGAGTAAAATTACACCGCGGGTCGTTGAACCTGTAGAACTAGTTCGTCTGGATCATTGCGGGTCACGGTGGCACCCCTGCACACGTAGCAGCGCACGTGGCACCCCCATCAATCCCTCATCTTCTCTGTCTTTTTCTTCCTCCTACCTAGATGTCCACTTCACTGGCACTCCATCCCCGCGCCCATGGACCGCACCGCCTCCATGCCCCATTGCCTAAGCTCCATGTCGTTGCCACTTCGACCCCGAGTTCCTCGCGGCGGGCGTGCCCCTGCTCCCATGCTCCTCATCGCCACCAACGCCCAACCCCAGAGCTCCATGCCGAGGTTGCCACCGTCGGGATGAACCACAGTCGCTTGCATGTTGTTGGGGATGAAAATAAGCCCCAATTTTGCATTACAGCCAGATGGTGAAGTTGGGGGACGAGTTGTGCAACTACAGTAAGCTAGTGGCGGAACGGGTGTGGAGCATGGGGAAGACGGCGAGGAGCTTAGGGACTCTGTTGGCCTCATCCACCGCCATGATGCCACTAGATCTAGCCACAGTGCACCACACTGATGTTGGACTGAGAGTCGCCATCTTTGCCACTGTGTTCCCGTCGCATCGATGCATCTCTCCAGAAGTCGTCTATGTCACAACGCGTTTCACGTCTTCCTGGTTATTTGCCCTCGATCAATTTGGACCTTCGCATAGCCATCTCGCCAGAATCAGGTGGGAATTGAAGTTGTAGCCGTCGGACATTGTCATCAAATTCAACCGCTACCGATGAGTTCTGCCACCATATTTTCCACCCTCAAATTCCCCTTCTCGCATTCTATCTGGTGCTCACATTGGAATTATGGTTGGGAGGCTGGAGAGCCATCGTCACCACTATCCGTCGCACCACTGCCTCCGACGACCCTACGGTCCCATGCACCACCCATTGGTTTCATTGTTCCCCCTCTCCAGTTTCCACTACTACAACCCCGTGACTGAATCGCGATTGGTCGTCAGGCCGAGCCGCCATCATCCATGGGCACGGTGGTGTGCAGCTCAGGGGTAGAGACAACAAGGAGTATGCTCATGTGTTGATCTGGTTGAGGTGGCATGCATGTTTATGACCGAACCACTTAATGGACTTTAGGGAGTGTTTGGTTGCCTACATCTAGTCTGGCCTGGCCCACGGAATGCAGTGGGACAATTATTGGTTGTCTACATCTGTGCATGGGCCTGGCTTGTGGGGTGTAACGGGAGGTGCGGAGCCAGGCTATGGAGAAACAGAAATTTCGGTTGTTTCCCGCAGGCCTAGCTCACGTGGGAGCGCGTGGATGGCTCCGGCGGGATTTTGTTGGCCCCATGCGTGCAAGAGGCGAGATGGCGTGAGTTTTAGGGTTACCTCCTGTTGTCACTCACTGCTCTAACTCTCTCACCACTCACTCTCCTCTCCCTATCTTCTCCTGGGAGATCTGGTCTCCTCTCTCCAATCCGTGAGACCGGCATGAATTCATGATTTGATATAGCATCGCGCAGCTTGTACCACTTTACCCATAACTATTCGAGCTCTTCTTGAGCTAGGTCCATCGCATTTCCTTTGATGCGACTCCAGTTCGAATACGAACGTTTTCCAGTTACGTGATTAATTTCTCCACCCATTACCTCCGTCGGTCCGACCGCCACCACCGAAGTTCGTAAGGTTGGTTGGGCCGATTCATCCTCTCTGCACCCAACACTCCACCTAGCGCTATAGCGCCCGTCACATAACACACGCACACATATATACTTACCTGTTGTGGAGAGCATAATTACGTGTCTGGTAGCATTTTCTCGCTCACCGAGATGAGAGAATGGTTGGTACTCGATACGGCTTCGACAGAGCAAGAGTGTTGTTGGTCCTTATATTTTAACCATATGTAAAGGGTCCCACCTCTGCCCTCTCTCATCCTTGCCACAGCCCCTTTACCACCATAATAATACATCATCTTTCATCTCATTCATTACTCATCATAACATTCCTTTCTTTCCTCATCATCTTCATTTAAATGTTTTGAGTTTTGAGAAATAGTTTTGATGCAATATTGTATATGATATAGTAAATACATTCTGATTAAAAATAGCTAAATTCATGTTCAAGAGGATCGCTTGCCTTCACGATTGTAGAAAAGGTTGGTCTTGATGAAATTCGCCACTGCCATCGATGCGGGACCGTCTTCCAGCAATCGACAAAGACAAATAATAATATAAAGAAATACATATTTGATTTTGAGATGATACTATGGATACATAAGTTAGTGGCTTTCTAAATGTTAGCACAGTTTAATTTAAATAAAACTTTTAGAGATCGCTACTAAGTTAGCATTCCCCAACAAGACGTTCTACACGCGATGCTGCCGCTAATCAACACGTGGTATTACCGCCGCTCGACCAGCGGAACCTACCGCCACTCAATCCGAGGAACTACCACCGCTAGCAAAACCAACTCAACCAGAGCGATCCCCAATCATCCTGGCACCCAACCAAAAACATCCAATTCCTTAATCTAGTTCCTAATCTTCTAACCCTAATTCCCCTATTTCCCTCTTTCCTCACCTAACCCTAACCTCACCTCTCTCTCTCTCTCTCTCTCTCTCTTATTCACTCCCGGCCGAAAGCCCCAGCCCCTTCTCCTCATTTTCTTCTCCCCCAAATCTTCTACCTCCTTCCTCCTGGCACCTCCGGCCCAACCCCTCCTGCTAGGTCTTGCCCCACAGGCTCCCTTCCTGGCTTTTCCCCCTCCGGCCTGGCGCCGCCGCTTCACCTCCCTGCGCCGCGCCTCTCTCCCGTGCCCCCAAGTCTCAACGCCACTCCTGCTCCCTCGGCTCGGCCCCATGGCCGCCCCCTGCCGGCCCGACCCGGCTGCGGCTCCCGGCTGCCCCTGCGCCCTCGGCTCCTCTGGCTCCTGCGTTTCCCCTCGGCGCGGCCGAAGGCCAGCGCCGCCCTGGCTCGCCTCCACCGCCGGCCCGGCCTAAGGCCGCCGGCGCTCTACTCGGCACTGCACTGCTACCCGGCTCTCTTTCTCACTCTACTCCCTTCCTTAGATTAAATTGCACACAATCTTGCTTATGCTCAGACTACTCCACTGATGATGACTATGCTCATGCAGGCAGGATGGAAGCTACTGGTGGCTTGATCTCTATGCATGAATGCTTCGGTTGGCTGCTTGATGATGAGGGTGATATGGGGTTTTGGTGGATAAGATGAAAACCACCAGGATCTACTGAGGTTTACACCCCTCTTCCTTCTCCCTTCTCAAATCTCCCCCCTGCTCTGTGATTGATGCACTGAGATGAATGGATACTGGAATGCTCAAAATGCTAACGTAGTTTACTTAGGAGATGAGTAGCAAAGTGGGTGTGAGGAGGGGCATGGAAATGGTTTACCTGCAGGTTTTGGGGGTTTGGGTTGATCTGGGGTTGTGGCTGATGTGCTAGTCGGTGGTGGTGACGATGGTGCTGCCGGCAGTGAAGAGGTGGCCGACTTCCAGCTGGTCCTTGCTCTCCGGCTTCTTCCTCCTCTCTACTTATGTTGGGTTCTGGGTTGGGGAAGATGATGGCAGTGCCGGCCCTATGCTGATGCTCTCTTCTTCTCCCTTGCTGAGTGTGACTTGCAGGCATGATGGTTAGATGCTGAGCCTGCTTTCGGTGGGTCTTGCTCCTGGTTACTTGGCTTGCTCTTGGCCTTGGCTGTGCTGGACTCCCTTCTCCTTCGGCTCCTTGCCTCCTTCTCTGGTTGCTCGAGAGCTATGGCGCTCGTTGGGTTCGGGATGGGAGAGGGATGGTAGCGCCGGCCGAGTGGTGCTCTTCTCCCCCTCCTTGGTGCTTGCAAGGGGATGTGAGGACCGAGCCCGCCTCTTTCCCGCTTGTGCTCCCCTTCTCCTCCTCTGTGGGTGCTTGCATGCTCTGCGCCTTGGTGTCTTGCGGTGGCTTGACCTTGAGGATGGCAGTGGGAGGCTTGGCTATCACGGCTCTTGATTTGGGCAATGAACCTCCGGGTTCTATACTTTGTGTGGATGAGCTTGAGCCCTCTGTTGACCTTATATTGTGCTTGAGAGAATGGCTTGTGCTGGGTGACTTTGCTTGCTCCTCTCACCGTGAAGTTCGGGAGCTCGCTTCCTTGCCCTTCCTTGCGGCTATGAGATTGGGAATGAGTTGGGGTGGGAATGGATGTGGTCGGCTATGGGGATGGTTCGTGTGGCTTGTCCTTTGCCCCGATCCTCATTCCTGCTTGATATTTAGAGGAGCCTCTTATCTCCTCGCTCTCTTCGCTCCCCTTTTGCCGGAATCTGGCGATGGATTTCTTGTCCAAATGGTTGTGGGAAATGGATGGATGGTGTTGGCTTGATCGGGGATAGACTTGGGAGGCCGTCTGTGGCCGGATAATTTCACTGGTCGCCTCTTGTGGTCGATTAAAGACCACTATGCCCTCGCCCTTATCCTTATGGCTTTCACAAGGCAAGAGTTTTGTTGGGGCTTTTGGTCCAACATTTCCTCTCCTTGTTGTGCTCGTGATGAATGCGATGATGCGTTGCTCACGAAACGAAACCCACTAAACCAACGCGACGACAAATAAGGAGGCATGGTTCCTTTCTCATGCTCACTGCTCCCCTTCCCCTTCTATCCTATTGTTGTTATGTGAATTTGTGGTTTTGAATTGTCCATATGTGATGGGTTTTGCTCTTTTGAAGCTATGGATGCCAATCTTGTGCTATTTCATGCTAGCCATGTCTAGATTTATCATGCATTCATGCTTTTCACTGTGCTCCATTGTGCACCGTCCAGATCTAGCATGTTCTACCACTTTTTTGTAGTATTAACAAATTGATGGTATTTGTTATGGTGATTCATCGTGAAAGTAGTATTGTATTTTTGAATTTTTTTACTAACACTTTCTAGAAGGTAATAAAACCTGAGCATATTTTTCATATCGATGATGTTTGAATGGCACTGGGAGACGCTTCCTTGTGAAGCAACAGTCGTGGTATTAGAAATCTATAGCCTAATTTTTTTTGAACATGTTGCATATTAATATAGTACCTGTAGTTGTGCTCACTTAATTGTGGTAAATGAGTTTTTGCTTAATTGTTTAGATGGATATGCAAAGCAAACGACACATGCTTATTATTAAGGCATATGCTCTAGTCACAGTTCTGTATGCATTATTTGTGGGTAGGATTAGGTTGTCTTGACAGCCACAACCTACAATCACTTATGCCCCAATGCCCGAGAAAGACAGTGAGCGCCAAGCAAACCTAAAAAAACATACAACTGTGATGATATTGAGTGTGTAGACACGCTACGCATGAGGAGAGCCCCATTTTTTCACCTATGCAACTTGTTCAGAGAAAGGAACTTGTTGCGAGATAGCATGGATGGCAAATCGGGATGTTTTCTTCTTGGGATGCATGTCTTACTCAAGTCAACGGGTACAAAGGAGCATGCTACAAAGGTTATAGATCAAAGCATGAAATTACTGCTGCCTAGAATTGTAGCACTATGCAAGTCGACGAGTCCATCGTGGCCCTTGATTCAAAACTAGAGAAGAGGGGTGCTTTTAGCTACAAAGATGTTATAATTGTAGTTCAACTTGTGATCATCGTCATTTTGCTATGAAAATTGATGTTAGCTGCTCTTTGAGTACTTGACTATCCATGTGTATCATTGGTGACAATGAACCAATGCATTGTAACTCTTGTTGTCAATCCTGACACAAAATTTGTGATTTTTTTAATTGTACACAATCTTGATTCGTTATACATTACTATGAATTTGTGTAATAGGGATTAACAAAAAAAACTCAGTTGGTTAGTCATAATTAGGTGTTACGTAACTCACTCTAATTCCAAGGACTTAGCTAGATTCAAGGCTCAAGCAAAAGGCGAGGTATTCTCACCACACCCATCAAATGGTGACCACAACTTGGGTTTATGCGAGTAACCAAACAACTTATCTAATGAGCCAGACTACAAAGATACAGACAATCAAACAACATCACATTGCATCCCCCACAACTTAGCTTGGTCACTGGTATGAGTCAGGCCTAATGTTATGCAGACAAACAAACAGTACCCAAATATGCAATTCCGAAGCACGATGACCCAGATCAATCAACGGTATGAGTTCAGTGACCCTCAGTGTAATCTACTCCATATTAAGCCTCCGACAAGTATAAAGCCCCTTTCCTTGCCACAAAACCCTCAAACATAAAAAGAATACAATCTTGTCATGGGGTTGCGCATGTTACAACAGAATAAACTAAGCTAAGCTTGCCACGTGCTCTCGAGCGTGTCTCTTCCCTAAGGTCTCCATCAATGGTTTTTGAGGTGCTGGGTGCCTACGCCGACCTTGAAGAAGAAGAACACCGCTGGCGATAAAGGAGAGCATGCTGGTGTTGTGGGCTACAAAAAGTCATCTTGGTGCAGTATCATAAAACTTGGGCAAATCCGATAACACATCACTAGCAGTGCAAGTAGCAATAGTGGTGGCCAGATGGGCGACACGGCATGGGCATGAGCCGGGGCAGGCGAAACAGATGGCTCATGTCATGCCGGCCCACGTTCTAGGGAGGCGGCCCAGGCATGGCTCGACGGCCTTTCGTGCCGTGCTGGCCCATGCCCATTTGGTCCGATAGGCCAGTTGCGGCCCACTTAGCCCGTTAGGTTCGAAAAATTCAAAAATCACAAAAAAGAAAAACATAAAGAATTTAGAAATATATATGAAAATTATTAAAAAAAATGAGATAAGCATATTGAAAATGTAATAAAGAGTTTTTATTAATGTTCAAATGGCTGTCTTGTTAAAACATTTGTCAAGTAAAAACTCAACACGAGAAAACCTTGGCAAAGGAAAAAAACAGTATAGTCTATAGCTCTACATACATCCTTGTTCTACGTATCGTTGTTTAGGTACAGATTTTTGAATACCTCCGAAAACTCTGGATTTTCCACATAGTATTGTGTTCGTGAATCAACTTGTTCTCGGTCCTTCACAGTTAGAAGTATCTCCACCATCTCACTTGTGAAACGTGTTCTTCTCTTCTCCAATATTATTCTAGAAAGACTGAAAGTAGGCTCGAAGGAAACCATCGAGACAGGAACAGTTAGTACATCACGTGCAAGTATGGATAGCACGAGATATGCTAATTTATGGTCATGCCACCCGTGTAAAATTTCAAAGTTTTCTGAGTTGAAATCCACCGTATCGCTATCCAGAAAGGCAGATAGTTCCCCACTCCTTGGGTGACAGGTTGGTCTTGGACTTTGTTGAAAAGGTACCATTGCAGAAGAAGAAGACTTAGACCCGGAGGAAGAGCCTGCACCCCATATCTTGCCCGACAGATTTGTCTTACTACTTAAGGTGGGTGCTACTTGAGGTCGTTACAAGCGAACTCCTTGAAACTTATTTTCATATCTTTGGAAAATCTCATATAATCGAGAACGAACATCTGCAAAATAGTTAGAATAGGCTAGCCCTGTAGCATCACTAAGAAGATCAAGAACATTAGTAAATCTGACAATTTGAGCTCTAGGATCTAAAATAAATGCAAATGCATATAGGAAATGGATTTCTCTCTAATATTTAAGGTATTTAGTTTTCGTAGCAACAACAGTCTCTCTTAAAATTGTGTTAGTTTTTTAAATGACTAGCAATATGTAAAATACTATGCATAATAATAGGAGATATTGGATAATAGATAACAGACAAAGCAACAGTGGCCTCATATTTTTTTAAAAAAATCTGAAGTATCTTCTCAGCAACGAACTAATGTTGCTCAGTCAATAATATACTACCGCCAGTGCTCTGGTAGTGCGTTTGAATAAAAATAAAAAAGTATTCTTATATGGTAAAAAACTCTTAAACATCAGGTAAGTAGAGTTCCATCTTACCGGTATGTCCAAACCGAACTTTCTTCGACGTACACTTATCGCCCTGCAGAAGTTCTTATATGTTGTTATTCTTACGTTAGAATTATTCAAGTAAGACATCGCATCGCGAAAAGATTTAATATTCGGATTCAACCTTTTTCAAACCACATTTGACTATAAGATTAATAATATGACAAGAGCGTCACTGATGTAGCAAGAAGGAATCGGCGTATGTACTCAACACTGGAGTAAGGATAGCCATAGCCCTAGAGTTCGAAGCGGCATTGTTTAAAATAATTGAGAATATTTTGTTTCTAAGACCAAAGTCTTCGACAACTTTGATAATACAGTTTGTAATATTCTCACCCGTGTGTACTATATCAATTAATTTAAAACCTATAATTTTTTTCTATTATCCGATCATTGTTAACATAATGAGCAACTACACTAAGATAATTCTTCCTAATCCGACCACTCCATGTATGTACAAGGTCAGCGCATCACAGCCGTCGTAATTTTCTACAACCACTTGATGCTACGCGTGTACATCGTTCTACGTCATGCTGTCGATTGCCATCGGTCTACACATAGCTTCTTGGGCTATGGTAAAACTTTCAAACTTTTCCTTCTCTCCATGTTGTTTGTTCTCGTCTCAATCTTGTATGCCTCGTTCAGTTGCACTTACAAAATTTTCGCTCCTACGAATGCAGGACGGACTGCACTGATGCACTGCCGCTTGATTAATCTGAATCTCAGTGGCAGCAAAGCAAGATTGACTCGGCCGTCTATTGTTGAGAGCAGGGTCATGAGACTACAGGATTGTGCTAGTGGATACTGTGTGATATGTTGATTCTTTCATTGATTAGACTACTACATATAGTCATATACACAAAAGTTCTGTACATTCTTTGCTTGCTTGGGGTAACTCATTCCCAAACCTTATGTGATGAGTTGTGACTTGTGAGGATATCTGAAACGTCATGGCATAACAATCCTACTTCGGTTATAGGTTTTATCTTGTTGATCTTATAGCTAGCTGTCCTTGCTTGGTTGATTGTTGACAATATTTTTCACATATTTTGACCAACCTGTTTTAAAAACGCTTTAACCAACCCTTACGATTGCTAGATAATGCCCTTTTTATCCGAGCAAAAAAAATGCATGTGTCAACGCCATGAATTGCACTGCCGAAATCATGTAAAAAACAGAATGCCACTTATAATAAGACCCTGTTGATAAGTGAACTGCTTGTATAGGAAGATATGACACAGTGACCAGGAAAAAGGATGCCGAAGTAAACATCAGAAGAAGACTAACGAAGCATCACGCAAGCAAAGTGTTTGTGTATATATTTTAGAATTTGTATGTGGGCTTACACTGCGTTGCCTCAGTCCAAAGCCACGGCTCATGAACAGTGGCAGAGCCAGGATTTTGACAATGAGGGTGTAAACTTAAGACACATCCGTTCCAACACAAGTTTAAATGACATAGTATATAAGTTCAAATGTATCAAATTACATATTCGCACTATAACCAACATCATAAGATATTTTAGAAAATTACTTAATTACAACTTGATACGACGTTCCTTCATACTTTGAAAGCGATTGATGACAGTATCATCACTAACTTTTAGAAAAAATTCACATTCAATGTATGTAACTAAGCAATCATTCAAGTATTGTTCACTTATGTTATTTCTTAACTTGTTCTTCACATGATTCATTGACAAAAATACCCTCTCTACACTTGTAGTAGCCACGGGAAGAATCAATACCAATTTGAGCAGCAAATAAACAAGTTTATAGCTATCATGCTTCTTTGTCTTAACAAGTTTAATAGAGAGCTCACTAAGATTCTTCACTTCTCGAAACCTTGTATCTTGATGCATGTTAGTGATAAACATATTAAGTTGCAAAGAAAGTTAGATCAAATCTGTGTTCGAGAAATCTTTAGGATAAAACTTAGCAAGTTTAAGAACTTTATCCTTATCGTATGAAGCAAATGAATCAGCAGGATGCAAAGATACCATGCAAATGAATCATCAGGCAAGCAGCAAGGAGTATAAGGAAAGGAACGCGGAGATCAAGCCAACACTAGGCCTTAAAGGAGCCTAGAGCCAAGAAGGGGAACGGGTGGACGGGCGATCCTCGGGGTCGAAACTCGAGGGGCGCGACTGGCCACCAGCGCGTCGAGGCCGAGATCGTCGGCGCAGAAGCCAGAAGCAGCGCCAGAGCACCGCGATGTACCGATGCCGCGATGAGCTGCCGGCTGCGGTGTTGCGCCCCTGCGCTCATGCGCTACTGACAGAGCGCCTGGATGGGCAGATGACACTTAGGCTTGACACCTCTTTGACTAGTTGACTTAAGCTTGATTATTAGATTTTGTTGGATCTAATGCTATATGGGCTGTGAGGAGTTGAGGAGTATACATGTTAGTATATGTAGTGTATACTTTATGTATTAAAGGGGTATATATCATATTTTTTTTGCAAAAAATTTGAAGGTACAACTGCACCCATGCATTACGGTGGCTCCGCCACTGCCCATGAACTTCTGAAGTTGACAAGTTCATGAACTTCTATTGCAGAAGGTTCAGTAGAACCATTACCACAACAACCACAGGACACTACACAAATGCTGGCAAGAGAAACTAAACTCTAAAGTATTTTTCAACCAAGGAATGATAATCTATTCATCTTCCATTGTGGTTGCTTTCACAGCTAGCTGCACACAGCTATCTACCTACTTGTTTCACCTGACACTAAACTGTAAGTATTTAATGGACTTATCCACAACATCATTCAGCTTTGATGATTCCGCTTGGGGATTGGGTCTGATCTCTCTTAGAAAAACCTGAAGTTACTGATATATGCTCCACATGGCTCTATGTTATTCTGGCGTACATATGTAGCCAAGTGGAACCATGGAGAGAGCTGGAACTAGAAGCACTGACATTCGACAGGGATTCTGCACTTGAGGATCATGGTACGAGTACCTGAGCACAAAGAGCCAAGCCACCGTTGCTACACCGCCAAGGTTGTAAAACACTGCAGGAAGAACAATAGAGGTGTAAATACGCGCAAATGTACAAAACAGATCAAAAGTTGGCAGCTTGCGACGGGTTCAAGAAACGCTAAATGCTGGGCAGGCGATCCAGGAAGGAGCATCTACCCTAAAGAAGATCCTCCAGGCGGCTGCCCGGCATCCCGCGGAACAATCGCCGTCGCCTTCCTCCATCCCGCGGAACAAGAGAGGTCATCAGACAGTGCATCGTCAGATATCGCCCGTCGAGCCGATCGGTTCCAGCCGCCGCGGGACGACCAGGCGCAGAACGGGGGAATGAAAGCGGGCATGAGGCAAGCGCGGCAGCCGGCCGGCGAGCAGAGCAGAGCAGACGGATCGCGCGGAAGCTGAGCGCGGGCGATCGACGTACCAATGATTTGCACGGAGAATCGATCGCCTCCGGCAGGGCTTTCTTCTGGCTCGTAGCCACTGTTTCACCGAGTCGGATCGCAGCAGTTTCTTTCGCCAGGCCACGGCCCGTAACCATGCTATATTGGTGTGTGGAGCAAGATCGTATGGGCTGCTTGCCTCTTGGAATCTACTGGGCCTCATAAGCGCGGGCGGGGCGGGTGAAATCTGAGCGCGGGCAAGTTTTTCTATCTGCGTCTTGTGTTGAGAGGAGAGGAAGTAGGGGAGTACCGGAAGGGTGAAGAATAGCACGTGCCATCCCTGACTTGAGTTGGTCGGGAAAGAGGCCAACGGCCTTCGACTGTAGCGGAGGCATGGCGCGGGAGACCGCGGCCTCCGCGAGGCACCATACTACTCGTCCCGGGTTGGAATAGGTGAAATGCAAGCATGCAAACATGTTATCTGTCCCCGCATAGTTATCAATTCCATTTCGAAGCTTATTCGAGTTTGTCTATTGGTATGGAATTCGATATCGGTCTATTCCGATATACCGTTCTGGATTTTAATATATATATATATATAAATATGTAATTATATGCACATATAATTTCACTTGGAATCTCACTTCAAATACATAATCATAGAATAAAAATGACACATAGTTCAATTACTTCATAAATACAAAGATCGTACGTAGTTAAATAAGACAACATGAGTTCATAATTTCATACATTTTAGTTTAACATAATTTCACTTATCGAAGGAGTAGTATTGGACTCAGCCTTCCGAGCTGATACAAAGAAGTGGTCACTTCAATTTTGAATTTTTTACCGGTACTGGAATGGCGGAATGGACCGGAATGGCTGGTATTGAGGCCGGTACGTGATGGAGGCTACGGTGTGCCGGTTTAGATACCGATATGGCATGTTCTGGTCATTCCAGCCAATACCGAATGGAATTGATAAGTACTCCCAGGTCCCCTTGCGTGCCGCGCTCTCGCGCCACCCCCACCGGCCACCAGTAGGGGTGAACATGGTTATGATAATTCCTTACTGATTTGAACTATTTTCGAATATGGATGCTATCGACTCAAATATTTATAGGATTGGAAACTAATACCATTTCGGTACCGTGCTATCCATCGAGTACGAATACCGCTTCGAATATCCGAAGATGCATATGTTCGGATATCCGGAGATGTTGTTTGAGATTGCACGCACATTGTCTTACAAAGACCTTAGCTTTCTTGTTCGAAGTCCAAATTAAGCAACTGAGTATATTAACTTATAGCTCTCGATGAGATACAACTTTGTAAATATGAATATTATTATTTGAGTCCATTTCATTACCCAAAAATATATCTAAAAGTCCAAAGAACATTTTTGACTCCCGATATTTCTCTGGTTTTGCTCAAACATTACTCCTTTCATCTTTATTTGATCTTTGGAGTTCCAAAACACATTCATTATTGACATAAATAAATAGATAGTAATAAAACACTATTCTATAATGAATTATGCAATGTTCATGAGGTAATTGGACATCGAATTTTAAGCAAGAGTGGTAAATAAAGTATATACAGGAGAGCATATTAAGGCATTTCACATAAGGACACATTAGGGAGTGGATGTAAACATGTACACCGAAAGAGTGTGTTTCGGTGATGAACCATGTATGGTCATTTTTTGTTTGATTGGCATTCTTACTATTATTTGATCGCTGAAAATATACTAAATTGACAATTATTTTGATAGCATTTCGGTTGTGTTACGCGGACAATTTAATGTGGTCTTCATGTTCTGAACCATTCACATTGCTCATCAAATTTTGAAAGGCAACGTATGTTTTCTTGCTACATGGTTGCCGGGCTGGCATTATTCAGTAATAAGTACTAGTATACAACTGGCCCAACTAGTAGGTAACTGCCTAGCTTATGTTGGCCGTGGCATAATGCAGATTGCTAAATCTCGGCTAGAAGTCCATGTGATTGTTCTTCGTTACGGAATCCCATGCGCATTTAGTTACGCCATTAGTTTTTGACTTCTTATCACTTAAAAGTTGGCGCATCATATTTACTTTCAACAATTTTCTTATTGATGGCCGCTTAGGGCATCTCCAATAGCTTGTTTTAGTTGTCTCTAAAATATGCCACATAGATTTTTTGATGATGTGGTAGAGAGTTAAAGAAGAGAGAGAATCAACTCGTCTTCTCAGGAAACGCCCGTCGCTTACCGCGAAACGAGGCTGAAGCGACGATTCGTTTCGCTGTTGGAGGGCCTCATCGTTTGCTCACGCGCTTTTCTTCTTCTCGCCGGATCCATCGTGCGCTAGCTTTCCTTTTCCTTCCCCGCGCGAGCGCGGAGCTTTCCTTTTCCTTCCCCGCGCGGCCGCGCCCGTGCGCCTTTTCCTTCCCTCTCCCGCACGAAGATTTCGCCGCGCTCGCGCCTTCCCCGCGCGAAGTACTCGGCGACTCCCCATGCCTTCCCCGCGTCATGTTCCTGGCGCCGCCTCCCCCTTGCCCGTCGGGGAGAGGTCGGTGACAACGAGGAGGCCCGGATCCGACGGGATACGGCTTGGGCGGCGCGGGGAGGAGCTGGATCCGGCGCAGGCGGCGCGGATCCGGCGGTGAGCACGAGGAGCCGGGGAGGTGGTGAGCACAAGGTTGGGGCGGCCGGGTGGATCTCAAGCAAGAGCTCAGGGAGGCCGCTCGGGGAGGTCGACGGCGGATCCAGAGCGGCGGCGAGCAAAGGCAGCCCGATCCAGGGGAGCCAAGGCGGCGGCGGCCCGATCCATGTTGGGTCTGGACGGCGGGGGAGACGCGCTGGGAGTAGCGGTCGAAGGCGAGCTTCAGTGGCTGCCAGGCGTCGCGGCTGACGGAGACACCCGGATCCGGCACCAGCGGTGTGAGGGCGACCGTGAGGAGGCTGGTGGGAGCGCGGTCCTTGGAGCCGCGCTCGGCCGCCGGCGCTGCCAGCCCATCGCCAATTCCTCCCAGTTCCTTGAAGACGGTCGGCCTCGGCACTGATTTTGATTTTAAGTTCTAACTTGATTCAATTATCTCTATCCCCAATTCCTCCCAGTTCCTTGAAGATGGTTGGGCGGTCTAGAGGTTTTGCCAACAATTCAATTCTGAGATTAACAATTATAAACTGGCATTATTCAGAATTAATTTATCAGCACAGATTTGAAGAAATTACTCATACATGTCAAGAGTATGGTGGTCATAGCCTGTGTATGATCTTGCATAGAGTTAAACAAAACAAACTTGATAATGGGTTTATACTCGAAACTAGAAGTGGGCATCAAACAAGATTGTTCTGCTAACTATGAGCCAAGGGGATTGGTTGTTCAGTAGAGCATTTCGTCAAGAGTCAAGATTATGAATGCCAATTGCCAGGGGATGTACATACCTATTTATTGTATGCTGGCTCAGTACTCATGTGGACAACCTTTTATGGTAAGATAAACTCCCTAAAATGTGCTTGTATGCTGTGTGGACTTGTATGAGCAGTCATTGTTAAGACAGGCCCTTCAGAATCACCACTAGCTTCATGTTTTATGCGTCTTTTCCTTATGTCTTTTCAAAATACATAGAAGGAGCCCATATATATAATGATACGGCTGATGTTAGTGGAGAGCAACACTATGATATAGTATGTACAGACAGTTTTCATCAGATTCCTTCTTTTCTGTTTTGTTTTATATCTTGTAAAGTGTTTCGCGAACCCTACTACATATATCTGTCGTCTGAGATGTTGAATATCTACTTTGCAGAGACATGACATAATAAAGAAAAGAATTGATCATCTTGGTAAAAAAATTGAATCAAGAAAAGATGGAGTTGGTGCCCCTTTGTCTTTATATAATCAGATCTTGAACTTCATGCTCTGTGACCTTTTGTCTTTACTCTGGAAGATAGCCGGTGCTAGTGTTTACATAATCAGATCTTGAACTTCAGGCTCTGTGACCAACTATAGGATGTTTGAGATCATGGGGCTTAACTGGTACTCTACTGCACCGTTCCTTTTTTAACGAAGACATCTTATCATAATGTACAAAGCTAGTACTGTACTTGCAGCAGAAACTTTTTAGTTCTACTTAGCAGTGAACTTTAGGCTTCAGTAGATTTTATTTAAGTCAGTTGTTTTGTTAGCAGCCGAAACTTCTGTTTCAGTCAATGGTTTTTGTCAGGTTTTAGTTTCAGTAAATAGGGGTGGTTCAGCTACTGACAAAAATCCCCTCCATAGTGTTAACAACATGTACTGCCATGTTAATAGGTTGTCATCCAAATCATCCAACCAGCTTACAAGACACCATCAGAATATTGACTATTTTTAGCGACTAATTTGTACATAAACTCCAAGAAAAGAGTGCAAAAGTTGGAAAATGTAGATCTGGCAGGTGTCAGATATTGGCTAATAGTTTCCTACATGTGCAATCATATGTGCACCTCATATATTTGTATAGTGTTTTTTCAACATTCCAGATAGGGGGCTCTGTTATGGTGTAATAAAATGGTAACTGTGCGAACAATGCTTGCCATTTACTATCTGGGCAAACTAATACAATTGGATCATTGAAAAAGCATCACTTGAGTATCCTTTTCCTGTCTATTGGATTATTTCTATCTGACAGCTTTCCTTGTGTAACATATAAGAGAACACTTTGTGACATAATGACTCAATTGTAGAACACTTTGTGACATAATGACTCAATTGTATCCTTTTTCTTATGGGGAGTGCATATTCACTGTATATTTGATGGTAGTTTTGTGATAGTACTGTTTGTGGTATCACGGGGCACATTTGGCAGAGATTTGGCAACTAGGTAAATAATTAGTCATAGTTTTAGTAATCTTTTATGCACTAATATATGATATGTTATATACGTTTGCTTTCATTTTTCACAACATCAGTTATATATGCATGTTTTTTTTTCTTTAAAGTTCTCTTTGAATTTTTTCATGGTTGTTACTAACTATACTATTTTGGTGTTCACACAGGTTTATTTGCAAACACCTGAAGAATTGCTAGTGATCGCTCTTTTGTTGCAGCTAGTTATGTGTGAACTGTCTCAAGAAAGTGCTAGTTATTGCTACATTGTTGGACATTTTATTTAGTTCTACTTTTGCTTATGGCTAAACTGTTGGAGACTTTATTTGGTTATACTTTGCAGTACTTGTTTCAGTTTATTGCATACATCGATATGCTATGTGATGAGCCATCGATTTATACTTTGCATGATTTGTTATCTCTTGGATGATGTATGACATGATACGTTGATTTTCCTGGATAAGAACTTGACTTTGTTTTTCATTCCTTTGAAATTATCATGCAAAGCTTCAATGCTTGTGAGGCTTGGTGTTAGAATTGCTGCTTGTTTATATATGTAGTTGTAACCAAACAACACATGTAGGTCACAAAGATTGAAGTTAGTGTTGATCAGTATGATTTTTTGATTCATGCAAAGTTTAAATGCTTGTGAATGTGTTAGAGACAACTAAGACACAAACTATTGGAGATGCCCTTAAGGATACTTGTGATGTTTGTTGTAGCGATATCTTTGATGGTGAATATATATAGTTCCTCTAATGCAAAGAAACTATCTATAACACATTCATTTGTATTTAATGCACTTTAGTTATATTTTTCTATCATTCACTACTCGTGCTATAAATGGAGTAGAGGAAGTGAAAAACTATGCAAGAATAAGAACATAAACAAACTTTCCCCTTTTATTTGTTGTGTTTCACAAGTCACATATTTTATCTATGGATGTAACCTTGTCATCTCCATACTTTAAAATATGTGAAGAAGAAGCTATATATATATATATATATATATATATATATATATATATATATATTATAAAAACAAATACGGCATTCAAATTTGTTTTCAATTGAATGATATGTAATCTTAAATGGTCCAAAACATATGTTCACAAGAAAATGTTGTTTAGTATATATAAATGAGGGTTAAAGTCTTCTCCACCCTGCTTCCGCGTCACCGTCCACCACCATTGTTGTCACCGAAATACCGGATAGCCGGTCCTAGCCATCACATGAATCTTGAGGTCATAAATCAACAGTCCGGAAAAAAAAAAAGGAAGGAAGGAGTAAGACTCGAACTCGGCATTTACAACAACACATACGAACAACTCATCTTAAGGGAGGCCATTATTATAGTGTTGTTCTCGAACTAACAACTTAGTCTTTGATTAGCATAAGAGTGACAATGACTTGGACCAAGGACGAGGAAGTCGTCACGCGACCATTGCCACGGGTGTACATGCTTGCATAGCCATCGTGGTTCGCGACTACGCAGCACATGGCACCATAGGAGGCACGAACAGGTGGCCAAGGTTGGCCCTGGGTCAGGGCAATAAGGGCATGTTTGGTTTGTGACTCTTGGTGGTTATACCAAAATTTTGGTATTACCAAAACTCAGGCATTGCCAAAATCTGGGCAAAAAAAATAGTGTTTGGATCGTAGTCTTACCAATTCACGGGCAATATCGAAATTGGTGTGTTTGTATTGCAGCCATGCCAAAATTTGCCAAAAATAAATAAATGATATGTGGGTCCGCATGTCATTTATTTATTTTTTCCCCAAAATATATCAACATAGGTCTTGTTTTGTTGATAAAATGACAAGGAACACAACGGTTCAAACGGAATACAAATCGGATACTTGATTTAGGAAATATGATCATTTTAAAGTCTTCAATCAAACTTGACATGCATTTAATACCACTAATGAAGACCAATCAGATGCTGCCACGTGTCTTTTCTTGCTGATTCATGCCCAGCCAATTTTTGGTTGCCGATTTTGCCGCCCGTGTTATGCCTGGGAATTGGCTGGGAAACATTGGAGCTTACCAAAAATTTAATGGCAATGCCAAAATTTGTCATCAAATCAAATGAAAGCCAAATTACTAAGGTATTACCAATATTTGGTAAGGTTTGCTTTGGTATTGAACCAAACAGCCTCTAAGGGCACCCGCCCAAGGCCCAACACAAACAAGGGATCAGTCCATACGCATCTAAAGGTATGTGTAGATAGCTACATGCCAAAGTATTTACTAGTATTGGATAATAATCGTACGAGTAGCATTACCACCAATGATAAATTGAGAAAAGAGAGAGAGAAATTATCATCTCAGTCCCCACACATTGCATCCAAACTACATGTACAAGTGTGCAAATACTAGCACGACAAGTGCATGTAAACACGTAGTGTCAAAATTAAGACCGTGCTTGAAACACAGTAATTTGCCTCAGTTCCTACAGAAATTATATCATTTTATGTTAATTGTTTGCGCTCCAAACTGGGCCTAAGTTCTAGTGCAGTTTTCCCAAATGTGCTATTGTGGACGTTCATCGTGCTCCGATATTTGTCTGTTTCTTTCACTCCCTCCCTCTCTCTGTCTTCTTTGCCTTCTCTATCTTCTCCCTTCGCCTCGAGCTGCACCGCCACTGTCCCTGCCGAAACCCCCGCCAAAGCCTGCACCACCATTAGATGAGGTTTCTGCTGGCGACGCGGGTTTTGGAGGGGTTTCCCGTGGAGGGACGGGTCGGGGGAGGCGGTATTCTGGCAGCGGTGCATCCCGGGGAGGAGGAAGAGACGCGACTTGGGGAGGAGACCGAAGCCGAAAGAGGGAGAGTGGGGAGAAGAGAGGAGGAAGAAGGGGTGCACGAATCTCAAGTCAACAACAATTGTAGGGATAGTGCATCTAACCACATGCATGCGTGGTATCACATTTTCACCTAAGTTCAACCGATGTTACAAATCTTACATGAGCAATAAGTATTGATACTAATTTGAGGAGTATGAGGTATGTATATGGAGAGGGAGAGAGGCATGGAAAGAACTCTCATGCCCTTACCTTGAGATTTTCCAGGTGGTCTGGCTCATCCCCGTACTCAGGTGCTAAACCGACGACGATCGTGGCATGTCGAGGCCTTCTTCCATCATGTAGAAGAAGAGGTCCTACTCGATTGCTATTGTAGCTTCTGCCATGCATAGCGACCGTTGGAGATGGTGAGTGGATCGGTTCCCAATGGGAAATAGGGACATCCAGACATAGAAAGAGGAGCAAAAGGGAGGCTGGATGTGATGCGAATATCCTAAGCCATGTTGTTCCATATAATATTTTCAACCCATCAAGTACCTCAGAACAATATGAGCTCAGTAAAAGAGTTGAAGAGCAAGAGAAACTTAATGAACAGATGGATCTACTCCTTAGAGAATTTTATTTGAATTTTAATAATAGTTTTATACTACCTAATAGCGGGTCATTGTTTGTTGTTAGGTTCAAATGAGGAGAGGAAGATCGACCCAAGAGGAGGAAACAAGATCAATCAAGTTTCAATCAACATGGTGCTCGTTGTTCTGTCTACAAAGTTTATGAAGCTTTCTGCACCAATTCCAAGGGTAACATTGTGTAAAAAGTTTATATTTGGAAATCTTGTCAAGTCTACTTTCCAACTGATCAAACGGCATGTGATTTGGAGCTTTCTACAAAGAGTTATGGCTATTGGAGCAAACCACATGCAATGCTGAAATTCCAACCCGAATTGAATGCTGATTTTGAATCTGAATTCAAAGAGGATTTCAAATCTGAATTGAAAGCAACTTGTAATACAAATTAGAGTAGGTTTTTAGCAAGTAAAGGAGGAGGAGGGGAGGTTTGGCCAACCATAGGGAGGTGAAGACCCCTTATATATTCAGGGCATTGCCCCCATTGTAAACCTCAGACCACGAATACACAATTTTTTTAGAATTATACTCTTATTTCCTAGGTTAGCCAAGTGCACCTTGAGGGAATTGGGAGTTCTTGAAGCAAGGCATCTACTTTTACGTGGTCGAGTAGATAGGATCAAGAGCGTGTGGTTGGGCGGATTCTTTTGTCGCGTGTTATTGTGTTGACAGTGGTTAGCGCCATCGGTTTTGTCAGGTTGCATGGATCCATAGTTATCCTTGATCCTACGTCGTGAAGATCAGACACCCCTTATCATTTTAGTATAAGGGCGTTGGGTTTACACGGTAGGAATATTTACCCTTAGTCGTAGATTTATTGTTATTCATTCCTATACACAAAAAGCCAAAAAAATCTTTTAGCCGTAGAATTCAATTTGTTATTTTAGTGAGTTTTGTTAAGTTTTTGTCCATTAGATTCAAGTTTAGTTTGTTGATCTCGAATTTCTTTTCATTGCCTTTTATTTTTAGCCTAGTTTGGTCTTAGTTTAGATTTTTTCTAGTAGTGATTATAGCAAAAAAACACAAAAATAAGTGGAATATCATTTTTTTTCATTTGTGAACATTTCAATCCTTTGCGAATACTTTGAACCTAGTAAGACTAGCTAAATCGCTGCTTAGGGTTGCATATTAATATTTGTATTCTTGCAATTGTGCAAAAAATCAAAAGGCAGGAAATGAATTTTGCTCTTTTATTTGATACAAGTGTTTCAGCAATAGCATAAAAAAGGAAGGAAAAAGAGAAGATAAAAAGAAAAATACAAAAAAAAAAGAGAAAGGAAAGCAAAGGTCGAGCCATAAATTGAGCATAAAATCCCCACTTCCAATTGACATAATTGTGAGCATACCTATATTATTTGTACAACCTTGCGCTCTAGTTTTATTTAATTGAAACTAGCTAACGTTTTTCTATAACTTGTGCAATACGAGCTACTTTGTTCTCCACTTATATTTTGCATAGCTCATTCCTTGATTGCATTGAGTTCCAATATCTTTGTGTGTGAGTTGCTTTGACTTTAACTTATATCTTTGTGATCGGCAACTAGGCATTGAATTCTAGTTTGGATAATTATTTAGCTTTACAATACCTAGAATTTCACGTTGAGTAGGTATCCATACCAAGCTCCACAAAACAACCGATTTCTACACGCTCTTGATCCCGTCTACTCGACCACCCAAAAGTAGACCTCTTGCTTCGAGAACTCTTAATTCCCTGAAGGTGCACTTGGCTAACCTAGGAGATAAGGGTATAATTCTCAAAATTCATTTATTCGTGGTCTAAGGTTTATAATGGGGCAATGCCCCGAATATATAGGGGGTCTTCACCTCCCTATGACTGGCCAAACCTCCCCTCCTTCTCCACTTCGAACTAGGGAGGGAGAGAGAGGGCAAGTGGAATTCAGCCATAAGTGTGAATCCGAAAATTGCTAAGCCAAGTGGCTAATTACTTTAGTGCTAAGTTGACTAAATTTAAGAATTAAAAGCCTAATCTACTTGCTAAAAACCTACTCTAATTAGTATTACAAGTTGCTTTCAATTCGGGATGGAATTTCAGCATTGTATGCGGTAGCCACAACTTTTTGTAGAAAGCTTCAAATCACATGTCGTTTGATTTGTTGGAATGTAGGCTTGATAAGCTTTCTAAATATAAACTTTGTGTGCAATGTTACCCTCGAAAATGGTGCATAAAGCTTCATAAACTTTGTGGAAAGAACAACCTGCGTCATGTTGATTGAAACTTGATTGATCTTGTTTCCTCCTCTTGGGGCGACCTTCCTCTCCTCGTTTGAACCTCACAACAAACAACGACCCGCTATTAGGTAGTAAAACTCTCATTAAAATTCAAATGAAATCCTCTAAGGAGTAGATTCACCTGTTCATTAAATTTATCTTGCTCTTCAACTCTTTTGATGAGCTCATATTGTTTTGAGGTACTTGATTGATTGAAAACACTATATGGAACAACATAGCTTAGGATTTCCGCATCATCGCCATGGTGGTAGGCCGCAACGCATGTGGGAACATATATGTATCCCGTGTGAAATCTGAAAGCACCACGTAGCACGCACGCACCGACGCACGTATGATGAAGAAGGCGCACTTTCGACACGACAACATGAAAGACATTCTACGCTAGTGGCTTAGGGTGTGTTTGGTTGGGTGAAACAAGATGTACATGTATAGAGTGGTCCTGGATATGCTTTCATCCATTTTGTTTGGTTGAGTGAACCAAACCAACTTGTGCTATATAGGGTGGTACAGATTCTAAGAACATTCCCATAAGATGTTGAACTATTATATTCGATGAAATCGGCCGAACCACACAGTACAGGATGGTCTTGTCCGCTCATGTCGCGTGCGCTCACTACTCGCATTACGTGTGCTCGACTCCCCATCTCCTCTCTCACACAATTAGAGTTTTCCCTGTTAAAATCAAATGCTAATGGCACACTAATTTAATTTAATATCTAATTACCTAAATTAATCACCTTAATTTAATCATTAATTAACTTAATTAAAGTGCAATTTCTAGTTAAAGGTGCGACCTACGATTTTTGAAATATTAAATATAACTTATATTGGAACGATGTATTTAACTTAATTAATTAAACACTAACCATTTTAATTAACCTATAATTACTTGATTTATCCACTAATGAACTTGTTAATTAATTTAGATCAATCACTTAATTAGGTAGGGCCCACAAAGCAGAGGAGGAGGAGCGACAGCCGCACAACTGGCTTGCCGGCGGTAGAGGAACATCGGTGAGGAGGTAATGACCTAAAAAATAGGTTGCTGGAGGGAGGAGGAAGCTAGTGGAGGTGGCGTCGTGGCTCGAGCGACACCGAGGTGGGATGGCGGCGGCTCACAGCGGTTGGGCGTCGGGAAGGATAAGTGGCGTCAACACTGGAGGGGGAGAAAATAGGGCGCGCATGAGCACGAGGAGGCTAAGGGAAGCTCACCAGAGCTGTCGACGGTGGTGGGGAGGAGCCAAGACGATCCGACGATATAGACCCACAGTGGCGCGGCCGGTTCTCCTGTGGCAGCGACTTGGGGTGAAGAGGAGCCCAAATGGATGAGTGGGGAAGAAGGAGGATGACATGAAGGTGCCCAGGCGTGAAGGAATTGATCAGAGGCTCACCGTGTGAGGAGCGGCGGCCGTGGCAGCGGTTTCGGCTGGTTTTGGGGAAGGTGATGGTGCGGCGAGGCTGCCGATGAAGAATCCTCAAATTAGTTGAGGGTAAATGAAAAGGAGGCTTAGGAACATGTTTTGACGTGAACGGTTTGGAGAGGAGATCACCGATTGTGTCGAAATGGCTAGGCAAAGGTGGCGGCGCCCGCAGTCATGGCGCTTTCCCGAGCTCGTTTCGGGCCTAGGAGGAAGATGGAATAGGGGGATTGGGGAGATGGCGAAGGGAGCAAGAGGAAAGGAAGGGGCTGGGCACGACTTTAAGGAGGGAGGCAAGTGTGCAGCTGTTGCTGGCGTCGGTTGTGCAGTTGCGCCAATGCACGGTGTGGGTGATGCAATGGGAGGCATAGGCTGCGTCACTTTGCTGCGCAGTGGATGACGAGGGCGACGTCGAGGCATGGGCGATGTCGCTTCGTTATCCTTTGGCGAGATCAAGCTCACGGGGCGACATGGCTCGAGCGAACACACTGGCAAGAACAGCGTGCAACACAAGGGTGTGTGGTGCACAACGCGACGACACACGTGCACACGCTCTGTATGTGACACGGCTGGCACATGGGAGAAGGGAGGCACATGGCGGCGTGACTTGGTGCGAGGGCTTCTGCGAGAAGCTCACATGGGTTGTAACGACGATGGAGCGGCCTGCGGTGTGAGAGGAGGTAGCCGGGCTGGGTTGCGGCTGAGCTGAGAGAAGGGAGCGGCCGATTGGGCCAAATAGGAGGGGAGGTGGCATGGGCCAACCCAGGTTTTGGCCCAAGCCTGATCTAGGATTTTTTATTTCCTTTCCTATTCCATTTCCTTTTTAAATTCGGTTTCAATTCAAATTATTGGTTTGTTGATTTAAATTAAAATGCCATTTTAATTTATTTCCATTTTTTTTGTCCTTGACCAATTTGCATCTTGTTAATTGATTTTACAAAATTCAAAATATGACAAAGTTTCAAATAAAAACTAGGAAATCCGAATATCAATGAAGTGCCTGAAAAGGTTTTAAAAAATTAACATTTTCATGCATTTGAAATGTAAACAAAATTTAGGATGTTATAGGTAACCTCACCACAAAGCAATACAAGAGATGACAAGAAACAACTGATTCAACCTTATCTCTCGAACTAAACATCATCTTGAACCATCCAGAATTAAGGATGGCAATCGGGCGCAGCGTGCACGGTAGTGCTCGCTCATACCCATGCCCGTGAACCCAAAACTCCCCCACGGTCATGCCCTCGAAGGGCGACGAACAGAGAACCTCACCCATGCATGTCTCCCATTGGCATGCCTGTGTGCTCGCCATATGCCCACACCTCATTGGGGTTGGGGATGGTGGCCGATGAGGCCGAGCGGGTGAACGGGGGTGTGAGGTGGGAGGTTCAGAGGAGGAGAGGAGGGCACAACGGGGTGGTGCAGGATGGGGGCGGTGAGCTGGAGGCGACGGTGGACGAGATGAGAGGGATTGAGGTTGGGGATGGTGGCCGACGCGGTCGGCCGGGCAGACTGGGGTGTCAGGAGGGAGATCTAGAGGAGGAGAGAGGGCGCGACCAGGTGGTGGAGGATGGGGGTGGTGAACTGTGGAGGCTGTGGCGGATGAGATGAGAGGGATTAGGGTTGAGGATGGTGCCAAATCTCCTCCACTTCACGCAGAGCCGCCGACGCCAGATCTTCTCTAAGCTTCTAAGATCTAGGAGGAGGAGGCCGATGCGGGGTAGAGCAGCTAAGCTCGTCGGCTATCGGCGAGAACAGAACAAGGATGGCTAGCGGGTGGTGCTACGCGAGGATGGTGGGTGGGCAGAGGCGCTGTGCCATGAGATGGATGGCGAGCGGCGGCATTGCGTTAGGAGCCGAGGAGTGTGGATCTGAGAAGGGACTTGGGTGGATCAGAGAAGGGACTCGCAAGGAGATGGAGGACTGAAGGGTTGACGGCGACTGGTTAGGCTGGGGTTGGTCCATGTGGGGTGGGGCGGATGTTGTGCTCCATAGGGTTTTCAAATATGGCCCACATGTCAGTGCCTACTGATTGGTTAGGCTGGGGTAGATTTACTCCTATGAATATGCCCATGGACAATAAATGAGGAACATACCCACCTCTATTAAGGTTTTCACCAATGGGTTCGTGGGTAATCGGGCAAAATTGTCATCCCTATCTAGAATCATCTCATCCAAATAACCAAATAAGATTTTGAAACGTTCAATCCAAGCAACTAAACACACTACTGATACAATGTCAGGATCATCTCACCAACCAAAAAAATCCTCTGTATGCGTTTTCCTCCGTATATATACTCCTGTCCTTTTACGTGCGGAATTTTTGGCCAATACGACCAGTTTGCAAGCCGTATTTGCAGTTCTGACCACCTCCGAGGCGTATTTGCAAAAATAGCAACGCTGACGCACGACCACCATGCGCCAGCGCTGCCGTGCCGACACGTTAGTCGTGGGCACGTTGCTGTCGTACGCCAGCAGACCGGCCCCGCCACCTCACCCAGCCCGCTGCCACCTCGGACGCCGACGCATGGTGACCATGCGCTAGCCCCCTTGGCGCATGGCCACCATACGCACACACACATTGCACATTAATTAGTGTAGGTTAGTTAGATTAGTTAGTTTTAGGCTAAAATTTGGAGGAATTTTAAAATATAGCAAATGAGTTCAAAAAGTTATTTTTTTTTGTGGAGCCTCTCAACACCGTGTACTTATTTGTGTAAATTTTCTATAATTTTATCCGTTCAGAATTGTTATTGCTATTTCGTATAAGTGTCATGTTTGTATGAATCAATAAATGTAGAAAATGAGTTCAAAAAATTATGAATTTTATTTTGAAAGATCCTCGTGAAGTGGACTTGATTGTGTAATATTTTGGCAATTTTATATGTGTTCTGGTATTATCTCGAAAATTTAGGATTTAGGTTTCGAAAATTAGTGTTTCATCATTTCATGTGACTTTGAATGTATAAAAAAAACTACATTGCAATGCTAAGGGGGCTGTCGCATGGCCAGCGTCCGAGGTGGTAGCGGGCTGGGCGAGGTGGCGGGGCCGGTCTGCTGGCGCACGGCCACAACATGCCCACGGCTGACGTGTCGACATGGCAGCGCTAACGCATGGTGGTCGTTCGCCAATGTTGCTATTTTTACAAATACACCTCGAAGATGATCAGAACTACAAATACAACTTGCAAATTGGCCGTATCGGTAAAAATTCTTTGGCGATCGAGTCGGATTACGACGACTTTGAGATACTTCCACGTACGGGCGCACCGCACGCACGTGACATGCGAGCACGTACGGCAACCATCGGCCTACCGGTCCCATGCTTTTGCACGCGTAAACAAACGGTGCAATTAAAGGCTCCGGGCTAGCTCGGCCCGCCTCCGGCCGTACATACCCAGTCACCGCCACCTCAGCTATATACGCCTCCTCTGGCACTGTACTGTCACGCGGGCAAGCCAATCGATTGGACGCATGTAGCTATTAGCTAGCACGCGGCCGTATGTACGTGCACACATGCACGCGCGCGTGGCTTTGTGCTAAACACGGCAGCCGTGCATGGTGCAGTCGAGCCGTGACCGCCTCGTCGAATTCCTTGGGCGTGCCTGGTGCAGGCGTGCCGTGACCGCCTCGGCGAATCCGTTGGCGCGGAGTCGGGGACACGCACGGGTCAGGGCGCGTACGCGCGCGGCCTTTGCACGTCCCGCCCGTGAGTCGGTGACGCGCGGACGGCGCCCGCCCTGGGCTGTGTGCTAGTACGGGGTTGTTTGGTTTCTTGCCCTAATCTGTCAAGTCAAATTTTAATAGTGTCTAAATAATTTAACTAGTGTTTGAATTGATACTAAAATTTTGATACACCCTAAAAAATTTGGCATTACCAACCATTTCCTTTTCACCTTCTTGGCCAAAATTGGGTGGCCAAAAAGCTGGCCAAAAAATTGGCAGACCAAAATTTTGGTATGGTTACGATCCAAATAATATTTTTTTTTTCTCTAGTTTTGGTATTGTCCGCGTTTTGGCATTACTAAATTTTTGGCATAGTTCATTGAGGTCACAATCCAAACAACCCCTACGTTCGGACGTTGGGCTTCTTTTGGCACGTGGGTACGTTTTCAGATTCACGAGCACCTGGTTGATTCATCAATTTAGGTATTGCAAAAACTTGGGCATGGTTGAGTCAAAATTTCGTAACCAAAACTCAGATGAAGTCAAAATTTGGCAAAAAGAATGTTGTTTAGATTGCGGTCAAACGAAATTTTGGCTTTACTAAAATTTTGGTGAGCTATTTCTTCACCATCGGATTGTCCGCATTTGACATTGGATGTCGTTGGCTTTACCAATTTTTGTTGTTATTACCAAATATTGGTAGCAAATCAAATGACATCCACTTTTCATTAACATTGCCAAAATTTTGTTTGGTTCACGTTAATAACAAACCAAACATGTCCATAGTAGTTTCCTGTTAAAAAAAACAATTTATAGTCGTTTAGATTACGAACCTACTCTACTAATTAAGGTTTCAGCGGACAATACTCCACGGCTCCTTTTAGTTCAGCTGAGTCAACAAAACCCCTTCTTTACAGAGTAATTTCTCCTAATGTTCATCAATCTCTACTGTCTTAACTAGACAATCTTTTCTAGTTACTTTTTATGTTTCACCGTGTCAGGTGCTTGGAGCATGGCACATTGCATTGAAACATGACCGGAAGAGGTGACCATAGTTAAGCAATAGTCGGTCGTGCAAAACCAATGAAGCTGGCGATGATGAACTCAACTACCCTACGAAGAGCAATGCAACGAAGAAGCATAGGAAGCGCTTTTGAAGCCTGAACTGCCTTCGCTTTCCAGGCCACCACCGCGCGAGCAGCTTCCACGCCACGAAAATGAGAAGCCTGCGGAGTCGTACGTGTTTGTGTCCCGATAAGCTATACATCTAGAGAAACGGATGATATACGGTGTATGATATTAAAAAATGATCTCTACCATGAGAATGAGAAGCCTGTGGAGTCGTACGTGCATGTGTCCCGACAAGCCCCAAGTCTAGAGAAACTGACGATCTATGGTATATGGCGTTAGAAAACGATCTACACCTTTTAATAAAAATTATAAATCAAGGTCAATAAAAATTATAAGTCAAGGTCAATAGGTACAATGTTTTCGACGCGGTAGATATTCCATTGCTGCTATACTACAGCTGCAAAATACTGTCCAATAGCGAACCTCTTGGTAATAACGAGGATCGTGATCCCACGTCAAGTGGTAGACGAACCCAAAACCCCATATGTCATCTCACGAGACGGTCTCACGGATGAGATATCGTATATTGAACAAAACATTAACCCAACAGTAGTTATACGAGCCTGTTTGGTTCATGACTAAACCAAGTCAAATCAAAATTTGGTATTACCTAATTTTTTTGCTAGTATTTGGTTCTATTCCGATGTTTGATATTGCCCTAAAAAAATCGGTATGCCCAACCTTTTCTTCCTCTTCGCACGAGTAGATTCGGGCGGCCAAAACCAGCGCCCGAATTTTGGTTTGGCTGGGAGCACTTCCAATAACAGGTGGCGCATTGTGGTTGGCTGGGCCTAGCGCATTTATTGCTTGATAAATTTGATCAATAAGTTTCAAATGATCATATTTCCTAAATAGAATATCCGAGTTGCAATCCGATTGAACCGTTGTGTTCTCGTCATTTAATCAGCAAAAAAAGACCACCGTTGGCATATTTTAGTTAAAAAAAGAATATATATCATGTGGCCTCACGTGTCGTACTTACATTTTTGGCAAATTTTTAATATGGTTACAATCCAAATACATCAATTTCAGTATTACCTGTGAATTGAAATGACTACGATCCAAATACTATTTTTTTTTCTCAAATTTTAGTATCACATAGATTTTAACAATACCAAGCTCACGAGCCAACAGACCCTACTTCCACACCGCGGCCTCGTGCGATTCTCTCACGGTTTCTCACAAGGCTCTCGTCTCGTTCGCAAGGCCGCACTTCAAGATCTGCTCATTTTACATTACACCCAACATTTACCAGACAAATACATATCATACCCCACGAGATAGCAGCGCGAGGGCTCGTACGTAATTTCGTATGTTTACAGGGGTGAGAGTACGAACCGTGTTGCACTTTTGCTTCGGCAAGCAGCCGCTCCTCTCTCCTCCTCGCCTACGAGCTACGACGCCTAGTCGCTCGAAGTGCGATGCGAGTCCACACACTGTCAAGCCCCCCCGAAAAAAGATTCCATTTTTTTTCACCCTTCGAAATCTTCGCCTCCTCCTCGCCTCAATTCGTACACCCCAATCGCTCGCGCCGTCGCCGAATCCCCAGATCCCCACCTCCTGCCCCTCTCCCCGCCTCCAATTCGAAGCAATTCAAGGGTTCCCCACCCCTCGAGCTCGCCCAAATTAGGGTTTCCATTTCGGCCTCAAGGAGCTGCGGTTGGTGTCGAGTTCCGGGCGATTGGAGCCGGGGAAGAGCGCGAGCTGCGGAGATCTGGGTTTTTTCTTGGCCTAGGAGTTGGATTTTGGGCGCAGAGATGGGATAAGGACTAAGGAGTGTGAAGGTTGGAGCTTGCTTCGGGGTGCGTGCGTGGCTGTGGAGCTTCGTTGAGGCTAGGGTTTGGTGGTGTGTGTGAGGAGGGGAGCCGGAAATGTTCTACTCGCAGTTCATCTTGGCCAAGAAGGGCCCCCTCGGAACCATATGGATTGCTGCGCACTTGGAGCGGAAGCTGCGCAAGAACCAGGTCGCAGATACGGATATCGGGGTCTCTGTAGGTGGGTGACCTTTTCTGTTTCAGAAACTGTTTCGGATCTAGGTTTTGTATCCAGTAATTTAGCTTGTGCCTGTTATGACTTATGACCTGACATGTAGAGTGGTAAAATGCTGTTTTGCGAATGCTCGTTGGTGCTGTAGTTGTACAATTTTTTTTGTTACCTTTAGCTTCTTTATGGTCTTTCTGTATGCTTACTGCGTAGCTTTTGCTAGTGGATTAGTAAAAATGCTAACTTTTGCGGATTAGTGCTAACAAACTACTAGTTGTTGCTAGCAGAGCCACCATCCTTTTCCGAGTATGCCAGTGAGCTGCTTATTGTTTTGTTTAATGCACGCTCATATGCTTGATTATCACTATTGTAATAGCAGAAACATCACTTTGTGCACTAACATGATGTTTAGCTCCTTCTCGCTACTGTCAGAATAGTAAAAGTGTCAACCTTTTTGTGTTGTATGTCTTGTTAGTGTTAATGTTTTGGGTGCATTTTTGTTTACTGCCAGTAGAGTTGTAAAACTTTTCATGCTTTTAGAGGTTTGTTTTTGCGGTTCTTGTGTTTTTATTGCTTTCTTGGGGTTAAAGAAAACACTGACTTGGTCCTCACTAGTCAATGGTCACTAGCTTTTTATGTTTTACCGCAGTCCGCAGCTATCCTTATCACGCATGGAGTTGCAAAGTCAATCATATGTAAAGCTTATTAGATCGAGAATATTAGCAGCTTCCTCTGGTTTTAGATTGTCTGTAATGTCTATGACCTAAGGAAAATAGCCCACCTTTCAGGTTAGACTACTATTTGACTGGTTTTCGTCTTTTTTGTGTATGATTATCACTGCTATACCAGTAGAGAGGGAGGACTTTCTGAAGTTGTTATGTTATTAATGTTATTATACATAGTCAGGCCAGCTCAAATCTTGGCTTAAGAGGAGAAGAATTCGGTAGCTCTATGGGGGATTTGGATAAACTTAGGTAGCATAGGATTTGTAGAGATGTAAACAGAAGTGTAGCATCTTATTTGATTGTATGCCTGATGCTGCTTAAGTGTCTTACTTAGATTGCATGCATTTCTGTTACACGTAATGAATAGCAGAAGCACTGTACGATGCATGTGGCACATAAAGACTCTATGACAGAATGCTATAATTACAGTGGAAACTGGAACCAACAGGAGAATGGACATATACCTTTTTCCGATGTCATGATCTTGCAATGTTGTAACCACCTGGTTAAGGCTCTGTGGTATTAGCCATCAACTCGTGCGCCTGCATGACTAAAATTGAATGGATATTTTGGATAAGTGTACCTTCTTTCACACTAAATGAGTAGTTACATAATAAAAACCACCTATTCACGGATCATGTTTGAAAACATGCACATATGACAGTATTTTTTTTCCGAATCTTCCATTTCAAATTGAACAATCACTAACGGTTACTCTGTTTTATTTTTCTTGACATGGAAAATTTCTTTTCTTCCTTTCTTGTAGTATTTAAAATTAAGTGTAAAGCAAGATGGAAGGCTTCCAGTAAATGTGCAATGGTAGTTGTTGGCACATTTAATAATCATTTTCAACATACAATCCTGTAGTGAACTCATGTTGTATAAATAATTAATCTTAAGAAAAGGGAACAGAAGGAGCTTGTTCTAAACCCAGACAAAGAACCGGAAGATGATGTTTTGCAAATAAAATCCAATGGATAGAAAGTTAAGGAACTGAAGTAAGGGTGCTGTTACACCTACTAAATTATTGTTTCGAAGCCAAAAAAAAAAAACAAGCATCGTTCAGATAAGTTTCAAGTTATCTTCAGGCGTATATGAGGAATATCATGAGCTGCCATTCACAACTGTATTATGGTTGCGTGTTACGAGTAATGATTGGATTATGTCCCTCAGTGATTGTCAAATCTTGATATTGATGAATTTTATGTTTATCGAACCGTGCAAAGAGGTACACCCAATTAAATAATACTCCAATTAACTTTCTTCATGCGAACTGCTCTACTGCTAAAATAAATAAGGTGACGCTTCCAAATATAGACAACAATAATGCTCCAAAGAATTACCAACTAATCCATCTCATTATCTTTTTTAAAGTATAGCATTTACCACATGATGCGCTGTATTATGAGGAACCTTGGAGTTGAATCCATTAGGTAGTGATGATGCATTGTTTTATGAGGAACCTTGGATTTTACCAGTTAGGTAGTGAAGAGGACACACGGAAACTCCATCTAGCTGAGTGCTGTGCAGCAAACCCGAAGAACTTGTTTGGTTATTTTCCCCATTATTTTCAGGTAGCATCGGGCTAGGGTGGTAATGATTTTGAGGCAGCCAAGACTATGACTATTATCAATATTATTCCAATTTACACACACCATGTTATATCGTGTATTAAATCGTGCCATGCATAGATTGATGGGTCTACCAGCCTACCACTTCACATCATTCCATGTTTTCTTAAGAGGCATGGAACCATGGAATTTCTAAAAGCAAATCACATGCATGTTTCGTAGTTCTTAATTAGAAGATTTTGTAGATAATTCAACCTACGTTAGTGTATGTAACATGCATTAAAAATTAGAGCCATCAACCAGTGTAAGGTTCCATGCCATGAAGGCATGAATCATATCTTTGGCAAAGAAAATATATTTTGTTCACATCTGAAAAATGGAAGCAAGTATCATGATTGGGGTCTGTTAGGTGGATTGTTATCATCTTTTCATTTTTTCCTACCGTTTTGAGATTGTGTATTATTCTATTGTACAATTACTGTGGAATTTTTTAGCTATTTGTGTTCCTTCTTTTATGATTAGTATTGGTTTTCCTACCTCTTTTCTTATTACCAGCATAGGAATTTAAGGAGAGCCTGCTTGTGTGCATGCACATGCATATATATGTCCAGGGCGATTGCCAATTATCATTATAATAAAGCAAAAAGTCAACAATGAGAGGCTTTACCTTCCTCTTATGAAAAAAGGAATTTTATGTGTTGTTAGTTTATCTTTTGTTAGTTTATCTTTCTGTTAATGTAAGTATTCTACCATACCACAAGTCAAGTGGCATGGGACACGTGAGGATGCTTTTGCCTTATGCAGCCGCTACGTTTCCAGCATGCTGTGCAGTAGGCGCTATCCTTTTGTTCTGCTACCATCATGCTCCATAAATTGATGTACCCATGACTAGCATGTGTCCTTGATGTATTTGAACAAATTTCTTGTCGAAAAAATGGTATATGTGACTACTGATTACAAAGCATTAGCACAGCATTGTGGAGCAAGAACATCAGTAAAGATAGTTAATTGGTGAAAGCATTCGTCTTGATTTTTTCCCCAATAAATGGAAATAAAGATGTCTTACATGGCTTTAATATTTCTAAATAATCAACATTTTGGTAGGTAATACACGTGTGAAGGTTTCATTACAGCATGAACTCATGAACTCAAAATTTAGAGCAGTTGATGCCTGTCACTTTGCTTTCTTCAAGGAACTAGTAGAGCATATTGTTACTAAACGACTATGTGAATCAGGTGGACAGTGCACATCACTAAAACAATCTATATGGCAATTCAAAGAATTTTATAATAGAAATGCTGTTTTCTCCTAACGTTTCTTATCTCTATCGTATGTTTTCTTTAATATTGAGCTGAGTACTAATCATCATTGTTCCCGCAGATTCAATTATATTCCCTGAGGTTCCTATTGCACTGCGGTTATCAAGCCATCTTATGTTAGGTGTGGTCAGAATCTATTCACGGAAGGTGAATTACCTATTCCATGATTGCAGTGAAGCTTTGCTGAAGATAAAACAAGCATTTAGGTCCACTGCTGTTGATCTTCCCCCGGAAGAATCAACTGCTCCTTATCATTCTATAACACTTCCTGAGACATTCCATCTTGATGATTTTGAATTACCAGAGGCTGCATTTCAGGGGTAAGGTCACGACTCTTGTTGCATAAGGTCATTATTTAAAAACGTGCTCTCCAGTTTTCTAAAGACTTTCCACCATGGTCCAGCGACTTTGATCATCATGTAAGCACAAAAGAACAGATCACCTTGCAAGACAACCCAGAGAGAACAGGATATTTAACATCCCAATTTGGCTTAGATGGTTGGTCCTTTCTGTGTGCATCTTCTATCTTTTAATTTTTGAAGTCAGCCGTTTAACCATGTTAAGCATGTCTAAATATACAGAAAGATTTGGTGATGGCAATTCTTCACATCTTGGTTTGGATTTGGAGGAGGTAATCTCAATTTATTTAACTTTTCTCCGTATAGCTCTTGCAAATTTCTGTGGTCTGCATCTTGCATTTTCTTGTCTCTTCTGCTAAGACTTAGATACCTTTTATCTTCTTGAATGAGGTCTTCCCTATTCACATTAACGCTGCATTGTTCTTGCACTATGTATATGGATTAGAACATAATGATGGGAACACATAGATAACGCCAAACAAAACTCATTTAGAGTTGCATAAGAAAATTTTAGAGCGTGGACATTTTACAATGGTAATGTGTCACGAACCTTAGTTCATAACAGGGTAAACACTACTAGGAAAAAGGCCGAACGGTGTCGGCTTGGTGGGATGAGCGATTAGACTATAGATTGAGATGGTAGAACCTTGGGAGGGACACTAGATTAATTCATCTTTCTTGCTTGCTTGATAATGGATACATGATATCCCAATTATAGGGACGACCCAAGCCTGACTTGACTCCTAAGAAACAATCTCAATTTCTAAGGAAACCTGTCTCGATTTGATGGAATATATTTCTAAGGAAGTAAATCCAACTAACAAGAAAATTAACTATTTTTATATCTATTTCTCAACTACTAATGCACCCGCGGGCCTGGCATGAACAGTGCACGGTGTTACTTTACCACGCATACTATTCACGCTCATGAACATTATTACTGCGCGTGGCAGCTTCTCCCCCCTTCGGCAATAGCTCGTCTTCGAGTTGTGGCGGCGGCCATGGTTGAAGCCCTAGGTGACCCATGTTGACGGGAGGTTGCGATGGCGACATAAGTCCTTGGAGATCGTTGTCTCTACGCGCGGTTACAACAAACTCACCGGTTGCTGTAGTAGGCATGGCAGCAACCCTAGCAGCGCCACAGTGGCCACGACATACTTTGGCAGGGCCGCGGCAGCACCGCTAAAGGTTTTGGCTCTGCCGCGGTAGGCTTCGGTGACTTCATGGTAGGATGCGGTAGCGTCGCGGTAAGTTCCGAGAACGCCACTGTGGTTGCTGGAAACGCCGCCGCCTCTTGTTGCGCTTTCTTCTCTTTCTGATCCGCGATCATCTTCTCTAAAGTAGCATGCATGTTGAGGAAGATGGCCGCCATCTTCTTGTCGTTGTCATTGGTACTCATGGCCTTATTATTGGCATTAGTCTTTATCATGGCCAATGACTCGACAGCAGGTCTGATCTGTTGCCATTACCATCGTAGTAGAAGTCGTGGGAAAGGATCGACTGCTTTGATACTAAATGTCACGAGCCTTGGTTCATAACAGGGTAAACATCGCCAGGAAGAAGTTTGGGCGGTGTTGGCTTGGTGGGATGAGCGATTAAACCTTAGGAGAGAGACTGGATTAATACATCTTTCCTGTTTGATTGATAATGGATACATGCTATTCTTTTTATAGGGATGACTCGACTTGACCTTTAAGAAATAATCTCTATTTCTAAGGAAACCTATCTCTATTAGATGAAATATATCTCTAAGTAAGTAAACCCAACTAACTATTCTTATCTCTATTTTTCAACTACTAATGCACCAGCGGTCCTGGCATGTACAGTACCATATGTACTATTCATGCTCACAAACAGTATTCCTGCACGTGACATAGTGAGTGTCATGCACTGGTTTTTAGTTGAAATTGTTGCACTTTTAGTCTTCTAGTTGTATTTGTTGTGGTAATTTACATGTTAAGACTTGTTAATTCATTGAAAATGAAGTGACAGGTGATTTATATATGTTGCAGACTGAAGAAAGCTTACATTTCTTGTTGTTCTGTTATCGTTTATCTGCTATCTCTTAATAAAAGAGCAGCTATCTCTTAATAAAAGAGCAGGAATAGGAATCATTTAAAGCAGTGTATCTGGTGAAAATTCCATGAAAAATCAAACTTGTTTTAAATTTTTTTGAAAAAATTATGAGATGTAGGGGAGGGTATGATCTATATCTCTGCACTATTTTAAGATTAAACTCAATTGTATTTGTGAATATACCCTGCCCTACATCTGGTGATTTCTTTATATTTGTTAGAAACTTCTAAGTTTGGTGGAAATGCAAATTTTCACCTGATATTTCACCATCATATAATAACAACATTAAAGACTCTACTCTCGTCATGAGCTGATTTTATTTATTTTGTCCTCAGGAATTAATGCTGAACAAGGATCACTCAATTCAACTTGAGTCCGATGATGGGTAAAATCACATCATTTGTCTTTTGAACACTTTATTTATTGGAGTCTTTTGGAAATTTGATCTATATTATCTTTTCCGGCTGCAACGATCTGTATCTTCGCTCTCATCCAAAGGGTTAACTTTTGTGGTTCTCTAGCAAAGAGTTTAAGTTTCTCCAGGCTGTTCTATGTTTTGATTTTAATTTCTAACCTTGTACTGTAAATTTGGACTAATACTGTCAAAAGACCGGTTACTAGCCTCTGCTGTGCTGGTAGAGGTCCAGGTGTTCAAATATATTAACCGTTTGCATGCTGGGTTCTAACACTCATCGATTTGTTACTCATTTTATGAGAACACTAATTTTGTTGCCATGTCATTTTAAAAATGATGTTGCCTTGCATTTTGTCCTTTTAATCATATTTTGCTACATTTACATGGCTTGTGTATTTCTTTTTTTGTCCCTCTCCAGCATTATCATTCAAGGCCGATCATCAGTTCATCCTACTGATATGGACGTAGATGATAACCCAACTAAAGATGAAAGCGCAGAAGGATACAGCAACATGAATGATGGACCTTCTAGTCACAACAAACTAAATCCATCGAATGCAGATGATCTACTGGGAAACAGTGTTCCTAACTGGATTGGTTACAATGTGCAGACCCCTGATTTGAATGATATGCTATTGCACAATGAAGGTGATGCAGGGCCATCGGCTTCGTTCTATCAACATAGTCCCTTCCCTTGTGATGAACCTACATCACCAGAGTTTGTAAGTGCTCAGGCCCCGGCTACGCCTGGCTTAATGGAAGAGACAGTTCCTTCCAGAGTGCATGAAAGTCCTGTTCTGAGTCCACAGCGAAAAGCTTCACCATCAAGCAATGATGAAACTGCAAAGGCTGACAATTCTGTTGCTCCACCCTCAGATTTTCTCCATTCATCTGCAGCAGATGCTAATGATGTTGTGGGTGCTGAGACGACTGAGCCTGTCCAAGTTGAGTCATCTGGTGCTGTACAGGAGATTGCGACTGAGCATTTGCTGCCCGAAGTTCAAACCTCAAACTTGGAGGCTACCATGGATAAGTCGGTGATAAATACTGATAATATAGCTGCATCAGGTGAAACAGTAGCTGCTAAAGCATCGAGGGAAGGTGTGCCCTTGGTTGAAAATATTTCAGAGCCATGCGCTGATGGTTCTACTGAACCATCTGTGATAGAGAATGTGATAGAGAATCCAACACAGTTTAATGAAGGATCAGTTGACGTGCAAGGTAAAGTTGACTTATCTTTGCTAGTTATTTTTTTTTTTTTTTACCCAAGTCATGGTGACACAAAAATTTCAAGATCATCTGATTTTTCTTATTTCTTTTTTGGCAGGGTACAATCTGCATGCATCCAATGTGATGGTAGCAAGTGCAGATTTCCAACAGAATATAGAAGTAATTCCACAAGAATTGGTATCTAATGATAGACCAAATGACCTATCAGCATCGGAATTTCCAGAACGTGAGAAAATGCTGTCAGCTCTAGATGTTGAATTCTACCAGGCAAATGACTTGGGGCAGATAACTGCAGAAAAAGGAATCACTGAATCCGATGGAAGTAACAAAATAGGTAGTCTTACTAGCAGAAAAAGACACTTGGACGATAGCTTACCAGCTCCAGAAAGTGGGGCTACTGAAAAGCTATCAAGCAGACCACGTGGTAAAAGAACCGCTGATGTTATTCCTGACGACGATGATTTACTGGCATCTATTTTAGGTACAGATTACTTTATCCACAACACGCCTGTTGCCTGGCTTTTGCTGCATTATCTAATTACATGACCTTGTATTAGTTGGTAGGAGGACCCCTGGATTGTGGCTTGGTTCAACACCACTGCCACCTAAGGCATCATCTTTGAAACGCCCGAGGTTGGCATCGAAGACCGCTACGCCGAAGAGAAAAGTGCAAATGGATGATGCCATGGTTATACATGCTGAGTATGTATATGTTTCATAACCTCCAAATGAGCTTGTTGGTGGAAACTATGTGACTTTTGTTTAATGTGTCGCTGTGTCATTGAATTTTTACTGTCACTTTTCCACATGATCAGAAACAATAGGATAATCTTGCCATGGGTCATTAGTTCCTTCATTCTCGACTTTAGCGTCTATATTACGAACATAGAGTATTGTTAGTGAAACACCATTGTTTCCATCTTAATGCGCTTACTTAATTGTAATGTTGTTACCTGTCCATTCTTGTACATTCTTGTACCACTGCAACATACCTTGTTTGTAGAAATTTTGCGACTTTCTCTTTCTAAATAAGGAAACACTGCAGTTTCCTCGAAGGTTTGCTTTATTGTGGAATTTCCTGGTCTTGGATGAATAGGGTAATTCTTTGTCCTTATTTTACTCCCTCTACTTCATCATTTCCTTTTGAGCCCCTCTAGTAAGAGTGTAGAGCATTGGTGAGAGAAAAAATCTGCAAGCTTTTGAGAGTATTAGTTAGTGCAAAATATACTTGCCAAGCTATTGCCGCTGTAGAAGTGTGCTATTGTTGTCTGTTTGTATTGTACTGTTGTTCTTCAATGTACATTTCCATTGTAATTTCTGTATAGTGTATACACTCACTGATTGATCTCTCTCTAGAAACCGGATTGCAGACTATTTGTTCAAATTATCTTCTAGTGCGAGCTTACTGACTGACCGTCTCTTCCTTCTCCAGCACCATACGGCAGCAGTTGATTAGCACTGAGGATATAAGACGCATCCGTAAAAAGGCTCCATGTACCCGTTCTGAAATATGGATGATTGAGAAAGGTTCGCTGGAAGACAATATATTCCATGAGCCCGTCTTTTCCTGTAAGTTCTCTAAATTGCCTTTTATTTTTTGTTTCCTCTTTGCACATCAATATTAAATTCAAATAAGTAAGAAAACTGATACAGAAATGAATCAGTTTAGATATCTGAAGATGACTAGTGGTTATTGTGTTGATTAGTTCCATGATCTAAAATTTTACTCATGGATGTTTTTGTATCTCAACTAGGCATATGCAAGGAGCTAAACGACTTACACTATCAGACCTATGAGACTGTTGCTCACGTCACCGTTCAGAACATGGAACTACAAGGGCGACTAGACATGTCTGAAACTATCGAAGCAGATAGCAACAATGTTGCTTCTGGTGCAAAGGACAGTGCAACTCTTGAACACCAATTTCATATGGTGCTACCAGATGGAGCTCAATTAGATGCGATGCAGCCAGAAGAAACTGATGCAGCGGATGCTACAGCTGCTTTTGGTTTGCAAATACCATCTGACAAACAGATTAACAATGAATCTGAAGATTTTGTTGGCAACAGTTTGTTTGAAGGAGTAACTGAGCATTTGATTGGTAATGAGAAAGAAATTGAACTAGTTGACAGAGCAAATGCTAATACGAGCAACAGTGCTCAAGTCGATACACTGGATAAGGACCGCCTTCAAGATGTTCCAGTTGATTTGCAGATGAGTACAAATTCTGATGCACCTCTCTTTGTGCTAGATGACATCACCCCTGGTTCTCCTACTAGGATAACAGAATCTCCAGATGTGGTTCTGGATATCTCTGGCCGAGCTTGTGCACAAACAGTGGACGACATGAAAGGGGAGTTGAATGACATTGTTCACAGCGATGTTAATGCGTTTGAGAATAAGGAGATGCCCACTTCTGAGATTATCGGGCTGGAATTTAGTCAGAACGCCTCTGGTTTTCCCCAACCAACGGAGGATGAAAATGGTGTGTCCGCTATGGGAGAAAACTCTGGCTTGCAAGAAAATAATGCGGGATCTGTTATGGATCTGGAGAACTTGGGTCATGAGTTTGCACTGAAGGAATGCAGTGTAAGTCCATTTAGATGTTCTTACTTATATACACACACACTTGCCAAATGGTTTGTGTTTCTGTTAATTGCTTCATGCAGCATGTTTTTTACTGGCCACTTCTGGCACATCATGCTATACAAGTACTTGCATTGTTTTGTTGAGTTATCACTAAAGGCCATAATTGGTGTTCTGTTTCAATGACAGGATTTTGGCAGTGCGATTCATGGTGTTGATACAGGTAATCCTTCTGTTCTGATAAAAAGCATAAACTTGTGTTCTAATGTAGTGTGGTGGCATTACAGGCGCATAGCTTTTGTAGATGTTGCAGAAAATGCGTGTCATCTACCTTCATGACACTGTTTTTTTTTGTCTGTTAATTGTATTCTGTTATGTAATCCACATATTTTGTGGACGAGAAACTCACACTCCACAGTCCACACCATTGACTGATCTTATAATGCAGCAAGTTTTTCCCAATCATACACTTATTATTCCGGTCTTGCATTGTGAGAGATTTATTAAGCTTTTATCATAGTACTACCCTCCATTGTTTCAGATTTTCTAAACTATGATGATGAGGTGGACTTTGATGAGGCAAATGATGATGAGCCGAATCCTGATGAATTCCAATCTCTTGACAACAGTGGCTGGTCTTCTCGTACTAGGTACAGTTGAACTTAGTGTTATTTCCTTCATAGTTTAGCATTCATACTTTTTTCAGCTTTTTGACAGCATGTTGTTACAATTGATGTGCAGGGGTGTCGCAAGATATCTCAAGACTTTATTCGATGAAGAATCTGGTCTGGGGAGAAAGAGTGTTGCCGTTGATCATCTATTAAGTGGAAAGACTCGGAAGGAAGCATCAAGGATGTTCTTTGAGACTTTGGTATGCCATCATCTATTTTGCTTGATGGTTCTTATGCTTTAGTGTTTTTTTAATCATTCTCAAAGAAATGGAGTACCAACTAGCAGCACCGGTGTGTGTGTAGGCACTTGTGATTGCATTTTAGAGATTATGTTTTAAGATTGCATTTTAGAATTAGTATCTTGTACAAACATGCTGCTAGCATCTTCTCTTTGGACAATCATATTCTCTAACATGAACCAATTGTTGTACCTGCTGTCGAACTAGATCTGCAACACTTTTCCACCGAATTGCTTTGTTTGACCCACGTCATCTACCCATCAGTACTTATGTGCTCTGTTTTACTCACAGGTCCTGACGACAAAGGACTACATTCATGTGGAGCAACCAAAGCCCTTCGAGTTTGTCAGCATTAAGCCAGGACCAAAGCTCCTCAAGTCAGATTTCTAGATCAAAATCAGCTAGCGTGGCGTGATACATACATCTTACTATATCTGTCACATTACCAACAACATACAGATGTCATCGTTGTCGTGACCCCTCATTTTTGTTTGTTGTTCTCAATTTATCCCCTCTGTAGTATCTGCCGCACTAATCTGTGTTGTGTAGGGTTTAGATGGATTGTGCTGTACTCCATCTTGATCGTTCAGTGTATATATATGATTAGCTTTTGTAAAGTTCACTATGTAATGTGACAGCATCAGCTCTAAGTTATTGTCTGTTGTTTCTTTTGTATGATCCTTAATATTTGTATACCTCTGATTATTACTTGTCTATTTATTTCAAGTTCCTTCTGTTTCAGATACGACTCAGTTGTCCCCTGGATCATCGATTTTCTTGAGAAGCACTCCTGCTGGGGATTATGACACAGCAAGCATACTGCTGACTCATAAAGCGACTTTTGATCCATATGTAGCATACTTAAAGTGACAGTAGTGTATGCTCTAGCTATACCCAGGGGAAAAAAGAAAGAAAGCGGAAGTAGATGCAGGATAGGAAAAGGAAATGGATTTAAAATGTTGAAGATGACAAGTAACAGATCATGGCATGTTTGATCCCTGGACCTAAGGAAAGCGACCAAAAAGGATGGAGCGCAGCAGAAGTCGCTGCCAAAATCATGTTATCACAATTGCTATAGCGTTTTTGTGCCGCATGTCTCTTGACTAGTTGGTGATCTTAGGCATAGGTAGCTAGCATTGGTAGCGTCCTCGCCGTGCCAGCCACCTGGGACCAATATTGGATGGGTCACTAACAAACCAATGTTCAGATTCCATGTACTCCTAGCTGCTTCACACACAAGTTTAAACCGTGTACAAAAGCCCTGTTCTACTTGATTCAGTGCCTCGATTTGTCTGTCAGGCTTAACAAACATTGGAGTATTGGACCCTCTTGATCTCACCACACTTCAGACAAGCCGTGAAGGTTTCAGGACTCACCTCCATCGCGAATGGCCAGTTCTGTTCTATATACTTGCCCTGACCTCACTTGAAGACTTCAAAACATGCTGTTCCAAACCGGGAAATCGTATGGTTCATTAGAGGGCAATCAAATGCGGACAACCCCCCCTCCGCGCGCAATTGGCACGGGCGTCCGTAGGAGCGTAGCTCATCCATTTCACCTCGAACGAATTGACATGGCACTATGGTCTACAGAGACAGATGGTTTTCAACAAAGATTAACCAACCAACTTTCAACAAAGATTAACCAACCAACTTCCAATAGACTGGTTGGTTAATCTTTGTTGAAAACCGTCTGTACTTCTGTAGACTATAGTGCCATGCTTCTGCAGTCAATCACTTCTGAAGATTCAGAAGCAAACACTTTGCGAGTTCAGAAGGTTAAACTGAAAATGAAAGGAAACAAAGTGATTGCTTTTTATAGGTTGAGTATATTGGTAGGGGACTCCCTCCCGCTTTCTTGAAAAAACAAACAAACAAACAAACAAAGTGATTGCTTAATTAAGGTGGAGAGATCAGATCAGGTGTACAAGTGCAGTTTCTGCAATGAAATTTGCTGCCTTTTTCTCTCCTTGATTTGTGAGTGTATATATGTGTAGACATGGTTAGACGCAGAAAGTTCAGTTGTTAGGTGTACCTTGTTATTTTATTCAGCCCATAAGGCGCACATCGCATGTGATGTTGTACCTTGATGCTGGCTGCTGATGCGCGATATGTATTGTCCTCGTTCCTCTATTATGTCTTCAGAATGATTAACGAACCCCCAGGTCTAATCCCTGTCCACAGGAGGAGCTACAACCCACATACTGGAGTCTCAAAACTCAAGCTCTTCTGCTGTGTATTTTATCAGCTGGTCAGAAAATTAAGTTCTTAAACTTTGCCTTTTGAGCCAAATTAGTCTGGTGAAGAAATCATTTCATCCCTGCTATGAACACCGCAATACCGAACAGAGCCTATGCTACCATGAAAAGGGAATTGATCTATATATAATTATTCCTTTTTTTCAATAACCCCAAATATCAATATTTGACCTTGCTATCTGCCTTTCATGCGATGGAGGATAGATGAGCTGGGCTGTCTGCACGGCACGGCACATTTTTTTTAGTGATCTCAACCCTGAAAACGACTAAGAAACAATAGTTAGGCATGCATGTAATCGAATCTAAAAACCCTAACATAATCCACAGCAGTTAATGGTCTAATCAAACAAACAAATCCAACAAACGGACAACCATGCATACCCAAATGCTTATGTCGCAACTGCTCGCCCTTCTTTTCTTTTTTGTTTTGCGTACAACGCAAGGGGGGAGAAGAGAGGCCGGAGAGGGTTTCGGTTGCCCGGTCGACATCATGCTCCAGCATCCACTGTGAAAAAGGACACTTTGTGATAAAGGGAGCCAGAACAAAAGGCTTTGAAAAGCTGGCCCAGAAAGTGCTGAATAGATTCTGCTATCACCAGCATAGTATCTTCCAACAACGTTTGTCTCGCTTATGAATAGTATATTAGTACCCCTACATATGCCTACATATGATCGCAACTATCATTATATAGTTATTACTATATACTAGACTTTGGACGATTTGGATTTAAGTAGATGAGATCAGATACAGGGTCAAGTTGGATGGATTATGCCATGAGTCTGAATTCTCCGTTCAAGTATAATGTGCGAAACATGGGCCACTAGGCAAAAAGCAAAGTTACCCGGTTTACAAATGTATGCCACTATGCGATATGCAATACATATGTTTAGTTAAAATTCCCAATAGTAAAAGAAAAACTATCTGGATCGACCATATGCAAATGATATCAGTAGAATTGGCATAAAAAAATATATGTTCACACTATTATAACGGTGTAGATTTATCTAAAAATTACGCAGATTTGAATACGCTTATATGATCTTCCATCCAACAAATTCGTATGGTCCACGTACTGCAAGCACAACTACTAGAGTTTGAACTAATCTCTTTGTTTTATCTTCTTAATTGCACACATAGGACTTTAGGCAAGGTGTGACATCCGGAACTTGTGAAAAAAAGTACACCAGTCAATAGCAGCCATGCCGTGTTCAACACCACATGTAAGTTGCAACAAATCATATCGGACGTTTAAAATTTGGAGATCGATTTGGCGCCATATTATAAGTTGCAGATACGGAGACGTCGTCGGTGCAGAGTAACCAAGGTAGATCTTGACAGAGGCTCAAAAAAATTTGCAAGACGAGAGGGGCAACGCTTAGGCGTAGCTACAGAAGACGAACTAGCGTATAATACATCTGATTCCAAATATAAGCCGTTTTAAACCTAGATTGATCAAATATTTTTAAGTTTGACCATCGATATATAAAGCATTACCAAGATTGCTAACATAAAATTGGTATTATTAGATCCATCATGAAATACACTTTCATAATGTGTAATTATTTTTATTTTAAAATAACATATTTTCATATAAATTGATGGTCAAAGTATTAACTTGGAGACCGTGTCAATGTTCAAAATAATTTATATTCGAAATCAGATGGAGTATATGCTTTATGTAAGGCACATGAAGAAAATACATATAAGGCAGGCACGGATGCAGCCATGCAAACAGGAAAGGGACAGTAAAGGGCATGAGTGAAAGAAAAGGAGCAAAGAACAAGAAGGCACGGTATCAGTGCGTGCATGCGCAATCTGTTTGGTAAGACTGGAGTGCAGAAGAGGTAGGAAGTTGAATTTGAAGATAGAGAGAACGATCGGTTATTGGGGATTATCTATTCATAAGTTGTCTAAAATTTTCTTAAGTTTAAATCATTTGTTGTGACCATTAGATCAATATCTAATCATATGATATCAATTGGATCAATATTCAATCATATGACACACCAGTCTTTACACAAATCTAATAACCACAACAAGTGACTTAAATATAAGAAAATTTCAGACAAATTAAAACTAGCAAAACCACAATGTATAAGAAGATGGGGCAACATACTGAGGAACACAGCAACGGAGCGGCCGCGGTGAGGGGCTCGAGCCTAGCCGGTCATTAGTTGTGTGTCAGGGTTTTAGATTTTATTGGCCTTTTTATTTACCAATTAATTTAACTGGGATAACTCATTGCCTACTAAATATCGTATCTAGTTGGATGTTCGTGAATTCCTTAGAGATGGCCAGGCCCCTGGTCGCCCCCCTTGTCTCCGCCGTTGGGCTCGACGGCCACGGCCTCAGCGACTCAGCAGAGGGAAGAGATGCTCCTACGAGGTAGGACTCAATAGAGCACGGATGGACTAGAACAAAATCAAAGGATTGCTCCTACGAGGTAGGACTCAATAGAGCACGGATGGACTAGAACAAAATCAAAGGATTAGAAGAAAATTAGAGGAAGCAAGGCAGCAGCGAGACATAATCCAACAACTGATCAGTGCCGGTGGCTGAAAGCAACATCAGCAAGGCAGAGGATTGGCTGGATATATAAGCTGCAGAATAGATACGATGAGATGTGGCTTCTCGGAGATGAGACCAGATAATCTAGATTCTCAGTACAAATATTGATAGAAATTTCAGGTAAACTCAATAAGTTATAATATTTAGCTATTTTCATAATCTGCAGCCTAAAAGGTGTCCATACAAAAATAGCTCTGTTTCTTCTCTCTTTGGAGGATGCGTCATGTTACCAACTCTGGGTCCAAGAAGAAGAAGAAGCATAAACAGATTATAGGACGATCGATTATTTCCTTGGATATCATGCATGCAATGGACCGAATGCAAGACGAAGCCTGTGTGCAGTTTGATGAAAGCACAATGGAAATGATAGTGTGACTTAATTCAATTGTTTGAAGCATCGATGCCAATTATGAAGAATCCAACGCTACAACAAGGTTCAAGTAAATGTCTTTTTTCCTCTACAGCATCGAGATATAAGTTTTTTTTTTCGAAAGAAAAGAGAGCTTTATAGATTACACAGAAGGTTTAAAACACTCTTGAGCTACCAAATGTTCGATACAAAAAGGAACTTGCTCACGCCAAACCGCACAATGGTTCAGTCGTTTCGCAAATTGCGCTAGCTCATGAGCTACACCATTTTGCTCTCTCTTCGTGTGACAAATCCTGAAGTTCGGCAACTGACTAGCCATATCTAGGATTTCAGACAAAATAAACATTAGCTTAGAACGATGCTCCTTTGGATGTGACAGCAGATGGACAAGGGAAGCACAGTCAGTTTCAAAAACTGCCGCCTTGTGGATCCACTCTGCAGCCAACTTTACACCTTTATGACAAGCCCAAACTTCTACTTCCTCCGGATCACCTCCATGGAGAATTGCTCGCCATGAAGACAGAAGCACCATGTCCTTCTCATCTCGAATAATTATTCCCACACTAGCTTCACCAGACTGGTACGAGAACGCTCCATCAACATTAATTTTCACCCATCCTGTGTCTGGAGGTTTCCATCTCTCTAGAGGTCTAGCTTCTGAACCAAGAACCTGTCTAGCCCTCTTGGTATCCAACCAAACCTTCTCTTTTTCACATACTACCTGATCATCTTGTCGGATATTATACAGAGTATTCCAATAGTCCTCAAGAAACTTGAGAAAGCCAATAGTCGATATTCTTTTAGAAGCAAAAATCGTGTCATTACGGACTTGCCAACAACACCATAAAATCAGCATCAACTTGTCACTCTCCTCACGCGGTAGTCTATTCAACAAAAGGATAAGCCAGTCCGGCCCCGAATACCAAATCATATGATCCTCTAGCATCAGCCACAAACAATTCTTCAAAGCCTCACGCAGGTCTCTTGTATGCGGACAACGGATCACAGCATGAAAACCCGATTCCTCCTCTTGCCCGCATAAATCACAGATAGGATTTGGCACCATTTTTCGCTCCAACAATTGGCTTTTGTCGCCAACTCTTCTTTTGCTAGGCGTCAAATAAAGGTCTTGATTTTCTCAGGTAAACTAGATTGCCAAACAGATTTTCAGATTGGTCTACTTCCATCAACAAGTACACTTGAACTTGGCCTTCCCTTAGCAACTCCCTGTAGGTCAAACGCTAGCTTGTACACACTTTTCACAGTGAACAAACCAGACTTCTCATAGTTCCAAGCAATAACATCTTCCACAGGTTGGCTAGATAATTTAATATTTAGAATTTCTAAAGCGTCGTGTTCAAAGAAAACCGACCTGATGACCTCCTCCTTCCAAAATCTCCTGATTGGATCAATTAGTTGAGAAACCCATTTTAGTCTACAAGATTGTTTCTTTCCTATGACTTTCAAATCAAAAGCTCTTGGTATCCACGAGTGCCTCCAGATTTTCACATTCTCTCCATTTCCGATACGCCAAACAATACCCTTCTTCAATAAACTGAGACCATGCAAAATGGCCTTCCACGTGACTGAACCGGTCGACGGGAACGCTGTGTCTAGGAAATCACCATCCGAAAAATACTTAATCTTCAAGACCTGCGCACAAAGGCTGTTCGGAAAAGCTAAAATTCGCCAAGCTTGACGAGCAAGAAGAGCTTGATTAAATAGACAAAAATCCCAGAAGCCAAGCCCTCCACAAGACTTGGATTTAGTGAACTGATCCCAGGCCATCCAATGAACTTTTCGATTACCCTCCTCCGAACCCCACCAGAAATTACGAATACTCCTTGACAACTCATCACGGGTTCCAGTAGAAAGATGAAAAACACTCATAATATAAGTAGGAATTGCCTGGGCGACAGATTTTATCAGGGTTGCTTTACCCCCCAAAGATAATAACTTCTCTCCCCAACTTGTTAAGCGCTTTCCCAACTGTTCTCTGATGGGTTGGAATCTACTAGCTTTCATTCGCCCGTCTGGAGTTGACAGGCCCAAATACTTAGCTTCAAAAGACACTCTTTCAACTCCCAGAATGCTCCTGATTTGCTCCCCTACAACAACATCGGATTTCTTCCCCAGCAACAAGAACATTTTGCTGGGTTAATTAACTAACCTGTTGCCTTCTCAAAAGTACTCAACACTTCCTTAACCTTCATTGCTTGCTCGGATGTGGCCTTAAAGAAAAGAGGTCATCATCCGCAAAAAGAAGGTGAGAAACACCCGGAGCTCTTCTGCAAACTTGAAGGGGTTGTAGATTTCCAATTGACGCTTCTTTGTTTAACAACACTGACAAACCTTCTGCTATGAAGAGAAACAAATAAGGTGAAAGAGGGTCACCTTGACGGAGTCCACGAGAAGGCCTAAAAGGTGTTAGGGAAACACCATTGAGACAGACAACATAACATACAGAGGTTACACATTCCATTATCCACTTTACCCACATCCTGTGAAAACCCATCTTCAACAAGACTTCCTTGAGAAAAGACCAATCCACCCTGTCATAAGCCTTGGACAGATCCAATTTATAAGCACAATACAAAAGTATGAAGTGGAATGCAAAACCCACTTAATTTGGTGTGTGAGTTGGAGAGAAAGTTGAAGTTTGGCTATAATTTTCAAACGTGTTGTCCGCTAATGAGAGATATTTACGGAACAGAAAAATTAGCATATATGAGTAGATTAGGTTGCAAAAATGGATAGCCAAGAGATTCACTTATTATAATGCAGACATGGCATGCTGAGTTCACGAGCCATGTTGTGCGGGCTCATGGACTCAGCCGTCGACTCACGCATGGCATGCTGAGTTCACAGGCCGTGCCGTGTGGGCTCGTGGGCTTAGCCTGGGTCGATCTAGACATGGCATACTGAGTTCACGGGCCATGTCATGCCGATCCAGGCACCATTAGCCAGATGGATCAGAGTTGGTTCGTTTAGCCCATCTCGACCTAAAAAATTACAAAAAAAATATATATCAGAACATGTATAGAATTCAAAAATACAAATTAAAATTTGAAAAATAGTGAGTTCTATGCCCATAATAAGAGACAAATATATTTAAAAAAATCGACTGTTACCGTGCCTCGAGCTCCTCATCTGCAGGTCAGCGTCGTGGTGGCTCTGCGGCGCAAGCATGGGCACACACCAACTCGGAGGCAACACCACCACCGCTGACTCGTCGCCCCACGCGGATGCCTCCACCTTCCTCTGCTTTTGCGGCCTTGGCGCCGCGGCCGCGTCAACAGTGGCAGGCCAGGGATCAAGGCCCATGAGGTGCGCAACGACACCCAGAGTGGCTCCATAGGCGCCGGTGGCCGGGTGCAGGGCCGGAGAAGGCGGGGACGGGAGCCTACTGGGAGAGGAGAAGAGGGAGGAGATGGCGTGGAGAGAAGAGGCGGCGGTTGTGAGCGAGGCAACGGTGCCAGTCTAGGAGGTGGAACAACACGCCACCAGTGCAGCCGCTGCCGACGAATGGCAACTTCTTCTCCACTATGGCCAGGCAGCTCATCCTCACTCCTTGTCACCCTCTCCCTCTCTATTTGACACCTCTGTTCCCTTGTTACTCCTATCAACCTCTATGGGGGGGGGAGAAGCCATGGGGGATGAGATCTAGAAGAGAGAGGGAGGAGAAGAGGAGGAAGGTGAAGAAGAGGGAGTGGCGGAGGAAGAACATGTGGGGTGGAGGATGATGATGGGTGATCTCGGAGATCCTCGTCCATCTCTCGCACCGTCTGTAGGGCCTGGCGTCGCCTCGCCACCAACCACGATCTCCTCCTCGACTACCACCCGACTCAGCCACTCCTCCTCGCCCGCCGGGAAGTCAACAACGACGACGAATCTGCGCTCCTCGAGTATTGCCTCGAGTTTGTCGACCTCCGCACTGACAAGTGTCAAATGGCCGTGCTCTTCACCGACGGGTGGTACGACGACTACAGCCTCGACGCCAATGTCTACGGCTTGCTCGAGGTCCATGCCTCCTGTGACTGCCTCCTCCTCAACTCCTCAAGGCCTTCTTCATCTGCAACCCCGCCACGAGAGAGGGGAGAGGAGGTGATTTTTTAGGATACACTTGTCCATGTAGGTGCCAAGTAGGTGTCACATCAGTAAATTATTGTCTATATGTCAAAATCATCGTCACATTAATTTAAAACCAGAGTGGAATGAACTCAAGAGGGTAAAGTGAACGATATTGATAGTTGGGGGGCCGGGTGTCCAATTTTATAGTTCGGGGTTGATTTTCAAACTTTCTCAAAGGTTTAGTGGTGTGGAAAAAGTCCAATTTTATAGTTCGGGATTGATTTCCAAACTTTCGCAAAGGTTTAGTGGTGTGGAAAAAGTCCAATTTTATAGTTCGGGGTTGATTTCCAAACTTTCGCAAAAGTTTAGTGATGTGAAACAGACTTTTTCCTTATTCGTAATCAACGGCTTCTAGCTTGGAGGCGCCTCCAAGCAAATTTGCTAAGCCCCCGGCTGGTCACACGTATAGAGTCGACACCCTGGGACTGTTCCTCCTCTTTTTTGTTTTTTTTTTTTTTTTAACATTACAGCTTCTTTTATATAACCAGTAGAGCTTGGTCGCCTCTCCGGTGAGTACCAATGCAAGAAGACAAGGTTCAACGTGCGACGTCTAAAGATTCATCCTATCCTAGAAACGCGAGATCGAAAAGATTCCGAAGTTCCTCTTCTCCCTGTTCCATGGCAAGAAGTCAAGAACCGAGCCAATTTAAGCGGACGAGATCAATAAAAAGTTCACAGAAATCAAAGCCGCGGGAGGGGAGAGATTTTAGTGGCCGGCGCCCTGAAAACCGCGGTGACGACGGGTGTTGGCACCGTGCACTGGCACAGCGCAGCGCAGCATGCCTCCCCCACTCCACGTTGGTCGGCGCCGGCGAGCGCACGATACGATCGGAGCGTAAAAAAGACGGGGGAAGAAAGCATCGAATCATGCGGGGAGATGCCCGGGGACGGCGGTGTTTCCTGCCCGTTTCGCACGAGGCGGCCGCTTGTCCCTCCTCACGTGGACGTGCTGCTACTAGGCTACTAGCTCCGCTCGCTCGGCTGATCAGCTGCGGTGCCGCGTCTCTGAGGGCGTCGTTGCACGCGTAACATTGCGTGCTACGTGCGTGCCAATTACCGAGTTTTTTTTCTCTCTCTCAAAATGACACTTTTGCCGCGTTTTTTTTTACGGAAGTAGCGCTCTCGAGTCTAATTGCCAAATTTGGCAGCTTGAATGTGACTCATGCGTGTGCAATTTCGATCGCGTCTAGTCCGGAATCAATGTCGTTCGAAAGCCCACCGTCCGAACAGACGGTGTGCCGACACGTGCGCGCACCCACCGTACGAACAAGCTTTATCCACACGACCGCCCCTCGGACAAGCCATGTCCACATGCCCCCCGACACGGCTTGTCCGGGCGGTGGCTATGCAGACAAGGGCTTGTCCGGCGGTGGACGAGGGGCGTACAGGCGGTGGGACGAGGTGTATCCGGCCGGCGGTCATGCAGAATTGCACATATGACGCGCGTGAGACTCGTCCATACTACTATATTTGTAAATACCGTACAAGAAAAGCCACATAAAAAACTCCCAATTACCCAGCAGTAGTAGTACCTTGTTTTTGACCTATGCATGTTGTTCGTGATGGTCATCGGTTGCCCGAACAGATGTAGGGCATTCGCCCGGCATCGGTTGTCGATTGCAGCAATGCATTCCGAGTTTTCAACTCTAGTAGCGAGTTACAATGTTACATGTAGAAGGAATAGAAAGGGAACAAGCGAGGAAATGCACGCCGTGCACAAAGCAGCACACGAGTTTCTCAGCGACAGACTATCACCTACGGATCGTGCAGTCAGCTGTGCCGTTGCAACAGTACCGAGATTCGTTTACCAGCAGATCGAGCACCGCATCCGTCGACGTTTACCTGCTGTACACCGGCCCGCATCTGACAGAGCTCTTACTTTACTAATCTCAAGGCAGAGAGCGTGAGAGAGCGATTAATTAATCTGCCGATGACGTCACCCGAGTTAACACAACAAAGCGCGCATTTTTTTTTACCAGCGGGAAAAAACGGATTCCATTACCAAAGCTAACGAAGATATCACGCAATGGTCTTATTACAAAACCGAAAGGGTTTCTCGTTATAACTTGTTTTCTATTTTTTTCCCCTCGATAAACACCAAATAAAAACCGACCAGCGAAAAGAACTAGACTAGCAGATCGACGAAGCGCGCATTTGGCAGATCAATCCTTCCACCATCATGCGTCGTTACGCTACGCAACGTCTCGGTCGCCAGCTTCGAGGCATGCATCTGTAGCCGAGCCGGCATCCATCAGGCAGCAAGGAGGAAGAAGGTCCCCGTTGCATGCGTTCTGCCGGTTTAGCTCATTTGATACTGATGACGGCGCTAATATCAATTTTAGTTTTATCTTGATGTTAATACTAAAATGGCACTTTTCACCGTGCCTCAGGAGGGCGGACTCTCCACCGCGCATCATGTGTGAAATCTGAACTCCCTGAGGTACAGTCCAGGCCAAGTCCAATCACACGGGCACGACAGAGGGTAATGCCGTGCCCTGGCGGCACGGAGGAGGCAATGTCATGGATTGGAGGCACGACAAAGGCAGTGAGGTTAAAAAACAGATTTAAAAAATTATTTTTTGATACTATTTAACACTATTTAGTGCTATTTGATACACTATTTAACACTTCAAAAAAATCTTTTTTTTTACCTCAGACTTGCAGCTTCAAGTGAAAAAAATTCACAAATTTTTTCAAATGAAATCACGGTGCAGCGGCCCGCGACGGTGTATTACTGCCTGCCGCCACGACCGGTGACAGTGTACTACTGCCCGCCGTCGCGGTTGGTACATGTGATAATACATTTGTGAAAAATGATAGGAGAAGGTAGCACAAATGTATTATCACCGGTTGCGGTGGGGGGCAGTAGTACACTGTTACCGGTCGCGACGACGGGTAGTACGCCGCCGCGGGCCGCTACGTTGTGATTTTATGTGAAAAAATTTATGAATTTTTTTCTAGTAATGCCATAATATATTTGAAGCTGCGACTGCGAGGTAAAAAAAGAAAAAAATCAAAGAAAAAATATTTTTGAAGTGTTAAACAATGTATCAAATAGTGACAATTTTTTTTAATCCCTTTTTAAAACACACTGCCTTTGTCATGCCTCCAATCCACGACATTGCCTCCTCCGTGCCTCTAGGGCACGACATTGCTCTCTGTTGTGCCCCTGGGAGCTGGACTTGGCCTGGTCCATGCTCTAGGCGCCTAGATTTCACACGTGGCGCGTGATGAGAGTCCACCCTCCGTGGGGCATGGTAGAGGGTGCTATTTTTTTTGGCATTGATATCAAGAGATGACCAAAATTACTATTAACGTCGTCAACCGTACCATATGAGCCAAAAACTCCCGATCTAGTTACCGCGGGCTGGGCCCACATGTCAACGGCCGGGCAGACTAAAAGCATCCGTCTGATACAGTCGTTGGTCAATGCGGTGAGAAAGCAATAAATGTACTATACTGTACCAACAAGATGCACTACGACAGCACATCATTTGTGCACGTGTAATGGTGTGCTGTCAGCTGTCTGTAATTCTTGACATGTAGGACATAAGATGATACGGAGGAGAGAGAGGAGAAACATAAAAAAATAGATTATCTCTCATACAATAGTTAACAGTAATATAAGAAACAAAGTATATTATACATGAATAAATTATTTATAGAGACATAAAAAATGATAACTCACCGTAGAAACTGTCACGTATAAGACGAAGGACATAGACAGGAATTTTTGGCGGAACGTTCGGTTTACGAATCGTATTTACACTTTTGACCATACGCGCACGGTATTTACAAAAATAGCAACGCGGGCGCACGGTATTTACAAGAATATCATCAAATGCAGTGATGATATTGGATTGCCGTTGGGATGTTGTACGAGAGTGACAATTGTTCTTCATTCCTTCAGACATCTCCAATGAAGTTGCAATGCAACGTATTTTGGTTGTTATATGTGTTGTCATATTGTATATCGACATCTCCAATGGAGTTGTAATGCAGCATTTTTTCTATACATTTCAAGTCACATGAAATGATGAAACCCTATTTACAATATACTTAAATGAATTTTTGAGAAAAATTCATAATAGATCAAATTTTGAAAATATTACACAAGCAAGTACACAGTGTCCGAAGGCTCCACAAAAAATTTCATAATTTTTGGACCCTGTTTACTATATTTAAAAATTCTTACAAAAAATATGCATAAATGATTAAAAAAAAACAAAAACATAAATGATTTTTTTTTAAAAAAAAAAACAAAAGAAATGCTACAGTGGTGAGCGCAGGGTGAGCGTGCGCCCACCACTGTAGCAATTTTTTTGTTTAAAAAAAATGTTTCTACATTTAAAAAAAATTTGAAAAAAAAAGCGCGACGCAGGCTGAGCGTGCGCCCGCGCGCTGCGATGGTGGGACCGGGGCGGGCGCGGGGTGAGCACGCGCCCGCGCCCAACGTGACAGCACAGCAGCGCGGGCGCAGGGTGATCGTGCGTCTGCGTTGCTATTTTTGCAAATACCGTGCACGTATGATTAGAAGTGTAAATACGATTCGTAAATTAGTGTATCCGCCAAAAAAACTCCATAGACAGCCGTTGTCACGCGTCAAAAGTACTGGTATTACATGCATGTCGCTGTCATAATCACCTCGCTTTAATTAGCTGGTGGGAGGAATAGCTAGCCCAAGCCCGGTAGGTCAAGTGTCCAAAACGCCACTAGTATGTGTGTGCCAAAGACCGTACGCGGCAGGTCGCACTCTCCCTCGTCTCGATCGTCTTGAGTTGATGCGAATGCGCCTATGCGGGAGAAGACGGTGACTCGCACATTAAGCAGCGTCAGAAATCGCAATAATGGTTTCCTAAAAACAGGCGAAGTTCAGTTCGTGGCGTGGTGGTTAGATTAGTAGAGAGTTGCGAATTGTTCCCATTAACTCGTGTGTGTGATAGTGGGCTAGATCATGGAGGGAGTTTGGTGAGCGCTACGTGCGTGTTGATGTGTGAAGTACAATGTAACCACTAATTGTCTCGCGGATATAACCGTCGGTAAAGCTTTAATTTGCACAAAATATCAGTGGCCGAGCCAGAATTTCGCCGATGGGACTACAAACTTTTTTCTTCTTCAATTACAAGGAAGACACATATGCACACACCCCACCACTCACACGCGTGAGTGCGTTTTCTTAACACATGTCTAGAAAGACGGAGGCCGGGAATAAATCCGCAACCTTACAAAATATCTACTGAAAGCGCACTCGCGTGTGCATAAGGTGCGAACTTAAATAACACATTTTGACATAAAAGTTTAAATGACATAGCAAATATTCAAGTGGAATAAATTACATATTTCTAGTACAACCGACATCACAAAATATTGCTTGTGGTGGTGTGCTACTGATTATTGATTGCTGAGAATAACACAATATAATTCATTGTATAGCATGTGTATTATACTAGATATATAAACTGTATAATGAAGTTGCATGCAAATTTTTTGGACATATAAGTATGTACCTACTATAAATTGCCTACGACTGCTTTTGATCGTTTGCTACTTCTAAAGCCTTTGTAGTAGTCACTTGTCTCAAATTACGGCATCAGATCACTCCACATATATGTATGTACCTTATAAAAAAATTCCCTTATTTTTTTTTAAATAATGTGTCGATGATCGGGACATGGGTACCTTATCGAATTTATCCAGAAAAATGATATGAGAGCGTAATCTAAACGAAGACCATTTATTGCCGTGAACACAATGAATGTATAAAAATACAACAGAGATGTTACAGAATTGATCGAATGATCGTAGTGTTATGAAGACATTGAATGATGAACTTGTTATTACAAAATACGTAGGCTGCCATTTTTATAGCTATTGAAGGGCTCACAGTTAATCTCGCTAAAGACGCCTCTTATCTTCACGCATGTTTATCTGTTGAGTCTTGAATCGTCACGTCTCTTAGTCAATTGCCGTAAGTTGCCAGATACGTCAATAACTATTCTCACGTTAGTTACGTGAAAAACTGTTATCTACCGACCAATTTGCAAGCTGGACGGGATGGTCCAAAAACGCATAGTTGATCGTATAGTGTTCATGAGTGGTCTTCTCGTGACTTAAACTAGTCTGTGACTAGTTTGATCGTAGTAAAGAGAATTAGGCTTTCTTTAAGTACTAATTGTGGGTTCATAATTATCGTAGAATGCGGCTATGATATGGGGAACAGATACTCTGATTTTGATTTAAAAAAAAGTTAACCTGACGAAGAATCCCTCGTCATAATGGATGTCCTTGACTTTGTGATAGCGTTCGATGGAGTAATTAAGTGCCCATGTCATGGCACGTACGCACCAGAAGAGGCACTCACTCCTATACCACTATTTACTGTACAGGTGCACATGGAGGAGTTGCCTACGCTACGACTGCTAGTATTCCTGCACATGCGCATATGTACGTATAATTAGCGTTAGAAGCCTGTCATCGTTTCAAGTGACTTTAGAGACCTAAATTTGTAATTTTTTTGGTGATTGTTTAGTTATATATATATATATATTTAAAAAATTATAGTTTTTCAAAAAATCATCATAATGGATGTCCTTGATTTTGTGATAGCGTTGGATGGAGTAATTAAGTGCCCAAGTCATGGCACGTACGCACCAGAGGAGGCACTCACTCCTATACCACTATTTACTGTGCAGGTCAGCAGGTGCACATGCAGGAGTTGCCTACGACTGCGTTAGTACTCCCGCACATGCATATGAGTTGCCTATAATTGAAGTATTGAACACCGACGAAGCTAAAAGCGGCGGAATACAGGTGGAACAAAACGAACGTCTGCACGGGCGAGTTAAGATTGCCGCACCAGGCACAGCGATAATCAATGTGCCTTGCCTCGCCGTGCATGAGGAAACGCAGACGCTGGCAGAAGCGTAACTGTACTGTCCGAGTCCGAGGTAATTTACAGATACGCCGTGACGATACGCAGAATTCGGCTGCGGCGCAGCGCCTAGAGGTATCTGACGCTCTCCCTCGAGCTTTCCTAGCTAGAGGTATACGAGGGGCGGTTCATAGACGCGGACACACCGTGGTATAATGTCTTAACTATTGAAGCTTTAGCAGCGAGGGATGGACTTCAGCTTACAACTCGAGAGGGCGGTAATAAGGTGATTCTGGAGTCGGATAATTTGACTCTTGTCAATATAATCATCTCGCAGGATGACGTAAGATTAGAAATTGCGGGTATTTAGCATGAAATCCAAGAGCTTAACAGGAATTTTAGTACTTTTTGTTTATTCATACCCGTCGTAAAGCAAATTTGGCAGCTCATTGTTGCGCAAAAAAAAGCCTCGGTGGGTAGAATGATGTGTACTTGGGTTAGCTGTATTCCCGAATACATTATGAACATGGTCACTAATAATTGTAATTCTGCTATGAGTTAATAAAGCTCTTGTTATTTGCTCTCAAAAAAAAAACCCTCGGACGTAGCCGTGCAAGCCTCCAACCCATGTAGAGTCACACAGAGAGGTAAGAGCAAAGTCTTTGGCTGATTTGACTGCTTTTTGATTTGTTTTAGCAAAACTAGCATTCGGTCGACGAAAATTATAAAAATAGCACCGTAGCAAGCTAGTCAGGCACATGTAGCACTCTGAAAACACGGCAAAACGTTCGCACCCCGGCAGAGCCACCGTGCGCGTTAGGAGTGAGGTGCAGTGTGACAGTAAACCTATCAAGGTCTGGAAGGGTGTCGCTAAACCTATTGCAGTCTAAAAGTACGGCAGATTCACAGCGGCACGTACTTGTAGCCATTTGAGAGCGCGACACAGGTACCTGCAAACAGTCCTAGAACGCGATAGGTACTTGCCGTCTGAGAGCAGCAGCAATCTACCATGATATCGATACACTACATGATATCGATCTAAACTATCTACTATTTGAATGCCAACGGCCAAATGCCATGTCTAAAGGCAAGCTAAACTATCATGGTACTATTTGAATAAGAAAACGGCCAAATAAGCCAAAAGCGGATGCAAAAAGGCAAGCGAAGAAGTACACACCTCGAGAGATGCAGGTGGTGATAACTGATAAGATTCACGCACACGCGCCTGCTCGCGCGCACACCCTGGCCTGGCCTCCTCCAGTCTGCACTGGTCCGCAGAGCAGAGAATCCACCACGCCCCGGCCGTTCCTTGGCCTTTTTCACGCGTCCCACGTTGGCCGTACGTCGGAGTCGAACGAAGGCGTGCAACGCAGGTCGGTCTGCTCAGCTCAGCCGCCGCCCCGTCTCTCTCTCTCTGCGTACGTGCCACCACCAAAACACCCATCTCAAGTCTCAACTGCATTCTATACATTTCTGCAGTGGTTTCCAACAAATCTTACAGTAACTGCAGGGCTAACGCGAAAAGGGGAAATCAATCACTGGGTCATTGATCATTCAAGGGTGGTTTGGGTAAAAAGAAGATTAACCTTCTATACTATACCCGGTCACCGCAAAAGAAAGGGATATCTTGCATGGCTCTAATAATTTTGCTCAAGAATTAATGACATGCATATGCCCTTTTTAGCATTAGCACACCAGTATGTGTAGGTTAGTACAAGTACATTTCACTTCTACATTAGCATCTGGTGGTTGCTGTTTCTCAAACATCAAATAGTTAAGACCAACCTCCTTGGAGTAAAATAGTAAGTTTTGACTTAGTGTTTCGATTTGACATCTAAAACTCCATTGCAAACTGGAAGTGAAAAAACTAGACATATATTATTTATAGTAGGAATATTTCAATTTTAATGTCAAATTCGGAAATTTACTGTTTTATTATATTTTGAATCTAAAATATTTAGTGAGGATGTACAAACTATGTAGCATGACGTTGAAAATAACAAAGTAACTGTGTACGGTATAATATAGTAGGCAAGATTGCTATCAGTCTATCACGAAATATTTACCTTATCAGTGGCCATGCATTTAATGACAGATGCTGAGATATGATTTATTTCCTTGTTTAGTGTGTGGTGATCGACAATAGTAGCCTTTGAATTGCAATAGATGACATGTTACCTCTCAGGAGGTAATTTGAATATGAGCCTTTAGATCAAGGAAAATAGATGGTTCGAATTAATCTAGGTGTACAATAAAAAAAATTCCTTACTGCATATCTTCGGTCATATATGCTCACTCCCACGCGACCTGTAAAAGTGTACTACGTGTAGAACCGCAAATGTACTGCTACTAGTAATGCATTATGCATATGCTTACCGGCTAAAATGACATTGTTGAGTGATGTGTGGATATGAGGATATACTCACGATCTTAGAATGATGATACATTTGGCAATGGTAGAGAGGGTTTATCGAAACACTTGTTTTGGCAGTTTTCAAATGCTGCCAGGCAGTAGGTGGTCAGACCGGTCGTGGTGGTGGTTTGACCGGCCACCTCTGGCGGCTAGATCGGCCGAGGCTTTGGCCAAGAGGCTGGTGGTCAGATCGGCTATGGGTGGCGGTCCGATCGGCCAAAATGTCTCTTCGAGTTTGGAGCTGGGCCAAAAATAGAGGGTGTAAGTAAGAGAGGATTCTTCTGCACTTGGACTCATATTTTTTAGAGTTTCGAGTCAAAAGTTCTATTCATTTTAAATTTTCAAAGAGGTTTCGGATTGTTAGGGAGGAAATCTGGCTAAGTCCTTATGCTCGCGGTCAGACCGACCCAACTGGGTGGTCAGACCGGCTATAGGTGGCGATCTGATCGATTTTATCTTGTTTCACTGGCTGACAAGGCGGCGATGATCGTAGGTTTGGTCATTTTATGTTTTCAGTGCATATATGTTGCATGATGTATGTTTTGACTAACGTGAATCAAGTTATGAAGAACTTGTTTTCGGAATCGATTTCTTGGTTTATTGTTGTGCAGGAGGCTTGGAGGTCAACGATGGTCAACGGCGAGGATGATTGAGATTAGACTTGGAGGCTGAGGTCCAGAACGACCGAGGATGCTAGGTGAAGTTAGTGGACTCAAGCATGACGCAAAATAGACAAGGATGACCGAACGAGAAGTTCGGTGTGACGGGTTGCATCAAGCGACGCGAGGTCGGTGCAAGTATCATGGTGGTTTCGGTGGGAGCCCGAGAGACTTGCTGATATGAAGAGAGCCGTTGATCAACCTACACGTGGCGAAGCATGTATTATTTTATGAAAATTGTACTCGGTCTTTGGAGTAGGATCGAGAATGGATATTTTGGTAACTTCACCAAAATACCGTCTTGGTGACCTTTGGCTAAACCGTGACGCAAGACGGCGTAAGGAGATGCAATTTAGGTCAAATGAAGATAAAGATCACGAAGAAACGGATCCGGAAAGCCCAATTCGTTATCCTCTTTGAGAAGTGTGCGTGGATGTAGACCCGTTTGTGTGTGGGCTTAACAGGTGCCTATTAGGGTCTTCTATCTCAGTCTAGTCTTTACTATAAAAGGGAATGTCTAGATGTGGAGTTCCCAAGTCCTTCCAAAAAAAAACCTAATTTGTGTTTTGAGAATTTTATAGTAGTTGAGATTAGGATTTGTGAGAAATGAATTGATTGTGTGCTTAAGTATTGACCTTTTGTCCTCTATGATGGAGTGGTTGTAAACTAACATCTATATCAAATCAATTCAAGTAATATTCCTCCAAGATGAGTCACTTTTTGTTCTTGTTCTCTCTTCGGTGACTTTTGGGTTTTGATGATTCTTTGGTTTTTCTTTGGTTCCTTGCGGTGATCTTACTTGCTGTGATATGTGTGAATGTATCTAGGATTATTTTTTATCCTCGAGCAAGTTTTGGGATCAAAGATTGATTTTCCTAGGTTCTCATGTCCTCTTTCCCTCATCTATGAAATTCATATAACATTAAATTTCGATTGGAATAGGTTCCTAACCTTCTTGACGAGCCATTGTTGAAATTTGAGGGGATTTGAATCATCGGATTAAAAGTTGAGTCAATTTGTGATTTTTATTTTTGATTGGATTCAATACTAGACTTGAGTTTTCGTGTTTTTAGTTGCTTGTTTGTTGATCTTAGTAGCTTTTTGTTCATATCTATTTCAAGATTGATGAAAAATTAAATTGAATCCGATTAAGATGAAAAAGATGTGGTGCTCCTATTCACCCCCTCTAACCACTGTTTCGGTCCAACACGATAAAATAGCAAAAATAACATCTTCACGAACGAATTGATAAAAATAGCATCACGGATATGCCAGTAGTCGAAATGAGGCAAAAACTCTATATGTGCTCGCCAAAAAAAAAAACCACAAGTTTGCTGTTTCCTTGTGGACTCACGGCCAGTCGATTTTTTTCGCCCGTGCTTGCATGCTTAGCAAACATCTCGGCGGTCTGACCTAAATTTGAGCTGTATTCCGTAACCATGGCAGGAATGCGAATGAATAAGCTCTCTGATCACCGATGACTGCTTTCCAGGACACCTCAATTGCAGCAACACCCTGAGTATGACAAACTTATGGAGTTTGTTTACCAGTGACAGTATCCGATTGGCGATTGCTAACTCGAAACCTAAGCACAATTCTAACCAACTACAGAAAAAAAAAAAGGAGTCATACTAGTCAGTCACTCCCCACTTCACATATGCTAGGTAGCTGTGGATGCTCGTACAATAGGTGTATTTTAATTGGACTCGTGCTTGTTCTTCTACACTTAGCTTTTCCTCTCTTGCACTCGTCTGGCCTCTCCAACCACTCTAATTAAACAACCAGAAACAGCCGAAGAATGAGACCAAACCAAGCAACCAGCAAGCAGTAACCACCACCCCTCTCGCTAATTAAAACCACCGCTAATGACCAACCCAACCCCAGGAATGCTTGATTTAACTAAACAAAAAAAAGCCAATCAAAAAGCCATTTCAAGAAGAGGAGCAAGGCTAACGGCGTGTTTGGGACGCTGTGTTAAGGGGAGAAAGCCGAAAGGCGAAAACTGCCTACTACTTTCTTTCCAACTTCGATCCCTCAAGTTCACCGATTATTACCCGTTTTTGCCATCAAATAAAATCCACACCTCCCTCCATTGGCTCGTGCGCCCCACAAGTAGGCTGCCGTCGAGCCGGCCCCCACACCCCTGGGCGTCCGGTTACCTCCAGCCGACCGGATCTGGGCTCCTCCCTGGCCTTGAGCCGCCGCCGGCCTCCCCCTCTCCCGCGAGCCGGCCCCCACACCCCCGTGCATCCGGTCGCCTCCGGGCGACCGGATCTGAGCTACTCCCCGACCTCGAATCGCCTGCGGCCTCCTCCCTCTTCCTCCGCCCAGATCTGGCCGCCTCGTCGCCTCTCCTCCTCCACCGGCTCGCTCCTCCCTCGATGCGGCAGCGCCTCCTCCTCCTGCTCCCTCCCCTACCGCCACTGCTTCTTTTTCTTTTCCTTTTCTTTTTGTTGTAATTTAAATGTTTTGTAATAACTGTTTATTTTAACAATTATTTATTGTAATAAATATTCATTATAATAATTATTTATCGTGTTTATTTACGCAATATTTGTTTATTGTAATAATTGTCATTAATTACGTTAATTGTGGTTTTTGCGCTAATTGTGCTAAATTACGGTATATTGTGTTAATTGTTGTCAAATACGATCAATTACATTAATTACGGTAGTCATCGTTAATTATCGTTAAATATCGTCAATTGCGGTAGTTATCGTCAATTGTGCTAGCTGTTCATTGTCTTTAAATGCCATTAATTGTGTTTAGCATCGTTAATTATCGTCATCTGTTGTTAGTTCTCGTTACATGTTGTTTATTGCGTTAAATGACATCAAATAAGTCGTTACTATCCTCAGGGGTATTTCAGACATTTTCCATATCGGAAGTTACAGCCAACCTATCTAAAAACCAGACAACTAAACACTAAATCTCTTCAGTCCAACCGTTCAACCCTGCTGCATAGCCAGAAGCCGTTTTTCAGGAAAGCCACAGCCGTTCCAAACAGACCCTAAGGCTAGGCAGAGATCAAGAGCAGGCAGTAGTGAGACTACGCGAGTCTGAGAGGAGAGGAGAGAGGACAAATCCATAAGGCCATTACGGTTCTAGCTAGGTTTTAGACTTGTGGCACCGGTGCTAGCCCTTGGAGCAAACCAAGCTAACGGATGCTAGCATAAATATTTGTAGCACCGGTGCATCTACATGCAAAAGAAAGTTGCTAGCCTCACTTGTGACATGAGGATGAGAGATGGAGAGAGAAAGTGTTGTGAAAAAAAGGTGTGATATTTTATTTAGTTATGAATTCTATTTTAGAGAGAGAATAAGGTACTACATGCTATAATTAAAAAACAAATCTAGCATCTATGTGATTTGAATGTAAAACTAAAATGGAGGAATTCATTATTTGCCCTCTACTTAGATCTATTTTCAGAATTTACCTTTATTTCTGACGTAATACATTTTTTGCCCTTCACTTAGTCTGTTTCTTCATTTTTTGCCATCTTTGTATTTTTTTTTAATAATATTCAGTCGTTTTCCTGTTTTGACCATGCGAAAATACAACTTTTCCCTTGCCCCTCGTTCTTTTCCTCATCCCGCTCGCCGAATCGCGCTGCTGCGCCTTGCTCGGCCGGTGCCGCGCCGCCCTGCGCCACGCGCGTGCCGGCTCCTCCCTGCGCTCACCTCCTCGGCCTCCATGGCGCCACCACCTCTGGCCACCCCATCGCGCCTCTGGTGCGTCCCTGCAAAGAACCACTAAATTTATAGATAGATTGTATCTTTGCATATTGCTGAGCAAGATCGCATCAATCATCACATTTTATCATCAAAAATCTAGAGAACAAAAGCGTTGCAAACATTTTTTTTATGCTGCAATCAAGAAGTGAAAGTAAATCAAGCCGATCTGTGTTCTCTACCATTGATGAAGTTCCAATGGACGGGCGGTGGGTGACGACGTCCTCGTAGTACCGCACGAAGTCAACCTTGGTCCAGAGGTGGCGATCGAAGCCATCGATGGTCTCGCGGCCGAGGTAGATGGCGCCGTCGACAAGCGGTCGGAGGAGGACACCGACGGGAAGCGCGCGCGATCTGGCGGGAGGCGAGTCGAAGAAGTAGGAGGTGTCGTTGGTCCACTCCACGTCGTAGAGCGGAGCACCAGAGAGCTAGTCGTGGATGAGGTTGAGGTTGCTGCAGCCGGGCCAGCGTAGTAGAGGTCGATCAGCTGTAGCCGTCCGTCGCGCTCAGTCAGGTTGGTGAAGATCACCGCATGGAACTGCTCCGGCCACGGTGTCGGGCGAGGAGAGATCCGCAGCGGCGGACCAAGGCTGGAGGCGGCACCGGGTCGGAAGAAGCACCATAGGGGAGGTGAGCGGAGGAGACATGAGCGCGCGCGGCCACCAGCGCCAGAGGAGGCGGGAGGAGCGCGCGGCGAACCAAGAAGGCTCGCGTGTGTGTAACCGTGAAGAGATAAGAAAGAAGGGATAAAAATGTCATTTCGCGTGCCTTTGTAATAGAAAACGGGTATAAATAATTAAAATAATGCAAAAAAAAAAATAAAATATGAAGAAATAGATAAACAGAAGGGCATAAAATATATTATATCGAGAATGAGGATATTTTTGAAAACCCAACTAATAAAAGGACATATAACGAATTCCCCCCAACTAAAATTGCACCGCCCACGTTATACATAGCCTAATACTCCCCGTCCATGTAAAGCTGTATCCACCACCACGCCGTCCACACCTGCTCCTTCAGTCTCCTCCCTCCTGCTCTATACTTTATCTTCCTTCCAAGATCTGTCACACGCGCGTAGCCGCGTAGGTCTCGCTCTCGCTGCTTCTTCCACGACAATGCCATCTTCTAGGCGATTCTTGCAGCTGCTGCTACTACCCGTCCTGCTCGCTTCTTGCGTCGATGGCGCCAACGCTCTCGACGCTCCCGCCACCGCGAGGAGGCAGCTCCACGAGCCCTTCTTCCCGGACCAGTCCGCGCCGCCGTCCCCAGCGCCGCCGGTGCCGGCGTCCCCGTTCTTCCCCACGCTTCCGGTGCCACCCCCGCCGCCGATGCCGACCTCGCAAGAGCAGCCGACGTACCCTTCTCTGGTGCTCCCCAACACCGCCTCCGGGGGCGGGACGCCGCCTCCGGACGGCGGCGGCTCGCACCGCTCCAAGAGCTCCTCCAAGCTTGTCCCGGCCATACTGCTGCCGCTGCTCACGGTGGCCGTGCTCGGGCTGTCCATCGGGTTCTTCTTCTCACACCGCCGGGGCAATGCCGGCCGCGGGGGAGGAGGCGGGTGTGTCGGTGGAGGGGAGGGCAAGTTCTTGCACCCGGAAAGGGCGAGCCTTTTCGCCCGCGACGAGTTTGGCGGGAACGGCGGGGGCGCGCCGGCGGCTGCGTCGGCCGAGTTCCTGTACGTGGGGACGTTGGCGAGCAGAGGGGACGCGAAGAACAGCGACACGACGTCCTCCGGGGACGAGGAGTCGCGGAGCTCCGGCGGATCGCCGGAGCTCCGCCCGCTGCCGCCGCTTGGGCGGCAATGCGGTCCGCCAGGTTCGAGGAGCCCCGGCGGGGCATCCCCGTCGTCTGGGGAGGAGGAATTCTACTCGCCGCGAGGATCGTCGAGGATGTCGAGCTCGCACCGGACGCTGGCCGCGGCGGTCCAGGCAGCCGTGGCCGCGCGCGACCGATCGAGGAGCGGCTCCCCCGGGTCGACCCTGAGCACGCCGTCGTACCCGTCTTCACCGGGAGCGACGACGTCCCCTGCACCCGCCTCGCCGCCTCTCTTCTCCAGCCCTGGCCAGTCCGGCCGCCGCTCCGTCAAGTCAAGATCCGAGAGCGCGCGCGACGTCGTTGGCCTCCCACCGGCGCCTCCTCCTCCACCCCCTCCATTCGCGCCGACACTACCGCCGCCGCCGCCTCCTCGCCGCAAACCACCCTCCCCATCACCACCTTCCTCTCCCCTCGAGAACACGTCAGCTTTCAGATCCACCACCGACACCATTTCAAGAAACCCATTTACCCAGCCACCATCCTCACCGACAGGTGCACACCCACCACCTCCGCCGCCACCTCCTCCTCCGCCGCCGCCGGTGGGCTACTGGGAGAGCCGCGTCCGGAAGCCCGGCACGTCCAAAGAAACCCGATCACCTGCGCTGTCGCCGCCACCCCAAGCCGCCAATTTCAAGAGCGTTCCACCCACCGACGCGTTCCCCAGCCGGTTGCCGGACAGTGCGGACCAGGGCGACAAGTCCGAGGAGACGACGCCGCGGCCAAAGCTGAAGCCGCTGCACTGGGACAAGGTCCGGGCCAGCTCCGACCGAGTCATGGTGTGGGATCAGCTCAAATCCAGCTCATTCCAGTGAGAGCTCTGCAAAATTTCCATCTTTTTTCGGCTCAAAACTGTTCTTGGTCGGTTTGTTGATCTGTTTAGCTGAATTATTGTAGGGTGAATGAGGAGATGATCGAGACGTTGTTCATTTGCAACCCGGCGAATGTGGCGCCGAAGGAGGCGACAAGGAGACCTGTGCTGCCCACTCCGAAGGTGGAGAACAAGGTGCTGGATCCAAAGAAGTCACAGAACATTGCCATCTTGCTGCGTGCACTGAATGTGACCAAGGAGGAGGTCTGCGATGCGCTCTGCGAAGGTGAAGAAACTCTTCATCTTGAACTATACACGCTAATTTATTAAAGTTTAGCCATTTTGGTGGTCTGCATACTGAATTGGATTGGGAAATTGAGATGTTCGCAATGCTAGCTGAATGGACCATACCTGGATGGTCTCTACTTAGCGACTTTTCGATTGAGTAGGATTCATTTCACTCGTGAGTCGTGTCTGACCATACATAATATGTTTGTCCGTAGAGTTTGGTTGGGCTATTAGTACGCTTGTATGAAAGAAATGAATGACAGCATAGACCCGTTGTGAGACATCGCTGAATTAGCCATTTTATGCTGAAACTCACCTGTTACTTCTGAATAATTGAATTAGGTGCATAGAGTTATACCTGCGGCGAAGAATGTTGGTAAATTATATTTTTAGGGAATTTCACATTTCACTTAGTGTTTATTATCTTTCTAGACGATTGCTTGACTGATGTTTTTTTTTTATAACTTCAGAAAATGTACATGTTTCACACTTTCCAGCATCCAGGCATTACTAATGTGCTACCAATTTGCCATGCCTGTTCTACAGGTAACACTGAGAACTTTGGAGCAGAGCTATTGGAGACGTTGCTAAGGATGGCTCCTACCAAGGAAGAGGAGATTAAATTGAGAGAATTCATAGAGGACACGTCTCCTATTAAACTTGGTCCTGCTGAGAAGTTCCTTAAGGCAGTTCTTGATGTGCCTTTTGCTTTCAAAAGAGTAGATGCAATGCTTTACATTGCTAACTTTGAATCAGAGGTCAATTACCTGAAGAAGTCCTTTGAGACCCTTGAGGTGAGCACCACGGTTTCTAACTTCTGTTGCAATATCATTTTAGTATTAACGGCATTTATCACCTCCCCCTTTTTCTCGTGAATGCTGATCTTTTTTATTAGTTAATGACCTGTATAAAAAAATACTCGAAAAAGTAATTTAAAATCGTACCTGTAACTTGTTCCTTGACAGGCTGCTTGTGATGAGCTTAGAAATAGCAGACTATTTCTGAAGCTGCTTGAAGCTATTTTGAAGACTGGCAACAGGATGAATGTTGGCACAAACCGTGGTGATGCGCATGCGTTCAATCTTGATACTCTACTGAAATTGGTTGATGTCAAAGGCACTGATGGGAAGACAACACTTCTGCACTTTGTCGTGCAAGAGATCATCCGATCCGAGGGTTCCCGCCTCTCTGCCAGCAACCAGTCAACTCCAAGAACTCAAGCAAATCCTCTACGAGATGAGCTTGAGTGCAAAAAGCTTGGCCTCGAGGTAGTGTCTGGCCTTGGGAACGAGCTCAGCAGTGTCAAGAAGGCAGCGGCCATGGATTCCGACGTGCTAAGCAGCTATGTTGCGAAACTTGCTGGAGGAATAGAAAAGATCACCGAGGTACTGGGTTTGAACGAAGGGTTAAAGTCAAGGGAGGGTGCATGTAGGTTCCATGACACAATGCAGAAGTTCTTGAAGAAGGCTGATGACGAGATCATCAGGGTTCAAGCTCAGGAGAGTGTTGCTCTGTCGCTTGTGAAGGAAATCACAGAGTACTTCCATGGTGACTCTGCAAAAGAGGAGGCTCATCCTTTCAGAATCTTCATGGTCGTCAGGGATTTCCTCTCCGTTCTTGATCAGGTCTGCAAGGAAGTCGGTAGGATCAATGACCGCACGATCGCCAGCTCCGTGCGCCATTTCCCAGTGCCCGTCAACCCAATGATGCCGCAGTTGTTCCCGAGGATTCACGCATTGAGAGCTGGATTCTCCGACGACGAGAGTTCAGCCACTTCAGCGTCGTCGCCATGATAGTCTGCCAATAGAATTTTTTGCGGACTATCAGTGGAAAATCGTCGGGTAGTTTTTTTTTTTTTACTTTTTGTACCTTTAGATTATAGAATGTACAAGATTTTTGCAAATATTTATTTCTATATATAAGAAGGGATAAAATCTAGATCAGAGGAGGAAATAAGCAGTTCATGTATGTATGCGGTCTTCAGTCTGTACAATGACATGAAGTAGTGAATCATTAGACATATGGTACACCTCTTTTTGAAAAGTTTTACGGGTCTTAAAGTAAACTAGTTAATATTAGGTAGGGGCAAATATGTATAACCTAAAAAACAAATTAAATCGAAGATTTGCACCTACCTAATATTAAGTCTATATTTATATCTAATATTCAATTTGATTTTTTTATAGGTTGGTACATATTTATCGTTACCTGATATTAACTACTTTGTTTTAAAATTTATAAACTTTTATTAAAAAAAAAAAGTGTACCGAAGCAAACCCCGTGAATCAGCTGTCGATCTATTCATCACCCGGGTACAATGCAGTAAAAATCTCTAGTGTGGTGAATCTGCAGAATTGTAAGGTAGCTGAACTCGGATGTAGTTGAAAAAGAAAACAAAAAACATTAAACTCCCCCTGTCAGCAGAATAAACTGGGATGTCTACTGCAGTAGTACACTGTAAAGTTTCAGAAGTTTCACTGGCCCTGTCAGCAGAAGCAAGAAATACAGTGAAGCCATGAATGGAGCAAAGGTGCAAGAAACTTTCAGTTTGAGCATCTGAACTAAGTAATGCCTGTTGCTTAACGAACTGAGCATTTCATGGCCATGTGAGCAGTTAAAACTAGGAATAATTAATAATTCGCCACTGCAAAAATTATACATGTTTTGAAGATCACGTGAGATATCACTGTGGCACATGTATAAAAGGGAGGATCGGACGGCTGAGGGCCTCACCCCAGAAAAATTATTTTCTATTTTGCAGTGGCTCCCTTAAAACTGTATTAGTTTCCATGGCCGTGTGGCATGTATAGTATGGAGAGAGAGATACCCGATGGTTTGGGTGGCTACAAGCCTTCAATCGTTAGGTCCCCATCCCCATGTGGGCGTGACAACCATGCCTTGGATGCATGCCCACAGAACGTTGTGGCATGCCTCTCTTTCCTGCTAAACTTTTCTCTTGCCATTTTACAAGTGGATCCTCTTCGTTAGTAATTTAGCATGGGTTACCTCGTAGAGCATAGTGACGTATATTAGATCATTCTCTCCACCATTTGATCCAAAACAAATGATCTAGATCAAGCGCCATAGCACACAAGAAAACAGTAAAGTTACTACGGTGTATTTTGCTATATTTAGTTGTTTATAAAGTATTTGCTGCAGTGCTGCTGCCGGGTACTTTCATGCAGACTGAAACCATTGTTTAAACAGTGATCATCTACAGTACAACAGAGGATCGAGATCCACCTTGTAAACCCCACACCACATGCCCCTCTTTTGTCTCCAATACTGTATGGGTGGGTGCTGGTCTGGTCTAACTGCCTCAATCATTGGCCTCAAGTGCCAAGAAAAGTTTGTGTTTTGGCCTCTAAGCACACATGGATCGAGTTTGGCTACAAATGAGAAGCATAGGTCAAGAACTGTGATTAAGAACTGTGGGCATTTTAAGGAGAGGGGAAAAGGAGTTGAAGACGATACTAGACGCCAGATCTGAGGTAGTAGTTGGAGATGGAAGGTAGAGAGGACCCAGCCATTACAAGCTTCTGGGGCAGCTAGAGATTCTGAATTGGGAAGGAGAGAACAAACAAGAGAGCATCATACATGCATGAATGATAGGTACTAAATACTAGCATAGCATGATTTGTGAATGACCAGCACAATGGATGGAAGCCAACCGCTCAAAACTTGCAATGACGCCGATCTTTTATTCACCTGCTCCATCATAGTCTCATGAGTTGCGCATGCGAACTACTGCTATTTCAATGATGTCGCAATCCTATGAAGGTACTGACGCACTGTGATTGCACTGTCCGTGATAATTATTTTCGTGTTTTTTGAAAAAGCCTTTACCCATTATTGATGTATAAGCAGGGAGTATCCAATCCATAAACCAGAAACTTACTAACTTTTCCTAATTAGGGATGCACCTGCCGGATAAAGATACCAGATACTTGAGCAGAAAATGAAGCTTATTAGATAACTAAATTTTGCTATTTTAGCCCAAGCACAGCTCCTACAAAGGAGCAGGAGCTGTGCTTCATTTTTCTTAGCTACTTTGCTTTTGACAAGTAGAAAGCAAGGCAGCTTCGCCCGGCTTTGGCAACACTCGGCGTTTCAGATCAAAGCAGAGGCGGGGGAGGGGGGACTGGCAGGGCGAGGGCTCCCCTTGTGATTCAAATTTTGTCACTACTTCTTTGTGATCTATAGAATTTTGGTCTAGAGTCAGAACTTCCTGTTTTTTTAAGACTTTCACGTGGCATTTTGACGCTAGGCCCTCGGGCCATTGCCCTGGAGACCACAGACCCAGCTCCGCCCCTGCCCCACCCTGACCTCACCTCTCCTCCAGCTCTCTTCACCCGAGCCACCGCTCCGAGCCTCTTCCATCGCTGGCGCTCTCCACCCTCCGCCCTCGCTTCCTCTTCATCACCACCGACATGTGCTGCTCTCGTTGCTATTCTTTGCCCGGAGAGGTGCTGCATGTGGCAACGGCAGCACTAGGCGTCCATCAACGGTGAAAGAACGAGGGGAAAAGGGACTGGAAGGGAAGTAGTATCAGATCTGGAGGAGCACCGCTGTCCGTCGGGTAGGAGACCTCGCATCTCCTCTGCCGCCACATGCGTGAGGAGGCGTCATGGTCTAGAGCGTGGTGTGGAGGAGTGGAGGTGGGTGGTGTTGTAGTGGGCTGCTCTAGAGGCGTGGCGTGGAGGACGGGAGGCGGGTGTTGTAGTGAGCTGTTGTCGTTGGGTTGGGCCGTATCGGCGAGGTATCCCACAGTATCGAAAAATAATCCTATAGGATCTGGTCCACAACTCCATTGATGTGGACCAACTCTATCATGTGACACATGTTTTTTTTACGAATCTCAAAGCGCACAGCCTCATAAATCACTGATGTGAATTTTAATGAATTGAATACTGAAGGCTATTACGTCACGCTTTGAGATTCGCGAAAAGACACGTGTCATGCAATGAAGTTGGTCCACATCAATGGAGTTGTGGACCAGGTCCTATAGGATTATTTTCCCACAGTATCGGAGTAATTTTCTACTTTGTAAATAAAAAAAAAACCCTGATACTCATTCGGTACGTATCGGTACGGTATTGGATACGCTGACTCACGGTGCTTCCTAGTGCCCACGAATCGAGCTTTATGCAGTGTGTCTCAAAGATCCCCACGGCTTTAGCGTTCAGTCGTGACAAAGTTGCAAAGTATTCCTTATCATTAAAGGGAGGGGAGTCTCCTGAGCGGCTCGATGCTTCAGATCAGAATGTCATATCGATGCTGTCTTCAGAAGTTCAACCTCCGCTTCTGCATGACCAAAAGAGAATCAACTCAGCGCAAGAGATGGCGAACAGATCTGAGCCTGCTAATGGGTGTGATCATTGGACCTAAGCAGTTAACAAAGACTCACATTTCGTAGGTGCGTGCCTAGTGTAGTGCAGGGTGATCTCTGCTCAGTTAGATCATTGACTAACACCTCACAATGGACAACACAAGCAAGCAAGAAACAAAGGGCAATACCATAGGATTTGCTCACAGAAGCACCAATACGAGGGAAAGGAGGGCAAAAGCAAAGGAAGGAGAGCATCAATCAACAGGACCAGCATCACAGGACATCTCAATGCTCTGACGAGCCCCTCGCAACGGCCTGATTCCCGCCCTGACGCTGCTGTCACATCCAAAGCCGGGAATGCAAGGGCACGAAGCTCCAGAAAGTGACCAGGAAAACCATCTCGCGTAGCTGCGATTCTTATGGACGGAATAAAGAAGCATCATGCGTGCAAGTCCCACAAGAACAGAATAGGCCCCTGAACAGAAAGGAGAGTGGGCCGAACCGATAGCTTCCTCCATCCTTTCACCAGTCCTTTATTTTTTTTTTGGCATACCGGTTCCATGGTGGCAATTATGACATGTCACTTTGAACAGAGCAGTAGCACACACCCTCGGCCCACCACCAACAAAGTTAGAGAGATCTTGAGACCAGACTGTTTTGAGTCCCCTAGTGAAAACTTTGGTCAAACAGAAACAAGCTTTCATAATGGTAATGGCTTTTGGGGCCTATGAATGACAGCCTCAAGAGCTAATACAACAACAATAGCAAAGTAGCAATGCATGTATCATGGGTTGAGATTACAAATGTGAGTTGTTTCAATTTGCCTGACATGAATTCAGAACTTATTGCTAGGGAATTCTGATTCTTTAAGCATTCATTTGGACAAACTTTGGATTATGTAGAACATCTGAGGCAGGATAATTATTATGATGAATAGATACACTAGAGGTTACACTAAGATACAACACCAGGAGAAACAATTACTGTGTAATGTTCCTTTACTATCTGCAGGATGGCTTAGTTTGTGTCAGCTTTGTTTTTGGCACCATCACCCTTCAGGAAGTGTGAGAACCACAGGGCCGATGCTTTAGGATGTCGGGAAAGCCCATTCTTGTAATCAACATAAACAATACCAAACCTCTTGGTGTATCCCATAGCCCACTCAAAATTGTCCAAGAATGACCATGCAAAGTATCCACGAACGTCAGCACCATCCCTGTAGCAAACAGTTAGTTGCATCAATTGATCTTCTCTTAGTTGTGCGGTAACAGAAAAATCAGCTTACTTGATCGCTTCTGCAACTGCAGCAAGGTATCCTTTAAAGTAACCAACTCTTTTTGTATCATTTAAGACCTGGTCGAGTGTTGCCGATTGATCGTCTTCCTCATCCATGCCTACAGGAAAGAAACTGCGTAAGGAAAACATGCAAAATAGTATTTAATTCATATTACCAAATATCACATGTAACAAACACTATCAAGTGTGCTACCATACCTTTGTCATCGCCCATCGGGCACTGGAATGACAAACAGTATATCACAATGGTACATTTCACATGTCAGATTTTAAAATTTTAAATTAACATTCTCATTGATTTCTAATAATTATGTATATTTAATATATTTTTGCCAATGTTCCATTGCTGCAAAAATCAGACATTTCTAAATGGTTAAATTTACACTAGATAAGATAAAAAATCAATACGCACATGTGTATTAGCCGGTTCAGTTACAAATTAGAATGATGTAAATAGGATGAAACTCTATTTCAATTTGGCATGACTAAGGCACTACATACAACCGACAAGTCAGCATATTGGGCTTGGCATATTAGGCAATGTAGTAATCAGCATAAAAGGTATTCACAAATCACAATGCATCTTTTTCTTGTAGATGTACTTCACCAATGTCCATTATAATACTGAAATGAAATTCAAAATTCACATGCCATGATGGTCGAAGGGTATCTATCGGGATTATCTTACAGGAAGACAGAATCCACAAAAGAGAGAGAAAAAAAAGGAGGTATAATTGGCTATCAGCAGATTATGAACTGTATCAAAACTTCCATCTTTCAACTTCGATTGATGCAAAGGAATGACCAAGAAACTATGGTGACATTGGCTTAGATAATATCAAGATATTTGCTTCCAGCACGTATTTACAGGGCTCATTCTCATTACACATTACGAATTTCCCCACCTGTATTGAATATTTGGTAGTGATATTGCAAACCTTATAAAATCCACTCCACCCATATACTTTGAAGTTATTGATATAGTTGTGTTTTTCTAGGATTATTACCGCATTGCTTTTGTTTTGGTCTCTCATGTGTCTTGTGTACTCTATATATAGGGTATAGACCGTAGGTCTACAATAGTAATGTATCAGTTGTCCCTAAATTCGTGATAGAAATGAATAGTGAAATAAGAAAACCCTCAGAATGTACATGAGCCTGAAGCTCAACACATAGCCACAGGCAAATAGACAACTTAACTATGTAGGACAAATGGGTATATTGCACCACGCTCATTTTAGGAAGTATGGAAACCTTACCATTCTCAGTTATATAAATTACTGGATTGTCATATCTCTTTGCTATATACTTAAGTAATTTACGAAGACCCCAAGGAACTATGAAGAGCCACTCGGATGCAGCCTGCACAAATATTAAGATGATATGTTAGGAGAGATCCGCATAATTTACAAATATGAGAAACAGTCCATTTCTGACCCTTTCACCAATTTGTTCACCAGTATTCCATTTTTCTGCCAAAAAGAAACAAAAGTCAGCATTATGACAATATCAATCATTGGTTTGGCAAAATTTGAAGGGGACAATTTTGAATAATTCTACAGAAGATCAGAGACAGGGTTCCAGAAACCGAAACTGGCTCAAAAACTGGAGAGGGCCTGTTCCGGTTTCTCAGCAAAAACCGGTCGGTTTTCCTTTTTTCGAATGTTTTGATTTTACATATTTGAAAGATAAGACTCTCACTCATGAAAAGCCTCTTACATCTGTTCTAACTAAATCTGCCGCTTCCACTGCCTACTTACTATATTATTTTTGTATAAATAACAGTATTGTTTCAAGGCTCCCGTTGAAGCATTTCTTAAAAGAGAGAGAGAGAGAGATTCCTTCATAACTCAAATGTGGTACCTATTCTCTCCACTTGTTGCACTCGATAGAAATAAATATCTTCTGGATCCTGATGGTGGGCAATGAATCTTGAAGTATAATGATTTAGTCCAACAAAATCAATTTTGTTCCTAATGAATTCTCTATCTTTCTCCGAGAAGGTTGGAAGATCATCGCCCAGACGCTGACGCATGCTTTCTGGGTAATCACCAAAATATATTGGGTCTAGGTACCTTCAAGGAAAGGGAAACTAATCAGTAAGACAGCATGCAATATCCTAGACTCCCAGAACCAAAAAAAGTGGGCAAATTATACTACAGAAATTACAAGTTCCATGAAAAGAAAACAAACAACTAGAATCATGAAACCACACAATAAAATTTCTCTAATGGTCTATACAAGTATCATTTATGCCTTGTGAAAAAAATGCAGAAGAACACAGTGTCAAAGGAAACAAATGTGATAAGCTATGTCCATGTGCCATAAGAAATATGGACAGCATCTGTACCATCCAAGTTGAAAGTCAAGCCTTCGTTCTGCAGCAATTTGATCTTCCATTTTCTCGGAAGATGGCTCCGCCCATTCACAATCAACAACCAGCCCTACTTCACCACCTTGTACAGCCTATTTTTATAACATGTAAAATCATCAGCAAAACAAAAATGTACTGCAAGTGAACTGATGGATTGATGATCAGGATACCAAATACCGGTGGTAACTGGCCAGTTACCACATCATCCAGTCCCAACCGGTATTTACAATACTGACAGGAATTAAGATGAATTCTATGCCATTTCAATTTCCAAATATATGAGGATATTAGCATGTAGGTATGATGGAGGAGACACAGAAGCTTTGGAATATGCAAAGGAAAAAAAAAAAAAAAAAATAGAGTTGACCAGAAAAATGGGTACTGTAAACTGGCCAGTAATCAGCTGGTTTCAGGCCATATTTGCCAGGATCAGGATTTTCACCCTGAAAATGGTAAACAGAACCCTGACAACGATAGTTCAGATAAAAACATAAACAGACCTTGAATTTCCTTCTGTAAACATCAACAGCAGCAGCATGAGCCAAGATTTGGTGGTGGGCAGCCAAGTAACATCTAGAAGTTTGACCTTCACATCCTCCAGGTGCAAAATGTCCAATCCCATAACCATTAACTGCAGTTTGAAGAGGCTCATTGATTGTTATCCAATGCTTCACTCTGTCTCCAAAATTTGCAAAGCAAGCTTCTGCATACAATGCAAAGTACTCCCTGGGATATTTGGCAGTAAGAAACTCGTATAAAATACACCAAATCAAGCTGCACTCTTAAACAAAGCACTTTTCTTAAAAAGAATCTCCCATATAATCATTTATGCGAGTGTTTAAGAAAACATCATAGATCATAGTGCAAATTTAAGATGCCTTCAACAACTTACACAATCTTGTCAGAAAGCCAGCCCCCCAGAGTCTCTTGAAGATTATATGGAAGATCCCAATGATACAGAGTTGGGTAAGGCTCAATACCTAGAGTCAGACAGATGGGTGGTTAATAACAAGAAACACTGTAACCTTTTAAGGTAATAAGTAAATCATCTGCCACCTTTCTCAACCATGAAATTGATAAGGTCATTATAGAAGGCAACTCCTTGTTCATTGACCTTTTTCCCCAGGCCATCTGCAGGCATGATATACTTATAATCTTAAGCATGGGAAAATGATATGAAACATTAGTACTGACAAACAATAGACAAAATGCATCACTTATTTGGCAATGCATGCCATGTGCATCGGTATTTATATGTGAAGCTCTATCTGCTAAGCTTAATGTACCAGGAAATATGCGTGCCCAAGATATGGAAAACCTATAAGCATGAAAACCCAAACTGGCCATGAGCTCAATGTCTTCCTGAAAAATTCATATCAAACAGTTCAAACAATAAATTACTTCTCTAGGAAACCATGCATTGTATGAACACAATAAAATAATAGGTACAAATCCCTCTCAAACAAGAGGGGAAAAACAGTTTTCTAGTTGAGAATATGGCCCTTTGGACTATTTACAACAGAACAGTTTGAAAACTTAGACAGGGATGGTAAATACTACCTTGTATCGATGGTAATGATCAACTGCAAGTTCTCCACTGCTTCCGTCTAAGATACGATCTAAAAGTACAAGCGTTTGCACAGCAGTTAGTAGTTAAATTGAATAAGTTTATGTCAAGGACATTATTAAGGAACCCAAACAAACAAACCTTTGTTTTCTGTGAAGACATCCCATATGCTATCGCCTTTGCCCCCCTCCCTTCTTGCTCCCTCAATCTACACAGGAAAAAGGTCAAACACATTACTTCCAGTCCGGGAGAGAAAGGAAGAGAAAGGAAGCTGTTTTTGTCTATATATTTTCTGGGTCTGTCTAGGCTACAGGCCATACTTTCTTGCAAAAGACCAGGCACATTTTGGATCATTTGGCCCACCTCCGTATTTATGCACCCCAACCCCAAATTCTTCCCCTTCATCCTTTACTCTCCCGCCTGTTCATCCCAAAGCTATAGCTAGAAAGGTGAAGGATTTTTTGGGGGAATTCAGCTATCTGATGTCTAACAAAAATATTTTCCTTTTGGTTGAACAAAATAAGAAGAAATGGGCGAAAGTTACAATCTTGCCTTCTATGAAATGAAACAAACAAACCATCTCCGGTAATTTATCAAGATAATAGTTCCATGAGCTTCTTTATTCGAAATTCCCTCTCTTCTCTCCAGTGTGAAAAGTAACTGCAATTAGTGGACGGAAAATTCTCTCCTGCTATATATATCTCTCTTTTTCAACTGAAGTTTGTACAGCACATTGGCTTCGCCCTTTAACTTTCATTTCATTCGCAGCAAACATTTCAATAAGAGTCACACTTGAAACTATGTATAAGTAGAAATGTTAGCCAAAACAGGAGAGCTAATAAAGGAGCAGCTAATTTGACGGAGGGGTCCTACACGCAGAATGCCAATTAAATTCGTCGTCGTTTCCAGGCACTGCTGGTGCATGCTCACAATGAACCAAATCGATATCCTACATCAATCTAGACTAACGCCGATCAGCAAGCAGGAAGAGTAAAAATTTAACAGTGATGGCGTCAGAACTCAGAACTACGGCCACGACAGAGAGCAAATACTGAAGCCCATACATATACCACCCCCAGCATCCATCCGAGCAATCAACTGACGCTAGCAAGCTAACAACCAGAAACCATTCCTACCAATCCCATTAGCGCGTACTAACTGGAGCACAGTCTACACTCTGAAGGCAACGAGCCGCGCGGCGCACGAGCGTCGAGTAACCGACGGGCATAGCCGGACGTGGGATGCGCGCGAAGGATCCCCGGCGACACGCCCGAGGGTGGCGCCGCGGCCCCCGCGCGAGATGCGATGCGACGCGGCTGGGCAAGCGAGACGACCAAGTAGTACGCACCTGGTAGGCGGAGGTGGCGACGCCGAAGAAGAAGCCGTCGGGGAAGTCGGCGCGGCTCACTTCCGCCTCGCGGCCCGTGCTCCCCATTCCCCGCGGCGGAGTGGTCTCGATTCGGTGCGCGCGTGGCTCGTGAGGCGTGGGCGAATTCGGAACAAGTGCGTTGGCGTTGCGGCGGAGTGGGGGTTGAGTTGAATAAATAGGCGAGAGCGCTGGAGAAGCCCACGTGAGCGGCCACGTTGGCCACGTCCCTCTCTGCCAATGGGGTCGCGGCACGCGAGCCGATATGTCGAGCCGATTTGGATCTGATTTCCTTGTCCGCGACGCCATGGCCCCATTTGTCCCCCCTCTCGCACGCCTGGATCTGATTTGATGGAGTATTAATTTGGCGTAATATTAATATTATTATAATCTTAACAAAAAAAATTATACGATTCTACTCGATTCTAATGATTTATTATAAATAATTATTTGCACATATCCTTTTATTGTAAATTTTTACTTTTTATTTCTTTATGTCTATTATAATTTGCATAAACATGAAATGATCTTCCTTGTGCACTACATTTTGGTAAACAAAAGTTCTAAAAGTATAGTTTTTAAAATATAGATATATTAAAAAGAAAAGGTAGATTTTAAAAAAAATTGTTTCTTTCATATAATCAAATATGATATTAGATTCTAACATCGATCCTCCCATTTGCGATCATATTGACAACCCTTCCATCCAATTTAGAATCGCGATGACGACCGTGGATGCGTCTTACTAGTGGAACCTAACATACCAAGTCTTACTAAGCTACACCTAACTTCGAATAGAAAACATATTTGCAACCGTCCATCTGTCCGTCCATAAAAGAACGACAACACTACTTCGAATAGAAAACATGCACACAATTTGCAACCGTCCATCTGTCCTGCCGTCTCCATAAAAGAAGGTGAATGACCGGCAAAGCCTCCATTATAGAAACTTATGCAATACTTCAGCTTATCTCCGAAAAAAAAGCAACCAATAACGTTCCAACAGGAAGTGAAGATATTAAGAAGCGATCTTCATCGTCCGATCAAAATTTAAGGGTCGATGATGATAGCTACAGTGTGTTATGCTACAGTTGAATTATTGTAGTAAATATTTACTTTTGCTGTAGTACTTACTACAGTACCACTACATAATGTTATTGGCATACTTACAAAATACTGTTTGCACGGTGATCCTCTACAGTAAGATGGAGAATCTGAATCCGCTCCGAGAATCCTCTTACGTGTCCAATCGCACTCGGAAAGATGAAGTTCGCGTCAAATGGAAAATAGAAATACGACAGTAGCTTGAACTCGGATCTGATTATGATCATCACCATGAATGGTCACTGTCTATTCCAATAGTATAACTCCATTTTTAGCTTTGCCTTAGAAAAGACGAACGAGACCATGCATGGATCACGCCGTGATTTCTTTTTGGTGCATAGCAATTGAATACGTTATCGCACTAATATTTTTTCATGTGCACCTTGTGGCTGCTTCCACCAGCAGCGTGCTCACAGATATCAATTGACAGCATAACAGCAGCAGCAAAAATGCAGCTAGATGCAGTTCTTGACGAAGTCAGTCAATAGTCATTTTTCTTATCCATTAAAACAGCTGATTTTTTAAGAGGTAAGCGATAGAGGCTGAAAGACTAGCTGAAAACTCTAAAATGGCATGATAGCTGTGGTTTGGCATGATAGAGGCTGAAAGACTGGCTGAAAGCGACAGAGGCTGACAGACTAGCTGAAAGTTCTGCCAAATTCAATTACGAATGTGGTTTGGCATTTTTCAGCGGAGGTCATCCAACAGATGCAGATCCACTGAAAGAAATGGCAAGCATAAACTAGAATGACCTAGCTACAATGGATTAGAAGAAAGTTTTCGGTAGTCCCAGCTAGATCAGTACCGACTAGAGATTTGGCAAAAATTTCGAGTAGAGATTGCCAATACAAAGCAGTATAAATCAAGGTTTATCCTGAAAGTGACATGTGAGTTCCTCCATTACTCTTTATACCACAACTAGAGAAGTTGTCAGGCTCTTGCTTCCAGGCTTCGAGCTAGTAACAAACTGACCAAATACAAGATCAAACTAATGCAAACGCATGCTGCGTGCTTGCTCCCATCGTATGGACTTACCACTCACCAGAATATGCCAACACCATGCCAACTACAAGTAAATAAATTACTAAACAGTATTCAACAAATAATGTGTGCCTAGTGACAATTGACCACAATACAACAATATGTTAGCAAAGGAGCTAGGACGAGACAATTTTGCAACAGATCAACTGCATGACGGATGATAAACGAGAGTGAGCAATCACGAGTCCTAATTGTGGTTTGAGCTCAAGGCATTATAGCATGGGTTCCATATATGGTATAGGACCAACTACTGCTCGGCGGCCAGCAATAACTCCCAGTAGGTTATCGGTGCTGATCACTCCAGTTTTGGGCCTCTTGGGACAGGCGTTCTCATTAGGCATCTTTGCAGCTAGCAACAGTCAGAAGCAACAGTTTTCGGTTGTTCCCAGAGAGACTGAGAAGACGCAACATTTTTAACATTTTCTGTTTTCTAAAAGAACAGTCCTGAATGATGTGTTTAAAACCAAAAACTTCAGAAACTGCCTAGTTTTCAATAAACAATCATGTCTCACAAATGTAAAGAGCATCTACTCCTAAATGGACATAACCCAGCTGATTATTAAAAATCGGTTTAGTTTGATGTTTCGTTTATCACTTACCACTAGCTGCTAGCCGCAGGGAATTGAACCTTGCTCTAAGTAAAAATTCAAGGGTATGGCTCACTAAGCTAATGCAGTAAGTAATGCCATAGAATACAAACCTGGCAGGCACTAAATCTTTGAGACATGCAAGGGCAATGTTCTGTGTCTTCAACATATCACAGACGAAAGAGAAACCAAATGAAATACTGAATTGTCTACACTAAACTCATCAAATAAACAAAAAAATCCAGTCATGCAATTGAATTATGCTTCGAATAGTGCACCTCAAAAGCCTTACCAGATTACTGCACACCAGGGATTAAAATCGGCGGTAACACGTAACCGCTACGCGGGTGGCGGATCCCAAATCGGCGGGTTTGCAAATTCAAATTTTGAATTTCGGATGGTTTTTAATCAAATTTGAGTGAATTTCGTCCGAATAAAACCCGGTTTGACCGGTAACCGGTCGGTTACCGGTACCGGCCAGGGAGCGGGAAATATGCCGGGAGCGGTTATGTGAACCCTGCTGCACACAATTAAAGACATCATCTAGATGGATTAAGTTATCAACAAATATACATTAAAAAATATTCTGTTGGCAGACCAAACTATGGTCATGTCCTTAAATCAGATACTGATGCCTACAAGTAAATAAATTGCACATTCACAATTTAATGCTGACATTCTGCTGTTTTACATAATAATTGCTTATAGGGAAGTTCATGGATATCAAGTACTACAGCACTAAGAGGCACGTGCTGCTGCATTGACATTTTCTCTTAACATGTCTGTATTCTCCTTTGGCAAGGCATGAGATCAGATGGAAAATGATATGTTGAAATTCTCTCAGTTCTAAAAAACAAGAAATTCTAGACCAAAACTAAACATTCTTCCCTGTCTGTCTAGCATTTATAATACAAATGCAAAATTATTGTGGCATCTAACAACAAACAGACAAGTACAAAAGATAGTGTTTCTCACAAGCTCACCAGAGATGCAAAGAGCAAAAAGAAAGCACTGCCCCAAAAAATGATTAGCAGCCTTGTCACTTCTAGCGTATCCTAGAGAAACTGTGCTTTTTGGCTGGCATTTGACTCCTCTTCCATTTCCAATTCCTTGACTGCTGCTATGAGGCTACGAGTAATGCCCTTGAGGCATAATCCACTGTCCTCCATTTCCTTCAGGAGCTTCTCAGCTGTTCTCCAGTCCATAGCCTTGAGACATAATGACTGGATAAGTTTGTTATACTCGTCCACATTTGGCTGCAACCCATCTTCCTTCATCTCCTTTAGGCACTCCAGGGCTTTCTCGAACTCCTCCATCTTGCAGTAACCACGAATTAGTATGTGATAAGTAACCCTGCTTAGTTTTGGGTGAATCTTCTTAGCTTCACGAAGTAGAGCATGGGCTTCATCAATCATGCCTCCTTTTGTGTAGCCACTCATGATCACACTGTATGTATAAATATCAGGGCGGAGCCCTCGGCTCTCCATTACTCTCATCAAACCCTTTGCATCCTCCATTTCTCCCGATCTTGACAATGATGTGATGACAAAGTTGAACACTGCACTACCAGGAGCTGGTCCAAGATTTACCATCCTCATCAACAATTTCTTTGCATCCTTCACATTGTTTGTCCTGCACAAACCATGTATAACCACAGCAAAGGACTTGCCTGCGTGCTTAAGAGACTCCCCTTGGTACTCTTCCAGAAGCTCCAGAGCCGTACTGATGGTCTCATCATTCCTCGCCAAAGCACCGACAAGGAAATCCAAAGCCGATGTTGGAACCTGAACCTTCTTCTCCTTCACTGCTAGGTAAACTGAATGTGCCTCCTTCACCTTCTTCCCCTTGCAAAAGAACGTCACAATCTCACCGACCTTCGCCCCATCGGGGAAACACCCAGCGCCAATCATCTTCTCACACACCCCATGCTGCACCAACCATAGACTTCTTTCCAGCTGCTTGAATCACCAGGTAATAACTGTCGCCATCCGGAGTACAGCCGAACTCACTGAACATGTCAAGCACCTCTAGCGCTGCCCTCGACTTCGCGAGCTTCCAAAACATTACTATCACTTTATTCAACACTTGAGTGCTCACTGATCCTGGCACATTGCCCATTTCCTTAACCAAATCCCACAGCAAGTACGCATCCATCTTGTCGATCTCATCGGAATCAGCAATCTTGCTAGCGACAATCTCAAGATTGGCAAGGCTCTTGGCAGCGGGGTTGTTCTTCGCTGCAGACTTGAACAAAAGGAGTAGCTTTTTACCGGAGCAGTTCTCGGCAGAGAGGAGGACGGCGTTGAGGAGCGGCTCGGTAAAGTCCACGACCATGTCGGCCAGGGCGGAGGGGATCTGGTCCTCCGGAGTGGAATCCACGACCGCGCGGACGCGAGCGACCTCCTCATCGTCGGCTACAGTATCGGCGGCGGAGGAGGAGGCGAAGATGTCGTCGGCTTCGCCGGCGTCCTCCTCCCAGAGCGAGGCCAGGTTTTCCTCGCCGTACTCGGTGGGATCAGCCGAGGCGGATGCGGCGGAGGAGGAGGAGGCATCCGGGAGGGGCTCCGGGGAGGAGGAGAGAAAGCGGGAGAGAGGGCGTGGGGGTGGGACTCGGGTTAAGGTTCGAACTGGAGATGATGGCGGCGGTGGAGGCGACTTGGGGATGGAGGAGCGGAGGAGGAGGAGAGCACGAGCTCGCGAACGCCACATCGTCGTCGTCCTCGGCGGCGGCGGCGAGGTGTTGTGGTGGTTGATTTGTGTGGAGTAGAGGGGGAGGGAGACGGAAACGGTTTCTTTCTAGGGTTTAAGGCCTCGATGGGCTATTGGCCTGGGCCTGATAATCTCCATTTTGTTAGACCATCGTGGCATCGCGTACTATTAATTGATGTATTGATGGCCCTGAAACTTATTTGGAAAAAAAAGAAAAGAAATATTACTAGTTGATAGAATCATAGTAGTAGTAAATTTTGTTTGCTCTTTCATACGAGTTTTCTGTTTGAGCAAAAATAGTCGCGCAATCTGATGAATTATCTGCTTCATTCCAGAATCCGAATACGAAAGTGAATCTAAAACCTTGCTGCATAGTACATTGAGTATTTCCCTGCTGCAAGTAAAATATGTTTCTAATGGACTCTTGAACTCCCCGAGTACAAAAGGAAAATAAATTTATAGAACCTAACTCACTTGTTTAGTTTGAAGAATGGAATAAGTTAGTTCATCATCTCATCCCTCGTAAACACAAACATAGTACAAAATGAAGATGAAGATGGTGTCATCCTATCAAATTGATGGAATGATTTCACGACGAATCAATCTATCCTAGATAAAGTGATACCTCAAAACCAAAACACCCCAAAAGCAGATGAGGATTTTATTTCCTTTGAGGAAGGAGCGAGACAAGGTTTGAGATACATGCTGTAAGGCATAACAGAATTTCAGAATGAGTTTGAGCATTTCCAGGATCTAGTGCCCATTCAACTCAACAGGCATCTCTGCAGTCTGCACTTTGGCTTTTCTTAAAGCTGGGCAGTGTCTTCTGTCTATTCAACTCAACAGGCTACATGTCAAAGAAATAAAAGATACGCAGATCCTTCAGAAAATGCATTGCGTAGATTTGGAACACGCAAATCAATCTCCATACTTCCATAGTCCACACACATCTGAAGGTGTCTACGCAGTAACCTCAGCTTTGGCATTCTTAGCATCTTCATCTTTTGTTGATGCCGCCGCTGCTCTGTCCTGCTCTTTCTTCTGCGCCCTTACCAGTGCACGTCTTGCCCGGGGACGCATCTCGCGTACTTGGCGTGGTGGCATCACAAAAGGTTCAAGAGGTTGATCATGAAATGGATGCTCACCTCCAGAAAATATCCTCAATTTGCGATCCCTATCCTGGAGGATGAAAACAGTAGATGTTAAATGGCAATACTATACCAAGGCCCTTCAACAATTTGCAAAAAAAAAGGAAGAATATGGATTTTTGTCCAAGTACTTGATTATACCAGAGTGGCAAGGAGAAAAGGATTTTATTTCTAAGATAGTACAAATTTCTAAAACATATAACAAGGATAGACCATGACCCATAGGTATACAGCTTCATAAGCAATATCAGCCACTTGTAACAACACGAAAGACAAAGATGGACGGATTTTATGATATGTCATCGGATTTGCTCTTCAATATACACAGCTCTGGCTTAACATCTCAAAAAAAATCCACAACTAATTACAGCACCACATTAACAAATTCTGACAGATCCAAAGGCAGATCGATTAACTTCAGAAATGCATCGCACAAAATTAATTAAGCCAGAAGTTGCAGTGTACATACAAATAAACTTCACTCATGGATTTTGCTTATAGAGTATGGACTGGTATCTCATGGCTCAACGAATAATAAGAAAATTAGCATTATCACTTGTTCATCAATGCAAGATAAAAGTGCCTAGTCTATAATAATATAATTGTTATCACTACAGTTAATATATATAAGCATCAATGTGAATATGCATACAGCAATCTACATTGTAGATTATGTAGATAAATCAACAGCAAATAAAGCTAGCATCAAGTCTTCAACCAGAAAAGGAATGAACTTGTGACCAATCCTAAATTACAGAAACAAGGAGAAATGAAGTTTCACTTACATCACGCAATCTATTGCGGGGAAGCATGCGTAGGACAGCTTTGCGAATCACTTCAGTTGGGTCCTTTTCCATCTGGTCCTTAAGCCTTCTTTCCTTCAGATGGCCAACATACCTATCGAAAAAATGCACATTACAAAAGAAAATTAATAATAATACCAAATAAGGAATCCAACAGTATTTGCTAGAAATTTACTAACCCCGTGTGCCAGTAGTAAATTTTATCAGTCATTTTTCTTCCTGTAACACTGATATCTTTTGCATTAAGTACGATGCACATGTCTCCATTTTCCACATGTGGTGCATAGGTTGGCTTGTCCTTGCCTTGAAGCACAACAGCTATTTGGGATGCCAACCGTCCAAGCACCTAGCACATAGACAGTAGCTTACTGCATAACCATTTCCCTGATTACATACATCCACACAATTGAAACCAGCAGAAGAATTCTGACCTGGCCCTTTGCATCAAAAACACGCCATCGCAACCCCTCTAAACTGATTCTTCTCAAACCTGCAAGTGCTTTCTGCATAGTTCAAAAAGGAAACAACTTTCAGTGTCAGTACTTCACATATAGCTAGTGCAGGTTGAAAAACAATGTTCATGTAGTTCAACAACAACAACAACGACAAAGCTTTTGGTCTCAAACAAGTTCGGATAGGCTAGGAATGAAATCCCCTCAAGGTCAAAGAGATAAGAGCCTTGCAAATAAAATAATAATAATAATAATGATGATGATAAAAAAAAAACCCTACAAGGCTAAAACCCTAAGCCGTACATCCTGCCATCGGAGCCGAGAGCCTAAAACACCGTCCCTAAACCTTCTTATGATTCTGGTACGTGGATCGTTAACTTCCATGCGCTCCTATCCGAAGCTAATTCTTTAGCTACATTCCAATCCCTCAAATCTCTTTTAACTACTTCCTCCCATATTAGTCTTGGTCGACATCTGTCTCTTCTTACGTTTTCAGTACCAGTGCCTCAGAAGGCCTTCATTGGAGATGTCCAAACCATCTCAAGCGATGTTGGACAAGTTTCTCTTCAATTGGTGCTACCCCCACCCTATCACGTGTATCCTCATTGCGGATTCGATCTCACCTTGTGTGGCCACATATCCACCGCAGCATCCTCATCTCCGCTGCGTTCATGTAGTTCAAACTTAAGAAAACAAACTATAGGCTGGATGCAGAAAAGATTCCTTTTTAGGGGGGAACAAAGAGATGCTGGGTTCTTTCACTCGATGCAATATGACCACAGATAACAAACCGTTGTCCAAAAATTATATAAAATTTTATTGTCACAATTGTAAAATAATCAGAAAGAACAACTTAACTTTGCACCATTCCATCACCATGTCACTAAATATGCTATGCGGATTCAGTGGCGGGATGAGTACACTAACACTAATCACAAAATCGCCTAGCAAAGGCAGCTCAATATGCATAGATCTAACTGTCGTCAATGTCCCATTTCATCCCTCACCGCACCATAAACCATAGTTTATTCACACAAATGACAAATCTAGAATTTCACAACCCAGGATACATAGTAGAAAACTAAGAAAATTAGTTCTTCGTAGACGTGGCAATGAACGGATGTGGGTTGTACCTCCCAAAAAGATCAATCTATATTCAACCAACACAAAAGTATGTGCAATCAACCAAACCAATCAGCAATCATGTACAGTCCAAATTGATCCATGATCCATATCCAGGAGTGTTTGGACTCTTGACTGCTACTAACTGAATCTACCATGTAGGCATGGACTACAAATGTGCCCGAAGCCAAACAGCCGGTCCACCTGACCACCGGTATCCCACTAGCCTCACGCCCCTGAAAGCCAGTCTCCTCGAAGCCACTCGCTCGAGGATCAGACTACCCGGGTCAGTGTACACCGCCGACAGCCGAGTCACACGAACCTCGCACTGTTGACTGCAGGAGTCCATCCGTCAACATTACGAACACCCTCGGTTACCAGGCTCCCTCCCACCGCGCGCCACCAACGACCCCCTCTCTCACCGCCCGGGCTCTGCTTCCGAGGGCGCGTTCACAAGTACCTGACGTCGCAGGATACCTCGCCCACGCCGCCGCCGCCGTCGATTCAGGTTTCGTTAGGTTTTCAGCGTCGGGCGAAATGTGGAAGAGGAGGACCGCGTGGCTTTCGGGAATCTGAGTACTATTAAAGAGAGACACGTAACTCACCTTCAGGTTGCCGGTGAAGGCCGGCGGTGCCGCAGCCATGTCAAGTCGCCGTGGTGGTCTGGTTGCCGGAGGCGGCGGCGGCGGGAGTAGAGATGCGGCCGAAGCGAGCAGCGGACGGGGTCGTCGTGTCGTGTGCGCCTCTTGCTTCCCCCCAGGGTTTAAGGGCCTTAATAGGCCCATTTCATTTACCTGGGCCGGTAGTCATAACTTGGGCCGAATTTAGCCAGCATTGTTCTTTGTTATTTCCTCTTTTTTTAGGGGGGGGGGTCCTTTTATTTGCCTTTTGAAATTCAGTTCGTTCTTGCAGAATAAAAGGATATCCAACTCGTTTGAACAATGTGCTTTGATCGGTCTCTCGTACTTACGGGTTGTTTGGCATGACTGTAGCTTTTCTAAAAATAGTTTTCGACTAGGCAGAAAAGCTGAATAGCTGAGTCGAAGACATTTGGTGTTTGGGTATGGCTTTTAGGTAGGTGGCTGGAGCTTCTGACTTGAAAAATACATGAAATGCCTCTGAGGCAAATGATGACTTGTTTGATGTCATTTAATGACAATTGACGGCAATTAACTACAACTAACGATAATTAACGACAATTGATGGCACTTTACACAATTGCGACAATTCGTACGCAAGTAAATCTTAACGACAATTAACGATAATTAATACAATTGATGACAATTAACGACAAATTGCACAAAGTAAATCTTCACAACGATTAACACAATTGACGACAATTAATCTAATTCCATGATTACACAAGTATTCAATTCAATGATTACATAAATAATTTATCTGTATAAGAAAAAAAAAAGGAAAATGAACAATTTAAAAGAAAAATAAGTTGGCGCGACGTCGGGGGGGAGGGCGGTGGCGTCGGCGTCGGCGGGAGGGGGAGGAGGAGGGTGGTGGCCACTGATGGAGGAGGAGGGAGAAGGGGCGACAGCGGCGGGAGAAGAAGGGAGGAGGAGGGTAGCCAGGGCGGCGGCGCCGGCGCGGGAGGAGGAAGGGCGGCGGCGCAGAGAAGGAGGGAGGAGGAGGGGCGACGGGCCGGCGTGGGAGGGGGAGGGGCGGCGACACGGGAGGAGGAGGGAGGAAGGGCACGTCGAGGAGGGAGGAAGGAGCGGGCGGGCGGAGGCACGAGCATGGCTAGGGTTAGGGTTTTTGGCGGTGGAGGAGAAGGGGAATTTGGGGGGTTTTGTTCATGGCAAGGGTTAGAGGCAAACTCGAAAGTCCATTCCACCGAATCCGCAGGAAACAGCCTCTGAACGGCTTCCGCACGTTGTAAACCGGTTCCGGCTTCAGAAAAAGCGGCTGAGTAAAGACATCTGTTTGGAACGACTTCCGGTTTTTCTGAACGAAAAGGTGAAACGAAGGAGTTCTAAACATGAAATTTGTGACTTGCTGCTGTCAGAATGGTATAACTTGTGGACGCAATGCATGTAGATTTCTGCACCCTCCATGGAAGTAAACAAAACCCAAAGATGAGGGAGTGCTTGTATGCTTCACGGGCAAAGCAAGCCATCTGCAAGGCTACTATTCCAGACACAGGCGCTAACTGATGCGATAATAATAAGTTAATCAAAGTCAATTACCTGGCATGTTTGCAAGCTACTCAATCAACCCATAATTATTGCAAGTTGCAATCTTGCAGGCAGAGCGGATAGGTAAATAGTATACATAGGTAGATCCGGACACGCACGCCAAGAAGATGCATGCGCGATGGGAATGGAGACGCGGCGCAGGAAGCAGCTCCTCCTCTCGCTCTCCTTCCTCTGCCTCGCCGTGCTGCTCTCCGCTGCGGCGTCGCCGGCGCCGGCGGGGAGGAAGCGGCGGTGGGCCGGGTTCGACTACTACGTGCTGGCGCTGCAGTGGCCGGGCACCGTCTGCCGCCAGACCAACCAATGCTGCAGCTCCAACGGCTGCTGCCGGTCGCATTCCTCACCCCTCGCTTAAGCGCTTTCTTTCGCATTGTCGCTGGAATTTGTTCTGAGAGAAGCTCATTTAGTTTCCCTTTGCATTCTGCAGCTCCAAGCCTCTCAAATGGTTCACAATTCGTAAGTTTACCATTCCTAATTTGGATGTTGATATCAATTATATGATTCTTCATGCTTGTAGTTCATATCAATGCTCGAATTTTCCATGTATTAGTCCTCCAAGTAGTGGATGCTTTGAAATTTCTAAGCAGTAATAGTGAAAAACTTACAAGCCGTATATTTGTTTGCTTGAATGCACATATAGGTGATATGCTTCCATTGCAATTGTACATTTGTACCCCCAATAAAGATCAAATTAAAGTTTAGAGCTAGTCACATACACATTTGACAATCACGTATGTTTGCAGAAGAGTTGCACGTTACTACCAAGAATTTAGGTTTAGACAAGTGCATCACTTGAGATGCTGATCATCAATTCAATTTCTTTACTTGGGCAGATGGGCTCTGGCCACAGTATAACTATGGGGGGTGGCCATCATGCTGCAGACCCACCACATTTAACATCAATAAGGTACCGACGTCATAACTTCTGTCTAGGATGAGATGTGCTCATTTTTTTACCCTTCCTTCTGAAATACTGCAAGTACACCATGTCAATGTGCTTTTACATCAAGTTTTACTTGCCCCAGATCTCAATGTTGATAACGATACTTGAGAAGTACTGGCCGTCCTTGTACTGCGGCTCTTCTTCGACCTGCTTTGGTGGAAAGGGAACGTTTTGGGATCATGAGGTAGTGATTGGTGTCTTAACTTTTGAGATTTGATCAAGGGAAACTGCTCACAGGTTTTCTTTTGTTTTTGTGCATGTGCTGATGTTTTAACCAACCTTCCCAGTGGGGTATGTGATTTCTGAACTTATTGACACAAATACAGTTCTGCTCCGCAATGGTGATCTTTTCATCATTTATGAATACTTGTACATAGAATTGTTATTCCATCAAGTGATCCCATTATGATCCCCCTTACAAAATAATCATATCCTCCACTGAATTTGCTGTTCTTGCATACTGAACACGAAAAGCTAAACTCGCGTTTTCTGTTGTTTCAAAATATACAGTTGTATTCATAATTTCATATACCATGAATAATTCAGACCTCAGATCACTGGAGAGCTAATGTCTATACTATGCAGTATACATAGCATGGTATGTGTTTATCCTTAACTCTATACACCAGGTAATAACAATTTTGACTGCTCTATGTTTTTTTACATATGTCCTAATCTAGGTCACAAATAGATTTGAAGCTACATGAAAAGGTTTATCTCTAATTTGGAGACATAATCTCAACCAAGTCTCCTAGTAACAACCTTAAATGTGCCAGATGATGCAGTTTCATTGCACATCATCTGTATCTAACATTCTACTCTCTCTCTCTCTCTCTCTCTCTCTCTCTCTGGGCAGAAACTCATGGAACATGTGGTTACCCTGAAATACAGGATGAATACGACTACTTCTCTACAGCACTTTACCTTCACAGCAAATATAATGTTACGGTTAGTACTGAGTATTTGGCTTGCCATGATATCATTCTGTGAAGCAATGAATAATCATCCCTCGCCTCAACATGATATTTCTCTTCGCACAAGGTATTTGGGAATTGACATTGTAACATTTTGTCGACGCTTTAATACAGTTTTCACTCTGGTCTTGCAGAAAGCTCTGAGAAAAGCACACGTTTATCCTAGAAGTGGCAGAAAATACTCAGTCGGGCATATCGTCGCTGCTATTGAATATGCTTTTGGGGCAATGCCATCTCTTGTTTGTAAAAACGGCTCAGTTCAAGAACTGAGGCTCTGCTTCCACAAGGATTATCAGGTAATTTATGTTAGTCATGTTCGCAAGTGCAGCGCATTGCAGCTGATATTCATAGTTCCGGAAAAGCCTGCTATTCAAACATTATCTGATGTTGTTCCGAAACGCTGGTTGTAATGTTAAATAGATATTACGATGCCATCATTTTCTTGCAGCCAAAGACATTCAGATTAAGGTAAACCAGTTAAAGCAGGAAACTTATCCTAGTAAAGTGGTTTTGGAAGAGCCTAACTTCCTTCCGGTCACAGTAGGCTTTAATTACTGCAAAAACCAAGAAAACCCTAAACATAAATGTTGAGATAGAAATGAATGTACCAGCTCTCTAAAATCCTTCGACTTACATTTACTATGTGGCTTTTGTTTCTAACATCCACGGTCAAGTGCAGATTTTTCAAATCACGTGCCATATTTCTGATGGTTCTAAGTACGCATCTCTTTGCAGCCCCGTGATTGCACATTGGAGGCTGACAATACATTTAGCAGAAGAAGTCATTGCCCTCACTATGTCACTTTTCCGTCATATAAACCTTATAGTAAGTTCTCTTTTTCCCTGTTACTGTAGCTACTATCGTTGACTAAAATGACTACCGAGTACATGAAATAGAAAGTTAGAAACCATACTTGTCAGCTTCTCCTTGGTTATGAAGATAGGATTGCTCAAATAATTCGCTTATGCCTACCGATTTTAATATTGTCGTCTGGAGAAATACTACTTTTCTTGTACTAATTCATCATTCTGATTGCAATTACAGCGTTGGTTAATGCTACGGAGGGAACCAGTAACCAAGTTAATGATGAGCCACAGGCGTATGAGTAGAGCTCAGAGAGAGTGTTTACACGGCCCTGATGAGCCTGATGGCTGAGGTGTACAGAGCGACGCCATGCCGCACAAAATTGTAAGGCATTCATTAGTTCCAGGATCTGTAAATCTTGTGCATTCTCGAATGATAGACCATTGGGAACATAGAGCAATGCCAATAACGATAGGCCATTTGGGAATTTCATATGAATACCTGCGATTCTCTATGTCTGCAATGTTGAGGATTGCCTATCCTCTCCTCCGAATCAGAACAGTCCAAGAACGGTTAATTTCAGATGTTTACCACTGCTAACTGCTAAGTTATAGTACAGTCTTTCTCCTCCCCAAATTGCCTGGGCTGAATATATATACTTGCCGGCTATCGGAAAGAAATTGATCCTAATTCGGTTCGAGAGAGAGAGAGAGAATGCTCCTAATAAAAAATGGACGTTGCACTCTTGTAAGTGATATTTATCAGTATAACCATTGTGTACATCTGAAGATCACATCACAGCATCACTTGCCCCAGTCAGTAGCAGCCTGGTCTGAATTGTGAGTGCCCTGACCTGCACCCCTACCTTGGTCTTGTGCTGGCCTAGCCATCCTGGACAACTGAAGTCTACAACTGATTATATAAAATACAACTGATTATATAAAATCTTATAGCACAAATTGTTGACAAGCTATGAAAAATCTACTGATTGTAAGATAATGCATCTTCCAATCATGAAGAAAATTACTTTAGCATAATCAAAGTAAGCATAATATATTTTATTTCAGTTGTTATTTTTCCAACATCAAAATCAAAGTTCAGGTTTGCATGGGGTGGCAAAAGGTGCAGTAAAATTAGTTTATCAGCTCATCCGGTCGTGACGAAGCTGAATACTGGATGCATCACCTGCACTCAACGGGGAGTTCGGGTCCCCCAGAACAGCGGTCACGACGGTGTCATTGGCGGTGCTGGTAGGGCGGCCTCCCTTCCTTCGGCGGCCCGCCCTTGCGCGATGATCGCGAGCTGGGGCGGGGCCGCGGGAGCCGCTACTGCTGGTTGTCGGAGACTCAACATCTCCTAGCGGAGGTCCGCTTATCTTTTTGCAGGGCCTCGTATGCCTCCTGGGCTACGGCCGCGACGACGGGCAGAGGTGGGCCCACTTGGTGGTTCTCGGGAAGGGACGCTTCGGTGAACCGGGTGTCTCTCTCGACGATATCTTCGTGCATAGAGTTATTGGCTTCCTCCTCCGCAGCTTCAGAGACGGTCGCCGCCGCAGCTGAGGTCCTACTTCGCTTGGGCCTCGGGGTGCTCGGAGTAGCTACCGCCGCGATCGCTTCGGCCATGGAGGCTTTGGGTACATTCTTCTTCCGAGGGGCCATGTCCGGGGCCTGGTTTGTTCCAGGAACGCTTCGTGACTCTCCTGCCGCTCCCCACAGATGGCACTAATTGTCGTAGCCACAGAACTAAACAGTAAAAAAAGAGGGACCCCGGTTGCCTTGTGGACGACGCGAAGGGAACCAGGGGATCCTCAAGAGAGGGGGGCGATGTCAAGAGAGAAGTTAGTATTTTTTTTATTGCCTTGCAAAAAAGTCCTCCCAAATTACATGGGGAGGTAGCTATTTATAGCCTTCCAACCAGGGTACATGAGATTACGATTCTACCCCTAAAAAGAACCTATGCTCGTAAGAGTTACAGGGGCTTTTCCTTCCCCTACATGTACCCTTCGGTCCATGGTGGATCCTCCTGGTCTTGGCCCATCCGAATTGTACGCCCAGTCCACCGGTGCTTCTCCCCCCCTCGCATCGTGCAAGGTGCCTCTAGACCGAAGGGCCCTATACGCCCTTCGATACATGCAAGGTAGCCCCGAGCAGGGACCCCACAGGCCCTCCTCACTCCTGGACACATGGTGGTTCTCCTGGCGGCACTGTCCTTGGCAGACTTCCTGTGCCCTTCAGTCCTCCGAAGGCATACCTGGGAGCCTTCGGCCCAGCCCCCTCGGGGGCCTTCTTGTGGCCCTTACGCACCCTTCGACAGCCACCCAAGGTATACTTGGTACCCTTCGAGGGCCCCTATTCGTGCCTTCGGCCGGGCCCCCTCATGTGCCTTTTTGGGGTCTTTGTTAGGTCGTTGGGCCCGGTGGGCTACTCCTACGACAAACGACAATTAATGATATTTAACGAGAATTACCGTAATTGACTGCAATTAACGACGGTTACTGCAATTAACACAATTGATCGCATTCGACGACAATTAACGCAACAGATCGCAATTAATGCAATTGATCGCATTCGGCGTAATTATCGACAATTATTACATAAATATATATATAAACAATTATTATAATAAAAATATTACATAAATAATTACGACAAACAATTATTATAATTAATTAAATTACAACAGAAAAATAAAAAAGCAGCGTCTAGGGATGCGGGTCGGCGACGCCGATGGGCGATGGTTGCAGCTGCGGCTGTGGTGGGAGGGGGAGAGGATGAGGACAGCGACACTGCCTCGGGGGAGGAGGAGGGCGACGGAGGTGGAGGCGGCGGCATCGGAGGAGGAGGAGGATGGCGGCCACGACTCGGGGGAGGAGGAGGGAGGACGACGACGAAGGAGGAGGACGGCGGTGCGAGAGAGAGGAGGAGGGCAGCTTCGAGGAGAAGGGGCGCGGCGGTGCGGGAGAGAGGAGGAGGGCGGCTTTGAGGAGAAGGGCGGGCTGGGGCTGGGACGACGCTAGGGCTAGGGTTTAGGCGAGGGAGGAGGTGGGAGGTGGGTTTTGTTCCGTGGCAAACACGAGTAATTTCCTCTCAACTTTAGAGACAAAGTTGGAATAGGGTTGCGAGAAGCCGTAGGCGGCTTCCGGCTTCCACGCGTTATAACGGTTTCCGGCTTCGGAGAAAAAGCAAGGCGCCAAACACACGCCCAAATAGTCCTCCTAGAATACTCCCAATTTGTGGCGGCTAAAGCTTTCTACAGATTAGTGATTTAGAATGCACCTTGTAGGATTGTAGCTTCAACACCGACTTATGCGCATGCACCACACACACGCCGCCGAACACCTTGGTGTGGAGGCCGCAGTCCCCTCGTTGTCGAGGCTGTCCTCCGTGCAGCCTGCAGCGCCCGAGTTGTCGAGACCGCCGTGCAGTCGATCGGGGGGGAAAAAAGGGAACGAGAAGCGGTGGAACGGAGGTAGCTAGGGCTTGGTGTTTTCCATTCTTTCCTTGGGTGTCATCCCGTGTGCTCATGGGACGTAAAGCCCACAATGGGACGTTGCCGTTGATGCCGGCCCAAGGGAGGCTAACAACGGAGTATATTCCAAAAAGGAAACCAAATTATTCTCCGGTTGCTTCGTCCTGCAGGGCTCTTATCTTCAACTTGCAATTATCTACTTTGTTTTGTGCATTTTAATTAATTAAATATGATTACGCCTACCAGTAGTTTTTTTTTAAAAAAAAAATTGAACGGCAGAGAGAATCAACAGTTTCTATTCTGAAAGAAAAAAAACATAGACGGAAGGAAGATTGGTCCCTGATATGACGGCGCGGGCCCCACTTGCCTGTGACACGAGCGAAGCCAATAATAGCATCCCCTTGCCTAGTCGCCGTACGACTTTATGGTACTAAGCTGCTCGTCCTAACCAACCAAGGAAAGGGCGAGACGCCGGAACGGAGGCAATGGCGACGAGGAAGGCGGGCGCCGGCTCCGGCGCCGCCGCGCCGTATCTGCTGGTGATCTGGGTGCTGGTCGCGGCCGATCTGTTCGGCACAGGGTTCGCCCTGGCGCCCGTGGCCGTGGGCAGGAAGCAGCGCGAGTTCGACTACTTCGCGCTGGCGCTGCAGTGGCCGGGCACCATCTGCTCCACCACCCGCCACTGCTGCGCCATCAACGGATGCTGCCGGTACGTGCGCCGTCCTCCTTGCCCCCTTGTTTCCCCCACCATCTCGTGATCCTCCCGTGGTCTCCTTCCACCGCCGGACGAACGCGCTCGTTCGGTCGGTTTGGGTGGGATTTTCGCGCACGCGCCCTCCAAAGATTTTATTTTATTTTTAGCGCGCGTCCTCATGCCATTCCTCTTCTTGTTCCGCGTGCAGCTCGGAGCCTCTCCACACGTTCACGATCCGTAAGTGCACAGCACAGCGCATCTGCTTTCTTGGTTCAATTCCTGATCGATGTGAATTCCTGACCGATGTGGTTCAACTTCTGTTGCCGGAGCAGACGGGCTATGGCCGGACTACGATGACGGCACCTGGCCGTCGTGCTGCCGCCACACCAACTTCGACATGGACAAGGTGCGTGCTAGCTGCAGAGCTTAGCTCTGGTTTAATCCAGTCACGTTTAATTCCGTAGAGGAGGCAAGAGAGGTGCTGCTGTTCTTTTGTTCTGACCGTGTTGATGGTTTCATCATCGTCGATTTGGTGTAGATATTGCCCCTGAAGCCGAAGCTTGACATGTACTGGCCGTCCCTGTACTGCTCACTCTCATCCACTTGCTTCAGTGGCAAGGGGCCCTTCTGGGCTCATGAGGTATACTAGTATCAGAGCTGATGGATTGAACTCTTAAATGTACTCCTCAGTTGGAATTGTAACTAACCTTTTTGTGCTGCTTCCTTGCTTGTTGTGTGGTATAATGGCATTGGCATGTGCTGCTCCATGATTCGTCGCTTACCTTTAGTGGGGTAATGTTCTTCAATTCACTCTACCTTATGAAATGAACTTTTGTTATAAGTGAGAATTTAATAGGTTTGCTCTATTTGTTCAAACATCGGCAAGCATTGCATGATGCATAACATGAAGTTCACATTCACTCTGCACCATTACTCAGCTTCAGTTTTTTTCCTTTTTTCAGAGAAGCATGGAACGTGCTCGTTCCCTGTTGTTCAGGATGAATTACAGTACTTCTCCACTGCCTTTGACCTCTACTTCGAATATAACGTTACGGTGAGCATCATTAGTTTTAGGGGTTCAACAATCAACTATCGCTGGAATCCGATTTTCAACCTTACTCCAAAACCATCTAAAACGCATTCTCGAACTCTTGAAACCATCCACTTTGTCCCCTTCCGCTCTTCCAACTCGGTTTCATGTGATGTGTCTACCACGTGTGTGCCACATCATCTAACAAATCATAAAATAAAAAAAAATGCAGAGAGAGAGAGAGGGGCAGAGAGAAGGGAGGCAGAGCAGAGGAGGGGAGAGCACGTGTGGGGTGTGCTTGTTGGCAGCGAGGGGGGTGTGAAGAGGGTCGGCGACCTCAAAATGGATTCCCGCGCGGGAGGATGCCAAGGGTAGCGACGTCGATGGCAACAGCGCCCGGACATGGGCCTACAGTGGTGTGCGGCGGCCGGACTTGGCGAAGGAGAAGTGGCAGCGATGCCAGAGGGAAAGAGGTAAGAAACAGAGGTTAGCATGGGTATGAGGGGAGTTGAGGAAGCTCGCCAAAGCAGACGGTGGAGGCCGAGATGTCCGGAGGCGACCTGGCGACGAGAGCTGAGGGCGGCGAGGCAAGCTCCACGGTGCGGTGGTGCTGAGGCAAAGGGCGGCCAAAATCAGAAGTTGGGGAAGGAAGAGTAAGATGAGGAGATGCAGAGGGAAGGAGGGATTGAAGAGAGGCTCACCGGGAAGCAGTGTTCCCCTAGGTGCTAGTCGGGCGGCAGATCAACGCCTAGCGCCTAATCACCTCCTAGGCAGGCCTAGGCGGGTGCCTAGGGGAACACGATTTGGGGAAGACGATGGCGCGATGAGCTTCGGATGGGGAAGAACAAACTGATTGAGGGAAACACTTACCTGAAACCTAAAACACGCTATGACGCGAGTGGTTTGGGAAGGAGATCACCGGCTTTGCCGGAACGGCGAGGCGGACGCGGCGACCGATGCGGCGTTGCGAGCTTGGCTTGGCCTAGGAAGAGAAGATGATGGGGGGAATGGAGAGGAGAGGTGGTGGGTGAGGCGATGGTGGTGTTGTGGCCACTTCTCCTTCCCCAAGTTCGGCCAGCGTACGGCGCGTGCTCTCCCCCTCCTTTGCTCTCCCCTCTGCTCTGCCTCGCTTCTCTTTGTCCCTCTCTCACCACGGTGGAGGCATGGAGAGACAGGGAGGAGGAGACGGTGGTGGTAGGCATGGAGATGGAGGGAGACAAGGAGGGAGGGGGGGAGGAGGTGGCGGTCGTCAGCTTGAGATAGAGGGGAGAGGGAGAGACAGAAAAAGGAGGAAGGGAGAGGGAGAGACAGAAAAAGGAGGAAGAAGGGAGAGAAGGACTGACATGTGGGACCTACCCTACCCAGCGAAAACCACCGCCATGTCAGCAAAAACCACCTCCACATCAGCGAAAACCGGGGGTGAGAAGGGCCGAAGGGTGAAAAAAGTACGGTTTTGAGAGTTGGAGGTTGCGTTTTAGAAGGTTTTGGAGTCGGAGGCTGAAAATTGAACTTAGGCAATAGTTGAGGACTTGAGGGTTGAAAAATGGACTTTTTCCTTAGTGTTAGCATGCCATTGATTTCTTCAGTAGGTTACAGCACCAACCTTTTCTGTTCCGAACTAGCTTTGTTTCCATGAAAAAAAGTACTTAGAACCATTAATATTGTAGTGTGTATGAATTTAACTCTTGTCAAACTGTTATAGAAATGCTGTCCTTTTTTCTATGATTAAAATGGATTGCAATTGCAGGAAATGCTGGCGAGTGGAGGTATCCATATTTCAAATGGTAAGGAATATGCACTGTGTGATGTCATCGATGCCATCAAACATGCTTTTGGGGCCTCACCGCAAATTGTTTGCAAGAAGGGCTCAATTCAAGAACTCAGATTATGCTTCACCAAAGATTTAAAGGTCAGCTCTCTTATTGTCCTTGCACAGGTCCGTGCAATTTGTGCCGTGATGAACTATAGATGTGATTACCACTAGGTACTGTTTTTAGACTTGTTACCACCAGGCACACGTTTTTAAATCTTTTTTTTCCCTACAGAACTGACTGTTGCAATTACATTTGCTAAAATTTGAAGCATTTGTCAAGCATGTTTCTAGATATATGCTCAGCTTAACTATCTCTAAATCCTGATAACCAAATAGTGGAAACAAAAAAAAAAGAATTGAAATGACTCAGTTGTGTCTGGAAAATGATGGTTTGTAAGCTGTTCAGCTTGCGTTTCTTCGTGTCTGACCTCGAGACCACTTTCTCCTATTGCGTCGTAAATAGGTGTTGCACAAATTTCACTATTGAATATTTTCTGAACTAGTTAAGCTATGTGAATTTGAAGTTGGAAATGTCTGCAAATGTTTTTTTTTGTCAAAATGCAGATTTCTGCATAATTCACACATTTCTCAATTCGCATGTCACTTATGTTGTACAATAATGCTGACCTCAATTTATGTTTCCAGCCTCGTGATTGCCTCACTACTTTTGCAATGAATGAAAGCTTATCAAAAAGAAGGCATTGCCCTCGATACGTCACCCTGCCAACATACGATCCCCTTGGTAAGTTTAGTCGCTCAAAGAAAACTTCTAAGTTTGTGTCATTGTTGTTTAACTCTTTGGTGCGGATTCTAATCCTGTTCTATGAAAATGATTATAGTACTTGCGAACTCTACTGGAGATATTTTCACACAAGTCAGCAACAATGAAGTGTATGCGTCTCTTTATACAGCCTAAGACACAACAATTACTGCAACCCGAGCATTGCAGGCTATGATGAAGCAGATATCTTCAGGACTCTGACTGCTTACAAGATACTTGCAATAGCCACTATGTGCTGGGTGAGCACTGAGATACAGGGAAATGGATCTCGAGTTTACTCAATTATTTGTAAATGAAAGCATTCCATGTCAGAACAACAGACTAACAGAGAGTATGATTATGTTCTGAAAATTTACGTACCTTATGCACTCTGGAAGCTTGGAAATAGAGAATGTATATACACATTCTGTGGCTGGGCAAGGCCGTTTGCTTTAAACATCTCTGGTGATGAATATTGTATAGATCCAGTACATGTATGTGTGCACAGTCCGTGTTGGTTAGGGTTAAGACGTCATATGAGCTAGAATCACGTGCTACATTTTCGAGTGAAAATGAATCCAGATGTTAAATCTGTGATGTGTCATCAATTATATAGGTCACCTTGTACAGGCGAAAATGCAACTTTCACACCCGTGAACTGCAGCAAACAGCCAAACACAGACCAACAGCAATCGCATATGATACAAATCAAGCGAACATGCCTTGCGTCAATCGATCACCGAATCCCAGCTGTAGTCAACACTCGACACGAACTTGTGAGCAAAGTCACACCATCCATTTCCAAGTAGAACAAGTTTAATCAAGAGCTTGTGAGCAAAGTCACTAACTTCGCAGTACGTACATCACAACGCCGGGGCATATATATTAGGACGGAACGGCAGACTAATTTTGCATCTCTAGTCAACACTCAACACTAACACCTCTAATCTCAACAACAGCAATTAAACTTGTTTCCAGGAAAAGCCTGGGCCACTTCAATGCCCATGCAGCCGAAGTTTCTCAATGGCGCCGAGCCTACACGGAACTCGAGGAGAGATTTTGGTCCTGAATTTCATGCAGCGCCGCACGGTTGACACGTCCAAAATGCATGAATATGCAAAAAAAAAATATGACAAATGTGAGCGCAGCTTCAAATGGACGTATGAACAGGATGAGTGTGGAAAGCACTGTTTGAATCTTGCAAAAATCATAAAACAACAGATTCTAGAGTACACATACTTATTGAACCTGGCCACTTCGCAGAAGATATCAATTTGATGGTATTTAACAAGTAGAAATGTACAGGAATTATGGTATTTAACAAGTAGAATGTACAGGAATTAACCACTTACCATCAGAATTCATGACCGAAAGATTGCACATGTGATGTAGGAAAAATGCCTGTATATACAGCTTCATGCCCCAATATTACTTCACGGGGAAAGGTTGCCATACACATGTTATGAGGAGGAGGATCATCTAAAGCACGCCCACTTTACCCATATCCTGAGATAATGAGTAGAAAGGTGATCTGGTATGTCTGCCTGCAGAAGCAAGAAGACAACCATGAATGTACCAAACAACAAGTGACAAGATTAATTTAGTGACTTTGATGATTGGAGCAGTATTGAGCAAGACAGAAGATAGCATACAATGTCCCATGAAGCAGAAAAGTCATCAGTTGAAAGGTACCAGCTTCCATGTTGTGATTCAATACCACTCCGGTTGGAAGTTCCAAGTTCGAGCAGCTGATCAAGATTATCCTCATCAGAATCATATCTAGGGCGTCCTCTCTTCCTATCCCTCTTTCTTCTTTTGTGACTTCTTTTAGTGAAATCCTTGTCATCAGTATCTGACGTATGCGAAATTGAGTGCCCGTCATTTTGAACCAGTGAGTAATCATCAGCCTTGCGAAATTCTATTTTGTTACCAGTGAGCAAAGATTCACAACAATCAGCTGATTTGCATTCTTTCGACAATTCACAGAAAATTACCCAGGACTGAATGCCTGTCCACTTAAGTGCATCAGGAAATTTTGTACCCATGAGTTCCTTCATGAGAGCAAAATGATCGGCATCACTCAAGTGATTTGCGCCCTTCAAAAGCTCTTCCATCCGCCCTCGTTCTTCCTCTTGTTCTTCGTCATTCATGAGGTGCCAAAGTTGTCTACCCTTGGCAATGACACAGTTAAGCAGGATAAGATCGTCAAGAGATATGTGATCAATATGTGCTGACAAAAGAACCTCAAGCCAGCAGCATGGGAACGCCAACTCCTTGCACTGAGCATTCAGAGTGATGAGCTTGCCTAAAGCTTTTAAGAAATCAAGAAGCCTTTGTTCGTCTAGATGAATAAGAAGATGCTGACAAAGAGAGGAAAATTGCTCCTCCATCAAAAAATCCTCAACTACTCGCCATGCATCTTTGGAATTCTCCTCATACATCAAATAGACGAATTGATCTACAAAATATTCGGTATCAATTTGCAGTATTCCACCGTCTTTGATAGAATCAGCAAGCTCTTCAGAAGACCAGAAGTCTGGGACATACTCCAGGAAATTTTCAACTGTCTGGAGAACATCAAGATCACGAAAATAATGAGGCTTAGTAGCAACAACAGCAGGAGACTGCCCATGCTTGCCTTTCCACTCAAGCTCTTCCCAGCAAATATCACGATTGACAAATGCAAACTGAGAAAGTGCCCTAGCACCTTTTTTGTGTGTTGATTCCCCAGTAAAAGCAAAGTGGCCAAACCATTGCATTATCCGCTTTGGGTTTCCTGCATCATAATATAGGAGCAGTAATGTAAGCAATGGTAGATGTTCTAACTGGGATATAAACTAATTCCTGCTGCATTGCAACAATGAAACGAAAAACACCATTATGCCTAAGCCCTAACCCCTACCATGTTTTGCTTAATTTGATTAAGATATTAGATTACTAAAGATGCCCAGCACAAAAAGGTACATAGATGTCGAGTGATGTGTGTTCAGAACACAAGGTCCATACTAATTTTGTTAAAATATTCTAACAAAATTACATTACGCAGAAATACAAGAACATGTATGCAACAAACAACTCCTTTAAGTAAATGCAAGATGTTTCTTGATAAACTGCAGAACCACACTACATCAAGAAAAGTGATCACTACCTAAAATGAAAATAGAAATAGGCAGAGAGACAAGTAAAATGTTATTGTAATGAAGATATAATTCCATTTTTCTTTTAGTTTATGGCTGTGTATTACTGTAATACCATGTTATGCCACTTGTATGATATACAGCACTAATTGAAATTGAGTCCATGCATATCTTGAATTATCAACAAGCTGAACAGATAGATAGTCACTTTTACTCTACCGTATCACATGAACTATAACATTTTTGTACATAAATTTTTTAACAAATATATTTCAACTAGAGTAACTAAGCTGTGGCTGCAGAAATTGGTGAGTTGCAGCACAGAAAAATAAAGCAAAACCAAAGCTATGTGAGTAGCAGCAGAAAAATACAAAGAATATTGAGTTCTTGGCGAAATTACCTTGGAAGAATTCCTCCAGCATATGACATCTTTTTGCTAGAATAGAGCCAGCCTTTTCTGGCTTCTTGTCAAAGATCATCCGCAGCAAGCGGGCAGCAACATCCCGTCTCGAATTCTTCATCTCCAAGAGGTTGAGGAACAGGTCGCGCTGGTCCCGTGGATCGAGCAAATGGACGGACGAGACAGTACTGCACAGCCACAACCGAGCCTCATACCGGCCACCAGACCTTATGACTGACTTGATTATGGACTCAGCCTTGTCTAGAAGAGATCTCCTCGCTTTCACAGCATCTGTATTAACGCTACCACCATCCGTGGGCACTTGCAAAAAGAGCTGAACCATTTCCCTGGTGAAAGTTTTTACCGTCTGAAGTTGACAAATACACCAAAGATACCTCAAATCTCCATAGCAATTTAAAATCATCATGAAAGTAACACATAAAGTAAAGGGCGGCAATTTTGAGGCCGAACCACCAGCAGAGCAGGCAAAAGCATATAGATCAACGCACATATGACATGACCGCGAACCGTGAATCCAATCCATTACTCAGCGCACGACAAACCAAAATTAACAGAAACGCGAGCAACTAGGCCGGATTGCTAAACTAAAGCTCTACAAGGGCATCCTGCTCGGAAATCCCGGGGAATAAAATGAAACAAGGTGCAGCAGAAACCTTAGCGAGAACTATTCCAACCTTATAACAGCTAACGCTTAGGAGGTAGGATAGGATGCAGCTTGTGTCATCGCAAACCCCTACGGTAACAGAATATTCGCGACCGATCTGATGAACGGATTAGGGAAAGCGACGCTTACCTGGTAGATACGGATCTCCAATAGGGTAAAACGAGGAGGAGGAGGAGGAGGAGTTAGGTATTCGGAAAGGTCGTTTCCCTTGGTTAGCTCGGTGAGGGGAGGAGGAGCAGGAGGCGAACGGCGGCTTCGGTGGAGGTGGAGGGCCGCACGGGGGAGCCGTCGTTCGGGAAGAAGAGGGGGTGAGAATTGTTTTCCTTTACAGTTGCGGGCCGAATGGACGTCCCGCAGAATGGGCCTCACTACGGCCCATTTGGAGACAGCGACCAGCCCATTGGGGGGTTGGGCCGGTTAAGACGCTGAAGGTCCCTGATCTAATAGCGGCCTGGGCTGGTCTGGACTTCAGGTTCACATTTCGTTTCGGGATTTATTTACAGTGGTAAATAAGGAATTAATCCAAACTTAAAACAATCTATCATGGTGCAAATGATGTCATACCACCGTAACATGAAGCCTTATTTGTGAACTGATTTCTCAACAGACTTCTATGCTCTAATGAAATTTCTTGATTGATTCGGTGCAGCTGATGGTAATCAATTGTTGAGTCCAACGCTGCTTAATATTAACCAGTTCATGTCTTTGATTGTGGCCAACGAAAAAAGAATGAGGCATGTTCTTTGTACTACCATTGTCTTATTTCCCTGTCATTTTGTCCTAGTTAATGATGAAACAATGAGGCCTTATTTCTTCTGTGGCCTAGGACTTCTATAACTTGGTATGTTGTCCACCGTGAACGGCAAACCGCGGTGTTTTCTTCTTGGGAAGCATATCATGTGGAAGTCGACGGGTACAAAGAAGCATGCTACAAAGGCATTTGCGGCCTAAAATTGTGCAACTATGAAAGTTAACGAAACCATGGTCAAACTTGATACCAAGCCACAGAAGAATGGTGCTTTTAGCTGTCAAGATGTTATAATTGTAGTTCAGCTTGTGATTATCATAATTTTCCTATATAATTTATGTTAGCTACTATTTGAGTATTTGATTATCCATGTGTATCATTGTGACAATGAACCAATGCATGTAGCCCTTGTTTTGTGGTTCTAATTCATCCCTCTTTTTTAATGTTAACAAGCATGACTTGTTATAAATTGATGTCAATTCTTATAATAAGAATTAACCAAAAATCACATACATTGGCCTTACATGTCGCTAGGAATGAAAACAGGGCGGATATTTCCCACCTAATACGGAGCCGGATCCGGGCAGGACCACATCGGGAAGGCATTTTACTATCTGGCCGGATCCAGGACGGGATCTAGATAGTTGAATCCGGATTCAAGATAGGATACAGGGCAGGCAATATCAGCCAAATCCGGTACGAGAACCGGATATCGGGAGTTTTCTATGGCGAATATCCGACAACTAGCCTCTCCTCTGAGGTGTCCACCACCAAACTAGGCTCGACCACTGGAGCTATCTCGTCAGACTCCTCGACCACAACAATCTTCTCCAAGAACACCTTAGGGATGCACGATGGCGGAGGATGAGGCTGGGAAGGTGTTGAACGTCGTGCTGTCGTGGATGCGCTAGCGGTCGTCCTTTTGGAATAGCTCCCAAAGTGTGTATCGCCCTGTCCGCGCCGATGACGACCATGGCGAGCACATCACCCCGCGCCCGCATGAGGACTTGCAGCGGTGGAAGTCCGACAGGGAGGTGTCGGAGCTCAACGAGGCCACCCCGCCAGCGAAAGGCCTCGAGAAGAGCGAGCGGACGGCGAAAGTGGACTTGCGGCCTAGCGCATCAGTGGAGGCCGACGAGGCGCTCGCGGAGGCAGGCGACGCAGAAGTCGGTGAACGTCTCCCCAGGAGCAGATGAAAGATCGAGGCGGCGACGCTATAGGAGTGTGGGGCTGGCGTTTCAGGCTGCTGCGGCTCGAATGGAGGAACCGTCATTCCCTTCTTGACTCGTTTAGGAATAACCAATTCGTGGGATGGTTTGAGTATTTCAAGAGGAACTATAACGAATCCAGGTATTTGGAGTTATGAAGGTGTGGCGAGTGCGCATATTGTGTTTTCTGGCTTGTGTTTCTTGGCTACGGTGAAGCAGCAAGGAAGGTGGCGGTCATGGCCGACGGCGACGGGGTAAGGCGATGGAGCTGGATGGATGGCGGCATCGGGTGGTCAGAGGAAGGAGAGAGAGATGTGATATTGTGAGAGTGAAAGGGGAAAGAGAAGGAAGAGAGGGGAGAATAGATAAGAAGGTTGGCTCTCGAGTGGGTCCCGCCTGTTAGCCGGGCCTAGCTGGTCAGTGGATTGGACCAAGGCCAAGAAGACAAAAGGAGAGTGTACGCCGAAGGGAGGAACGCGCTGAGTCCAATTATCATGGGATTATGGTTAATTTGTTTTTCAATTTCTCTTAATTCCCTGCTACACTTACACATACACCATTGGATTAATCCGAGATAACGTCAGCAAATAAAACAAGAAGAGATAATTGCATGTCAACCCTATCACACTAGATAGTGATTTGGTTAATAATTTGGTATTATTGTCATATACTCATGTGGTTTGATCCAACATGTATTACTCTATGTATGCGTGCACTATCCGTCTATTTTTATCCGTTTCCGACTCAAATCTATTGCGTATTCGTCCTATGCCCATATCCTGAATAACCCAAATTTGTATCCGTATCCGGCTCCAAATCTTGGGGGAAAAAAATATAGTCCAAAATACGGAAAGAGCAATATCTGCACGTATTCGGCCCGTTTTCATCCCTACATGGCGCACTCCAATGTCCAGGACTTAACAAAATTCAAGCAACCAAACAACTTCTCTTGCATCTTATTTATATATCTACCTTCTCTTATTCAGCCAACCAAACAACTTCTCTACTAAACCAGGCATTAATACTAGTTACAATCAGCAAGCATTAATAATGTGAAAAAGAAAAAGGGGCACATGCTCAAGATAACTTGCGGTTCCTGTTGTGAACAAACAAACTTAGCACAACAGTGAACTGCAACATTTGCCGAACGACATCATCCCAATGTATACTACACTACCAAGGTAATCAGAATCATGTTCCTAAATCGCAGGATTGATATGAAATCTAAGATCTTATCTGATTCTACGAAAGAAATATTTTAAAACATCTATCTTGTATTTTAACACTTTTATCTTTTAAAAATTATATTTTTAGAACTTTTATTTACCTAAATGTAAGTGCAAAGAAAAGATTATTTGTTATTTATGCAAATTATATTAGACATGAAGAAATAGAAAGTAAAAAAATTACAATGGCACATGCAAATAATTACTTATAATAAATCACTTAAAACTATCTCGATTCTAAAAAAAATGTTAGAATCATAATAATATTAAGAGTCCAGATTCCGACCACCTTGCTGCCAAGTACAAACATAAGCCAATCCAATGTCACCCAAGAACCCGAGTACCCAACTAGTGAAGGACATGGGCTAATGAAATCTCAACTCCTAGAGGCTTCACGCAGCACAAACAATCCAACATAAGAAAAACAGACTTCCATGCTCTTTACTCCTTAGAGATGCATAAACCCTAAAGCACCAACCAAAGGGTAAATAGCCTCATTCCACCTTTGGTTGGTGCTTTAATATTTATGCAATTCACTTTTTGGGATAGCATAGAATTACCTTCCAAATCGGAATTTCAGGTTGACATACAAGTTACAACCAATCAGTTGAACATGGCAGATAAGAATGAAGACACCAAAACAAAGTTTCCAGATCAACGAATTCAAAGCAATATCCAAACGGCAGCACATCAAATAATTTAGATAATCCAAACTCCAGTTTGATACTCAAAACTGAAAGAAACTGGTTCTTTGTGCAGAGGGCCCAACTAAAACAAAAAAATGCCTGTTGCAAGACTACAGGTAAGGACAAATGCCAATGATCAGGTTCGATTGGCAGCAAAAAGATAGCACTACTATGGTAGAGTTCACTCTTCACTCGTCATCCTCGTCCTCATCGTCATCAGCTCCAGCAGAGTTGAGGGTGTTCAGCCTTTCAACGAGCCTGGCCTTCCTCTCCTCGTAGGTGAGCTTCTTAAGGTTGTACCTGCAACAAACATATACAAGTCAAATTGCAATCATATCAGGGTGGCAAAACAAGTCAAGAGACTGCAATCATCAGCTAGCTATAGATACCTCTTGTGGGTCTTGGGAGGTTCCTTGGTTGACTTGGAAATGGTAGGATCAGCACGAATGGCAGCATGAACCTTCTTGTACAGTGCTTCCATGTCATCAGCCTCAATTCCCTTCTTGATGTACTCACTGAAGTGAGCTTGGTACTTCTCTGGTTCCTCCTCAGCCAATGACTGGAATAAGAGTTGGGAAAAAGTCACAATGAGAATCAGACAATCAGTCAAAGCTTCTTCAAACAATAACAGTAAGTATATTGCTTTACGCTACTTCATATACATAAGATCTGGCCTTGTTATCTTTCTGAAAGAAATTGAGCAGGTATGACAACATCACAATAACATTAGGGAATGAAGAAATAAGAAATAATATTATAATATCATGAGAGCAATGGCTTCAACTCACCCTCATGTACTCAGAAACATGGCCTCCATAGATGTACTTGCGGTGAATCTCAGCATCCAGCTGCTTCTCATCCTTCTTGAAACCAGCAAACCTCTTGTCACTGTGAGGAATGTCAAGACCACCATCCAAAGCTCCCTGCAGCAACAAACAAAATTAAACCAAGTGTTAAAATGCTCCAAAGGGATACCTATATTTCAAAACAAAGCAATTTCTGAAGTGCAACAAATGTGTGCAATATATCCCTTCACGCAAAACCAAGATTTACACAAGTAAATGATAATGTTCATTTTTCACTAAGTTAACTGGCATATAGGCGCTGTTTACTGAAGATAAAAACTGATCTAATAAAATGCAACAAAATGAACTTTCCATGGGCCAATGGTGAACATAATTACTAAATCTGAGATGGCTCAATACAATGTGACATGCCTGTGTCTTTTGTTGCAAAAAAAAATGTGTACTTACCTATCTAACAACAATCAACCATCCATAATTGATCTCACAAGTATGCAATAATACCATAAAGCAACACATACCTTAAGGGCACCGAAGACACGATTTCCAGTGGTGGTCCTGAGAAGGCCAACATCCAGAAGAGCCCGGAATGGCCTCCTCTCATCAGATGGCTCAACAGAGAAGTCCTCCCCAGTGGCCTACATTCAGAAATATCATCATTATATATTTTCAAAGGCAACATGAGAAAATACTAGGCCAAAATTTAATCTTTCAAATTTATACCTCAACATTGCCCTCATATTCCTGATCCAACTCGCGGAGCTTAAGGACACGACGAGCCAAAAGCAGACCAGTGCAGTAGGCTAAATGATGCATTTAAACAGTTGAATTAAATTAGCATACAAGCATCGAGATAGCAAGCAGCATTCTACACATTCCTTCAGCTCATTAAATCTACCTGCAGCATAGTTGGTGAGACCAACTTCAAGACCATATCGTGGCAGCTCATGGGAATAGGCAGCAGCCATCACCATATCACCAGTAATGCTGGCAGATACGATTTGGGCAGTGATGTCCGTGTTGGTCTGGAGTAATGTTGTTAAAAAAACAATATGCCTCTACTGATTAAGTCATGATAATAATAAGCAGAGCAGATATGATTAACCAGTGCACAACATGACAACAAAAAACTTAAGGATACAAATCGCACAACAAAGCGGTACTTCGGGGTATTGTACTTGTTTTTGTCTTGGTTAATTAGCCTAATCCTGGCCCTGTAATCAGTCTTCCCCTCTGCAAGCACAAGGACAAAGAAAAGAAGTCCGTCAAAACATTTGTCAAATGACAAGAGAACTGAAGGCATGAGGTGACAGGATTAAACATACGTCTCCGTCTCTTGAACTTCACTTGGAAACGCTTGGAGTACGCACTGCTCTTCTGGGTCTTGACAAACCCCCCCTGAATAAACAACCATAAAACACATGAACACGACTGTAGACTTGTCATAAACAGCACAAGACCACCAAACATGCACACAGGACCTATTCTTCCTTACTGTTATGACCTTTAATTTCAGAAATTCCACCGTACATGAAGATCAATGTGTTTTGATCAAACTGCCAGGTCAGAACATAATGTATCATCGTCACTAGACACATCTGAGTTTGCTATCTTCGAAGACAGATTAAAAGATAAACATCCAGAAACCTATTATAAGCATTTAAATGGCGCACCAACATACGACAATATATCTAAGGATATATGCACGCCACAGTGTCAATCTACTAAACCCTATAGTCCATATAACTATTACAACAATCGGCTGCTTGTACAAGATAGGGACGCTAATAACTATCACAAACAGACGGCAGAAAGACCAAAACGGCACAATCTTTTTTTATGAAAAACGCATTCTCCAACAGATCCCTGCCGAATCGAAAAGAACTCCGCAAATCCTACCGGATATAACAAAATAGAACAAAAGGCTTCGCATATCTGTTCGCCACTAAATTAAACCTCCTAAAACCATACGAACCTACCGAAACAGAACAAGAACAAATCCACACGATAAAACACAAGCCACATAGATACAGGCGTAGCAATCGATTAGAGCAGGTGCGCAAGGATTGAAAGGCTTTCGGATCTTACCATCTCGCTCGCCTGCTGTGGGCGCGGCGGCGGCTTCTCCCGGCGTGAGAGTGAGAGGAGAGGTCAGAGGTGGGTGAAGGGAAGGGTTTATAAGGGTGGTTCTCCTGGGTGCCCTTTTTATTCGCTGGGAGAAACCCTAGAGGCATCGGGTGCACGGATGGGATGGCGAGTTGGAGTGGACGGTCCAGATCGGTTTGAGGGCTGTTCTCCACGGATGAATGGGACGGGCCTCCCAGTGGTGGGCTGGGAAATGGATCACACGAATACACGATGCGTTGTTGTGATTGTGGGCCTGTTGTTTCTGAAGTGGCCCGTTTGCACACTAAGTTGAAATTATGGTTTCTTTATCTTTACTATTCTCTACTAGAGGAGTTGGTTGGTGATGGTGAGTTTGCCGTCTATCTCCTCATCTCTTAAGTTGGTTGGATTTTTGTGTATAAATATATACATGCATGCATGTGCTACTCGAAGAATCTTCCGTTGATAATTTAATCATATGTGCATGTGATAAGATTTTATGTAGCTTGTTGATTGGATACAAATTATGTATACAACTTTCTTATGTAGGGATAATTAATTTATTCGTATTGATTTTCCAAGTTTATAACTTATAGTATGTACATTCGAAATCCGTGGGATAATTAATTTATTCGTATTGATTAACCAAATTTAGAACTTATAGTATGTACATTCAAGATCTCTTGCAATGCGCGGATACTTGACTAGTTATCTAAGAAAATTTTGGTGTTGATGCTTAGAATTGTGCTCTAGCCACCTTTATTTGAGGGAAATTTATTCATGGATATGTCTATATAATACAAAATACTTGCATATATCAGTTGCAAAGAAATTATCGATTTTTATCTCCTACTTTTCGCCACTACTCGCACGGTATGAGTGTGTGTGTTTAAATGGGTTTGGATGAACAATATCGTGTCTGATGAACAGTATCGAGGTGGTACTGATTCATTGTGGATCGGCTTGAATGAATAGTAATAAGTTTTGGATTTTGGCTAACATGTTTCAATAGTAGTGGCCTTTCGGGTGGGATGTGAACAGTAGCAGGCCACAAGGTGCAATGCAGTGTTAGCCAAGCCGAACACGTGGCTAGGCTTAAAAGCCAAATGGGCAAACCTAAAGGCCTAGCTCAGTGTGGCTTTAGCCGCGCACGGCTCAAGAGCCAGGTGTGCTCCCAGGCACCTGAGCCGAGGAAGATGGCGGAGGGCAATGGTGTCGGATGATGCGGCGAGCACCTCCTCAACTCGCACAACCTATTATTTGCACGGGCTGGGGTGGCTCGAAGGTAGGGTAGCGGCGGCGGTCCGATGATGCTTTAGCCAAAATGGCCAGGGCTTATGCACCAGTGGGCGGAGGGGAACTCACGGGTGGTGGCGGTGAGGCTTGGGGGCACGAGGGCAACATGGCGACAGTGGCCGTGGGTGGTGCAATGGAGGGCGTGGTGCGTGGCAAACTAGCGTCGTGGGGGTGAATGGTGGTGGGGGTTGGGTTCGGGAGGTTTGAAGAATCTAGACCTGACATTATGAGTTAATGGAGTATTTTAGTGATTAATAACAAATCTATATGTGAGACTAACATTTTTATTGATATACCTATTGTGTAGTTTTATTTGGATGAAAAGGTGAAAATCATAGAGGTATGCACTCGACATCATATTCTTATATCTTGTTGCATTCCTCGGATCCAAAATATAGGTTGAACTCAACTAAAAGTTTAACTTGAATATATACATATGTTTTTATTACACATTTGTGTATGCACACACTTAGGGAGTTCACTCTATGTTTTGGGGTTTCATTAGTATTGATCCATATTATCTTTATCCACACATATTAAGGATCTTTACTTTGAAACATATCGTTTGAGTATATAAAACTTGTGGAGTTCATATATACTCATATTGTTTTATGTTAAATTAATTGCAATTGTGGTGGTTGTCATCAATTATCAAAAAGGAAAAGATTGAATAATCTAGTTCCACTATTATGAATTAATGGTATGTTTTGATAATTAATGACAATTACATTGTGGAACTAACATTTTACATGGGTTGGATAAATAGATTATGTTCTATGATGATGGAGACTTTAGATGGCATCATGAGTTAATCGTCATCAAGTCAAGGTTCAAGTGAAGGATGCATCATATGTTGATGCACATCAAGATCTCGAATAAAAAAAAATAATCATGTGTTGATGATGTTCAAGAAGAGGAGATGATCAATAATTGATCATCAAGTCAATAGAAGACCCATCATGTGTTGATTGAGGACACGTGAATGATGCATCATGGGTTGATGCATATCAAGACAATGACCCGGACTTGGAGTGAAGATGTGCATTGTCAAGCTTCAAGATGCTCAAGGCAAATGTATGACTAGCTAGAGTTAAGGATGTGCTTCTAGTCTTTTACCGGTCTTTGTGTTTAGTTGAAAAACTGAATTGCTAGTATAGATTACCGTACTATTAAGAGGGGTCTTTGTCTAGTAGCTTGGGTCTCATCATGTGTTGATAGCTCAATCCCGCTTTCTTTAGCTCTCCGTGGTATGATGTTATTTATTTGCGAATGTGTTTTGTAAATAGTTGAGGCTCATGCATCTAATCCTTGTAGCATGTGACTATATTTTGCAAATGTGTTTAACAAATGGTTGAAGTCCATGTACATACTCCTTATGGTATGATCTAAGTTTGCAAATGTGTTTTGTAGATTGTTGAAGCTCATGTATCTTTCCTTGACATGGCCTAAGATTGCTTGTTGCTCTTTTTCTTGGACTTAGACCATGTGTTGGCTCTTTGGAGTTGTGCTTTTTTATTTGATCAAATATGTTTGAGATCAATCAAACAGATGGGTTATGTAGCCCTCTGAATAAGCTATCTATAAAGCCCAAGATCACTCAATTCCAACATCAGAGTCAAAAGTTATGACCTTTTTTCGAGTATTACCTGTGCTGAAATCCAAGGCCGAACTGACCGCAGTTGAAAGCCTGGACTGACCGGCCTTATAAGGCCGGTCAATCTTTTTCAGAGAGCATGTTTTTTGGTTTTCTTCCTACCAAAAGTTCGGACTAACCGGGGGTCCAATCAGGCCGGACCCTGTGAGGGCGGACTAACCGGGAATTGTGTGTAATAGCTATAATTACACTGTAGCTCGGACTGACCGGCCATGTGCCTGCGGACTGATTGAGTTTTCCTGATTTTTGTCAGAATCTCCTCCGAATGGCTAGTTTTGTGTGTGGACTATAAATACCCATCTTGGCTGGTTGGGGGGCAACTCTTGGCATCCCATTTCATTCTTTTGAGCTAGTGCGAGCTTCTCCTCTCAATTGTGTATGTGTTGCACCTTGTGAGCAAAGGAAGAGATTCTAGTTGCATGTATTACAACTAGAATTGGATTGTGCGTCCAATTGTGCATGTGTTGCACTTTGTGAGAGTCAAGAAAGGGGCTTAGTTTATTACTCTTAGTGTTTGCGGACACATAGACGGCGTGGAGACGTTGTGGTTCGGTGATCTTCTCAATAAGTTTGTGATAAGGTTTGGCCATTGTGAGTGGTTTGGTGCTCGCATCTCCGGAGTGGAGGAAGAGCAACCCTGAGTGGATCAAAGTGTTGGTTCGTGTTGTGAGCCGGTCCATGGTTAGACTTACCTCGGAGGTGTTGGCTCAAGTTGTGAAGCTGGTCCAATATGGTTGGACTTACCTCAACGTGGATTAGAGGAGACCAACAAGTCTCCGAACACCAAGGTAAAACATCATTATGTCATTGTGGTTTGTTCTCTTGTGTTTTACTCTATTTCAATCTATATTCATAGAATTAAATTGCTTACTTATATTTGTTTAGTTGCTATCATTATCAATCATCTTAAAATTATTAGTGCACTTAGTAAAAACTAGTTGATTTAGGCTTTAATTTTGCAAAACCATATTGTTGTTAGCTTTGCATTAGAAATTCGTTTTAGCCTTAGATAATTTTAGAAATAACTATTCACCCTCCTCTAGTCGGCCTTCTCGATCTTACAAGGTTGGGGCGACACTAGTGACAGGGTTGGGAGGGCAAGGGCTAAAGGGTGGCAGTGGATTTGGTTTTGGCTCACCAAGGAAAAAGAAGGGGCGGCAACGATTCGTGAAATTGACCGAAGTTGGGGAAGAATGAGTGTGGCAGTCGGGTTGGGTGGAAGATGATGATGGAGTTGGCGTGGTGGAGGGCGGCTTTTATAGCCTGCAATGGCAGTGGCGCTAGTGTGCGGGCTCGACGGGGCTGGCGCGTGGCGGTGACGTGGGCGACGAAGTGAGCTCTGCTCTGCGCAGGGGGCAAGTTGGCGGTGGTTGGCGTCGTGAGAGGGGGCGCCCTCACTGGTGCGAGCACGCGAACTAGCGAGGGTGGTGGCGGCATTTGCGGGGAGCAGGTGGCATGGGCGGTGCCGAGCGTGGCGTAGGCGAAGACACGGGCGGGCGGCGTTGGAGAGACCATTAAATGGTGCGAAGAGGTGGCATGGAGAGGTGGCCAACAAGGTGGCGCGGGTTTGGTGTGGGACGGGCGCGATGACGAAGACCGATGCGATCATGGCGACTGTCGGCATGACGCGAGGCAAAAGAAACATGGTCATGATGGTTTGTTGAAATGGCTTTTCGAGTTGGGGAAAACGAGAAGACTAAAGAGGAAAGTGGAAAAACGAGAGAACTTCTCGAATTGGGCAAGAAATCAAATTCAAACCAAAACTCACCAAATTTTGAAACTTTGGGTTATTTCAATCGACATCAGGAACAATGGAATCTGGAAAGGGGAATTGATTATTTACCCTCTTCTTAGATGCGTTTTGAGATTATACCCTCCTTCCATTGTAATTGTTTTTAAACACCCCGCTTAGATTGTTTCTTGATTAAAATATCATGTTTTGATTATTTTAATAATATCTACCGATTTTTGTCGTTATAGCCACACAAAAAGACAATATTGCCCTGGCCTCATCTCTTCCCCTTCCTCCACCTCTGTCACTGAGACGCACGCGACGCCCGTCGAACTCATCTCTTCCCCTTCCTCCACCCCGCTCTCGTCTCCGCGCCTCCGGCGTCGGCGATGGCGATGCAGGCCACGACGACCATCCTTCCTTCCTTGTGCCTACCCCCCTTTCGCTTCCTCTTTCCTCATCCCTATGATGAAGGCGGTGGCCACATGTGGCTGGGAAAAAGGGGCGGTGTGGCCATGTGAAAGAGGTGGTGGCTTCGCTCGTTGTGTAGGATGGCGGCGGCGCAATGGGAAGAGCAGTCGAGGATGGCACACACGAAGGGTCAACAAGGTGGGATGGGGAGGCCACGTGCAACTCGGTGATAGAGGTCGGCGGACTCGTGGAGCAGGCCATCGGCGATCGCGACGCACACGCACACGGCGACCTCGTCATCAAGTGGCGAAACCGGTGGCAAAATGGTCCTCCACGTGCATTGTTGGTGCTCCCCCATCTCCTCTGAGCCGCCGTCGGAGGATCCAGACATGACCACCCCCTCTTGCCCTCCTCCATACCTGCCTCCTCACGCCACCCTCATCTCCTCCCCACCGCCCCAACGTTGTCGCCCTTCTCCACATGCCTCCGCCATCGTATTCGTGTGTTGTCCTCGGCGAGGCAACGCGACGCTTCCTTGTGTATCAATGTCGTCTTCGCTCGTGTGCTACGACGTTCAGGCAGTGGGTGGAGAGCGGAAAGGGGCGAGGTCGGGGTGGAGGAGAGCGACGTTGACGATAATCAAGAGTGTAGGATCGAGGCTGGGACGAAGTTGGTGTGTTGGCAACAAGCGAGAGCGAGGAGGATGGAGCATGCACGAGCATCCTAGCGAGGGATCGGTGGTGGAGGTGCGAAGGCAAGCAAAGGCGGAGGCAGACACAGGCAGTGGCGTCACTATGGCTGCTATGCGCACGACGCAGAAGCAGCTAGTCGACAACACCATGGCGGCAACGACAGCGGGAGGCCAGCTACGCGATGCATCAGTAGCCAGCCGGCGACAACGACAACGGAAGGTCAGCGAGGGGATTGGGAGGAGATGAGTTTGGCGGAAACAAAAACAGGGTTGGGCAAGGGTAATATTGTCTTTTCACGTGGCTATAACGGCAAAAACCGATGAATACTATTAAAATAATCAAAATGGAGTATTTAATCAAGAAACAGACTAAACAGGGTACAAAACAATTACATCAGGAAGAAAAATATAATCTCAAAACGCATTTTAAGGAGAAGGTAAATAATCAATTCCCCGTGTGGAAAACGACCCATTTAACATGTGGCGCGCGGCGCGCTGGGAGCCTGGGACGGGGCCACCCTCCGAGCCCCAACGCCGACGAACCACACGCAGAATCTCTGAACACCAATCCGCGCAAGCCCGGCTTGCGAATCACCAAATCCTCACCCCCGCGGCCCCGCCCCGCCGTCGCACCGGCTCCACTCGTCCCGGAATCCGGATCAAGCGCCTCTTTCCACACACCCCCACCCCGTCCACGCCCAACCCAACTCGCCCCGCGCACACGGCACATCACTCGGCCCAGGCAACGCAACGGATGGCCGCATCAATCTGATGCCAAGACCCCGCCCGCCATGCTGCCCGTCTGCTCCGCCGCGCCCAGCTCCTCCTCCTCCTCCCCCCTCTGCCCGGTACGTACGAGACCCGGCACATTAAAGGTCGCAAGACGCTGATTGCTCCCGTTTCTGCCGTCCTCCCAAGCCACGCGCGTCGCGCTAATAGCGTTCGAAACGTTTTTTTTTTTTTTTGGGGTTGGTTCGTTGGCTCGCAGGTGACGGCGGCCCACGTCGGCACGCGGGCGCGGCGGAGGGTGGAGGTGAGCGCGCTAAGGTCCTACGCCGACCCGCTCGTCGCGCGGGTCCCGGACCGCCCGCTGCTCTCCGACTCCTCCATCCTCTCCCCGTACACCACAGCGCCGGACGACATCGTGCGGGGGTTCGGCGGCGTTGAGCTGCCCAGCGCCGACGCTCTGTGGTGCGCGGGGGTCGAGCCGCCGCTGACGGCCGTCTCGGACCTCGCCGCCACCACCGCTGTGGTCGACACGGTCACCAGCGATGCCGCGGAGCGGGCCTTGTCGGACGCGCCGGTGCCCACCACGTTCCCGGCCGACGCGTCCGCGGTCGAGGACTCCGTGGCCAGGTTCATCGACTCGGTCGGCAAGCAGATCTTCCAGGCGGAGGACGCGCTGACCGAAGGGTACGACAAGCTGAGGCTGTCGGCGTACGACGTGCTCGGTAGCTGGAGGAAGTCCGTGGACAGCTCGATCGGTGGCCTCACAGCGTCGGTGGACGCCACCAAGAAGCAGGCCGACGGTGGGGTCACGGGCGCTTCCGGTGCTTTTCAGGAGAAGGTGGCCGGAGCGGGTGTCGTGGCTGTTGATGTCCTTAGGAAGGCAATTGTTGCTGCTGAGGATTCACTGGGCAGTGCAGCCACGTCACTTGTGTATTACTACGGGTCGACAAAGTCGTCATTGCCACCAAATGTCAGAGATTTGGTGAACTCGTCCGAGGAGAAAGCTAGTCTTGTATTGAGACCGCTCGGAAGTGCCCTTCAACAGGTACATAGGTGACAGGAACCGAACTTTTTTTTGCTTTTTATACTGGTATGAGTGAGTGTGTTGATAACTTGATATGCACCTTTAATGTGCCGGTGTTTATGAATGAATAATCTATGAAGTCAATTGTTCATGAGGCCACTCAAAGTTTTGCTGCGTGCAATGCTTCAGGTTTATGTAATCGTCGAAGGTATTGAAAAGAACGTTGGTTTGGATCCAAGTGATCCTATTGTTCAGTTGGCAGTTCTGGTTGGAGGTTCAACAACTATAGGGTAAAGGAGAATTTTCTTTGCCTTTTGTAACTGACATCTTGTTGCATCTTCTTTTCAAAGCTCCTTCTAAATTTGTCTGTGCTGTAGGGTATCATACTGGCTTTTCGCATATGGCGGCTATTCTGGAGACTTGTCACCCGAATTGACATTGGAGCTATTGAAAAATGATGACAAAGCCGTACTTATTGATGTTCGGCCTGAGGCAAGATATTGTAAATCTCACTGGCCTTTTCTTTCTTTCATGCCCTTTATCATCTGAGCTATCTTTTGAACCCCGTGCATGATTTATTTTGCAAATTTTCGAAAATATAAGATTATTTATTAGCCGCCTGTGTATCGTTGCATATGTACAGCAGTTTACTACCAAGTTCCTTTTTCAGAACACGTTTACTACCAAGTTCTCAACTCCTGTCTTGCCCTCTAGTATAAACATTTTTAGTGAAGCATGCATACTGACAAAAAGAAGCTTTTTTATTAGCCACATGTGTATCATTGCTTCTATAGAACGGTTTATACCAAGCTCTTCACTCTAGTCATGCCCTTTAGTATAAACATTTTTAGTAAAGCATGCATAGGTACTGAAGGTCTGCAGCTCACAAGAATAGAATATTGCATGTACCTTAACCTCAACTGTTTGATATAGCATTGATATTTAACCAACAACTATCGCAGCTTATCATCTAATTACGTTTTGTAGGACTTGAGGGTAAAGGATGGAATTCCTGATCTACGTCGTGGAGCTAGATCTAAATATGCAAGTGTTACTTCACCTGAGGTGTGTCTTGTGTGAACTAAAGATACATAGTGCTACTTGTTTCTCTTCTAATTCTAGACCATTTATTGTAGAGAAATAATTATGTATACTTATCCTGAAATCAGCTCCATATTTGTATGTTCATTCGTAAATATTAAAGTTGTTCCATGTAATGAGGGTCTTTTTGTCCGGATAGTATTAGGATTTAGAAGTTGTTTTCATTAATTCTTAAAGCTGCTTTGTCTGAGTTTCAAAGGGGTGAAAGTATGAAATTGATTTTGCTCATTGATAATTAGTTCATTTGATTTTTTTTTCTTTAGATAAAAGTTCCAATGAAGAAGATACTTAAAGGTGGAAGAGATGTCGACAATGCCTTGCTGGCAGTTGTCATCCGCAACTTGAAGTTAGTTAAAGTATGCTGTTTGACTGAGACTTCAATTTGATATCTATATTCTAACATTTCTTCACAAGAAGTAACATCATGTTTTTCACCTGCTTTTATAGGGTGATTCAAAGGTTATAATTATAGATGCTAATGGAACCCGATCAAAGGCCATTGCTAGGTTACTGAAGAAGCTTGGCGTGCAGGCAAATTTCGAATGTTCTTTCCCAGTGGTAGTTCCTTTTTCATGCATTTGTTCTCCTATCTAAATTTGAATATTCGATGGCAGCGACCTTACCTGGTTAAAGGTGGTTTCCAATCTTGGGCAAAGAACCTTCGTGTGAAAGAACTGAAACCGGAGACTGCATTAACAGTAATAAATGAGGTAAAAATTCAGACCAGAAACTCATCTGTGAACAGAAGGATTGTGCCAGTTGTTGGCTATCACATCATAGTTCTTTTTTTCCGTGTTTGGTTCCTTTGACCACATTGTGACCTATGATTTGACTGATTCTTTGGGATGTTATTATTTGTAATGGGCATTTCATTTGGTACATTAATGGTCACATGGTACATATGTACTTGTTAATTATTGTCCTTGCTGTCACATGGCAGTTTTCGTTATCACTATGTAGTAATTTCAAACACTCGCATTATGGTTTTGAATGTGTTCAGGACGCTGAGGCAATCCTTGAGGACATAAAGCCCACCCCAACACTCGTCCTTGGATCTCTTCTGGTATGGTCATTGGTCTTATTCTCGTTTTATTTCCTTTCGCTGTTGTTGGCAAGCTGTTCTGTTTTTCCTTAATTTTGGGGGACTAAGTTTCCAGTGCATTCTGTAGGAGTTAGTTCTGTTTGAAGTTCAACTATATACAATCTTTTCCCTTTGGGTTTTCTTTGAAGCCTTTAGATGCAATATTCCTTTCTTGCTAATCTTGTTTCTTTTTATTGTGACAGGGCCTCTCAGCAGTGGCTTATGCTTTGCTAGGTAAGTAGACTAGGAAAACATTATGTACGGTTAGTGCATTGCTTTATCAAGGTTAAGCTGCATCACATGGTTTTTGGAAAGTATATTATCTTGACACAAAGAGGGGTATTGGTATAACCTGCTCTTTGGAGCTCGCAATGATCTTTAGGATATACACACAAAGGGCAAACTTACTTATATCAACATCAGTAATCACTTAATCTAAAAAAACATCAGTAATCACTTTATCAATTGCAAACAGTGATGCAATTGCAAGTGTGACATTTTGTGAGATTTAAGAAGGCATCGTGTCGGTGCTTTAGAACTGATCTTACGTATGATTGTTTGATTTGGGAGGTTTCCATAATTGATCACGCAGAAAGAACAATACAGAGATTTTTATATAGGTTCGGACATTCTCCGGAGAGAATAACAACTCTACTCCTGTGTGTATTATATTGAGTATAATTGTTACAATTAGGGGAAAGACTAAGACTTGTGTTATGGATCGTGCCTGTTGTCTTTCCGATTGCCCGTCTCCATTCCCCGTGCCTTTGTCATCTGACTGCAGCCTTTATATATTGTGCGAAGAGGTAGCCGTTTCTCCAGGTCAAGAAGCGCCTCATCATTTCATATAACGGGCATATTGATGTTAATAATCTCCGGAGCCGTAACCCCTCTACCATGGGCGGACCCAACAAGGGTCATGGGTGTTCAAGTGAATATATGGTATTTTTATTGCAAAATACCATATATTTAATAGATATATTATGCATATATATATCGATAATTGGACCAAATATTTCACATTTATACCTCCAAAATATTTCAGCTCATTCCCACACCTCCCCTCTCCAATTCGTCTTAAGTAGTGCGACTCTGCCTACCAACCCAATAGTTTTCAGCCTATTCGGAGACCCCCTCTCCCCTCAAAGCAAGTCCTCTCCTTCTCTCTCAGGTTGTTAGGCGGCGCTAGCACACGAGTCCATGAGGCAACCAGGCATTGGGCAACAAGGCGATTTGATGGCAAGCGAGAAGGCGAGAGCAGCTCCAGGCTCCAGCTTGACCACGGCGGTAGCGTGTTGGATATAATGTAGGAGTAAGATAGCAAGCGCTAAGAAAGCAGGCATCGAGTGGGACCTAGCCGGGAAGTTGAGGTAGTCCGCATACGTCGATAGCAGCACATGTACATCCCTGTTCCTCAATTCCTTGGTCCCAAATTCCCTATTTAACATTTTTTCTTAATTATTTCGTAATTTCTCTAAATTCTTTGTGGTGTTATCTCTAATACAAAAAATGTTGTACTTTTTTTTTTTGCTATTGTGGACCTTTATTTTTCCATTGAATAATATTTTATTAGCTCCGAACACCCATCCGATAAATCCTGGGTCCTCCACTGCCCTCCACGTCGCCTGGCAGTTACCAGTCAGAGATAATGATGCATTTCGTGCAGTTATTCCAGAGAATAACAACGTATATTGACTGTTTAGATTCTCTAATCAATTGTGCCCACTTGTTTGTAGGCTCTATTGATTATGGAGTAGTTGTGGCTGACCTGGTCGTAGAAGAGCTTACAACTAGGAGGTAGTCGTAGAAGAACTTACGACCAGGAGATGATCGTAGAAGAACTTACGATCATGAGGTAGTCGTAGAAAGACTTACGACTATGGGGGTGGTCGTAGAAGGACTTACGATCACCTGATCGGCTTCTCCCTTATGATCGTTAAGGGGTATACTCAAGAACCATATGACGGCGTATTTACCCATAATAATATTTACCCATACAGATAAATAATAAAATGAGGATCCTTAGATCGTCACGAGGTGGCAAACGGCCGCGGCGACCGACGACGACGACGAGCGGCTAGGCACGGCCATTCCTACTGTGTACTATTCGCATGCGTCTGCGTCGCGCTACGCCCATGGGTCGGGGGCGGCGCTGAGCACGCCCATCGGGCATTCGTCTTGGCCGCCCGAGCCCGTTAGCCCGTCGACCAAGCGTGGCCGTTTGGCCCGTCATAATGAAAAATTCGAAAAATCCGAAAAATTAGAAAAATATGTAGAACTCAAAAGTAGACATTAACATTGAAAAAATAAGACAATCATATTGAAAATGTAATAAAGAGCTTTATTAATGTCCAACTGGCTGCCTCGTTAAAACCTTCGTCAAGTAAAAACTCAAAATGAGAAAGCCTTGATAAAGGAAAAAGAGTACAACCTATAGCTCTACAATTGTACATACATGATACATCCTTGTTCTATATGTCGGTGTCATTGTCTAATTACAAATTTTCGAACATCTCCGACAACTCTGGATTTTCCACAGAGTGTTGTGTTCGTGAATCGGTTTGTTCCCAGTCCTTCACAGTTAAAAGGACCTCCACCATCTCACTTGTGAGACTTGTTTTTCTCTCCTCCAATATTCTTCCTGAAAGACTGAAAGCAGATTCGGAGGAAACCGTAGAGACAGGAACAATTAACACATCACGTGCAAGTATAGATAGCACGAGATATGTTAACTTATGGGCTTGCCACCATTGCAAGATGTCGAAGCCTTCTGAGTTGAAATCCACCGTATCGCTGTCCAGATAGGTGGATAGTTCTCCGCTCCTTGTGGGTCTTGGCTGAACAGGCGCTGGTGTAGTAGAAGAAGAAGACCTGGACCTGGAGGAAGAGGCACCGAAGATCGCACCCCACATATTTGTCTTCCCACTTGAGGTGGGGGCTACTGGAGGTCATTGCGAGCGGACTCCCCAGAACTTATTTTCATACCTTTGGTACACTTAGTATAACCGAGAACGAACTTCTGTAAAATAGTTAGTATAGTCTAGCCTCGTAGCATCACTAAGAAGATCAAGTACAGTACCAAATGCACCAATTTTAGCCCTAGGATCTAAAAGAAATACAAATGCATATAGGTAAGGGATTTCTCGTCAATATTTAAGGTATTTAGATTTTATGACAACAACAGCCTCACGTAAAACTAATTCATTTTCATGCATTTTCAATTGGGTAGCAATCCGTAAAATAGTATGCACGATGATAGGAGATGTTAGATAGTAGACAGCGGACAAAGCAATAGTTGCCTCATAAAAAATTCTAAAAATGACAGCATCTTCTCAGCAACGAACCAATGTTGCTCAGTTAATAGCAAAGTACCGTCAGCGCTAGGATAGTGCGTTTGAATAAAAACAGAAAAAGTACTCTTGTATGGTAAAAGATGCTTAAGCATGAAGTAAGTAGAGTTCCACCTTACCTCCATGTCCAAACCGAACTTTCTTGGGCGTACACCCATCGCCCTGCAGAAGTTCTTATATTGTGCTATTCTTACGTTAGAATTATTCAAGAAAGAAATCACATCGCGAAAAGGTTTAATATACGGACTCAACCTCTTCAAACCACATTTGACTATAAGGTTGATAATATGACACGCGCATCGTTGATGTAGCAAGAAGGAATCGACATATGTACTCAACACTGGAGTAAGAATGTCCATAACCCTAGAGTTTGCTGTGGCGTTGTCTAAAGTAATTTCGAATATTTTGTCTGTAAGACCAAAATCTTCCACGACTTTCATAATATAGTCCACAATATTCTCCCCCCGTGTGTGCTACATCAATTAATTTCAAACCTATAATCCTTTTCTCCATAGCCCAGTTGTCATTAACATAATGCGCAACTACACTAAGGTAATCCTCCCTAGCCCGACCACTCCATATGTCCGAGGTCAGGGCCACCGAAAATATGCACGTACTAAATAGTTCCTTTATTTTATTACGACGTTCATTATAGTATTTCACTAGATCTCTAGTTGTTGTCTGTATAGAAACAGAAGCAAATATAAGATTATCCACAGTCCTAATGTAATTTTGGAAAGAAGCAGACTCGCCAAAGCCTAGCGGTAAATCCTCAGAAGCAATTAAACGACAGAGAAATTGGTGGGCTACATGAGGATCGTAGTTCCAGCTAGATACCGTACCGTCGGGGTTGTATTGCAGCTGCGTCTGCCTCATCGCCAATCCTTTCTTGGTTCGACATCTTGTAGCATGTCTAGGCAAGTGCCCCGTTCCACTTGTAAACTTCGCAGACAATTCGTGGTGACAAATTTTACAAATAGTATATGGTACCTCATTTCCCGCTGCGTCTTGCTTGGTTGTCCTGTCGAAATTCTCCCACACTCCTGATGTAGACGGCCTCGACCTCTTTGCTCTAGTTGCCGTTGAGCCTGATGCTGACGTGGAGCCTGATGACGGAACTCCACCATGCTCCTCTGGTGAAACCTCCGGTTCGTTTGAGGTAGCCGCAGCCGCCTCTATGGACGCAATTTCCTCCGATGAAAGTTTGTACTCACCAAGAGCAAAGCTGTCGTAAGGACTGTTCATAACGAAAACAGCAAAATTGAAACTAACACTATTACTACTTTCATCTTAGCATAACAAATAACTAACAATAAAAGTATTACAAAAATAGTATTGTACCTCTTTCGCTGACTTGCTGACGGAAATTGAATTTTCCAAATTTTGGCACAAATTTTTTGAATTTTGCCAAATTAGCCACGGATTTGAATTTGCACAACACAATTTCAAAGAGAGAATGGATAATGAAGGGGTGCTGAATGAGGGGGGTATGGTGGCTATTTATAGAAAAAAAAATCGGATTTTTGAATTTTTGCTATTTTTTAAGTCCCCAACGGTAAAAAAACGGTCAACACCCCTCCCAACGGCCGAATTTTTCGGGCCGTGCCGTGCCGGGCACGGCTCACGGGCACGACACGGCCCAGTCGCCCCGCCCCTACGCCCTTCTTCTTCTCCGGTTCTCCCACCTCGCACCCGCCGCTTCCTCGTCTCCCCGGATCCCTGTGACCCCGCCGCCTCCTCGGCTCGGCTCCTCGCGGCACGACACGCCTACCGCCCGCCACCTCCTCGCTTCTTCTCCGGCCTCCCGACCCGCCCGCCTCCTCGGTCCTCGCCTCCTCGGCGACCGCCGCCGGAGCCTCCCGCGATGTGACGCCGCCGCCAGAGCCTCCTCGCCTCCTCGCAGCCGCCGCCGCGGCGCTCGGCGCCGCCTCGTCGACCGCGCGCCTCGTCGACGCCTCTGCTCCCCACGCGCCCCGTCTTTGCCAGCGCTCCGTGCGGCGACGCCGACGCCTTCCTCCTCCCTCCGCCTCCGGCTCCGGCGACCCGGCGCATTGTAGCACCGTGCGAGTGTCGACGGCGACGCCGCGAGCCCGTGACGCCTCCTCCTCCCTCCTCCACTCCGGTGGACGCGCGCGGCCGTCGCGCTCCCTCCTCCGCTCCGGCGTCGCCGCCTCGCCCTCCTCCTCCTCCTCCGCTCCGGTGGGCGCGCGCGCCGCCGCGCTCCGCCTTCTCCGCTCCGGCGCGCCGCCGCCCCTCCGCGCCCAATCTCCGTGAGTCGTCGGGCGTGCCGTGCCTCCCGCGGCCGTGCGGCACGGCGGCGCGGCGCCAGACGTTGCCAGGCGGGCGAACGCCGCCCACCATGCCGAGGTGGCGGGCTGGGGTCTTGTGCCGGGCCTCTGATGTCGTGCCGTTCGTGCGTCCGTTAGGCCCGGCCGTTAGGCCCGGCCCATTTGGCCAGCACTACCTCGTCACATTGCTTAGTGGAGTTTTTTGCAGGTCGCTGTAAAAATCACTTTTGAATATTGCATCCTCTACCTAGTATGCTGTGTGCATTCTGTTAAGCATTGAAACCTAAACCACTTTTGTTTTCTGATTTATTTGCCATTTTACCTAAATGTGCATCATCGATCTTTTTGACTGAATATCCATGAGTATTTGCTATTGCACCTTTAAAACCTAGTTAGAAGAAACAGGTGCAGTGCAGCCATTTCAATCTTATTGATTTTGATAATTTGACTATTGAACGTGACTGCAGAATGGGAGATGACTTTGCAATACATCGGTGTTCTAAGCCTTGGGCTGGTACGTAGTTTTGATGTTAAAATGTTTTGCCTTATAGCATATTTGTTGTTCAGTATGCATATGTCTGCGTGACTGGAGACTAAAGCAATGTAGTTTGTACCTTTTATAGTACTGTTAACTGCAAATATGAAGCCATTTCGTAAGTGGCAGCAACACTGTTTACCTGATATTTCCCAACTTTCGCAGACTATCTACCTGCGGTTCTCTACATACGAGGGTTCTGAGGATTTGCAGCAAGACCTAAAGTAAGTTCTCCTGGCTGGTGCTGGCATTATCTGTTTTTGTGGTTGTGCTTCTATTCTAGCACAGTTTGTAGCTCAGGTGTTTTAAACTTGCCATTTTCCAACACCGAAGAAAACTATTAACAAGTTCCCCCCTCGCTCCCTCTCCTTACCTAGACTGTTGCTTTCCCCGGTAAGAGTAGGCGCAGAAGCGTTCTCTTGGGCAGCTAAAAAACTAGAACCAAACAAGATTGGCCTGGCAACGTCCCCGTCCACCACGGCGGTTCAGGACCGCGTTCTCCAAGCGGCGGCAAAGCATGAATCGCAGCCGTCTGATGCTGAAGAATCATAAACCCAGACAGACAGTTTGGTCTCTGAAGCATGAGAATCCTGGTGGAGTCGAGGACCCAGCAACCCCAATCTGTTTGCAGCTGAATGAACTCGGTGGCCACGTCCAGTTAATTTGGTGAATTGATGTTTCTGATGTAAGTAATTGATCTGAGGTACTGTGAGCAGCCGTGATGACGACCGGCACTGTAAATTTACAAGCAGCATTCGCAGTGAACACACATGCTAGCAAAAGATGCCAATTGGTAAGCAGCATTCGTAATGACAATTTTACCGATACCTCCCTGACACCCACGTACCAGCACAGCCCAGTGCAATGCGGGCTGAGCTGCCCCAAGCATTAAGCCCAATCTGTGGGGTCGCCACCCGGCCTATTCCGTTTATTGTTGAAGTATAACGTTGAAGTATAAATAAATTGTCTGTTTTTCTTCGTCAGCTTAAGTTTTTTGGTGAACTAATCAGTGTATAGAACTCAATATAGTATCAGAGCCAAAAGGTCTTGAGTTCAAGATACGATTGACGTAGTTAAAGAAAAATAATTGTAGCCTATTTCTATTCCACCTCTTAGGTCTGAGGGAGTTTACACGTGAGGGGGGTGTTAAAGTATAAGTGAATTGTCCGTCTTTCCTCATCAGCTTAAGTTTTTTGGGTGAACTGGTCGGTACATACAACTCAATAACTATGACAATCAGCCCTTGTGCCATTTTTTCCTGGATTTGGATTATTATTTTTTTACTCATACATGGATTTGGATTTTTTTAAAAAGAAAACAATTTTTAATCATTTTGAAAAAAAAAATCACAACTTATTTATGTTTTTACAGACATAACCCTCAGTCGTTAACCCACCAGGCGACTAGCCCCAATCGCGCGGTGGACCATCGATTTGAGCCCAGTTGACACACAATAGTGGAAGTGTGGTAGGTATGTCAGATCAATATGTTTGAGCGGATGATGTTGAGCCACGTCTCGGGCGGCATCCTCACGTGAAAGTCACGTGAGGGGCTATATGGGGTTGATTTGAGCATTTTTCGTATTTTTATGATTTAATTGAAATAGAAAGTATTTTTAACCAAACCCGGATAATCTTAAAATATGGAGGATGTTGCATTGGCTGACATGTAGCTTTTCGCTGGACCCAACATTGTATGGTGTCATCGTTTCTTGTAGTGCTTGGGTTCCTCAGTCAGCACCGCGACGATGGGGCATGCAACATAATTATCGCTCCTACCTCCTCCAATCAGCCTGCGACAGACGAGCATGCTACTCAATTCCAACTCCACCCCCTAGTCAGCACCGCGACATAAGGGGTTTGCTACATGAATCTCGCTATTACTACTAGACATCCTCCTCTACTTAGTGAGAATTGACAATAGCAAGTCACCTCCATTTCACGCCGAATAGACAACACTCCGATCCGCTTTTCAAATCGAAGTGACAACACTCTGCTACCTATTTTTAAACCGAAATGACCGACCCTAGTTCTAGCATGGTGTATATCTGTCAAGTCCGTCACTCATGTCTGAGAGGGCTTATAAATCGTGCCTCCAATTTTTCAGGGCAAAGTGACCGTACAACTAACAATTATTTACAAACAACTATTCAACTATTTATTTTTGTAAAATTAAAGCTAAGTTTATTTAAATAATTTCTTTAAAAATAGCATACTATCGCCGGGTGAGAATACGGCCAGGCTCAGTAGCCGGCTTGATGTGCGACTGGCCTTAGTTGCGTTATGGCCAAGTGATTGTGCTCGTCACGGGCCTTTGTCGCGCCACCAGCTTGCGATCGAGACATGTGGTAGACCAAAGCCTCAGTCCCGCGTCGACTAATCCTTGGACCACCGAGCAATTGGGCGCAGTCGCGCGGTGGCCCAACGATTGCGGGTTATTTTGTAAAAATATTAAAACATGGTTTATTTGTTTTTTTAATAAATGGTTTATTTTGAAATACAAAGTCCATGGATTCGTTGGACCGAAAATTAAACTAATAATCCCAGAGAACTTCAATAAATTCTTCAGTTACTGCACTTCAGAGTACCTTGCGTTAGAACACCTTGCACTCGTCTATAAGAAATGCCCAATCGGAACTTGGACAAGCAAAAATAAAATGGAGATAAGTAACAAGATTTAAACGTCTCGATTTCTTGGGCGCTTCCAACCAGAACATTGACCTCTCCAAGTATAAAATAGCATAGTCCGTTGATGATAAAAATGGAGCTATTAAGCAGCTATTGGTTGAATGAATGTTAGTGTCGGGTAAACCATGCATTATAAATATTGTATTCACGTGATACTTAATGTTTCTATATAATTAGTTGGGTTTATTTCCCAATCAATTGACCACTTTACAATTTAGTTGTGAAAACAACCTAACTTTATGGAGTGATGATGATAACAATGATTAACATTGAATAAGTTCTAAATATGTGTGAATATATTATGAAAAATGTGTATTCATTCCATCAATTTTTATTGATACACCACACAACCAACATGACCGTTCACGTGCTCTACCACATGAAAAACACGTATGGTTTTAGTACATCTATACTTAGTGCGCCGACATTGATGATCGCAATGGTGCAAACAAATAAAGAATTGGACACTTGATTTTTGAGTTAGAAACTAAAGAAATTCTTAAGAGCTAAATAAAATAAATCTCTTTCGTATCATTCACATGAAGCCATATAGCCTAGGTACACAAAAAAAAGGGCGTCAGTCAGGTCTACAAATGTGAGAACTCGCGTAATTAGCTAATCTTTTTTTAGTTAGAAATTAGCGGTAGGTAATCCCGTAAGAGCGGTAAGTTAGCGAGAGGTTGCGATCATCGTTAAGCCTTTAATTGTCGTGTTTCTTAGTGAGCGGCCATCATTGCATTCATCGATTGAATCAATATCAATCATAATTAGATTGCACCTTCCATTTGCATTAGATAATTAAGTCAATTGTAAGCATTGTCATAGAAGTGCATCATCATCTCATATCATCTAGTGTTGTTTAAATAGTTACATCTTAGATTGGTTTACAAAGCAATAAAAAGAGTACATCCTGCATTGCATATCGCCGAGCCCTCCTTGTATCCTTGTTCTTCGATTGCCGACCCATCAAACCCCGGTGTTGTCCTTGTCATCCAAGAAACCTGCATGCATACCACTCTCTGCCAGTATTGTTAGACAGAAGCAAGCCACAGTATTATTAAAGTAAAGATTGCCGTCAGTCTCCCGAAGTGCAGCTGAATACTCGGAGCAACCTGAGTAGTCGGTCCCTTGACCATCAAGACACCCATACCAATCGGAGTTAGTCGGCTCCTTGATCGCCAAGATATCCTGACCACCCGAGGTCCTTCGATACCTGTCACTTATGTGGGCCTCATCATCCGACAATATTAAAACCGACACCCACATTTTATCGACCTACCTCAGTCAATATCCGAAAACCAATCCAAAGCCCACTTTTGGACCCAAGGTCCTTAAGCCACAACAGTAGAAGCATCATTAGGACCGGGGTCCTTCAGTATTTTTCAGATCATCAATAGTGCATAGTGTCAAAGAGATAAGAACCCAGCTTTTACCATTCAAAAGATCAAGCACAGGAGAGCACAGGGCAAAGATAAGCCCTCCAGCCGAAACATCCCCCATAGCCAGCCTCATGAGTTCATTTTCCCCCAGTCAAGCCAATCACCATGTACCATTTCAACCACAGTCAAAAGCAACAAGTCAGCATAGCACAAGGCAAGACCAAGGAGTCAAGCACCACCAGACAACACCCAAACCAGGAGCAAGAACCAGCCGAAGGCCAAGGAAATATCAGGCTCAAGCAAAGGGATAGGGTCTTGGTAAGAAATGAATAGAAGCCTGGTAGATAGGGGATTGCACAGCCATTAGATAAGGGCAGCCAAAGCCCTCCCCCCTGGACAAGCCTCCCATTCACTTCTTCCCACAATCTCACACAAGCACAGGCACAAGGTAAGCCAGCAAGGTTCACAAGCAACCCACTGTCATCCAAAGCAAGCAAAGCTAAGCAGCACCAACACCCCACCTCCCACTGCCCACCAGCACCTCCATCCATGAACCCACCATGGAGTAGTAGTAAGAAGAAGGAGAGGAGCATAGTTGAAGGGCAAGACCGAAGGAGCGAGAGGCAGCGACCGGAAGAAGGGCGGCGGAGAGCAAGGGCGGCGGCGGCGACGGCCGAACCATCGGCGACCACCGAACTCCACGTCCAACGGTGTCTCCGGACATCAAGCGGCGAGGAAGAGGAGAGCCCCAACTTGAAGCCGGCACTGCCATCCCCCTCTTCCACCCCAGAACCCATAGGAGGTAACACAGGTGCACCTCTGTTGCTCTACACATACACATGTATCATATCACAGAGCACAGCTCAAGTCAAGTAAGGAGACCTCAGAGCAAGCTCAACATCCTCACCATCATCGCTGGCAAGCCATCCACCGCAAGGGAGAAGATGGGAGCACCAGCAGGAGGCCAGCACTGCTACCCTCTTCCCCCAATCCCAGAATCCAACCAGAGGTAACCTCAGTTACACCTCATCAGCATGCACTACACATACACATCATTCACACCTAGATCATCCCACAATAGCATAACAGCTCTCAGAGCATCAAGGTTCATCACAGAGCAGTAGGGGGAAGGATTAGAGAGAGGAATAGGGAGTTTAAACCTCAGTAGAGCCTGGTAGTTCTCCCCTTTTCCACCAAGCAGCATACCTTCCCCATCTCCATCAACCAGCATATGCATACCTAAATAGAGATCAAACCATCATTAGTATTCTTCTTGCATACATGAGCATCCTCATCAAAACATTTCATCTCAGCATTGCTAGTAGCTTCTGCTCGGTTTGGATCTTAGCAGAGAAGGAGTAGAGAGCTGGGTAGCAGCGCCGGCGGCCGTAGGCCGGGCCGGCCATGAAGGCATAGCCAAGGCGGTGCTGGCCTTCGGCCGCACCGAGGAGGGGAGACGCAGGAGGTAGGCCGTGTACAGAGCGCGGCGGCGTCGGTGAGTCTGGTGGGCGGCCGAGATCCGACAGCCGGCGGCCGGATGGCCGAGCCGGCAAGGCGGCGCATAGAGGCGGCCTGAACCGGGGAAGAGGGCTAGGAGGAGGTCGTAGGGAGTTGAGGAGGCTGGCAAGGATCGGTGGGCGGGTGTAGGGCCAGCGCGGAACCGAGTCGGCGCGAGAGGCGAAAGCGAGCGGCGGCGCCAAGAAGGGAGAGGAAGGAGGAGATTTGGGGGAGAAGTAATTGAGAAGGGGAGTTGGGGGCTGGGGCCTGTGGGAGTGTGTCGGCCGGGTAGGGGAAGGAAGAGAAGAGGGGTAGGGTTAGGAGAAGCTAGGTAGAGTAGAATTAGGGATTAGATGATTAGGGTTAGAAGGTGTGTTAGGCAATTAGTATAGGATGATTGTAGGATAATTGTGTAGATTTTAATGTGTAGTGTTAGTATTTTCTTGCATTAGAGTTAGCCAGAGTAACGATAGTTGTTAGTCAGTGAAGTTTAACCTTAGAATTCATTTTGTGGGTAGGAGCTGCATGCGAATAATTTTCGGTAGACGACAAGAAAATCGTAGTTGGGGAGTGCTGACTTGTCGGAGATCCGCAAGATGTTTTTAAATTAAAGGTTGCTACTAAAAGAACCAACTGACCTTATACTTATTTTGGCGCTAAAGTCCACTAAGTATTTATTTGAGTACTATTAAACCTGTAGTTTATTGCAGCTGATCGAACTCACACTGGCGGCAGGAGTAGCGATACCAATTTAAATCGTGACGGTCATTTCTACAAGTCCGAAGGCAAGCGACCCTCTTGAACATTAATTTAGCTATTTTAACTGTAAACTGTATATCGCTACCTCTTATATATATGTATTGCATCAAAACTATATCTTCAAAACTAAATCAAATAGATGAGGTAAAGATGCAAGAATTCAGAAAGATGAAGAAGGTAAGTGAAGAGTTAATATTATGGCTGGTAAAGGGGGCCCAGGGCAGGGGAGGCGATGAGAAAATGATGATGATGTGGTAAGAGGTGGGACCCCTTTATTTAGGGTTAGTATATAAGGACCAACAAAACTCTCACCCGGATCAGAGGCCGTATTTAAGTGCCAACCATTTTCCCGTTTCGACAGGCAGAAAATGCTACCTTGTTACGTGATTTGTCCTCTCCACATCGGGTAAGTAATATTGCATGGGTGGTGTAGGGATGATGAACTCGGGGCGGTAGGATAAGTCGGAGCGGGGAGTCAAGGCGTTATAGTAGCGCAACAGGTGGAGTGTTGGGGCATAGGAGAGATGAACGCCTCAACCAACATTGTTGGAACTCGGTGGAGGCTAGAGTGCGCTCGGGACACCGATGGAAAACAATGGGTGGAGACTTAATCTTAACTGAAAAAACTCGTAGTCGCATCAAAATAGGACCCGTTCAAGAGAGTTCGAGTAGCTATGGGTAAAGTGGTACAAAGCTTTCAATAAAATCATGAATTCATGCACTCTGGATTGGAGCATACAGGAACCACTAGGGGTTTTTCTTCTCTCCGAGTGACTAGTAGTCTTTTCAGAATAAAATTTTGCTACCTATGTTTTATTGAGTTATTTTTAGAAAAGAGATGAGCTAGAAAATGAAGAAAAAGAACAGAGACGAGTCATACAGTGCATTTTGCTATTAATGCTTGCTGAGTACATTAATTTGTACTCAACCTTGCTAGTATTCTCCTTTGTAGATCCTAGTCCGTGGGAACTATCCCGCGTGGGACGAAGGACTTCTGATGAAGCTGCACGAGGCGAGAGCGTTAACTTTGAAGACCAGGGTGAGATGGGCAGTTGATTTGGCGCTAAGGACGAATTGAAGACCGATAGAGTAAAGGAAGGCAGACGAAGGGACGTAGTCCCATTGTGCCGTTATAAATTACTATGTAAGAACCTTAGCCTTATGTGGCTAATCGGAATAGAAATGCAGTTTCTATTTTATTGTTACGCTCGTTAACTCGGTAGGCTTACTATTCGTTGGAGCGATGTTCTCGAGCAAGCGAATAGTAGTCCGTATGGCTAAGTGTGATTACCCTAGGTACACAAAAAAAAAGGGCGTCAGGTCTACAAAATCTAAAAAAGGGCATATAATATAATTTGCAGCTAATTCACTTAAGTATTATCAAATTGCAATCAAGTTCAGTTTCAGTTGAAACTATAGAAAAATGTATATAAGATAATTTATATAAAAAGGGATTGCCGTGCATACCGGGCACCCGACTCCGCCCATGAGCATAGCACAGAGCATACAGCAGCATTTGTATTACCTCCGTAGACTACCGAAAGACGAGAGCGCACAGAAAAAAACAACCAAATCATACCAACGGCTATTGCAGCCTTGCAGGCAGAGGCATCGGGCATAGGATTCCCAAGCAACGTCTGGAATCGCAGTACACGCTCGCGTCCCGACCCCACGCCCCAGCGAGCGGCGAGTCCCACTAGCCGTTGCCCCTCCTCACGCCGCGCCCCCAACCCCAACGGCCGAATCCCCCGCACCGCACGGCAATAAGTACCCGCCCCCTCCGCTCTCCTCACTCACCGCCAAACACACCGCGCAACAAGGCAAAAAAAAAACCTCTCGCTCGCTCGCGCCTCCTCGAGGAAAAGGAAGCGGCAAAATCCAGCGACCGATTCGGCGTTCGGCGATGGCGGCGGGCAAGAGCCACACGCACAAGGCGTTCCTGCTCTGCAACTACGTGCTCCTCGGCGCGGCCTCCAGCTGCATCTTCCTCACGCTCTCGCTCCGCCTCCTGCCATCCCCCTGCGGCCTCCTCCTCCTCTTCCTCCACGCCCTCACCGCCGTCTTCTCCGCCGCCGGATGCTCCGGCTCCTTCACCGCGCCCGCCACGCCCGCGCAGTGGCACAACGCCCACACCGCGGGGGCCGCCCTCACCGCCATCTTCCAGGGCGCCGTCGCGCTCCTCGCGTTCACCCGCACCTCCGACTTCCTGCTCGAGCTCCAGTCCTACGTCCGCGACGAGGACGGCGCCGTCATCCTCAAGATGGTCGGCGGCCTCGGCACCGCCATCTTCGTCCTCGAGTGGGCCGCGCTCGCGCTCGCATTCTCGCTCCGCCTCGACGACGGCGCCGACGACGACGACCTCCACCACGCCAAGAACTGGGCCTCCTACCATGTCTGAGCTGAGCCCCTCCATTGCTACGTTCCGTGCCGCAACAACTGCGATATGCGAGCGAGTGCGGAGTGAATTAAGAGATACGAGGCTTCATTTCATTTTGCGTGTCGTATTAGCGCGATTACTGTTCGTTACTATTCTTTTGTACTATTTACCGTGCTCGCAAATTCTTCTGTACTAAGATGCCAAGGCAAATATATAGTATTGCTTTGCTTCATTTGCTGTGCATACATTCATCAGATTGGGTGTGCATGTTACATACTGTGCTATTTGTCGCAATCAGATTAGGTGTGCATGTTACATACTGTGCTATTTGTCACAATCAGATTGGGTGTAACTGGAGGGGTTATAGCACAAACAAAGTAAATTTGCAGCGACACGCAGAGCAAAAAAAAGATCGATGAGCTTCGCTGTCAAGAGTGGCTAACGTTAACAATAGGATAGGTGCATGTCAAATGCAGAGAAATACCCTTCATAAATTATGCTTCGTTTCTGTCTACAACATCAAGAAACCTAATACAGATTCTCCATGTTGCCAAAAACCTCTCCCTACCATTGCAGCAGAAGGTACACACCATCATTACCCAAGAAGATTTTGTTGGTCCATTGATTCATGACTCAATTTGAGGAAGAAGGTTCGAGGATCGCATTGTTAGGAACATTACTGGGACGAGGGAAACAAATCCATTTGAGGAACATCAGTGCCACCGTTGCTGTTTTGAATGGTTTTTGATTTCAAGCGTAGCTCAGGTGAAGATGCCAGAGCATTATTGGCCTCTTCTGGAGGTAAACACCGCTTTGAGAAATACATGGCTATTCCTTTGGGCTTTTTGGAATACACTGAAAAAACAAGAAACATGGTTAGTGAAGTTGTTAAGGATAATGATCCAAGGTTACTACTGACAAGAATATCAAGTTGAGTACCAGGTGAGTAATTTAAGCCAAGCTTGTCAAGAACCTCTTTCTTGACCTGCAGAGAAACAAAAGCAGCTTAATTCAACATCTTTAATACATTATTCTGTCCTTGAGTGTCCTCAGCTAGTAATCACACTACTAACACAAAAACAACGATAATCAGGTACGGTGTGCTTGAGTGTGAAAGCATTCTAACCTGCCAGCGATTATCAACAAAGTCAGATATCTCCCTCACTTTACTTTTCAGTTGAGACTTTGAAACACTTGGAAACCTCTGCTGAAGTGACTCGACCAACTTGTTGATACCATCTCGACATGATCTAATCACCCTAACCTGCATTGGAGTTAAACAAACAAGAATTAAACTTGTTTACATTTTTTTATCTCCAAACAACAGAGAATAATCATGATTACTTACAATTTCTGCTAGGTCCGTGTCTGGTATAGCCAATGCAGCGGCAGGAGTACTTTTGGCATTCGACTGATTAGTTTCTTCAGCACTTGCAGATGAACTGTCAATGACCGGTACATCAACAACTGCACCTCCCGGACAGATGCTCATTGAAAGAAGTTGCAGACAAAGCTGCTCAAGCTTAGCCGTTCCCTTGAGGTCTCCGGCGGTCAATAATTCAGCTTTTTCATGAGTTATGTTGTATATCACTAAAGGTTGGCTCTTACGGAGAGCCTGTTCAGTCAAACTGTTAAGTACTTTTTGCTGGCGTAGTAGAGCTTTAAATTCCTCAATTTCTGTGCACTGGCTGGGTGGCGAACTACTGGCTTCCTCATTTTTTTCATCCAATAGACTTTCAATCTGAATCCCCTGCAGGAAAGAAACTCGAAATGCTGAGTTGAAGAAGACTATTCGTTCTGATGGATACTTGGGAGTACCATAGCACACTTAGCAAATGAAACAACTACTGATCTCACATATGTCGTCGAACAGAACTGAAAGTGCGTAATAACTCAGAGCACACACATTTTCATTCATAGCAGAACAGAAGTACAACAGAATTTGCATTTGCCTATATAGCATGTATGTCTTATTCCAAAATTTCTGCTATCATCCTTTCACTGAATGGGCAGGAGTTCTACTGAATGAAGTGTGTATCACTAATAGTCTAATGTTTGAAATGAGTAAAAGAGAATCAGATAAGTCTTGCAGGTTGGACTAACTAAATGGACAGCAGGTTAGACAATATTTGGAAGTGTCATAATTGATGAATTACTATCACATATCTGAATGGCAGGTCTAGTTTGTTTGTCTTGCCCTTTTGTTAATGTAAGTTGGTAGGTACTTTCTTGGATGTAAACTTGCATAAAAACCAATGAGAACTGTAATTCTAACTTAAATTATTAAAAGAGAATTCACTTATTCAATGCTATACCTCATTGTCAGAGAGGTAACCATCAGGCACAACAAAGCTATCTTCACTCTCTTCATCTGTAATCTTGGAATCTTCTTCCATAACTTCATCATTGTCCTTCTCGCAGTCAGAAAGGCTCTCACCAGGATCCTCCTGTGCAGCAAACATAACATCAGCACCTCTTGCCAGAAAGGAAGGACAATAAAGATGCAAGAGCATCAGCAATTACCTCTTCCCATTCATCATCACTATCAACCTCATAATCAAGATCAGGATCCATCTTAAGTGGACACCTTGGGCCAACAACAGCACTGCAAATAATTATAGAACAAAGCATGATATGGCGGTAGATTGGAAACCTTAAGAAATTATTGATGGCATGCAGATGAAGTGCTAACCTTTTCTTCCTCCAAGTCCCATAATATGCTGGTCTGTTACTTTTGTCGAATTGCAGAAGCTTTCTCTTTACCAATGTAGTTGGTAGAGGATTAGCATTATTGGTGCCATGACATTGCATCTCACTTGCTGGTAGCACATCAATGCCATTTTCAAGCTTATCTGGCTCATTTTCCTGACTTGAGTTGTGGCATGTATCTTCATTTGGAGTAGAAAGTATTTCCTCAAGCATGTCATCTGAGGATTTTTGAAGCTTGAGCTCTTTAAATGCCTCCATCTTAGGTTTGTGTCTGATACCCCACCTGGAGGACCTGTTATAGCTAGATAACTTCTGCCAACCAGTGATCTGCAACCTGTGACATATTTCCATTAAATCCTTATCAGTTATCATTGACAACATTTGCATGTCTAGAACACCGAGAAGGCATCGTGTATGTGTTAACAAGTTGACCTATATATCAAAAACATATTGACATCAGAAGGAGATATTGCTAACCTCCAAAGATCCTCCAAAACCCAGCTCTCCTTTTGAGAGAAGGAAGAATCAATTATGGATGTAGCTGCTGAAACCACCTCTTTGTTGTTGGTGCATGGATCAACGGAGCGTACGCCTGAGTCATTCTCTCTAGATTCATCAAGTTTCTCACTGTCTTTCTTACTTTTGAAAAAGCGCTCCATCATAGAAGCTTGCTTCTGAATAGCCTGATGCTTCTTGAGTTGTGCAGCTTCCTTCTCACGGCTCTTCTGTTCTTTCTCAGCTTCCTCTTGCTGCCTCTTTTGTTGTTTCCTCATTTCAGCTTCTTCCTTTTCACGGCGCTTCTGTTCTTTCAGTGCTTCTTCTTCCTGCCTCCTTTGCTGTTTCTTGCTTTCAGCTTCTTCCTTTTCACGTCGCTTCTGTTCTCTCAGCGCCTCTTCTTGCTGTTTCTTTTGTTGTTTCCTCATTTGAGCTTCTTCTTTCTCCTGGCGTTTTATTTCCTTCTCCATTTGCTTTTGCACTTTCTGAATTTCCTTTTCCTAGAATTCAGTAGCATAAAATTAGTGAATAAAATGGATATGCAATTCCATTGCTACAATACCTTTGTGATAGCACACCATGCTCTCCCTCAAAAACAAATTACACCATGCTAGCTAACAATATATCCAATGAAAAATCACAGTTCAAACATCAAGACGAACAACCCAAGCTTAACAGGCCAATTATAATATGCTAATTTATTTCAAATGTCATATATGATTGTCCAATTGGAAGAAAGTCAAGCTATAGTAGCACGTTATCTGGATTAATCAAAAGTGCTTTGCTTAAAGAATAGACACTGGAATACAATAACAATAGCCCAATTGTGTGCATGTATTGAGAGTTAACATAAAATTTTTTTGAACAAACTGGTCACTGAAAGTTGGAAGAAGATGCAGCGACTTCATGTGTAAGAATTTTAGCTCTACCTTCTTAACATGATAACATCAATAGAATAGATGCCGAATTATAGTCGCTAAAATACTTCAGATCCTTTAATTAAATTGACAGAAGAAATTCCATGAAATCGTTTCGAGAACAATGCAATGGTAAGTACTAACATTAGTAGGAAAGTTTCCATTTCGCAACTCAGATCCATTCACGACCTCAATTCTGCCAATATTTTGATCATTTTTCTCCATCTCATGCATTGACTCCTTAGCTGTTGATCCGACATCTTTGGCACCCCTTTATTGACAAAAAACATATACATTAGGACCTTCAGAGCCTCAAAGTATAAGTAAGATGTGTATGACAACCCCCTTCAAATAAAGGCAAAAATGCAAGAAGGTACACACCGATCAATATTGTTCTTTTGTGTCACTCTTTCCACCATTGACCTGATCCCTTCCAAGTTCAGTGCTTTGCTTAATTTTATTGATGATTTTCTGAGATCATTTACTTGAGCTTCAACTCCAGGAGATTCCAGAATTGATAAAGTTGCTGCAATAAAGATTATCACTTAGTGAACTGAAAAGAAAGGTATGTTGTGGACAAATTAGATGAGTTCATGGTTCTTATGATTAGATGTGAAAATCCAGTTAACTTAGAAATAATAACATTTTGATGTAATTTAACAGCAAAAACATGACATGTACTGAAATGATGGAAGAGACTTCAGCTATACAAACCAGAAAATGGAATTGGCGTACAAAACTATTTCCAAGGATTGAGAAAATGGAAGTTTAGACTTAGTGGTGGTAAGAACAAGGTATGCCTTACAATAGATAGCGGTGATCCTCTCATGGATTTTCTTTCTAGCGGCTCTCCTTGTACTCAAAAAGCCCCGTGTTCTCACGGGCATCAGCTTCAAATCTCTTACCTGACAATGAACAACAACCAACTTAGCCACCACAACATATATAAACCTGATTTGAATTAAACACGACTTATAAAGTAACACAGAATTTTACCTCCCAGCACCAAAGAGCCAGCTCTGATTCATCTTCCAATACATCAGCATCCGGACTAGATTTTCCATACATCATCCTCTGCCCAATGAGCAGCACAGAACCACGGACTGAAGCCATGGACACGCCCTCCATTCCCTTCAACTTCTCGTATATCACATCCACCAACTTGGATAATCCACGATTGCTCTCTTCTAGCAAGCAGCCAATCATCGCGTTGTTCGACAGATTCCCACCATCAAACTGCATCCTGTGGCCGGAAACCTCCTTGTAATACTCGAACAAGCCCTCGAGCTCCTGGCGGCATCCAGCAACAAGAGCGTCCTTGTCTGCAGTAGCAAGTGCCGGACCATTGGAAGCCCTCTTCCGCTTCCGCTGCCTCTGCACTTCTACCATGGTATCTGTCAGTGTACCGGGGCATTGTTTTTCCGGCACTGGTTGGTTCGACGCTTGAGCCGGGGCATCATCGACAGCCATTGTGTCACTTGATTCGAGCTCAGCAGATCGGTTAAGAACAACAGGACCATCAAGTTGCATTTGCGACTGCCCCAAATCGTCGCGTGGCTCGGCATCATTGCGGTTTGGGGCTTCGGACGAGTGAGCAACACCAAGAACCATGCCACCGCCTTCCATTGTGGGAAACGGCAACGGTTGGCTTAAGGTCGCGAATTTGAGGGCTCGGTTCTTGCAACTGCTGGGTCAGGAACAGCAGCACATTCCTCTACCCAACCTCTTCAACAAGCAATCGCCCACCCCGCTCAACCTGGATAAAGATAAATAAATACGGACAAAACAATCAGGTTTTGTTGTTAGTCCTCAGATCCCGAGCTCCCTACCCACAAATCAACTCTTAGGATCTATCAACATCTTTTCTGTACAGCAAAGAAAAGGACCAACATCTGCAAAGAAAATCGAGACAATACCCAATAATCGGACAAAAAGAACCCACGGGAACAAAACCCCAAGAGGAGAGAAGGTAGCGCGGCAAGATAGATTTGGCCGGCAAAAGAGACGCGACGGCCATTACCTCACGAACCGGCACTCGGAGGAAGATGTGAGAATCCCACTTGGGACTTGGCGTCAGGAGCTGCGGAGAAGGATCCGGCCTCCTCCGCTACTCAGATCTATCTCTTCGTTTCCCCTTCCCTTCTTCTTTTGTGGTGGGGTGGGAGCGCGCGAGAGGATTAAACGGGAGGGAGGCGCCGAAACGGGGAATAAGAGCGCGCGCGTGGGGTGGTGCGATATCATGAGAGGCCGAAAGGGCGCGGCAAGATTTTCCCGCGGCGGTTTTGAGAATTTTTCGTTTGGTGGCCTGGCTTCCCGCGGCATGGAGGTGGAGGCGCCGACGCGGAAGCCGCCGGCGAGAGTTATGGAAGGATGACAACTTGGGCCGGTCGGCCTGATCCAGCGGCTGTGCCCAAGCCCAATAAAGCCCAGCTCGACATGGCCTGACGTTTAGGCCCTACCCACACTTGGAAGTGCCTTTTCTCGCCTGGCTTGGGCCTGACTACGCTCCTAACCAGTTGGATACAATTAACATGTTGTTGCGCTCTTAATATATCCACCGTCGTTATCGAACGGATCATAATCATATGGTTTACAACTAATTTGTTAGCCATTAAAGATTTCAAAAAATATTGATAGTCACTAAAACAGTGTGGTAGGCTTTATCACTAAATCATGGCATCTTATTCTTTCCTGCTTACAGGATGGGTATATATATGTACATTGATGAAACGTCGAAGGAAGCTGTTCAGGCGCACGACGGGATTAAAGTTCATTTTACGACCGATCTTTCCAAAAGTTCCACCGGGTATTCTCGACTATAAAATCTCAGGGGTGATTTTTGCTATTTTGGCAGCTGTGCCATCGGATTTTGTCGACACAGATCCAAATGAGAGGAGCGACCATGACGAGGAGAAGAAAGATAATACATACATAGAGGAGTGAGAAAGAGGTCATTTGTGTAAGATCCACATCATCAAAACCGTTTTGTAGTTGAACATGTTAAATCGATATTTTTTCCCCGTAATTCAGGGTATAAAATGGACTCATCACCGCTCAAACCGGTGGCAGAATCAATTTCCCAACACCGAGCAAAGCACGGCATGACAAGAACGCACAAACACACGCGTGCATGCATGCAGCGTCGGTTCGATGGACCCACTGCACTCACAATTTTACACCACAGCCACTGACTGACCCCTCAAAAACGAAAGGGCACGAGACAAAGGAGCCAGCAGGCACAGGGCAAAGCTACGTCTCCGACGAACCATCGAACGCATGCAGCATGCAAGCCGGAGACCCACACGAAACCAACCACAGCACCACCCACTCCAAGCACGACACAAAATGTTACACCGAATTCCAGAGCACAGATCAACGCGACAAAAGAAAGAAGATGGTCGCGATCGGCACGCCGGGTGCCAGGCTACTTGAATGGCCTCCTGCCGAGCCCGGCCGGCGTGGACACGGCGGAGTCCACGCTGAGCCCGCTGACGGAACGCGTGGGCCGGTGCCGGCCGCCGGCCACCGACGCCGCCGGCGTGCCCACACGCGACGACTGGGACTGGCCGCTGCCCTTCCAGAACGGGCTCTTGGCCCAGCCCCCGATGCTCTGGCCCAGCCCGAACGAGAACCTGGGCTTCTGCTGCTCCGCCGCCTGCTGCTGCAGCAGCAGCACGTGCGCCCGCGCCCTGGCCCTGGCGGACGCCGACAGCGTGGGCGTCATGTAGTTGGGCACGCCGAACGCCGGGCAGCTCGTCAGGCTCTCGTCGTCGCGGATGCTGCCGCCGTGGCTCGACGGCGGCGGCCCTCCCTTCGTGGCCCGCGCGGGCCTGGGCCTGGAGTAGGACGAGACCACCGACCGGGCCGGCGTCGCGGCTGCCGTCGTCGCCGTCATCTCGCGGTGGGCGATGGCGAGCGTGGTGGGCTTTGGCCTAGTGATGGGCTCGGCTTGGCGGGGGCAGTCGGGCTCGTGGCGGCGCTCGATGAGCGTCCACCACCACGGGCTCCGGCCCGACTGGAGGTCCGCCAGGATCGCGTGGGCCGCCATCGGTGTCGCCTTCAGCAGCTGCCACCGCGGGCCCAACAGGAATAGATCAACAGCACGTGAGAGATCAGATTGACAAGTGCAGCGAAAACATATTTCAACACCTACTGTCACTAACAAGGACGGTGCACCGTACGGCCGATCGGTACCACAGAAGCATTTTTGCTCCTACTCGTCTGACTCCTTCAGATGGATGGAATAAATGACCCGCCTTGTTGCTAATACTACTCCCAATTATGAGCTAGGCTCAATTGGTCTCATTGGAATAGAATTGCACATCTGGCCGCTATTCTAGCCCTCACGCGTACGAAATGGTAAAAATGGTATCTTTATCGTGCTCTCCATGTGTAGCACCCCTCTTACCGAGCTCCCAGTGCGCAGCACCCCCGTACGCGGTAGGCCACTTATTGTGCGCTTAGTCCACGGCAGGAACATACCTGCCCGCGGTGTCCACGTGTGCACGGTGGCAGGTGGCCTGCCGCGTATGGAGACCGCGAAAGGTGGCTTCAGCGGACTAGGAACACGGTAGAGGGACACGTGTCGCCTGCTTAACTTATTATGGTATTATTTTTGTTGTTACGGGTGGAGAGACTACATTTATTATTTTGTTTCAAAAGGAGACTAACGAGAGAAAAAACCAACTACTGCCGTTTGACCAAGAGAATCAATCTGCCCCCTTTAACTTAGTTTGAGAGACGTGTCGTGAGTCGTGACGTGTGCTTTACGGTGAGACGCGGTACCTGGTGAGAGTAGGCGTAGGCGAGGGCTCTCTCCCGCTTGATCACGGCCTCCACTTTCCGCCTCATCCTGGCGTCCGCCTCGTCCCGCCCGAGCAGGCTGCCGTTCCATGTACCGCCGTCCTGCACGCGTTGCGTCGCGCGGAAAGGTTCGTCATACGAATGAACTAGCGAATCTCAACGTAATGTACGCGCGCGGCGCGACTCGACCGGTGATACCTGTGAGCCGGCGCGCCACCTGCCGCCGTCCCTGAGCATGGCGCCGTGGTGGTGCCTGTAGCGGCGCTCCATGGCCTCCACGCGGCTGGCGCGCACCTGCACCTGCACGCGCACCAGCATCTGCATGCACCGCATCGCGTGCGCCGTCTGCCGCCGCACGTTCGCCCCCGCACCACCCCCTGCAGCCGGATCAGCCCGCGCAGCGACCGGTGGTTCCGCCGCGCCTGCAGCCACACATCCACAACGCGCAGATGCACTACGTCACAACTCACAGCATCTCAAGTTCTCAACTGTAGGATCAAATGAGTACTAATCAACTCGCCATGTAGCCTCGGAACGCGGCCTGGATCGTGACGGCCGCGGCGCGCGCGCGGTCGGGCGGGACGGCTCTCTGCCTCGCCGCGCGTGGCCTGGACGGCGCGGGGTGCCGCCTCGGCTGCTGCTGCTGCCGCCACTCGGTCTCGGCTCTACTCTGCTGCAACTGCTGCAGCCTCTGCTGCTGCTCCCTGTCATGGTCGAACCGCCTGATGAGCGGGGGAGGCGAGGGCGGGGGCAGCGGAAGCAGCAAGGCCGGCTTGTCGTCGTCGCGCTCGCCCTCGCGCGCCGCCGGCGTCGCGGCTGCTGCTGCTGCGGTGACGGTGGTGGGCTTGGCGGGGGTGATCTGGTACTGCGCCCTGCCGTAGTACTGGCGGTGCTGCTGCTCCATCTCCGCGTCGCCCAGGATCTTCTCGATGCTGCTCGGCTCGCGGTACAGCGGGATGTTGATCAGGGCGCCCGCCGGCGCCGGCTCGGCGTGCTGCCGCGACCGACCGAAGCCCCATCGCTTCTTGTCCCTCGCGCTCCGGTGCTGCTGCGGGAACTGCGCTACCAGCTGCGCCTGCCATTGATCATTATCACCTGTCAGTACTCGCTACTTTTACATGTACAAATCTTCTGATAAAATTTGTTCTGCCATTGGAAGCAATGCTGCTGTAGCTCAGCCAGTGAGTGTACAGTTACATCATAACTTCCAAGAGTTGCTTCCGAGCAAAGCCAAGTTTGGGCTAGCAATCAACTCTAGTTGCAGGTCACGCTGAGAAATCAGGCATATAATTAGGAGTTTCGAGTACTACTTACATTTGTGGGCTTCTCCTTGGGGCCTGAGGTGAAAGCCTTTTTTATTGCAGTGAGCCAACTTCCCTTCTTGCCCATTTCCTTAACATTTCTCCCTGCCACACTCCTGTATAATTCAGGAATTAACAACGGAAAGAATGATTTTTTATGTTTTTTTGGTTGAAAGTTCAAGGAAATTTGATGTTTTTATCAGGCTAAATGGTGACCACCCCCCCCCCCCCCCTAAATAACTGCTACCTGATCAGATTTTGCTGTGATCCTAATAACTGAATTCTCAGTGACTGCCAATCTGGCATCAGTCTAGTTGGAACTTGGAACTTCACATATGTCTCAGTCCTTACAGTAGTCGACAGGAATTCTAGTGTGTTGACAATTTATAAGCAGCTTTGCAGCAGAACCATAACCCCACAAGGATGAAGATGGATAAGATAAGGCGACATATATGTGCCGTTCAAAATTTTGAGTACAGTTTCAACTGCTAAGTGCTAATAGGCAGATACCAAGTTCTTATTTAACAGTTCAATTCCTATGTTAATGAATCCATAGACTCGAAAAATCTCATGTTTAAACTCAAGACTCAAAATTTGAATGACCAGACATGATTTGTAACTAGACAATGCAACACAGCATGACAAAGGACTTATCTTATTTACAAAAATGGAAAAGAAGGAAGGGTATAGGTAACAAGTCCACACCTTGTTTGTACTTCCCCAGCCTCTCCAAAATACTTCTTATGCTTTAGTAGAGTTGCAACGCTTTCCAATCCCCGTGTGTTCTACTATCCTCAGAAGCTCATGATAAATCTGCATGCCTTCATTCTTGTTCAAGCCTCTCGGCGTCTAGTCCTTGCAAGCATTCGAACCACATTGGTCCATCTCCTTTTCCTTCGAATTCTCTTCACTTGTGAGAGGCTGTTTTATAGATTTTTTTTCCTGGATTGGTGATGAAGGGGAGCTCCCACTTTCCCACTCGATGACACCTAACCAACCTTGCTTGATTGGTAAGCCTCAAAAGGCAGCATTTTGCAACAAGTGCAGCAGGGAGAACTTGAGAGGCACTGTTTTGGTTTTGCCTTGCCTTTGTACTTCAAACATGTCCCTTTAGACCTCTACCATGTGTGATGTACACACATACAACATGGCTTGTGCGCTTGTATACAAACTTGTAAGGCTGCGACCTAGTTGGTCATAAAAATATCATATATGAGGAGTCTGCAACAAGTTCTTCCAAAGGTTTTTATTAGCATTTATACTTCACTTCTATTGGACTACGCTCAATAAGGTACCGCAGCAGAAAGTGAACTTTTTTTTTATTAATTAACCCTTTTAAAAAATTTATTTTAACGTTAACCTCCGCGTATTTTATTATCAATTCTGACCTCTTTGACCACGCCACCACCCGTGATGTAACAAAACAACACCGTCACGCGTCAGGATAAATCCCAAAATAGCATTTTTGTCACACTACTGATTGTGACATGATCAAACAACACTGTCACGCCACGGGTAGTGGCGTGATAAGAGATTGCCCAGATACGGACTGGCGTGACAGTGTTATTTTGTCACGCCACCACTCGTGGTGTGACCAAAGGAGTCAAAATTGGAAATAAAGTGCGCGGATGTTAACTTTAAAATAAAATTTTAAAAATGGTTAGTTAATAAAAAAATCGCAGAAAGTCCTGAGCTCAAGACCTGGTTAGTGTTGATTTGTGAGTCTGGGCTTCTGTCAGATCAAATTCATGTCTCGCTAAACATCAAGTTACGGTGTTGTTGTAAATATAGTTGCGCTTAGCCTAGTAGCATTGTGTTAGCTTGAATCCGCGTATGTTTTGCACAGGACTAGACGTCGTGAGAGGGAGTGTTCAAACATGGTCAGACAGACAGACGTGCTAATAAATATAGTTGGCATTATTATCTGTGGGTTCTGCAGTGGGCAATGATGCTGTCATGGTCATTCTGGTTGTTGGTTAAATCGGAAGTTTGATTTGTAACTAAACTAAGTTAGAGTAGCCTAGCTGTCTGTCATTTGGTAACTTCATGTGTATGTCATTGCTCGCACTTGCTTTAGACTGAATCCTCCGGACCAGTATGATGATTCACTTCCAACTGTGCTCCTGTTTATAAGTTACCATAAAAATGTAGCATCTGATGGCCCATCTTGAAAAGGCAGCTTCCGTCGAAGAACCGAAAACGGATGGTTTTTACTTTTTACCAGTATTTATCAACCTTTTTCAGAGTGAAAACATATATGCATCGACTTTATCCATCCCTGCTGTCTCTGTGTGTGAAACGTGTTGTAAAAGTAGAAGGAAATGAATGGGACTGAGTGGCTTAACTAAGGAGAAGATGGCAATGGAATCTTGCTTGCAAGGTACTCCAAAGACAAAATGGAATTAATATCTCCTATAAAGAGGTCTAGCTAGCTAGTTGGTTCCCTCATCAAAATCAGAGGGCGTCTTAGTGCTGGGAGTTGCTCCTAACAACCCATGTAGGCCACATCCATGGCCTTCCTGGTCAATTCTGTCTTCATCTTGAAACTATTTGGCTACTAGCTATTGGATCTATCACCTCAAACGTTGCTTGTACACTGCCCCCGTTTTGGAATAAACTAGGCACCTCTCTGCTTGCTTTTAAAATCCTTTTAGTAGCGGAGAGAACAACCAATTGTGTAATTTAACTGTACTTTTATTTAATATATGCATCCCAAGTGCTTTTATCCTTAGGTGCCAAGCCTACTTTTAAACATAACCAACATGTATATCCCCCGTTACTTCAGAGTTTTGGAAATGTCTCGAGACTCCAGACCAACTTCAAAAAAAATACGAAGTGCCTATAAGCTACGATAACACAGACATCAACATGGTCCTACATTTCCCAGCTATTAGATCAACCTTCCTCATCAAGTACCTAGGGCTGCCGCTTGACTTCAAAAGACTGCGGAAGGTGCACTTCCAGGCCCTAGTGGATAAAGTAGGGATAAGATTGGTGGGATGGTAGGGTAGACTTCTAACACCAGTCGGTCGGACAAAGTTGCAGAAGAAGTTACGACCGGGTACTGGTCGTAGAAGAACTTACGACCAGGAAATGATCGTAGAAGAACTTACGATCAGGTGGTAGTCCTAGAAAAACTTACGACTATAAGGGTGGTCGTATAAAGACTTACGGTCACCTGGTTGGCTTCTCCCTTATGTATATTAAGAGATATACTCAAGAACTATACAAAGGTATATTTACTTATAATTAAGGGTCCCATTAGCTGTAGTGCTCGTTCTGTATGGGAGGTTGAGCAATAGCTCTTAATGAATTCGATACCTATATGGCATCGTGAATCGTCCTACACGATCCCCTGAAGAATTCACATACTTGAGTATGATTTTGAGGTTGCAGTCAAAGGAAGATAATGATATACTTTTTAAATACTCATGAGCTAGATACAGGGACATGATCGTAACGTCCCAACCCAAGAGGGAAAATGGCAAGCCGCCCAGTACAGAATGCAACTTGGGCGAAAATTTTCACACCAAAGCATTGGATCAAGACGAAATCCTCATTTGTCTGTGCAAAGTTGTAGTCCCTGTTGCTAGACTTTGGGTTCAAACCCATAAGGTACCCATCGTCGAACAACCGTATATTAAACAAGACTTTGAACATCTTTTAACAAATTGATAAATTGGTGGAGACTGTTGGATATTTTGAGGTTTTTCTGGTAATTTATCAATTAGAGAAAATAAGAAAATGAAAAAGAAAAGAAGTGGGACCATCTGTGGGTGGGAGAGAAGAAAAGGATAAGGCTGGAGAGTAGTGGAGACCTAGTCTCCAGCCCAATCCAGTTGATGGCGTCGCTCGTTCGGCGTAGGGGAGCTCCTGGCGCCGACGGCGTAGGAGGTGCCAACGGCCTGGGCACATCAGCGCCAACCGTTTGCTCAAGCCGCGCCTCGTCCGATCTGGTTCTTCTCTTTAAGCCGCCTCCTGCTCCTCTTTCTTGACCCTAAATATATGTGACTTTTCCCCCAATTTGGCGTGTTCTTCTCCCGATTTGTTTTCAGCTTTGGGCTCTTGGACCTCCTGCGTTGCCGTGCTTGTCTCAATGCCGTTAGTGGTGAACTCCGGACCTCCTTTTTTTGTGTGCATCCCGCCGGTTTCATTCTTGTGCCATTTCCTCTCTGTTGGCCTTATGTTTGGGAATCGAGAACTTGTGCGCTTGGGGTTTGGTTTTGACCGGTTGTTGGCTTTAACTCGGTGAGGAAGAAGAGCGTCGGTTTAGTTCCTAATGATTGGTATTCTCGGGTGCATTCGACTGGTGCACTTCGGTTGTTCTTGTGCGACATCTCCTGTACCTTGGCTTTGTCTTTCGGTGTGTCCCGAAGTGCGAAGATTGGCATCTGGTATTCGCGGCATAGCGGGTGGTTGATTTTCTGATACAGGCATGCTTTGCCCGGTTTGCTACTCGGTGGCTTTGAGTGCCATCCGCATCGTGAGTATCGTTGATTTTAATTTTTGCATTACTGAGCATTGCTTGTTGTGCTAGTTAAATTACATTATGTAGCTTGTATAGTACTGGGAGACTTTGCAAGTAATAATTGTGGCATCGATTAATGCTCGATGTTGAAGTGATGTAAAAAATGAAATCGAATGTGACATTGAGTATAGTTTGGTCTTGAGCTGTCAGATCACTTGTTGTTTTTCTTTTGTTCCAAGCATTTGATTCATTCTGTTATACTTGTTGTTCATTGTAATTCTTCCAGTCAATATATTCTCTCAGATTCAATTTTTAGTCTCTGTTATACATATTTGTTAATGATATATTGATGAAAGGAATCTTTACCTGTTGTCCAGCAAAGTTAGACTTGATGATTTGTTTGAACTTGTCTTATTAGAATATCAAGATTTTATTTTGAGCTCAAGGCCTAATCTATTATAAAATATTTGTCATATTCAATTTGTGATTAAATTTTGACATTAGTGTTGTGAAGACCAAGATTATATCTTGTGCAACTCGACATCTGAGAGCAATAAACAAACTATTAAATCTGAGCATTATACTGATTTTAATTGTCCACGTGTTCTATGTTTTGAGCATAATGTTTACATGTCATAGAGGATTTAAATGTTTATATGTTAATTTTGTCATTTAAATGCTGCTGAAAATATGCTTTAATTATGAATAATACTGCTAGAATTAATTTTTAAAATTTACTAAAACTGTTAATTTTTACAACAATGTATACCATGGAATCGCATCCCCTAACATTCTATTAGGAATGTCATGGGTGAACAGTACTATGATATTTTTCGAATCTGAATCGTTGGATCGGAAAATAGCGGACGGTCGATTGCTACAGTGTTTATAAACAGTACCACACTACAGTGTTTTTGCTTCCATATACCACCGTATGCGGAACACTCAGTCGCACACCTTGACCCACGCGTGCGAGTGGCCGGTAAGGGTGACCGCCAGTAGAAGATAGATTAGCCACGGAGCGTCGGAAGCCAAAACCCAGCACACGTAGAGCTCCACCGGCATCGCGAGCCCGAGCACAGCGAGGTGGTCGAGATGCCATGCTGCCTCCCGCTCGACGGTGCTCCGCCCGAGCAAGACACGCGCGATGGTGTGTGGCAGTGGGAACGCGATGTTGGCCTAGACGATCACTGAACGCCGAGCAGACACACGCACCCACGTATTCACATGCATGAACTCAGAATCAACACATGTATACGCTTCTGGAAAGGAACATACACATATACGTTGGATGTAAAACTCGCGTACGCAAGCTCCTGGTCATGTCGACACACTACGGGAAGAACAGAGGATTTGGTGCTGTACTGCGGCAATGTTTTCTATTTTTTCTTCTCCATTGCTTCAATCAAAACAAATATGATCACACATTCTTTTATAGACTACCTAATCAACTTGCTACCTAAACCAAAAATATAAACATGAAAAGCCTAAATATGAAAAGCCTAACAAAGGAAATAAACTAATTTAATCCGATGCTGATTGCATTAGGATCTTAACACCGTATTACTTGACAAATCTAAATTAGTTTCCAACACGCGACGGCTCTGTCGTGGGCGCGACCGCGCGAGCCGCGGACGACGCGCGAGCAGGCTCGAGCGTGTGACAGCGAGGCACGGCAAAGCTGCTGCTTGGCGTGGTTGCGGCATGGCGCGTAGTGCGTGCGTGGCGAAGCAGAGGCGGGCGGCGACGTGCTGATGCAGAAGACAGCGGCTGCGGGCGCGAGCGAGCATCGAGGCGGAGCGAGCAGGGGCGTAGGGCGTGGACCGCACAATGCGGCGCTGCTGGGCTTCTATAGGTTGGGCTGAGTGGGCTGGCGTGGCCCAGAAAAGAGGAGGGGCGGCAGGTTGTGGTTGGGCCAGCCAGCGTGGGTGGGCTAAAGAACAAAAAGGGCAAAGAAAAGGGCGTGGGCCAGAAACGACCCAGAAAAAGGAAACAATGACTTTTGGGATTTTTTGGGAGGGGAGAAAGGATTTCTGGCAAGAAGGAACACAAGCAAATCCACAAGAACTCAAGGAAACACGACGAACTCCAGAACGACTCGGAAGGTTTTGCGAAAAATCAAAAATCACGCAAAGTTTGGAAAATTTTGGGCTGTCACAGTGGGCCGACTTGTCGGTCGTGACGACATGGACCGAGTGGCTGCAGGCCAGAGCCCAGAGGCATGGGAATTGGGCTGAAGGTAGCCCAAATAGGGCATTGTGTTTATTTTGAAGCTTTTCCTAATTTTCTAGGTTTTGCTAAAATGCATTTCTGAGTCAATCAAATAAACTGTATACGGTTTGGATAATGCTATGCGTCGTGCATATGGAGAAAGCACCTTGGCAACACCCAACTTGCCAACACCATACACACAAAAAATATATATCCAAAAGAAATGCCTCACTACTCTCCTCCAGCAACCCGAAGCTTCAACGAGCTATCGGCGGCTGGAGATCGCCTCCTCCTCCATGCGTCTCTCCCCTCTCTTCTCCCTCCCTCCTCCTCCCCCAATGAGTCGGAGCTCCGGTGAGCCGTTAGTGGCCGGAGCTAACCATCGAAGACGAGTTTGGATTTGTTGTTGCAAATTTTGAGGTGTGGTTGTTGCAGATGTTTTGGAAATTTGTTGCAGCGTGTCCTATTGTTTGTTGCGGTAGGTATTTTTATTTGTTGCAGTAGGTATTTTTATTTGTTACAGTAGGCCTTCTTATTTGTTGCAATGGTTGTAATATTGCGGATTTATTTTTGCTTTTGAACTTTTATGCGAGGTTTTCATGTGCGCCTTCATATGTGAACGGAATCTATAATTTCAAATTAGTTTGTTAAGGGATTGTGATTTTTTTCCAATTTAGATTGAATCTTACTATGTTGCATATTTTTTTTGTTGCGAGGTAGAGTTAATTTGTTGCATATATTGCTCTGAATGTTGAAATGGAGCGTCCAATGGGAAGTTTTATATCGGATGTCCGAGCGCTAGTCTCCTCCATAAGGTTTTGTAATATCAAATAAGTAGCAAAATGGATTTCAAAAAATTTAAGGAGTGATTTTGAAGGGTTTTGATTTTAAAAAGTTGCAAAATTTTAGGTTGTTACAGTTATATTTATATTAACCTATGAAATGTTTGTTTTGGAGATCGTACCTATGTCTAAAATAACAATGGATTGAATATGTTGTTTCTAGAGTTGTATCTGCATGATATGGAATAGTTTAGACATGACTATAAATACGATGCACTGGGAATATCCGTAGGTGGTGAACTCGCAAACATTCGTTTTTAGGTCACTACGTGCTCTGTACATATATCTCATCTGATTGATCTATGGCTCTTTTCTTTAGAAGTTTTGACACGGCCAAAGCCTGTAAAAACCCAGTACGTCATCCTGTGTTTCCGCTTGCCGGCAAACTCGGCCTCGACGTTGCACTTGCACATATGACAAATCTCTTATCAGAAAGTGTCATTCCGTGTCATCATGGATGACAGCGGCTGCCGCGCCGCGCCTGTGCATGTATTTAACTTTCCTCGCTGCTCGATGGTACCGGAAGCCTCGAGAAGATGTCCCCTCCTACACGGAAGAAATTGTAGTGGAGTATTTGCCAGCAATCGGGAAGGGGAACAGGAGTTCAGTGCAGGGAGATTAGGCCTGCGAGTTTACGTTTTTGTCTCAAGATAAGATAAAAAATGAACAAGGATTTAGTCTCTAACTTATTAGAGATTATGTTATCTGACATAAGTCACGATGAAGAGCTAAGCTACGTTAATTTTTTATTAGAAAGAAACTCCCTCCCGATTCTCACCTCATCTTAGTTTTAAAACAGTGGGAGTTATAGCATCTACAATAGTCTATGTTATTTGTTACTAAATGATGAACACATTAGTATTTAGGTGATGTGGAGAAGAGATGTTGAAGAGAGAATGTGGATTTGTTACTAAATGAAAAAACAAGCAAGTTGTTTTTTAGATAAAAGAAGAGAAAACATCTCCTCCGACCTCTGCATCAAGGATGCACACAGTCTAATTTATTAAAAAGTTCAAAGTAACAGAAGAGCCAAAACTGTTCAACGTGGCTTGAAGCCTTACAACCAAAAGACGATTGAAAAATTAAACTCAATTATTACTAATCCTGTGACTAAGCCGCCATCATGAAGATTGAAAATTTGCTTCGCCACAAACTCCAGCCTTTGGCTACCAGCCAACATAAACTCCTTCTGGTCCGATTTCTGCAAATTTGCCCAAGCACGCAGTTAGTACCTACTCAAAAAGATAACCTGCAATGGGTTAGTGATAATCTTTTTGTCAAACACAACATCATTTCGACATAACAAAATAGACCAACATATGGCACTAGCTCCCACTAGGAGTTGTGCCTTTAACTTTTCTGGAATGCCGGTTAACCAGTTCCCGAACATATTTGTTATGTTCGTAGGGGGAGATAAATTAAACGCACATTGAACAACCCACCAGACAAGACGTGCAAAGGGGCAGTCAATAAAAAAAGTGTTGAATTGTTTCCTCTTTAATACAGAAACAACACTTTTTGCTCCCCCTCCAATTTCTTTTAAACAAGTTATCTTTAATTAATACTACTCCTTTCTTGAGATACCAAAGGAATATTTTGACTTTTAAAGGGATTTTAATTTGCCAGAAAAAAATCCTAATGGAAGCTCAATAATTGCCAATTATTGCCGTATAAAATGATTGTACCGAAAAAATTCCAAATTTAGTTAAATTCCATTTGAAAACATCCTTTCGAGAGCTTAATTGTAAGTTATAAAGTCTCAAAGTTAACGCGTTCCAAGCATGTAACTTAGCCCCAAGAATAGGTCTTCGAAAAGAAATATTTAAAGGAGACGATCTCAAAATATTTACCACTGTATCATTCTTTCTCCTCACCACATTATAAAGGAGTGGATATTGTCCTTTCAGTGGAGAATCACCTAACCAAATATCGTCCCAAAACCTAGTTTGCATTCCATTTTTAACCTGAAATGAACTAAATCGTAAAAATTGATCTTTAATTTTCATAAGACCTGACCAAAAATGGAAAGTCCCAGGTTTATTAACCACATGTAAAAAACTCTTTTCACCCAAATATTTCCTTGTTAGCAAATATTGCCAAGCTCCTTATTCATTAAGCAACTTGAATAACCATTTCCATAGTAAGCTTTTATTTTTTATGTCTAAGTTCGGAACACCTAGACCTCCATGCTCTTTGGGCGAACACACTAAACTCCATTTGGCCAACCTATATTTCCGTTTATGTCTGTCACTCTGCCAGTAAAATCTAAAACGATAAAAGTCTAGTCTTTTGAGAACCTCTCTAGGAACCTCAAAAAAAGAAAACATAAACATTGACAGACTACTTAGTACCGAGTTAATAAGTACTAATTGACCGCCAACAGGCATATTTTTACCTTTACAACTGCTAAGTTTTTTCTCAACTCTATCCTCAACCCCTTTCCAATCACGATTCCTCAATTTTCTAAAGTGGATGGGAATTCCTAAGTACCTGAAAGGAAAAGCACCAACCTCACAACCAAATAACTGCGTATACTGAAAAACTATGTCCTTGGCAGCACAAAAATAAAAAATCTCACTCTTATGAAAATTAATCTCTAAACCTGATAATTGTTCAAAGACACAAAGAATAAGTTTTAGATTTTTTGCTTGCTCTAAATCATTATTCAAGAAGAGGATTGTGTCATCTGCATACTGTAAAATAGATAACCCATCATCAATCAAATGAGAGACTACACCTGATAAAAGGCCTACCGCTTTAGCTCTTGAAATAAAAATGGCAAGCATGTCCACAACAAGTTTAAAAAGAATAGGAGACAGAGGATCCCCTTGCCTAAGACCTTTCTGAGTTTGGAGAAAAGATCCAATATCATCATTGACTTTTATTCCCACACTCCCTCCCTTAATTAAAATTTTCACCCAAGAACACCATTTAGATGAAAAGCCTTTCATCCTCAAGGTTTGAAGTAAAAAAAGGACATTTTACTTTGTCATAAGCTTTCTCAAAATCAACCTTAAAAATTATTCCATCCAAATTCTGTTTATGTAACTAATGGACAGTTTCATGAAAAATCACAACTCCATCAAGAATAAATCTCCCTTGCATGAACGCTGATTGGGATGGTCTAACAATCTTTTGAGCAACACCTATAAGTCTGTTAGCAACCACTTTAGCAAAAAATTTAAAACTAACATTTATAAGACAAATAGGCCTATACTACTGAATCTGTTTAGCATCCATTTTTTTTTTGGAGTAAGGTAATGATCCCAAAATTCAAGCTAAAGAGAGGCAGAGTGTTATTATGAAAATCTTGAAGCATGGCCATCAAGTCATTTTTAATGACTTCCCAAAACACTTGGTAAAACTCGGCTGGAAAAACATTAGGTCCAGGTGCTTTGTTATGTTCCATTTGAAAGACTGCTTCTTTGACCTTCTTTTCAGTGAAAGGTTCTGTAACGACACAATTTTCCGCGTTCGAAACTTAAGACATATCATTCGTAAAATCATTAATCATAGATAAATGATTAACTTCAGGTGGTCCAAACAAACCTTTATAATAATGTTGTGTAGGGAGGGATTTAGGGAGATGGTGGTTGAGGTGTGGGAAAAGGGAAATGAAGGTCGTTCTGCCTTACAGCTTTGGTAGTGTAAGGTTAGATGTCTTCGTCGTTATCTTCGTGGTTGGGCTAAAAATACCAGTGAGACTTATAAAAAGGAAAAGATAACACTTAACTTATTAATTGATGAGCTAGATAAAAAAAATTGAATTGGCTAGATTGTCTGATCAAGATCTCAATCTAAAAAAGTTGCTAATGAGAGATTGGCATGTAACATCCCAATTTTGGGCTTGTGTTTCAAATGTAAGAAAATGAGTAGAAATTAAAACTTTTTCTTACATCATGTATTTCCTTTTTGTACTGAACAATTGTTGTATAAGAAGTTATGGAAATACAAAGTCACAAGTCTTTTGATCCAAATCTTGAGCTTTCAAAAAAACAATCTTGTCAAACCTCTTGATCATCTCCGGGAAATATTTTTCCTGAGTTCTTGGGATGGTATGTGACCCATCTGAAAAAGTTCACAATTTCTAGAAATTGGTTGAATATTTTTGGAGGTCAGTCAAACCTACTCAAATTCTGGTCAAACTGTGGGCCAACACCTTGTGGAATTTTTGGAGGAAAAAGTATAGCACAAAAACCTCTGCGAAATTTATACAAGGTCATTAACTCAGCTAGCAAGCTCCTGTAAAAATTTCATAATTTTTGGAGTTAGTTTGCTGCCTCTAACAATTCTCCAAATATCAGCTCTTGTTGGAACACAGTTTTTTTTTAAAACCCTAGTTTGGGCTGAGCCAGACTCAGGCTCGAGTCTGACCTGGTTCGAGCCCAACCCGACCGCCTCGCGTCTGAGCTGTTGGATTCCAATCTAACGCTCACGGCCTCCCCGTGCTTTTGAAACCGCGGGAGCTCTTGGGTGCTCTGGGCCGTCCGATTCAAATCGTAGGGCTCACGACCACCCCGTCTTCTCCCTCTGTTCCTCTTCTTCCTCTGGTCCTCCGTCTTGCTGCTCGTCGCCAAGGTGGCGGTGGCGATCAGAGCCTCCGTCGCGTCGTGGGTCCCGACAACGGCTCTGAGCCTTGCTTTTGCCCATGTCGGGCAGCCCGACCTTACCTCCTCTTCCTCGTTTTCTCGCGGCGATCGCTTTAGGTCACTTCGTCATTAGAGCTCCGTCCTCGTGCTCCGGGGACCTTCGAATACTTGAGCACCTCTTAGCCTTCCTCGAGTCTCCTTCGTTCTCACAACCTCCTACCCCAGCTCACCTCTGCTTGTGGAGCTCGAAACCCCCGAAAACACCAAACCACCATTTTCAGCCGTGGAGCTCTGCTGGTGTTTTCGGCGCCCCAGTGGTTCTTATTCGATTCTTCTTGTGCCATCCCGAACTCCTTATTGTCCGAATCTTTTCCCCTAACTTAATTTTGGGGTTCATTTCACAGGAACCATTCAATTTTAAGTTGGGTATTTCGGTCGAAAAGGAGACTCCGTCGTTCCCAACTCCAGTGAGTGTTCTCCGCCCAACCTTTTGGTTTGGACCACCTCTGGGTCATCGCAACCTCGTCTTTCTCATTCTTTTGTCCTCTGTTGGCTCAGGGCATCTTGTCGCCGTCGTCTTCTTCATCTCCGGTAGCGGTCGCCGCCGCCAGCTCGCCTCTGACCTCTCTTGGACCTCTTCGTTGTCCAGGTGAGTTCGCGTTATCCCTTAAGTGCTTAAGGACCTGTTAGTTTAGCTCGGAGCGGAGCTTTTCTCTGTTTTCGGTTTTTACCGGAAGCACTCCTCCGCCCCTCTCCGGCTCGCCGGTGGTACAGGCCAGCTCCGCCGTCGAGAATAGTCTCATCCTGTTCGCAACAGTATTTAGAACATTTCTGGTTAGGTAGATAGCGCTGCCGTGGCTTTGGTCGCCGGCGACGTGCCGGCGAGCAAATCGCGGTGCTGTGGACTTTGTCGGATTTCCGACAAATCCTTAGACCTCCTCGGGTTGTTCTTGGCCGTCTAAGACCACCCCAGGTTTAGATCCGAGCCTTTGGCTCCTTTCTGAAAAACTTAAGCCTCTGGACCTCCCCCTAGTTTGATCTCAGCCGGCTAAGACCACCTCCAAGTAGATCTGTACCGTAGAGGGTTTTCCGTGTATTTTCTTAGTGCCAGGACCTCCCCGCCGAAATCCTGGCCATTTAAGACCACCATAGGTTAAATCCCAGCCGTAGGATCACCCTCCGCCTTGGGGTCCTCTTTGCAAAGACCTCCTTGAGGTCCTCTTTGTTAAAGACCACCCCTGGACCTCCACTGAGGTCCTCTTTGTAAAAAGACCTCCCTTAGTTGTTTTGCAAAGACCACCCTTGGGGTCCTCTTTGTAAAAGGCCACCCCTGGTCTTTTACAAAGACAACCCGCTCAGGACCTCTTAGGCTCAATCCTAGTCGTTCATGACCTCCTCGGATTTAGATCTGAGCGTTAGATCTCCTTTGTAAAATCCTTAGCCTTTGGACCTCCCTCCGCGTCGATCTGAACCGTTCAGGACCTCCCTAGGTCTAATCTGAGCCGTCCAGATTTCCTCCCGTGAAAACCCTGTCGTATAGGACCTTCCCGAGCAGATCTTGGCCATCCAAGACCTCCTCGGTTAAATCCCAACCGTTTAGGACCTCCCTCGATTGATCGTGTCCGTTAAAGACCTCCCTCTGGAGATCTAGACCGTCGAAGACCTCCTCCGTGAGATCTTGGCCGTCCAGACCTCCCTCCGTATGATTAGCCTTAGGACCTCCCCTAGTGCTCGGGACCGCCAGATCTTGATCTGACGGTCACGACCTCCGTTAGGCGCGAGGACCTCCTTTGCGTGCGGTGTGCATGCACTGGTCGTGGCCGTTGGATCAGATCTCAACGGTCCAGACCTCCCCAGTGCGGGAGGAGGTCTTTTGTGCGCTGTGCTTCGAGGTCCGTGGCCATGCGATGAAGGATCGATGACCCACGACCTCTCCTTTGTCTTCCAGTACATTTGGACCTCCCGAGAGCTCAAATTTTTTAAGTCTTTTATTGTTTCAAATTTCAAAAGTGCACAACTTTGTCATTTTAACTCCTTTTTGAATGATTCCAGTTGTTGTAGCTTTGTTATAGTGTGAACTTTAATCTAAGTATGAATTTAGGCACTGTTATGTAGCAGAAAATGTTATAAACTGCATGATCTTGTTAATATGAAATGGTTGTCTAGAAATTCATTGAAATTTTGTAAAATGCATAACTTATTCTATGTTATTCCTAACTGAGCAAACTAAGTTTTGTTAAAACCCACTAGGAATGTACTGTAATGTAGGATAGGCCTTCCTTTGATCCTTGCCACTGAAATTAATGATTCACTAGTTTTAGAACTTAGAAAAATCATAACTAATTCATTATAACTCCAAATTGTGCAATCTCAGTTTTGCTGTTGTTAGGGTGACCTTAGCTACCTACCATAAAAATTTCAAGTTCCAGATCATTCTAGAAATTTTCTCCATGAACATTAACCGTAATTAATTTAATTATAATTTTTCAGGCTGAGAGAACTTAGTTTAGCCATAACTTTTTCATGCTAAGACCAAATGAAGTGATTCTTATTTATAAAATTGTCTAAAATCAATCTCTAGGTGCTGTAGAAATTTAATGGGATTTGGATGTTCTTTGCTGTTGAGTTCCTTTTGGTGTTCTTCGTTCTTATCGGTTTTTATCGCCTTTTTGCGTTAGGTTCCGAAGACTTTATTGAACCCGAGCACTCCCCTCTGCAGCAAGACCAATCCCAGCAAGGCAAGCAGTTTGATCATGTTAATCCCAGTATTTTAAGTATTTATGTTGATTACAACTTCTATGTATGCATTGCTACTTTGTGTTAAACTATTGACGTTAGTTGGCCTAGTAGATGCATTTCCTTAGCAAATGATTATCCTCTACTATTGTGAGCCTAGGTTATTGCTGTGATTTAGAGTTCGTGGATGAGCTCTTGTCACTTAGTAGTTTGCGAATTAATTGCTTAGCCATGCTTAGCTTCGGTAGAAATGGGCGGTTATCGACTTGTCGATAACCTTGATCACATAAAACTTATTATGATTATGATTTCCATCTTGTGCCATGTCTATTCATGAAAACTAAAACCTAAAAAAACAAAATGATTTAGACTTGGGCACAATGGTAAGATGGTGTGATTTTCGGATGTGACTGGAATGGTGCCCGAGTCAATTAAGGACCGAACATCTTGTGAGTACCTGTTATCCGAGCATTTTGTGTGTGCTAACCACACTAGAGGGTATGAGACCTCTCTTGACTTAGTACTTTGGCGTGTATTGGCTTCGGGTCGCAGGGAGTCGCAGGAGGGATGGTGTTGGGAGCATTGTAGTGTCCGAAAGACTTCACCCGTGATGGGATTTGTTGTCTTTCGGCTTGCAATGTAAGCGTATGAGTTTCTACCCATACGAGCAGCTCGTAGTCAATGCACAATATTGGAAAGCGTCTCGTATGACTTAGCCGTGCCGGCATACCTTCGGAAGTGTGCTTTGTGGCTTAAAGGCGATGCAGGTGTGGGTACATTGGTACACCCTGCAGGTTAAAACTATTCGAATAGCCTCGTCCTAGGTTATGGACACGCTTGGGTAAGCTTTCAAGAGTTAGACTACAACCTTTTAATTAAAACTTGATGGGTGGTACGAATCAGGGATTCGTGTTATGTTGTGGTGGCTATTGGGATAGTCACTTCCAGGTGGTTACTTGTATGTATCTTTATTTCGCTGTTATTTTAATAACAAAACAGATTTGCAAATTTGCTTTTAAATGTATTACATTATTGCAAATAAAGTTGGCTTTGTGCAAAAATAAGACATACAACCTCCACCTAAATAAGCTTGCATGTAGTTTATGAATAGGTCTACTATTCCACACGTCAGTCTTGTGGGTACCTTTGTGTACTCAGTTATCTTGCTTAATTGTAATTGTTGCAGATGAAGAGGGTGAGTTTGAGGGTCTCACTTCTGTGAGTTGTGCTGTGGTAGCTTGTGAGGCGTCTAGCTTGGCGGCCCGGTCGGTTGCCTTGTGGGTGGTGTGGCTAACCGGTCGACTTTTGTTCTAGTCATCTTATGACACCTTTTGCTTCCGCTGTCTTTCTTGTTTATTGTTCTATTTGGCCGGTCGGCTCTTTTGTAATAACTTTACTTTATGTATGTCGTTGTTGAACCTAGTGATGCATGTTGTATGGAAATGATGTGTAATTTTGTGATGATGTGCATATGCTGCAATTCTGGGAAGCATATGTCCATCGAGGTTTAGAATGTTTAATTAGTAACGCTAGAACCATTTGGAGGTTAAGAGTTACTAGTTAAATATTCCGGGTCCTCACATGGCACATCTTTTGAGAGAAGAAGAAATTAAGTGGTACCAAAGGTCCAGCGAATTTTTTTGGAGGATAGAAATACACGTTATTACCATTTGATTGTGAATGGGAAGCATAGAAGGCCCAGGTATATTGTCTACCAGATAAAACTATTTCTCGTAAATCCAAATTATTAATTACAGCATTAAACAAGAAAGGTTATCAAAACTCAACGTTATCATTATTTTTTTTTTCATCCGAATGCCTGATGATATTAAAATCAACTCCAATTAAAATAGGAAGTGATTCTTTCCTACAGTATGAACAAGTTCATTAAGGAACTTCTCCTTGAATTGAGGTTGGGCTGCACCGTAAACCGCCACAAGAACCCATTGGAAATCATCCTCTCTGTTTTTTAGATGAAACTTGACATAAAAATCACCAGCATCAATAGAACCAATATCGTAAACCCGAGGATCCACCTCTAAAAAGATACCCCCGGACCGACCTTATGGCGGAGAAACTTGTTTGTTACCTAAAAACTCGTTTTGTAGGTCTTATTGTCTCCGAACACACTTATAGCAATTAAAGTCTTAGATACGAGCTCAATAAATAATTTATTGGAGGATTTGTTTCTTTTTATTAGATTAAATACTTTTTTCTCTTAATAATAAGCTAAAAAATAACTATTTTAGGTACTCTTAGACTCAAACTCTCATCCTTTTCGCACCTAAATTTTCATGCGCACCAACGAAACAAGAGAATAGATAAGATGACAGCTAAATTATCAAATAAATTAGTTTTACATCGGCATGTTCCATCGATATCCACAGTTCCACAGCCCTACGCCTTCCTGGGAGCCTGGGACCACCGTGCAGCCTACAGGCTTTGCTGGGCGGTGCCGGCATCTGCACACGTGGCACGCTCTTAGTGGTTTGGGCGTCGCGGCCTTTCCACGTGAAGACGGAGGAGTCGGCTTGCTCCGTCCTATCCTACCCGCCGTCGCCGATTGTGAAGGTCACTTTTCTTTGCCGCCGCTGGCCTCCTACACCACTCCATCCACTTCCATGGCGCTGCGCGCGCTCTGACATGGCCCCCCTACCTTTTGCAGGGAACACGTGCCAGGTGCTCGCTACGTGCCTGCGTGGCCAGGTGAGGAGGAGGCCATAGGAAGGCTTTCGAAGCTTTCGAGAGCCGAGACAGAAGTGAGCGCAGTGGTTCGGCTTCTTTTCTTCTCATCCTCTCTATCGCAGAGGCTTTCACAACTCGAGGCTGATTTCAGGTGAGCACGCAGTTGTCATTTGTGGATAAAAGTTTCATTTCGCGTCTTTCTTATTCCCCCTTAATTTTTTCCTCTGATGGTCCAAAGGACAGGGCCGTAGTTTATGTATGGGGAGCTGAACTGTACTCGATCAGCTCAAATATGGGATTTTTTAACCCTTTTTTTTTAAAAAAAAAATTCTAGCTGTATGATGTTTTGTTGGACTGGAAACCCTTAGAAGTTAGAAGTAGAACCCCTAAGATTGTGTACTCGATCAGCTCAAATATGGGATCGTTTCCTTATAAACCATATGGAGCAAGCATGGATTTATCTGCATATATATTTTTTCGACTCATAATTACTCTGTATATTAGCAGCGGTGATACGCACTTATTTCGATCTTGCAAAGATTCACACAATCATAGTTTGTTGAAGCGAAAAGAAAGAAAAAGATATGCTCTTAGATTTGTTGCTCTAAACGACAGGGCAATCAGGACCCCAAGAATATCGAGTAATTAATTTTCTTTGCTTTGACAGTCCAAGCAGAGGGGCACATAGTTGATGGCACGCCTTCAGTTGGATTCTTCATGGTTCTTGTCGAACAACGATGTGATTGGCAGCCCGTTTGATATCCATCTTGAGCGCAACAGCACGACGGGAACCAAAGTCGTGTCACATCATAGCCGGTATTCTCAGTCTCGATGCACTAATGGCCCTGATCCACCTCCATTACCTGGAGCTTTTCATGGCGCACAGAGGACTTCTAGGAATACGAAGGCCTGTAGTTGTGTCCGTGAAGAGGTCCGGGATTCCTGGGACAAGTTGTTTTTTGAAGGATATCAAGCCGACCTCCGTGTTTTGACAGATGATGGCAGCACAATTCTGTCACATTCTTGCATTCTTGTAAGTTCAGTTTACTGATTGTTTTCCTATAACATCATCTTGCCTTCCTTCAATATAGTCGGGTTTTATCTTATGTAAGAACCTCATTCTCTCCTCTTGCACAGGGTATTAAATCTCCTGTTCTAAGAACTATGTTGGAAGAAGCTAAAGTACAACATGGTTTCCGATGCATCCTAATTTCTGGTGTACCATCAGAAGCAGTCTATGTGTTCATCAGATCTCTTTATTCTTCTCGGTATGGTATAATTTGTCATTTTATTTTTCTTGATGCCATTTTCTCTAAGAAACTTATTCGTTCCTGCTGATAAGGTCGAAATGTTCAAGAACTCTGCCCTTTTCAGTGAAACTTCGTAATAGCTGGGGGTCTTAATTATTTCTCTTCCAAAATCAAATAAAAATGCCTAACAATCAGTCGTACATACAAACTTGCAAGTTGCAAGAACATATCAAACATTCTGTACCTAGTCATCTTCGAAGTGAGGACAGAACTAATTGTTTAGATTTTGTGTAGAAGACAATGTAATGCTGCATTGCTTGTCCTGTAATTTTCTTCCACTTTGGGCTGTAGATGCAGATAAGGATAAGATCCGATCTTGGCTCAATCATTTTTCAGTTACTGAAATTAAAATTAATGTAGATTGTTTTCATCTTTGAATTTTGATGTTTCTTTTGTGTATGATCGGCTTGAGTGAAAACTTTTTATTTATGTTGTTTCTCTGCTAAAAGTTTTGAGCAGGATGAGATGAATAAGTATGTTCTTCATTTGCTTGTACTCTCCCACATTTTCTCGGTACCATCTCTAAAGATGGTCTGCATCCAACAACTGGAGAGATCTTTTCTCGCTCTTGAGAACGTGGTAGACATACTACAACTTGCTAGACTGTGTGACGCGCCAAGGCTCTCCCTTATCTGTACGCGTACGATCATAGGAGATTTCAAGACTATCTCTTTGTCAGAAGGGTGGAAAGTAATGAGACAGGCCAACCCAAGCCTGGAGCAGGAGCTGCTTGAGTCTCTTGTTGAAGCAGATACAGTGAGTTCTCTGCAATGGATCATCTTAATATGGCTAATCATTTCCTACTCCACCTTGCTACATCTCAGTCATTCAAATTGCACGCCTCCATACAATAACAGTGCCATTATCCTAATTGTTTCTACTTTGTTTCAACTGTCAGAGATCAACCCCTCTGAATTCTGTATGTTGTTAAAAATTAGTTCTGCTTTCCATGCATTAGTTATACCTGTCTTGATGTGTTCATCACATTTTATCTAATCGGTTTAGCTGTGCATGCCTGCTCTCTGTCTGAACTTGCACACAAGGCACACATTGCGAATGCCTATGCTTATGCCCAGGCTGTGAGAAATTCAGTAGCTGCACATTTCCACTAGTTGCCATGATTTGTAATCTTCTTTTCGAAATATGAATTGATGCAGAAAAGGCAGGAAAGAGCTAAAACGATGGAGGAAAAGAAGGTTTATCTGCAATTATATGAAGCTATGGAAGCTCTTGTTCATATATGCCGAGACGGATGTAGGACAATTGGCCCCCGAGATCAAATACTCAAGGGCAGTCAAGCTCCTTGCAAGTTTCCTGCCTGCAAGGGTATTGAGTTCCTTGTGCGCCACTTCTCAGCATGCAAAGTGCGGGTGCCTGGTGGTTGCGCCAACTGCAAGCGCATATGGCAGCTTCTTGAGCTTCATTCTCGCATGTGTTCCACACCAGACACTTGCAAGGTTCCTCTGTGCAGGTGAGCGCATCTCTTTGTTGTTCAGTCTATTTCAGACACATAAATCAGCATGTAGGTTAATACAACAGTTGCTTTGCTGTTATAGCTTCTCAGATTCCTTTTAGTCTTCCCCAAAAGGGACGCCTTCCTAGCTTCATCTCCGGAAATTAAAGGCTAGGGGGACTTTAGCAATCAGATATGGATTAACTGTTGCCAAGTAGCAATTAACAAGCAAAAGGAAGACAAGGAAGAAGATGCTGTGCATTTTTTATTTTGTCTAATTGTCCTGCTTTCGTTACATCTTTTCCTCGCTGTCAGCTGGGCCTCGGGCCGCTGGGTCAATGACCCGATGTCTAGGATCAAAAGCACATGAAAAATCATAAAAATACGAGCTCGACCAGCATATTTGATAGGAAATTTACCACAATACTCAGACCATGCCACTTCATCATTTCTATTCTATTCACTTCACTTCACTTTTGTACTATTTTACTCTTTGTAGGCATTTTAAGGAGAAAATGCAAGATTTGAGCAGGAAGGAAGAGATCAAATGGAATCTTTTGGTGTGTAAGGCGCTGGAGAGCAAAGGAACAATCAGTTCCATCTCAGAAAGGAGAAAATTTTCATCCCTGAAGCCAATTGGAACTTGCCGAGTGGCTCCTCACCTTGACTTGTTATGATAATAAAAATGTTCCTTCTGACATAAGATTGTGCATTGTTCAGTGAATTTTTTAATCGAGTCTTCTGCATGTTAGAAAGTTTTAATGTCAATCATTTTACCGATCATACTTTATACTGGAAAGATGCCAGTGATACCATGCAGCAGCGCTCATAGGAAGTGACTGGCGTATGTCTTGGTAGTCCACCTTGGCAATAGTTTGAGTACCACCTCATCGTTTACTCCAACAAACTGAAGGGTGCGATTAGACAAATCACAAAACTGAATAATTCCAGGGCTCGCATCAACAAAACAAATAGTATAGGGACTTGATTGAACAAAACGAGATAGTTTAGGAACTTAAAAGTGCAATTTCGCCGTCAGGTAATGTGCATGGTTATTATTGACGTGGTTGTAGCCGCTGTACTGTGTACACATATTTCCTTTGACAACTGGGAGTATCACGAATTCACAACGTGCTCGTTTCTCTCAAAAAAAAAAAAAACACAAGGTGCTGGTGTGATTCGTAAGCTATCTCGGGTTCTGGACCAAAAAACGAAAAACTCGGTAGAATCCTGTACTCCTGTTGAGGTGCTCCGGTCCTTCGGTACTTCACCCAAATGGGCCTGCATCTCAGTCCAGACAATCTAAATTTAGATTAAGATAAATTTTTAAGGTCCAGTCTACCGGTGAGTATACAGTAGTAGTATAAATTAAATTTGATTATTAATTTATTAAGTATTTAATAAACTTTTCATTCTATTTATATTTTTTGTGAGAGTATTATGGATTTTTTCAACTAGGGTTAAAAATATTACTCTTGTGGCATGTGATCCCCACATGAACAATTACAATTATACTATCTCGGGATTTTACTATTCATATTGTCAGATGTAGTATAACTAAATTTTAACTAATCTGAACCATTGGATAAGGAGAATAGACGATCTATATTAAATTGAGTGTACCGTGAAATATCTATATATTAATCAGTTGAGAACAATAGAACCAGACGACTTGGTGCTTCCTCACTTGAAACTAAACTTTGCATTCAATGCAACCATCTTGTCGGTTAAATAGAGGCAAAAAGGGTCGCAGAGAGCTGGGCCACGTCGCCCTTTTTTCCTCGTTCGTGCGATGCTGCGTTGCGGTCCTTTGCGTCGTTCATCGCTCGGACGTTGTGTTCCAATGCCTGCCTGCTTCCTTGGCCCGTTTGATGGTGCTTGTCTTCTTTGCGTCGTTCGATCGTATCGACCGGTGCGCTCGTGTTCTTGCCTTCTGCCTCGCCGCATGTGTGTCACCACTTGTAGCTCGTCTGCTCGCTCTCGGTCTTATCGTCTCCCTCGGCTTTGCTTCCTTTCGTTCGTTCCTTCCGCTTCGTCTTCTCGGTTCTCGCCGCTCCCTCCTCCTCTTCTTTCTTTCGGTTTGGGTCTTTTCAGTTTCGCTTTCCTCTTCGTCGCTCTTTATTTTTGCCCAATTTTTTCGCGTAGTTCTTCTATCTCGGTCTATTCTGCTTGTTGTTTCTGATGCGCCTATAGCCTTGTGCTTCTTTATTTTCTTGGTTTATTTTTTTTTTTCTGTTTCTTGCTCTTCCGCCCCCGCGCGCGAGTCGGCTACTTTTCTGGAGATTTGCCTCTGTGTTGTCTCCGTTGTGATGTTGTGAATTCATTTTTCGATTTCTGTTTTTTCTGTTTTTTCTTGGTCCTCCGTTCCCGAACGCATTGCTCTTTCGTTTTCGTACATCTACCTCTGTATTTCCTCTGTTGTGATGTACGGTGCTGCAGCTGTTCACGTGGCTCAACTACCACGACCGCGTGAGCATGGCAGCGGCGTGCCAGACGTAGAGGGCGCTCGGGTCGTCGCCGTGCCTGTGGAGCGCGCTCGATCTCCGCATGCACCGGTGCAACGCAGAGGTGGCATCCTCACTCGCCTCGTGGTGCGGGAGCCTAGGGCAGTTGCACCTGTGAGGCCACGAGGCAGCAGCAGCCGCCTCCGGCCTCCGCGCGCGCGACTTTCGTGAGGTGGTGGCTGACGGCTGCCGCGGGCTCACGGATGCCACACTCGCCAGATCGGGTCTGACCCCCTCGAGCATGTCTCCAGCGACGCCGTCCGCCACGTCGCGCTCTACTGCTCGCGCCTCTACCTCTCGGGCCTCCGCGATGCCGTCGCCAACGCCATCGAGCGCTTGCGCGCTTTTGTCCCCTCCTCGAAGACGTTGCCTTCCTCGACTGTGGTGCCATTGTTGAGGCCACCCTCGCCGGTATCCACTCCCTTTGATTCCTCTCCGTTGCAGGATGTCGCAACCTGAAATGGGCTACAACATCTACCTCCTAGGGCCAGCTTCCCTCGTCGCCGTTGACGTCTCTCGTACTGATGTTTACCAAACGCCATCTCTCTCCTCATCTCTCACTCCAAAACCTTCAAGCTTATATGCATGCTTAACTGTAAATCTGTCGAGGAGGAACATGCCCACAATCCTTCTGCATTTAGCAACTCCAAGGGCAAGCTTGTGCTCACCATTACAAGCCGCACTTTTAAATCTGCCGCCTCATTGTTTCCTCATTGTTTGCTTGATCGCTTGATCTTCCTGTCCTCCCTCTGTTCACTGACTTCACTCTTTATATAACGTATGAAGGGGTGGCAGTTGTTCACATGAAGAGGCGCCTTGTCGTTTGATGCAATGTGCATGTTTAAGGATAGTTATTGTTAGAGATATATCCCCTTACGTCGCTTTGTGGTTATGTCAAAGATAGATGTTTAATACATGCAGTTATCTTTAGAAATAATAACACATATTAACTATGGCGTGTATTAAACACAATGCATAAAATGTCGCTAGTCAATTGAGTCCACATGTTTGTAAGCTTTATCAACCATAGAGTGGTCGTAGAAGAACTTACGATTATGAGATGATCGTAGTAAGACTTACGATCAATATGTGGTCGTAGAAGAACTTATGACTATGAGGTGATCGTATTAAGACTTACGATCAATAGGTGGTCATAGAAGAATTTACGACCATATAGGGTGGTCGTAGAAAAGCTTACGACCACTAGATGTGTATGATCTCCTCATTGTTAATATTGAGGGGTATCTTTAGAGGTTGTATAAGAGACATTATTATCTATAATACTGTAAATAAATAACTTAATTAATTAAAATTATTAGATTCTTGTCATTTAGCCCTCCAACTTCAAGTGAAAATAATTTACTTACAAAAGAGGTCGTAGGATAGTAGTCGAAAGTAAAATATTTCGGACTGATTTTTCTTTTGACCATAAATTGACTTAGTCGAGAAAGATATTTTTACTTGAGTTGTAGAAATAAAACTACTTTTCCTGAATGGACAAAAAAAGTAAAAATAAAACTCCTTTTTCCTGAATAGACAAAAAAAAATGCCAACCGTCTCTTACAAATTCTGTCTGTTGGGAGCGGTCCCCGAAGAGATTTGCAACTGTTAGCATCCCACAATTTTTTACTCAGACTGACGGCTATAAGCATTCACCAAGGGGTAACTTACGATTTTTAGTTTCCCCATTTGCTCAACTATTTTTGAGCTCTTGTTCTCTCCACCGCCAACAAATTCGCGACTTTTCTCCAAATCTAAAACAAATCTCCTCGAATTTGATCTAAACCTCTGAAGAGATGGCTGGAGTCGTGTTGAAGTGGGAGAAATCAAAGATGTATGTCACAAGAATGACAGCTCTGGTTGCCACGGATAAGATTCCGAGGCGAGCCCTGGTGAAATGAACTAATGCTGAGGGATAGCATTGGCCATCGGCGAAGGATGGAAGAATTCCCATTTTCCAAGCGTATTGCGAGTGCGGCTTTCAACTGCCTTGCTACCCATTCCTATCAGTCGTGCTCAAGCACTTCGAGATGGAGTTGGTGAACTTGATTTCTAATTTCATTACAATGTTGAGCATATTTGTGTACTTGTGTGAGGCCTATCTAGGAATAGCTCCAGATTTGAACCTCTTCGAGTACTATTATAGAATGAGTAAGCATCAGTCGATTGCCGACAATTGTGATTTTCAACTCCAGACGGGATGTCGATGGAGTATATCTTCATGTTCACCAGGTCGTCATGGCCGTGATGGAGGAAGAAATGGTTCTATTGGAGCATGTCCAAAGACGATAGTCTTTACTTCGAAGGCAAGCCTGCGGAGAATAAGAAGTCTTGGGACTCGGGTTTAGAGAACTTCGATCGCTTAGCCCCTTTCATCCTAGCAATAAAGGACTTGAGAGAAGGAGGGCTAACCGGATGGTATGTAGTGAAGGATTTCATCACACGCCGTATTAGCCCCTTGAAGGATCGAGCACACCTCATGTGGGAGTATTCGAGGGTTAATGATTCGACCAGGGACTACAAAGAAGGTAATGATATAATCAACATGCTTTTGTCAATTTGTGATTCAAGCATATTTGTTAATCATATTCTTTTGCTCGTAGACTTGCCAGAGAGAGGTTGACGCTCGTGTCAAGTTCATCTGTGAGAAGGCCCCTACGACCATAGAGGGGGCTTCTCGGATTTTGACGGTCGTATCCGTGGAGGAGAGGCAAGACGTCTAAAGGTAACAAATATTTGTATTGGTTTCATCTTTAGAGAGTAGTGTTTGTAGTTTCGACTACTTGTTAATTCTTATTTTTGTGACCTTTTGCAGCAAGTCGTCCCTCTAGATCATCAGAATGTCCCTGAGATAGACTTGGGGTCTGCTGAGGAGGATTCTGGGGAAGACAAAGTACCTCTGAGCAAGAGGCGCCGTCTTGTGAAGGGGGTCGACAAGAAGAAGAAGGATGTCGGGAGTTCAAGCGTAACTTCCCGACCGACCACCGCCATGGGTCGTTTTTTTTTGGCAGATTTGACTACCAAGGATACGCAAGAGGTGGTTGTAGACCTCAAGCACAAGGTATCATTCTATTATGATGACAAGACATTATCAATTTCTCTTTCTCCTGTTTTTGTCAGGCAAATCAAAAGGGAAAACTGAAAGAATTATGTTTGTTTTGTGCAGACTACTACCGGTGCAGCAGAAAGTGGTCGAAGGTGGTTCCGATCAACCAGAAGAAGAGATTGCACAAGATATTCCGACCACCCCCTTCGCTGTACGACCAACTAAAGTCGCCCAGGACGTGCCGAACCGCATTACCGCACCAAGGGCATGTTTGGTTCGCAACCCCAACTTACCAAACTAAAATTTTAGCATACCCTGATAATTTAGCTACTGTTTAGATCTCTACTAATATTTAGCTTCGCCCCGCAAAATTTTGGCATGCCAATTTTTTTCAACGCTGGAGCTTGGCGTTGTTCGGGCGTGCAAAACGCCGGCCCAGGAATTGGCTTGGCAGCAGCCATGGTCCAGCCAGGTGGCAAATTCACATTGGTTAAGTCTTGGTGTATTAAATGCAAGATTCGTTTGATTAATCACTTTCAAATGATTATATTTTCTAAACCGAGTATCTGATTTGTGATCCATTTGAACCGTTATATTCTTTGTCATTTTATCAACAAAACAAGATCACTGTTGATATATTTTAGTGCAAAAAAATATATCATACAAGCTCCACATGCTATACTCATTTTTTTAGCAAATTTTGGCACGACTGCAATCCAAACGCATCAATTTCAATATTGTCCGTGAATTAACATGATCTCAATCTAGAGCATCTACAACAATACACGTCATTATTTATGAGTAGCCATCGGCATTTAATGTGAGGAAAGAAGTGAGGAGAGATGAAATTGTTTCTAGATGAAGAAACAATCAAGTTGTTGATATCAAGACATTTAAATAACAAAATAGCTATTGGAGACTTGGTTGTTACTTAAAAATGCGAGTTTTGATATCATGAATCATAATGCACACTCTCTCTTAAAGTTAGATACATGTCTCAAAATGTCTATTGGAAGACAGTTTAATTTATTAGATTGAATACTCTCTCTCTCTTAGAACAAGTTAACAAACTATTGCAATCTAAATACTTTTTTTACTTTAATTTTGGCACTGCTCTGCTTTTAATATCACTAAAATTTTGGTTTGGCTAATTAGAGAGATAGACCAAACAGCCCCCAACTCTCTCGAAAGGCCGCGCCGCGCTGCCTCCTCACCTTCCCTCCGCGTCTCCACCCCACGCGCGTGGCCATGATACATCGTGCGCCCCGGTCGCGGCGCGTTGCACCAATCCCATTCGACCGACCATCCCGGGCAGGCGCCGGCGCGCGGCGGATGGCACGCCAATTCATTCGACGCCGCCATGGTTCCATTTCCACCTGGACTTTGGACCGATCAGCGCTGTGGTCCGGACGCTGTAGTACAAGCTATGGTCTGGTTTCGTTTTCGCGATTTTGAATTTCAGCCGGAGTGTTTCGACTTTCGAATCGAATCCACTCGCTCGCTCCGCTCCTGGACCAGGAATTGGGACACCGCTGGCGGTGGCGCTGCTACTGGTTTGGTGCATATCTAATAAACTTGCGGTGCTAGCAGACTCCATCTGCAGGCTGTAGCTCGAATCTTCACTCCTCGGTTCACATCGCATCGATCCACAATTCCATACCAATCCCACGAGAAACTCGACAATCAAAAAATAAAATAAAATCGAAAGAACAACACGTGGCGTTCTCTCGCTTTGTGCCGAACACAAGCAATCATATCCCTCCAAAATGACGGCACATTTCAAATCATATCGTCATTGAATAAGCACCTCAAAGATACAACATTGTGGAAACTGGAGAGAGGATTCCGGCTTTTCCCTGAGTGTCAAACCACACGCCCAAAACAAGATCAAATTCCGACGCTTTGCCTTTGCTGAGAGTCTCACGAGCCCGTTTCGTCTATAGCTTTGTACAGTTCAGGAAAAAACACATTTTCGCTTATGACATGCAGACCATATCGTGCCAATTCCTCTGATGTTCTTGTTGGCAAATGATTGATCGCTTTCTGCCTACCATTGTGTCTTTGACACAACACTACTACACTTGTGAGGTCGTGTAAAGCTTAGGATCATCTATACTAGCCTGTAGAACGTCGAGAACTTCCCTGTCACGAGCCTGAAGAACCAGATGCATCGTGGAGAGAGAGAGAGAGAGCGGCATGGATGGCGCACAGATGAGAGGGAATCGCCCAAAGTTATTTGGTCGGCTCCGATGCTTACACGGACGTGGCTGGGGAATGTTAAGTTTGCTTTCATCTTTATAATATTTATGAAGCTGTCAGCATCTGTAGCAGTGTAGCACATAGCTATTGTATTTTCTATTGCTTCGTATGTAGAACCAGATATATGAATCAGTTTTGTACACAGAGAATAACATAAACACGGACAAAGAATAACAAAACCAAATGACTAAGAGCTGTCTAGTTCCCTGAAATTAGTAATACCTGAAAGTGGCCTAGCAAAACAATAGCTGTAATACAAAGGAAACATGCCTGAAATCTTTGTCTCTTCACGCCCCGTTTAAGGCTCTTCGCAACTTCCTGGTTCCTTTTGTTACACTCCACAGTTCACGTACAAAATGAGTGAAGTGCAAAGGAGTTCTACCGACTACCTGTAACCAAACAACAAAGCAATCATATGAAATAGCCTTGCAAAAACGGGCTATATTCCTCAGCAACATGCAACAGCGCAGTAACTAATCAAAGAACTCCTTTCCAGGCTTCCAGTTGATCACATATTCCCTAATACCAAACACCAGGACAGTTTCACATCCAAGAAAGAAGACGATAAACGAGTCACTGATATACATGCATTCAGAAGAATTTATGGACCAAGATTTCAGATATGGCTGATACCAGTGATTCGTATCTCAGATACCAAGACAATTAGATAGCTATGAATGACAATGAATATCTCTTACCAGGAGCATCACAATACATTCGGCACTTGGTATGTTCGGATAACAGCATTATACATGTGTTTGATTGCCAAAAATCGAGAACAGAAAATACTTTAGGGGCGCAATGTCACAATACAAATGGAACCCCACAAGAAGTTCATACTAATAAGACACTGAAACAAGAACTCAGTAAAGAAAAGGCCGATGCTACAATTAAAGACTGATTATTTATGAAAGGCACTGTGATATAGAAGGCTCTGATTATTCAAATTAGAGTACCAAAACAAAAACCCCTTTCAGAAAGGGAAGTAGGGTAACAAAAAAGGCAGGTATCTTGGAGTAACCCCCGCTCCTGATCCAGATCAGCATACAATACAATTTGCAGAAGTCGAAGCTACTGAAAATCATAACGCATATGATGATCTATGCGCTCTTCATCAACTGCAAGACCTCAATTTCAGTGGGCAATGACGGGATTGCCCCTTTCTTTGTCGTGGTGATTGCTCCACATGCATTGGCAAATTTAATCGCCTCCTCAAGCCTCTTCTGATCCTACACAATCAGCAGACATCAAGTTAGCTCCTGAACCAACCAACTACTTCTGTGACACAGTAATACCATACAAAGGGTTTGGGGCAACTCACTTGCAATGATGATGGATCTTGCACAATCTTTCGGAGCAGAGCACCAACGAATGCATCACCCGCACCTGTTGTATCAACTTGTTGTACCATGTAGGATGGCACAACTCCATGGAAATCCTACAATCAAATATTATAAACTTCAAGTCTCAACTACAGCATAAATCTTCAAGAATCAATGGTAGCTGTGCAAGTTCAATACTAAAATGCACACTGAGCAAAACCGGAAACAAGTGAAGTTTTGATTTGAACAGAGGCTTGCAAAAACTTATAAAGCGCACCCTGGCATAGTACTTGCATCCTTGATCTCCAAGAGTCACCAGGAGAAGCTGCATGGTAGGGCGCCACAGCTTCATGACAACATCGTCCTCCACTGAGTCGATGCCAGTCAAGAACTCAAGCTCGACCTCGCTGACCTTGACAATGTCTGCCTGGTCCCAGATGCTCAAGATCTGGGTGCGGGCCTCCTCACGGGATGGCCACAATGCCTCCCTCAGGTTCGGATCATAGGAGAGCAGCGCACCAGCCTCTTTGGCAATCTCCATGGCGCGCAGATGTGCTGACCGGCAAGGCTCAGCAATCAAGCTTATTGATCCATAGTGGAAAACTGCAGCCTGAGTACAGTGTAACTTATGAGATATTTTTCCCAAATGAAAGAACAGTACAATACTGAAATTTTCGGTACAAATCGGCGGGTTCAAATCTGAGTCATAATGACAATTGCGCACACTTTCTAATAAATTATACGCATAAATACACAAAACTTTAACCGTATTTCTGATAAGCATGACAAAATTGAATCATCTAGCAGCGTCTGATGTGCAGTAATTCTATACCACAATTGAATTCTACATATCGAGGTAAAAAACGGAACATATTTTTTTTAACACCAAATTCATATCAAACAAACTATCTGACATGCATAGTTCTGCCTTGCGTCTGAGTACCACACACCAAACATGCAAACGTTTTCCCAGATGTTCTTTTAACCATGGTGACAGCTGAACTATCTGACATCAGTTGACATGCTCACAATTGTTGTGCACTACAAAGAAGCAAACCTCCCATTGGACTATTAATAGATGACATAGGCTAAAGATTTCTACTTGGCCAGCTCACGCCGATGGATCCAAGAAATCACAAGTTTGACTTGTTTCATAACGGCTCTCCTTTGGATTACTTATTTCTCTCCCCCAATTTTTATGCATGTTAGGATGAATCACAGAAGCCTCATGACCAGATCCAGGAAAAGAACAAGTAGCCAACTAGAGCGCACAACAAGATCCAACCAAAACCAGCACCAAAGGCACCTGCTTTGCTCAGGAATCTTTGGATTCTTCGGGAAGATTCAACACCAAAGCACCCGAATTGCACGAAAGGAAAAGGACACCTTTAGGTGTCGAAAACAAGAATAAGACCGACAAAATTTCAGCCGCCGCAACCTAAAGCGCACAAAATCAGTACAAGAAACCTAGCGCTCGCGTTCAGATCCAAGAATCGAATCAAGAAACGGGCCAAAGATTCTATGATGCTCGATGGAATCGGGTCGAGCTACTTCCCCAGATCACGGAGACAACAGGAAACGCTATGAAATTACCAAGATACTAGTATTATGCTTACTCTCTTGATGAGCTCGACGTTGAGCTCGTCGGCGGTGAGGAGCATGTCGGCGCTGGGGTTGCGGTAGAACATGAACTCGCGCTCCCCGTCGGCGCGCAGCGTGACGAAGGCGAGCGCGGTGCGCGCCCCGGCGTCGAAGACGACGCCGCCGTCGTCGACGCCGTTGTCGCGGAGGATGGCCGCGAGCATCCGTCCGAACTCGTCGTCGCCAAGCTTGCCGACGAACGCCGCCCCGCCGCCGAGCCGCGTGACCGCGATGGTGACGTTGGCCGGCGCGCCCCCGGGCGCCTTGAGGAACGCCGGCGCCTCCGCCAGCGACACCCCCGCCACCGTCGGCACGAAGTCTATCAGCATCTCCCCGAAGCTCACCACCAGTTCGCCCCGCCCCGCCATTGGCCCCCACAAGAGCAGAGCGCGCACAGACACAGAGGCGGAGGAAGAGAGAGAGAGAGGGATGTGTGCGCGTGTGGGGATTTTCTTTGTTGAGGCGGTGAGGCGGGAGCTTATAGAGAGAAGAGAGCTGCGTTTGCTTGGCTTGCCTCGGTGGTACACGGTGACAGTATAAATTATATTGATTGATTTGTTAGGTATACTATAAGTTTTTTTGTATTTATAATTTTTTGTGAGGGTATTATGAATTTTTTTAATTAGTGTTGAAAATATTACTCTTAAGGTATGCGATCTATGTATAAGCAATTATAATTCTACCCCTCGAGATTATACTACTTATACTATTCGGTGTACTATAATTAAATCATAACTAATATGAAATATTAGATAAAAATAATAGATGATCTATATTAAATTAGTTGTATCCTAAAAGAGCTCTGCCTTGTGGTTGGGGTGGAGACGGAGGGGGAGGAATGCTACTTGTATATGCAAGTATGCAACTGTTGTAGTTGGGTTTTGCAGTGCTTATCGTGGCAAGGTGACGAGGTGGGTTGACGCTGGTCTTGGTGGGTCGATTAACTAGAGTTGTTCGGTGTTTGCCTAGTAAAATTTAGCCGAAATCATCTCTCGAAATAGAATGGTGCGTGAAATTTTTCATTTTGTAAATGTGAAGCAGGAATATGGCAGAGATTGTTTGGCCGATATGGCCAGTTTTTAACCCGTATTTGCAGTTGTGATCACCACAGCGCGGTATTTGCAAAAATAGCAATGCTGGCATGCGCCCACCCCGCGCTAGCGCTGCTGTGCCGACACGCAGCATGGTTCGGTCGTGAGTGGCAGGAAGCAGGGGTGGGCGCGCGCCCGCGCGCTGACGTGCGGGGCCCGGCCGGTTCGATCGTGAGGTGGCGGGGCTGGCGCAGGGTAGGCGCGCGCCAGCGTTGCCATTTTTCCAAATACCGCGCCGCGATGATCACAACTGCAAATACGGGTTGAAAACTGATCGTATCGGCAAAAAAATTCTATGGCAGAGGAGGGGCTATGTATGTCATCAACAACTCTGAAATAAGGATTTTTTTTCCAGACCAAATAAGGAATTGAAGTGCACCAAGATGACTATCTTTCTGCTAACCTAATATGTTGACTTTTGAATAAATTTTGTTTTTGGCTACACCTTATTTTGTTTTCGCTACCTGAAGTTTCTAACAAGTGATCCACGTGTCAATGAAACAACTCCTATGAAACTGGTGTTTTTGCTACCGAAAGTTTCTAACGAACATGTAAGCTTAGGTCCACGTGTCAACAAAACAACCTCGTATGAGGAAAAAATCACTCCAGATTAGTAGGAGAAAATATTTTGTCTTATGCTTTGGTCAAACAGTTTGGAGAGGGCTTAAATAAAGAATTTTTTTTTAGATATATGTCATCGCAAAGTGCACGGGTTTGAAATATGCCACTAAAGAGTTTCTTCTTTGAAATGTGTTATTGAAGAGTGACCATGTTTTTAGATATGTCATTGTGTATTCTTTACATTACTTTTGTGCGTATTCAAACCTCGTATTTGACTATGTATTTTTGTATGGACGAAAATACCCCCATCTGCCATGTCCATTACTACCGATTGGACCTAATCAGTTCGGTCCCAAATCCATTCCCACCTTGTTTTTTCATGGTTTAATGTTCTGAAGATAATATGGTATACATAACAAGTTATAACCACAGATGTTAGGACTGGGTCCAATCAGTAGTAATAGATAGGGTAGGTGGGAACATTTTCGTCAATACGAAAATACGCAGTCAAGTACGGGTCTAAATACGTACAAAAGTGATGTAAATGGTACATAATGATATATATCTAAACATGGTCACTCTTCAACTACATATTTTAAAGAAGAAACTTTTCGGTAGCATATTTCAAAATCGTGCATTTTGTGATAACATATATCTATTTTTTTTCTTAAATAAATGTCATTGTGGACCGGTAGGTATCCAATTTTATTTCACTGCATTCAATCCGCTTCTTGTACAGTAATCTCCAATTTCTAGCGATTAAAAACTTAGAATTATAAATAGTAGCCTAGCCATATAAGGTAGGTGTTTTGGGGGCATCTGTTATGTTCTCGCGGAGTACTTTGTTAAGAAACTGGGCTCAGGACCGGGAGTCCTGGCCCAAGGTGGACTCCTCATCCCAAACCCTAGAAGGGTCGTAGCCTATAAATAGGGGGTGCTATTCATTGTAAAGGATTGATCGTTTGATGAAGGAATAAAGAGAAGCAAAAAGTCCCCCTACATCTCTGTGTTCTATCTCTTATTCTGTTCTTGTTGTTCATGCATTGTTCTTACGATTCTATGCATGTCTAACGAAATAATCGCTCGACTGACTCGCCAAGGACGGTTCCTCAACACGTTATCCGCCACGATCGACTCTCCTCGCATCGAAAAGGTAACCGTCGATGAACGACACTCGTAGATTGAATCGTTTTTCTAGATAGCTTTCAATTCTGCAAATTTGGCTTTCTAGATTGGTTTTCTACGGTGCAAATCCGCTCTAATCTACCGCGAGCCGACTTGAAGTCGCCGCCAAGCCGATCGGTGGGTTGCATGAAAGAGTAGATGATGATTGTACCGTAGGTTGTATATGCGATCGCATGAAAGGCATCATGTGCACGCACCGCCGCAAGCGGTTGTCACTACCTCGCGACACGTTACGGTCGGCATAGTCCGCCATCACGTATCGCCACGGAGGCAACGAGTGGCCACCCGCTAGCACGCGGCAAGCACGCACATGTCGGCATGAAGCCGCGCCTCTGTTGCAATCTCATACTACATTATATTACATCGCATACATGAACAGTAACAAAAAAAGGGACGGCCGACGGCCCTGTAGAGCCGCGTCGCCGCCGATTTTGGTGTCACACCCGGCCACCTGAAGATGGCACCGCCACGCGCGTGCACGGGGCGAGGTCGGCGGCGCTGCGCCCTGCGTAAACAAGACACGCGATTGATGAACAGTGCACGCCGTGGTGAACAGTACCCGCGCCGATGAACAGTGCGCCCCGCATGAACAGTACCCACGCGGATGAACAGTGCTACGATGACGAACAGTGCGCCCCGCATGAACTGTACCGCGCGGATGAACAGTGTGCCCACATGAACAGTATTCGTGTGAACAGTAATCCGGTCATGAACAGTGCTTGCGCATGAACAGTGTTTTCGGGTGAACAGTGCACGCGAAGAATTTTGCTGCGCCACCGCATGGCGCCACCCTCCCCACGTACGGCCGCCGCCGCATGGCGTCGTCTACCGGCTCGCAACCAGCGCGGATGAGAAAAAAATGGAGGAGGCACCACCGCGGACCGCCACCGCGACGGGCTCGAACAGGCGCCTCACCGTTGCATTGCGGCTCGAGCGCCGTTGCCACCGAACCGGCCGCCGCGCCAGGTTAACCGCCGCCGCCGCGCGCGCACTCCCGCCGATCGCTGCGCACACGGCTCGCGATCGCCGCATCGCGCTCCACCTTCTGCTCGAACCGCTACATCGCACCGGCCTCGCAGATCACGCGACACCGCCGCCCCGTGTGCCCATCGTGTGCGTTTTCCCGCTGCTGCTGTCTTGTATCACACCGCCACTCGTAGTGGAAGACCGCCATCGCTCGCAGCCTTGACGATCGGCTCGCGCCGCTCGGCCCGCATGGCCACACGGCCCTCGGTTTTGCGTGGCGCCAGCCACCGCGCGCCTCGAATGGCCTTGCGCCACCGCTGAACCCACCGCAAACGAAAAAAAGGAGGCGGTGGAGAAAATTTCAAATTTGCGTAATTTGTCGAGAAGTCATTTTTCCTAGCAGAAAGAGCCTCGAAATTCAATTTTGAATCGGTTTTGCATTTGAAGCATGTTTATTTTTGTTATTATTATTTCTATGCAATTTATTTATCAGTATTTCTTGTTTTTGATTATCTGTAATTGTTTATATTGCTTTTAATCATTGAAAATAGCGATAAATCATGAAAAATACATAGAAAAATACGGAATACTGAACTCGAGTTCGATGAACATTATGAGAATTTTGCAACCATTTTATGCAGATTACTAGCGGTAATCCTTTGAACTTTTGCATGAATAGGAATATGATCGCATCACGAACCAAGAGTTCAAGAATCGACCCAATATGGCGTAATTTATATCGGTCTCCAGTGCGTGGTAATGTGATCACGGATGAGCGGGCGATTGGGAAGACCCTCGCTACCTTGCGGTACAATCCGTGCGCAACTATCGTTAAGACGGCTACATGAAGTATGCCGAATTAATTGACATCATGCAAGTTGCAAGCTCAAGGTGATGTTCTAGGAAAGAACTTCATCTTGCGACCACCTAGTAGCAATGTTGGCCATGAAGCCATCGCTAGCGACTACAAGGTGATGAAGCCTCTCACAAATGAGAGGAGCAAGAAGGGTAAGGTCGTGCGTCGCACATTATTGATGCTTTACGGTCTAAGAAGAAGGGCAAATGATAGCATGAGGCATACATCGCCATTGCAGTACGTAAGATCCACATCCATTAGTCGCACTTATGAATGTGAACGCCCGATGAGTGACCCATCATCCTCCTTTGGACATCGCGGCGACCACACCGTAGTCGCCAAGAGAGAAGATCGCGCATGGAGCCGATTTAGGCGAAGTTCTGAATACTTCGCTTATTAGATCTAGTGCACGTATTGCACTAGGACCTTTTATAGAAACTTGCAGTTTGTAATTGAAGCAGAATTTTGAATTATTGAATAATGGTTGCAAGCTCTAGGAGAGCAAAGCATTAAATTCTTATTATGAGTCCTGCAAGACTTATTTTCCCGTTTTTATAATAGCAAGTTACGTTCTGATATCTGAAGTATTTTATTTATGTGTTGCTTGCTTTCTGCTACATATTAATAAAGTACATTATATTAGAACGCGTGTGGCGTCCTATGGAGGAAGTGTGTTTAGCATGTAGCGGCACAACGAATACCATCCTGAGAGAAACAGAAATTTTTTTAGTCGATCAGCAAGAATGCTGGTAGTCTTACGACAGTCGCAGGCAGCGATACTTGTATAATAAGCTCAGGAAGGGCCATAATTATACTCCCAACGGGCACAACTTTGGTCATTAAAGAAGACTTGTTGTACCCAGAATCGACTAGAACTCTCAAGGATATTTGCGCTAACAGTTTCCATGTAGAGAATGAAGAAGAGTATGGTACAGAATACCTGCTCATTACAAAGCGTGATGAAAGTGAAAAATAGCATTAGAATATCTTCCTTCATATGAAATTAGGCTATACTACACTAATATTAAGGCACATGCAGCCTATACTGCCTTGAAAACCGTATTTAGAAGCTCTGAATTTTTCTATCTCTGGTATGATAGATTGTGCCGTCTAAGTCTTAGGATGATGAGAGATATAATTAACAATTCACAGGAACATGATTTGAATGTTAAGAATTTCTCGAATCAGGAAGATTTTGTGTGCCCCGCATGTGCCACCGAGAAACTAATTACTAGACCTTTTGCTCTGAAAGCGAAGGATGAAGTCCTTGCATTCCTGGACCGTATCCAGGGAGACCTTTTGCGGTCCTATATAGCCCCTGTAAGGGCCATTTTAGGTATTTTATAGTGCTCATCAATGCTTCTTCAGAATGGTCGCACGTATGTTTATTGTCTACGAGAGATCATGCTTTTGCATAGCGAAATCTCGCAGATAATTAAATTAGAAATATTTTCCCTCATCATCATGAGAAGTCCACATGAATGGACAACGCTGGAGAACTTACTCCGAAAGCATTTGATGATTATTGCATGAAAATAGGAATTGAAAGTTGAGCATTCATGCATCGCATGTCCACACCCGTAATGGACTAGCGTAACTTTGAAGAATTGTAATTTGCCAACTACATGTTGGGGCGTGCGATCTGCTCGTAGCGACTCTCATCAATTTTAGACCGTCGGCTTATAACATCCATCCACCTATGCAACTAGCGCAAGGGTCAGCACCGAAAACTACTCATCTTCGTAGGTTTGGTCGTAAGGTTTATGTACCTATACCATCACCACAGCGAACTGCAATGGGTCTTCTCCGAAAGTCTGGGATATACATTGGTTATGAGACAGCATCCATAATCAAGTGTTTGGACCCTATGACTGGAGATTTGCATAATGCCCGATTCGTTGATAGTATATCAGATGAGATTAGTTCCCCATCATTAGGGGGAGGAAATCAACCCTTGATAATAATGTCGGGAAATAATTGAAGTCTAGAAGACAATTGAAGTCCAATTTTATTTCACTGCATTCAATCCGCTTCTTGTACAGTAATCTCCAATTTCTAGCGATTAAAAACTTAGAATTATAAATAGTAGCCTAGCCATATAAGGTAGGTGTTCTGGGGGCATCTGTTATGTTCTCGCGGAGTACTTAACCCAAAGTGCAAAAGGAAACAAAACAACCGTCCAGCTCGACGTCGGGCCCGTCCGGCCGTCCGGCTGGGTCCCACCGCAAGACAAGGAGAAAGCAAACACGCGCGCGCCCACCGACAGCGACCCAGGGACGAAAGAGCGGCCGAAGCCGCCGAGGACTCGTCAGTCGTCACGGCCAATCCCCGTGGGTCTCCCAGCTGTACCGCAGTGGGGCCCACATGGCAGCCAGCCAAGCGATTCCAAGTGGGGCAGCTGATGGCGACGTGGCTGCACGTCCGGTCCGTAAAGGCTGGCTACACGCACCCGGCCTCTGCAGCCACGGGAAAAGAAAGCGTCGTCCTTGTTTTCCCCCTATCTTGGAGATTCCACCGCGTCTATGCCCGTGATTGCGGTTGTCTCTCCATTGCACTACATCTAGATCATCTCTTGTACAGTAAAGAACCACTATGTAAATATTGATTTTAGTCTGCATGACAGTGATCGGCAGCAGTACTGTAGCACATACTATAGAGACGACAGAAAAATGCTAAACGCAGCGGATCTAGTTTGTTCATTTTGGACCGGACAATGAAGAGAATGAGCTGATGCATATCATTGTGCTCCTCTGTATTAGACCATGCTAATGCAGAGGATCCGCTTCCAGGAGCTGATGTTCAGACTTCGGAATGTTCTTCCAATGTTTACTTATGTTGGTTGCTGACTGATTCTTTTATAAATTGGAACTTCACTTGATTGGAATCCCCCCCTCTCCGTGGATCAGATTGTGATATTAGTATGTTGTTGCTGTTTTCGGCAACAGCACAAGGCCAGTACTCCTTCCGTTTTTAAATACATGACGTTTGATCAAACGTATAGTCAAACTTATCTAACTTTGACTAATAATATATAAAAAATTATTTAGATTGATCATGAGTGAATAATATCATTAGATTTATCATGATAAATATTTTTCATAATATAATAATTTTGTAATTTTTTACTAACAAAATCATATGAAAAGTAATGGTCAAAGTTATATAAATTTGACTGCACACTTGGTCAAACGTCATGTATTTAAAAACGGAGGGAGTACGTTGTTGTGGATTTCTTGGTTTGTTCATTTCTTTTCGGCATTGCAAAATTTACAAAAAAAAGGGGGCCAATTGGTTAATTTGGATACATTAAAGAGGAGCTTAATTATTATAGAAAGGGAAATCATATTGATGCTGTTCAATTCAAGTATATAAGTGTATGTAGCAGTATATTCTTCTAGCACCCCGCACTTTGAACAGCAACGCTGTGGCTTTTCTACAGTCTATGGATAGGATTCCGGTCTTACTAACTTTCTAGCCTACACAGCCATCAGTTCCGTTTTATCCGCTCACGCTCCAACTTTTGTCAATAATGAATGTCTTTAAGTTGTTCTGCTCTCGGGAGCTACGGAAAGGGGAAAAAGGCTAGCTCTATCCATCGTCCTCGCTAGATTGCAACGTTAATGCTTCCATGATCTTACCCAAGAGGCTGTGGTCGTTATCTGCTATATTACTGTACTGAGACCTGAGAGAACCGATGCCAATTGCCACATTGTTGATCCCACGAGGCAAGCTGAGAGTATTATCTTGTTCTGAGTACCTCTGGTCACGGACGCAACCGTAGCTCCATTCGACGGTGGCGTGCGCAACTTAGGTCGCACGCATGCGCCGGCGAAGAGGGCTGCGGAGGCGCCGCCTTTTGTCGTGCCGCCTCAAGTCGCCGCTTCGCGCTCTCCCCTGTGTCGTCGCCGTCGGAGCCGCCGACGCTGCATCGCGGGTTCTCCTCCGCGCGCGTGCTGCTGCCGAAGCTCCGCTTTTCGGGGGAGAGGAAAGGGGAGAAATGAGTTAGGGTTAGGGCTTTTGGGCCTTTTAAGTCGCCCACGATTACATCTCGGCCGTCCAATCAGATCAAATGGCTATCATCCTCTCGGATTGGCGGATTGGAAAGGGCCGGGTGATCCTCGGCCGTCCGTTAAAGATCCAACGGTCGGTGCCTTTCGGACCGACCGAACGCGCGATAGCCCTCAGCCGTCTGATTTAGATCTAACGGCTGTCGCGTCTTGGAACGTTCGGACCAGGCGAAACTCGCGCAGCCTCCAGCCGCACGATCAAGATCCAACGGCGCACGTAAATTTCGGCCGGTGGAGTAGCAATGGGCCGCGCGTGTGTTTTGGGCCGCTCGCGATTTTTGGGCCGCACACGTTATTTTGGGCCGCGCTCAAATTTTTGGGCCGTTTTCTTTAAGGCGGGCTGCAATAGCGGCCTTTTCTTTTTTCCAGTGCATTTTCTTATGCTTAAATCTAATTATTGTGCACTGTTTCAATTATTGTTTTGTTGTCCAATTACGATATATCATAAACAATGTATTATTGCCCAATATTATGCTTTGTCCCTGATTAAAATTGAACTAATGAGATATTTTAATTAGAGATTTTATAAATTATTTTAGCATTATATATGCATACGATTACATTCTGACCAACGTTGATTGTAGTCGTGTGTTGTCATATTAATTGTTTAGTTCTTTTTCGTTTTCTGCCCAACGGTTATATGAATTAGAACTATAGTTTTTGCATGTTATTAATTATACCAACGTAGGGTTAATTGCATGCAACATATTTTTATGTTATTTCTAATTTCTGCCCTGTATTTTGGAATTCAGCAATAAATGCTTCAAATGTTGCTGCCACAATCGACGACATTGAGCAGCTTACGGGGAGCATTTTTCTCACTTAAAAAGAAAGGATCCATGTTGTCCTTGGGGTTTTAGATCTCGATTATGCTTTAAGGGTGACCGCTCCCCAAGGTGAGCATAATCTAAGGCTAAACATGATTAGATGATATTAATCCTAGCTCTCTGATGAACACCTAAGCTAATCATAAGTGCGAAAGCATTAATCAACATACCCGAAGATGAAGACGCCATAAGAATTGTAGATCGGTTGATGTAGAGGTTGTTGATGGGCGTAGATGGTGTAGGCGAGGCCGGCGGTGGTCACAGTGACAACGGGGCTCCGGTCTTCGTTCACCTTAACGCTCGTGAGAGATCGGGTGTGTGCAGGGTTTTGGTAGCCAAGAACAACCGTAGTGCTTTTGCCTGCCGAACCCCCTCAATTCGTATAGCGCTAGGTGACCGGGACCCGAACAAAAAACAGTTGGCTGCGCCTCCGATCAGGGCGCGAGTGAAGACGTGGTCTCCCTGAAATCTCGAGAAGACGTTAGCCGAGATCAACCCAACAAACCAATGCCAATTGCCACATTGTTGATCCCACGAGGCAAGCTGAGAGTATTATCTAGTTCTGAATTATGGACAACACCATCGTGTAATATTCAAGGGAGCATGCGTGCATTGACTTGCTTCATGACATTTTCAGCCGGCTTCTTTTTCATCGCTTAATTTCTGGGCAGACCGGCAGAGTAAGTCGCGTTGTTTTCAGTTTACCTCACGATACGAAAACACGCGAGCAGCGTCAATACGACATCGCGCCCTGCCATCGAAAGTACAGCGACTGCTATTAAACAGAGATGCTGAATTCTGAACTCGCTAAGATATACAGCATGGCCAATCACATCGTACTAAAAAGTGGCCCTTTCAGTTTTCAGTTCAGATGGCAATTCTGACTTCACTTGCACCGATTTCACAAAAGGAAGAAACAAACTGCTAGCTCATTCTCTGCTAGTTGTTCTTGACCTCATCATGCAGAAGCAACTACAAGCAAAAGTTAGTATTAATTGTGAGCGCCCGCGTTTTTAAGATTTAACCTCGTAGCGTTAATCAGGGTTTAGCGGCGTTAGGCTTTTCTTAGCAGCGAGTTAGCGATAGTATTAGGTCGCTCCTAATCAGCCGAAGCATATCGTGTCATTCATTCATTCATTCATTCGCTCCACCTTTTCACTCATCATTCAACACAACAGTTGATCAATAGATAATAGAATGCACCGTCAATTGCATTAGACAACAAATCAACAATTGCATATAAGACATCAATAGTTCATTTTACAGAATCCAGATCATCTCATTTACATTCATACATCATGCATCTAGGAACCCTAAAGCAAACAAGTAGCACCAATGCCTGGAACCATATCCGCTGCTCACAGCATCACAAGCACTACAGTACGCAGCCACGATTTTCACCTGCAAAGCAACAGTCTATTCCTATCTACTTGTACGACCCTTTTTTTTTACCCCCCCTGCATTCACAGCAGCCTCTATTTCTCGCGCCTCTCCCACATCTATTCACCACAGCTATTCACCTCAATCCCCACATTCATTCGCACAGCTCAAGCAGAAGCTTGCTTCACGAGGCGACCAGTGGCTCACCTTGCCCGGCCGGCGGACCACCTCCCTTCATCTGCCGGCATCACCAAAGACACACAGCAGCCGGCGGCAAAGACAAAGACAAGCACAATACCACCATCAAAATCATCTCAGTTCACTACCCCATCAGCAGGTAAAAGTAATGAACATCTTGAACTAGAGGTGAGCAAGTTCATACCCGGTAGCTACATTTTTCTACCTCCAGTGGCCCTTCCCACCTCCAGATCTCCACCACTAACCTGCATTCATTCGCACAAGCATTCATCAGTGACGCTCAGGGTAGATCAAGTAGAGTGTAGAGAGGATGAGCGCTGGTCTTCGGCACCGGCGGCCGAAAGGCCGAGCCGGCCAGACCCAAACCCTAGCGGCAGTAGGAGCCGAGCAAAGGGAGGCGGCGTAGAACCAGATCTGGGCCGGGTGGTGACCGGCGGTGAGCCCAGCGGCAAGGAACCAGATCCAAGTCGGATCTGGGCCTAGCAAGGGCCTGCAAGGGTAGAAGAAGAAGGGGAGCCGAGAGAGGGAGAGTAGGGTTCGGCGGCGGCGCTTGGACCCAGGAACCGGAGCCGGCGGCCGGAGGAGAGGCAGAGGCCGGGCGGCAGAGGGGAGTCAAGGCCGCGGGCGAGTGAGCCGAGAGAGGTCGGGAGCCGAGCAGAGGGGGAGAAGTAGGAGCGCGGCAGCACCGGCTGAGGAGAGGCGACCGGGACCGAGCCGGATCTGGGCCGGCGCAAGGTCCGGCGGCGCCTAGGGTTAGAGAGCAAAGAAGGCGGCCGGGAGAAGAGCAAACGGCGAGCAGCTGCGGCGTCGGGAGGGTAGAGAGAGAGCAGAGAGGAGAAGCCGAGCCGGAGCCGGTAGGGGCGGCGGCGCCAAGATCCGGCGCAAGGGAGCGTCAGGGGGCGGCGGCGCCTGGGGGTTGAAGAAGGGGAATCGGGGAAGAGAGAGGGAGCTGAGGGTGAGTGCGTGGGTGAGTTAGTGGGTTTAGTGCGTGCGTGTGTGTAGGCTTAGGGCAGTGCGTGTGTTTGGGCTGTGGTGTGTGTTGTGTGCGTGTGTGTGGGCTTAGTGTGTTTGGTGTGTGTTGGGCCGGGTGCGTGTGTGCGTGGTGTGCTTTGTGTGCGTGTGTGTGTGCAGTGGGCCGGCCGAGTGTGGTGAGAGAGAGAGAGAGAGGGAGAGATTAGAAGAAAGGTTTAGATTTAGGATTCGGGTTTTAGATTTAGGTTTAATCTCCAGTCAGTGTAGATTCCGGTTGCTCGGGAGTAGACTGCTAGTTCGTTGAGTAAGTGTGTGTGCTTCGGTGGCTGTTAGTTAACTGGTGGGTTTAGACAAGCGGGCGACTGTCGGTGAGTGCTAACCTCGATTAGACCGCAAAAGCATTTTAGTAATTAAAGTATGCTAACTTGTAGTCGTCGCTAACTTATATATCTATATTATCACTCAAATCAACTACGTATTTACTTATACTATTATTCGTTGCCGATCTTCTACAGAAGGCGAACCGACACCGACAGCACGTGAGCAAATGACGTAACTTCAATGGCGCCAACTTTTCCTACTTCTACGAAGGCAAGCGATCCTCTTGAACATTAATATAGTTACTTTAAAAATATACCCTATCTTGCACTATTATATGTATTGCATCAAAATGGTTTTCCAAAACCTAAAGAAAATGATTGAGATGATTAAGATAATTGAGAAAGAAATGAGACTTACTAGGAGGGTAAAAGGGGGCCCTGGCTGGGGAAACGCGATGATGATGTTGAGGTAAGAGGTGGGCCCTTTTTACATATGGTTATAATATAAGGACCAACCAACTCTTGCTCGGTCGATGTCAGTAATTCGCCAACCATTTTCCCGTTTGCGGGCGAAAATGCTACCTTGTTACGTGACTATGCTCTCCACATCGGGTAAGTAATAGGTGTGTGTGAGTGATATGGAGGAACCCAGACCGGTGGGGATAGTCCGGCTGGGGGATCCAAGGCGCTATATGCGCTAAGGTGGAGTGTTGAGTGCAGGATAGGAGCTGCCTCAACCAATCTCACCAGAACTCGGTGGATGATGAGGTCAGCAACGTGAGCTAATCTGCACCGGCGGAAGGTGATGGGTGGAGAAATTAATCACGTAACCTGGAAAACGTTCTGTATTCTGATCTCGAACCCGCATCTAAGGCAATGCGGTGGACCCTGTTCACTGAGAGTTCAGAATAGCTATGGGTAAAGTGGTACAAAGCCTGCGCAGTGCTAAACAAATCATGAATTCATGCCAGTCTCCAGGATTGGAGTCTACGGGAACCACAGGGGGTCTTTTGTCTCTCTGAGTGACTAGTAGAGTTTTTCAGTATTAAAATTTACCACCTTTTGTCGAGTTTTATTTTCTAAAGTGAGATGGTTTAGAAATTGTGATAAAGAGTAGAGATAGTACATCCTTTGTATCTTTTGCTATTAATGCTTGCTGAGTACATTCATTTGTACTCAACCTTGTTAGTATTCTCCTTTGTAGACCCTAGTCCAGCAGGGAAGTATCCCGAGTGGGGCGAGGGCACTGCAGGTACAGATGAGACCACAGGAGGCGAAGACCCTTACTACGAGGCGCAGGGCGAGATGGACACCGTATTCGACTCCTGGGACGAGTAGGAGGCCAGTGGAGTGTGGCAGGCAAGAAGGGGATTTAGTCTTATTTTGGCTATGTAAATTAGTAGGTGTGCCGTAAGACTTTAGCCCAGCATGGCTAACTGTTTGAATAAAGGACAGTTTCTATCTTATTGTTCTGATGCGCTAACTCTGGTAAGATTTACTATTCGTTGAAGCGGTGTTCTATCGGGCAAACAAATAGTAACCCGTATGCTTAAGTGTTATTACCCCTGGTGACACGGAGCGTCACATTAGTCTATTGTTAGCTGACATGGGCGGATCTGACCATATTTTAACCATCCTGCTTCGGATTTGATCAGCATCGATCTACTGGTTCACAAAACTGGCCTGCGAACTCCAGAAACCAGTGGGTCTGAAAATTCTGAATCCGCGTGCCTCGCCAGTAGTTTCTTCGAATAGCTTGTGTGAGTCACTACTTGGTTTGATTCTCAGAGACCGGCATGTTTCGGAATGCATGCATTTTAAGGCACTGCCATTTGTAGAGAATCACAGGAGATGAGGAGGATATGTCGCGTGCAAATGAGTCATGTGGAACGTAACATGACATGTTCCAAGTCTCAACTGATGATGCATTGTCAGGGAAAAAAAAGATTCCCCAAGGAAGAAGGGGAAGAAGAAAAAAATGTATACGCAAATTTACAACATGAAATGAAAGTTTGGGCCGCATGCAATGGGCTTTCCGTTAAGCAGTTGGGCCCATTAAGCGGCCCACTTTTGTCAACGAAATGTAATATTTCAATCGTATAGGGGCTCTTTGGAAAAACGAGAAAGGGGGACCGGAAAGGGCACTACCGCTGGCCGTCGTCGCCGTCGTCGCGGTGCTCTCGAGAGCTCGAAATCCTACGTTGGTCGGGGGGCGGTGGAAGGGGGCAGGAGATATGGCGCGATCTCTTTCCGTCGCCGCGGCCGTCGCCTTGGTGCTCGTGTGCTGCTTCGGGCTCTGCTGCGGCGGCGAGCGGCTCGGGGCGAGGGAGTGCGAGGAGCTGGGTTTCACCGGCCTCGCCCTCTGCTCCGACTGCAACGCGCTCGCCGAGTTTGTCAAGGACCAAGGTATGCGTGTATCGTCCTCTTGCATGTATCTGCTCGTCTTGCGCAATTGATAAGATTTGCAATCTGAATCGGGAAAGGCGTAGGAGCCATTCGGATGCGACTAATTTGGAATGTGAAATCTGTGAGGTGTGACCTGGATCGAAATGTTCCCTGGTTTTCTGTTGCATCTGGGAGATTGGCTCTCTTTGTACGTGCTCTGTTATTTTTTCACACTAATTAATCCAAGGAAGTCTAAGGGCATGTAAATAGCCTGTTTCTTATGGTTGTATCTAAATGCTCTAGCTCATTTACGTACAACCTTAGAGATAATATGTCCGATAATTTATCTATAAAATCACATTTTTAACATAACTTTTTCCCTTACACACTCACCATTTATGATAGATGGTTTGCGTGTTCAGTTTGTCTCTTATACGAGAGATGACATATTCTCTATTTTAACTAGAATTTTGAGTGACATGACAGGTAAAAAATGGCTAAAGTGGCCACTATTAAAGATGCCCTAATTGGAGTGGAAAGATAGGAGTTTTAGACAGCAATGCCTGGCTTTATTGAGAAAGCTCAAAATGCATTTCAAAGAAGGTTTAGTGGACAAGGGCACAAGAATTCGCCTTTGAAGTATAACCCGGGGATTGGTAGATTTGAGAAATGCTCTTTTGTGATTGAAACTCGGGATGGGCTCCAAAACTGTGATATTGTCAATTTGGGGCGTGGAGCTGGCAGGAGACTGTCTGAATTGAAGAGCTCGTTCCATCCTTAGCTCGCCATTGTAGACCAGGGTGGTGTTGATTATGAAACTTCCCTATTTGATTATGAAACTTCCCTATTTTGTTTTACCGTTTGTTTCTATTGTTTTGATTCGTTCGCCTAGGAGCATGCCTGAATCTAGCCGAATAGGAAAGTTCATTCCTGTTGCCAATTCAATTCGTAGTTTGGAGGATAATACATTATCAAATTTGCTCATCGCTTGTGTGGATGAAATCGCTTGTTCAGTTGCTCTGTTAAGATTCAGTTGCCATCTTTTGGCGAAGCAACTAAGGGTGGATTTCTTTTTCCTCATCATGTGTGCTAGTTGCCTAGTTATCACTCGAGCGTTTTTGAACAACTTATTGGTTGTTTGGTTGCAGAGCTAGTGGAGGACTGTCATAAGTGTTGCGCTGAGGATTCAGATGATTCTATCAGCAAGGTATGAATATCCATGAATTTCCAATTTGATACGGGCAACAACTATTTTTACTTCTCATAAGGTGCAATTGTAATCCTTCTTTTTTTTTCCAGGCATAAGTGTGGTTTCTGCTAATTTCTTATATCATTTTATTCATGTGAATAATTTTGGGATCTTCACAGTGTAATTGTCATCTCCTAAAGTTTTTAGCTTGTTCTTTAGGCTAGACTTGTAAGATGTATTCAAGGCTGAACTTGAGGGTCAGAACTTAAAAACTTTAAAAGTATCAAACAGCAGCTTACTTACATTGGATGTAATTCTTGAACTTGTTATCTAGGCTAGGCTACACTAGACTCATAGGGTGTTTTCAAGGCTGAACTTGAGTGTTAGAAGTGCTACATATCAGCTTACTCGATATAATATCTGACTGTGTTTGCTATTGCAGCTCATATTCTCTGGTGCAATTATTGAGGTGTGCATGAGAAAGTTGGTGTTTTATCCAGAAGTCGTTGGCTTTCTGGAAGAAGATAAAGATGACTTCCCATATGTAGAAGCCCGTTATGCCTATGGCTCTCCACCAAAGCTCATAATGCTTGATGACAAGGGTGAACAGAAGGAGACCATAAGGCAAGTTCTATTTCACTCGAGAATAGTATCTGCTTAACATAGTTGCGTGTGTGTAAAACTGTTTAGTATAGTATACTATACAATAATGCACTATACTAGAGTGCTCTATGAAGTTGCAGTAGTACGTTAAGCACTAGGTCATGTGCTAAAGTGGCTTGAATTTTACCTTCACATACTGTCCTCGCATATGGAAGTTCTGTTCTTGTATTGAACAGTTCTTTATTTTTTCCTAACTTTATCCTTACTAAACACAATTGTTTTATGATGAAAACCGTGTTGCCATTCATTCGTCTGATTACTGAAACCAAGTGAGCTTGCAGGATCGACAACTGGAAGCGGGAGCATATTAGGCAATTTCTCAAAGAGAAGGTGAAGCCAGGGAAATCAGACAGCTGAATAACTGCTTTGAGTTCCTGCCTGTGGTATCAGCCATGGTTCCCAGCTGATGTTTGAGTAAACCCTAGAGAGTTTGTTTGGTTCTCTGCAAGCAAACCCGCAGTCCATTGGAGATCTACGCCTAATCCGGAACAGCATGTGTACACCTCAACTGTTTTTACTAGCGAACTTGCTATTTATGGCTTCCGTTCATTTTGTTATTAAAGTCAAGGCAGCTGATATTGTGGTGCTCGAAAAGTTCTAACGTACTAGGTCTAGATGTTTCCCTGAGCTTTACCTCAATAAATAGGGTAAAGGAATGCAAAATTATACTACACCATTGCTGTGGGTCGTGCTTTGAGCCTGTGACCACTTTCAAGTATCTACACGTTTTGTAATCCGCATTGCATGAACAAGGTATTTACTACATCCGATTACAAATGTAAGTCGATTTAGAATCTATGCCGGTTAACCATTTTTAAATTTGACCATTAATATATAAAAAATTACCAAGATTGATAGCATAAAATTGGTAGTATTAGATCTATCATGAAATATATACTTTCATAATGTATAATTATTTTTATTTGAAATAATATATTTTAATAGAAATTGATAATCAAAATGTCACATTGAAGACCGTATCAATGTAAAAAACGACTTATATTTAGAATCAGAAGGAGTACAAAACCTCTGTGCTACTGGTCTTGATAAAGGGAGTGTTGAAGATTAAAAAAAAAACACTAGCAGAAAATAAAATCCCTAAAAAACGACACAAGTGGACGGCGGCTGGCGGGGCGGTACCGTTTCGGGAGAAAAAAAACGCCGTGGTGGCCAACGAAAACATCCTTGGGCGCGGCACGAGAAGGCGAGATGGGATTTGGGAAGGCGGGGTCGCACGGCCCACGAGGGGCGGCGCGTCGTGCAGCCGGCTGCGCGAAAAGTGAGGCCCCGAACGGCGGAAATTGGAATTGCCCGTAACACTAAAACAGCGGACGGCGCTGAGAGTGGAAGGTCGTGGGCGCTTTGCAAGGATGAAAGGGTGAGCGGCTGAGCACAACGCAGCCGCAGGGAAGGGCTGGCAATGAATGATCGTGATTTTCACGGCTAAACCAGAAACAGCGCAGGCCAGGTGTCAGACCGCGATTTTTTTTTTGAAATAATATATTTTTAAAAAATATTTACAAAACTAGATTACCATCTCAAAAAATTACAAAAATAGGCTCCTATCGCCAGTTGAACTGGCGACAGGAACCCTGTCTGTGAGGCGAGTTCGCATCAATCAATAGCGACAGAATTTATGAATTTTTAAATATATCAAATAAACTAAAAAAATTACAATTTTTTTTGTGAAGCATCCTGACAGAGTGTTCTTTCTTCTGTAATTTTTTTTAATAATTTTATCCATTATGAATTGGTCTCTAAAATTCATTTAAGTATACTATTTGTATAATTTTTAAATATACCAGATGAGGTCCAAAAATTATGAATTTTTTTGTGAACTCTCCTTACATAATCTAATTGTTTCTGCAATTTTTTCAGAATTTTATATGCTTTGAAATTGTCTCTAAAAATAAGGGTATACAATCAAGTATACTGTATCGGAAACCTCAATTCAGAATTTTAGAGACAATTTCAAAGCCTATAAAATTCTGAAAAAAAATACATAAACAATTACACTGTATAAAGAGCGTTCACAAAAAAATTCATAATTTTTGGAGCTCATCTGTTATATTTAAAAATTCTACAAATAGTATACTTAAATGAATTTTAGAGACAAATTTATAATGTATAAAATTATGAAAAAATTACAGAAGCAATAACAGTCTATCAGGATGCTCCAAACATTTTTTTGTAATTTTTTGACTTTATTTGCTGTATTTAAAAATTCATAGATTCCTGTCGCCGATTGAATCTGGCGGCAAACTGCCCTGTTGCATAGGTTTCCTGTCGCCAGTTCAACTGGCGATAGGAACCCGACAGGAGCCTATTTTTGCAATTTTTTGAGATGGTAACCTAGTTTTGTAAATATTTTTTAAAAATATATTATTTTTTAAAAAAATTCGTCAGACCGCAACCAGATGGAGTCTGAATTTTCAAGTGCCGAAGTTCAGAGGAGAAGTCGGTGCCGAAGGCAACGCTTTGTCGATTTCACTCGAGAGCGTCTGAGGCCATCTGAGACCGAAGGATGGTGCTTTAAGAAGACCCGACGGCTCGAGCGGATTTCAGTAATCGCTGTTTAGCATTGCTGACGTCATATCGTCTGTCGTCATATCTGTTTGTTGCCAAATTACTTCATCTTGCGGTTAAACTTGTCGCAGCAATTACTAAGCTGTAAAACTAATGGGTATATAAGCCCTACATTCGGTAATAGAAGCAAGATTGATGAAGCATATCCTTAGTTCTTCTCGTAGAGTAAAGTAGCTATAGGGTTTGCTTTATCGATCGTTCCCAAATCCACCGGAAACCACAGAATTTGCCGTCAGATCCTCACGGATCCTGACAGCAGGGCTGGCAACTTGCGAGCGATCCATACTCGTCCAAAGCCAAGGGCAAGTTAACCATCAGCATTCTTCAAATGATACAGGTATACAATAATAATTCCATGAAAGCGCTCAAGGAATCTAATTTTAAGGGTGATCATGGGCTGTTCTTTTATTTCGAATCGAGACGTATCATCTTGCATCTGTAGCTGTAAAAGCCGTTAGTCTCGTATTTACAGTTGAGCTTCACGAGGGTTGCTCTCTCTACTCCACGATCTAGATCGCCTACATTTTTTGTGGGGGTGGGGAACCAAATGTTTTCCTCAGGCTCCAAGCAAAGGGAAGCGTTGCTTCACATGCTTCATCTTTCTTTGGGGTACTAGCAGTCTAGTGCCGAGACGGTGTTCAGTTTGTATGCCCAGTATGCTTCAAGGATCAGGTGAGTCCCTAGACCTGGAGAGAACCAATCTGATAAGTTAAATCGTCATTGCACATACCTACATGAAAACAACAAAAATAAGAAAGAAGAATAGCACTCCAAAGGAGCTAAACTGAGCAACACTAGATTCCAGCAGAAATATCTTAATAGCACCAGAGGATTGTTTTGAGGGGGGCTGCAGGACAGACAATTTCACATAGGAATTATTGATGATTCGCTACAGCAAATATTTGCATTTGATAATTTGTCACTCTATATCTCACTGACATGTGGATCCCAGAGTCACATATCAGTGAGATATGTACATGTCAGTGAAATATGAAGTGATAAATCATCAAATGCACTTCTTTTGCTGTGGTAAATCATCAAATCCCCCTTTCACATATATAAAGCTTAGTTATTTACCTGGTGTAAAGCTAAACGTGACATTATGCCATTATCAAAAGACACTTCAACTCGTGTTTGACCTTATATGTACTGTTACCGCTATCTGTTAATTGTTCTTGCTACTAGATCATGTCATCTACAAATACAAGATGTTACATGCCATACAGAATAATGTTCAAATTTCAGGCTTGGAATTGTTCTTATACCCCCATTATTCATGAGCCATTAAAGCACAAGTTCACAAAATGATGATATATTAGAAATGGCCATCTTAATTTGGGCTGCTTACTAGATCTTGACCAACATGTTAGTAAGTTTTGCTTGTATCTGCATTGGTAGGAAATCAAGTATACCTGTCTTCGCCTGCGGTGTTGAAAAGCATAGCAAGAACGTGCTATAACATAACATGGAAGGAAGAATCCTGCGAACTGAAGAGTTGCCTGAAATGAAGGAAAGATTTAGTTTCTTGTATACATAGTGCCAGATGAAGAAGAAAAAGATTTCGGTCCTGCAAATCCTAAACAACCCAAGCAACGAAAAACAAAATAGAGCAGAATGTTGAAAAAACAGTTTGGCCAAATTAAGCTCCAGTACTTCGGACTTCCAACAAAAGCATAAGTAAATTCTGAACGGAGAAAATCCTTGCTAATAAAACAGTATAGAAACAAATCCACCTCGAGTATCTGCTATCCCTTGCACCACCAGCTAATGTATATGTTTTTTCAACAATTAATTACTTTCAGCATTAGAACACTTGAACAGAAAGCATAACATATCTTTTAGCAGAACAAGTAGATAGCATAATATTAAGATAGTCTTGCAAAAAATCATAAAATTGAGATAACAAAATAGGTCTGGTTGAACTCACACTGAACAACACTGTTGAATCTTGCAGCATGCTAACATCTCTCACGATCACAATTACATGACACACAAGCAAAAGGAACATCAACTGCAGAAAAATCAACATTAGCTCTCCACCCTCCAGCACTAATAAAAATAGGTTTACTAAGAAAATGTTTCTTTAACATACAATTAAAACAATAGTTCGGCAGCATGTGACGCTACTCGAATTTGAGGATACACAATCCTCAAATTCAGCTTGCAGCAGCTGCTGCTCTGCAATGGCAATCGCTAGAAAATGGGAATCATGGGGATCAACTCGTCCAACCCAGCTTTGCCTGGTTATAAACAAACATTCGGCACTTCAGAATTTCTGCTTTAGAAAATTCAAAGGATACTCAGAAACCGGAGTATCAGCATCTGCATTGCTATGGAAAAATTGGGGGAAAACAACGGTGCTGCTTTGATTGCAAACAGACAGGGTACGGATTGCATTCTTCTATCAACAGAATATAGCTGATTTCCACAATTTCATCAAAGGATGATGGATTGTATCAAGAAGTACCTAAGATCTTTGTCCATTTCATCTGAACAACATTTGGTTGGAGGGAGGGCATAGTTTGGGGAGTAAACCTGTAGTCACAAAAGAAACAAAAACCAAATCTGAAAAGCTCCATTAGCAAGAGCGGAATACAGTAAAATCAGAAACATTTTTTTTCTTCTGCAATGCAGTTGGTCTGAAATTGAATTGCTCATAAACCAACTACATCTACCTACATCAAGTACCTAGTTTTTTAACAACCCCAATTGTTTTAAGTAGCATGCCCTCCTAGAAATGGAAATGCAATGCAACATTACTCTATGGTGGTAGATTGGTAGTCTTGTTACAGAATAACAGAAACACCCACCTGGTTGCAGATTTCACATGTAATGTTCCCCTTCTTATTGCACCATCTCTGTATGCATTTCCTGTGGGCGAACTGCGTCCAACCAAGACCAGTTGATCAACATACCATTAGCATTTTCTTCAGCAGATATTCCAAAGTCATTTGTAAAACAACGTGAAAGGAAAACAAGCAATTATTTGACAACCAAAAGAGGAAGGAATAATTGGATGAGCATGAACTGCTTTGAAAATTCGAATGTTTTTTGTTCATCTCTGCAAATAAACAGTATGAACATTTCATCAGCAAAAACGCATTTTTGAGAATCCATTCGATTGCGACGGCACTATTTTGGACAAAGCAAACTGGCAGGCCATATATTTTCACAGTTTCAGCAAAGGGGGTGGCTAAAGTAACATATAGAGCACTGTAACACGTTTGACTCCTTAGTTGTGTTGCGAATTTTAAAAAACAATTGACAATCACTTATAGAACTTTCCCTACTCCTAATCACTTTAACTTCCAGTCATGATAGATAAACATTACAAAAAATAAGCAAAACACGGTTACAATATTTTACCAACTAACATGAGCGCGCGCGCACACATACGAGAGAGAGAGAGAGAGAGAGAGAGAGAGAGAGAGAGAGAGAGAGAGAGAGAGAGGTCACCTTGAGTGTGCCAGTGCAAGCGCAGGGGAAGTCCATGGCGTCCTCCTCCCCCTCCTCCTGGCATATCCGGCACTCTATGACCCCCTTGCCGTCCACCCCAACCTCCATCTCCTCCTGACCTTCGCCACCGGAGCAGCCATCGCCGGCAACCTTCTCGGCGCGCGCCATCTCTCTCGCTTTCTAGGAGCAGGTCTCAAGAACGAGCCAAAAGGCGGGGCCTTTTTTAGCTTCCAGGACAGCAACCCCAAGACCAAGAAGAGGGGAGAGGAGAAGATACTGAATACTAAGCAGGAGTGACCTTCCCTTATTTTTATTCTATTCCATGTTTGTATTTCATCATCTTCTGCAGTTTTACTCCTTACTTGCTTGCAGTTTGTTTATTTATGGCTTCCAATCCAATGATGAGTGAGTGATTGGGTTTGTGGGGTTAGTGGGCAATGGGTAACTTCCACTGCATCTAGTGGGAGATGAGGTGATACTGACAATGATGCATCTCTCTCTCTCTCTCTCTCTCCATTTTTGCGATGAATTCTTTGGGCAATTTATTGCAAACTCTTCTCCTCCTGTCTGCAATTCATTTTTGCAATAATTTTAGTATAGCGGTTAGGTGTCTGAATGCCCTTGCTTTCTTCTTTCCTGATGTCACGGCTGTACAGTTTGTTCTGCCTTTCTATTTGTTGTTTACTTTCCGTGCTGTTTTTGTGGTCGGTTCCTTGTGGTTAGGTGGTAGGCTGGGACTGGGAGGGGTTTCAGTGTTGCTTGTGAAGAATTTGTTAAACTAGAATTGCACGTGAAAGCTTAATTGTGCAAATCAAAACGTTTGATTGTGGCTTTGTTGAAAAGGTTCAAATAAATTGTAAATATATTAGTAGTTCAAATGCTTGTGAAACGCGGTAGCAAGATCCCTATAGCAATAAAAATGGTACTGCTTGTTTGCTAACCATCACTGTTATGGTGAGCTGCACATCCAGTACAACAACGAATAAAACTACTCTTTTTGTGGCTTTTTTGAACGCAGGAATTTCAATTTTCATAATAGTTTTGCAGAAAATTGAACTATTCCTGCAAAATTCTTCAATCTCAAACGAGCCTTTATCGTGGAAACCTATAATTCTATCATATACTAAATTAATACACCACTTTTGAGTTTTTAATCACCTTTAAAGCTACACTCCTATTTAACAATTATATCGTATTTCATGATTACTCTGGGTAGTGCCTTGGCTCCGGGAGCCCTAATTTTTGAAGGCAAGAGTAGATGTACTTGGGTGATTAAACAACCAATGTGTTCGATTTCAAGGAGAGATTGCAGTACCTTTGTGGAGTGCGGCTGGTCACCCTCTAAGCCACATTTTGTGCAGATATTTTTGGTTCACAATGACGCGGCCACTTGTGTATTCATTCATCTGAAACAATCGACGTTGATATATAAGTAATAAGTTGTCACCTAATTTGTCTTTCGGCTAATTGTTTGCCAAATCATCTAACTAGAACTGATCTGGAATCTTCTCTATGTTTGCGGAAAGACGACATAAACAAGAAGGTTAGAAGGAACAACATATATTAGGAGAGTGAGAATCCAATTTGTGTTAAGAGCCATTGTAGAATAAACAAAGCTTCAACATCCACAATGTTCCAAGAAGTGCCCTGTGAGTGATAATTAGTAGGGTGTTCGTGCGTTGCAACGGAACACTAAAAGAGAGTGATACATCTCAGCAGACGGGATCTTAAACCACATAATAACTATCAATTTTCTTTCACACACATAAATTAACTCCACCTATTGCATCACCACCTCCTCCTCCTCCTACTATCCAGAAATTAAAATTTTGAGCTAATAGATTGTGTACCTTTGAAAGTTGAAGTTGATGCCAACTTTCCTCCCCGACGTGTTGCCCATTTCCAACCATTGTCAGCTGACAAGGAAGAGGGCTACGCGTCGATGATCACGTTCTTTCACCCTAAACCCAAGCCACAACTCGGTTCTCATAGCCATTGGCCTTTGCAACCCTCGCCAGATACATTGCGGCGAGGAGGTGGGAGGCCGGGGGAGGCAGCGGCGCGATGGTAAACGAGGAGGCGGCGGCAATGCTTACTCGGTCGGCGCGGAGCAGGAGGTGGCGACAGCGTAGGGGATGATTAGGATGAAGAAGACACGGTGCGGTGAACTCGACACGGTGACACGACAAGGGAAGGACGCATTCGTCTCTGCCTCTTCCTCGTGCGCCATCGCTGCCTCCCCTCCCTTCCGTGGCGCCACCGCTTCTCCTCCAAGGTACCGCCTCCTCCTTTCCTCCCAGTGCTTTCTCCCGTCCCCGACGTCGCATCCCCTCTCCGCTACCTCTTCCTGTCGTCGGCGCTACCTCCCTACACTGACGCCTCTTACGTTGTCGGATCCCCTCACCTTTGTGCACACCGCCATTGCAACCCGCGAATTGAGTACTGGAGGAGGTCGGGATATCTGAGGCACGAAGCGAATGTCAAACGGGGCGCAGGTGGTGAGTTGCTATGCGAGACAGAAGGGATTGGTACGACAACGAATTTCGATGTGTGCATGTGAAGAAGAAGTGGGGTAGCCACGTTTGGGTGTTTGCAGAAGAAGTGGGGGCATGAATACGTTCACGAGTCATGGGGGTGGCAGGGCGAGACCTTATCCCTGTCAAGTTAAGTCTACATATTGGTGCACCTCGATGAGGAATTTGGGAGGGGTGAAAGAGGCCAACCACAAGCATAGGAGAAAGGATATTGTCCCGTTGCGCAGGGGTAAACTCCATATTTTATTAGTTAAGATCAAATAAGAAAGGTATCGCCTCCTCCTTTCCTCCCTTCCCTTCTAGTGCCTTCTCCCATCCTCGACGCTGCCTCCTCTCCCCGCTACCTCCTCCTGTCGTCGATACTACCTCCCCGCACCACTACCTCATCTTCGTGCACGCCGCCGTTGCAACCCACAGACTAAGTGTTGGAGGGGTCCAAGATCTCTGAGGCACGAAGTGAATCTCAAACCGGTGCAGGTGGCGTGAGTCGCGGCACGAGACAGGAAGGATCCGGATATTGATGAATTTCGGTGTGTGCATATGAAGAAGAAGTGGGGCGGCGACGTTTGGGTGGTTACAGAAGAAGTGAGGGCATAGATACGTTCACGAGTCACGGGGGGTGCTGAAGTATCTAGACCCGTCATTATGTGTTAATGGAGTATTTTGGTGATTAATGACAAACCTATTTATGAGACTAACACTCTTATTGTTATACCATGATTAGTCTCAGCTTGGATATAAAAGGAAAAATCCAAACAGGTATGCATTCAAAATGACAAATCTATTTGTGAGACTAACATTTTTATTGATTACCTATTGTTTAGTCTCATTTGGATATAAAGGTGAAAAACACAAAAGGTATGCATTCTACTTCATATTTATATAAATTGTTGCATTCCTCGGATCCAAAATATAGGATGAACTCTACCAAAAGTCTAACTTGAATATGTGCATATGTTCTTAACACACATTTGTGTATGCACACATTTAGGGGGAGTTCACTCTATGTTTTGTGGTTTCATTAGTATTGATCTATATTCCCTTTCCACATATTTGAGATCTCTACTTTGAAACATATCTTTGAGTATATATAACTTGTGTAGTTAATATATTCATATGAGTATATGAGAGCATATGAGACTTGTGTAGTTCATATATGCTTATCTATCATTGAATATATTTGACTTGTGTAGTTAATATATTCATATTTAGTATATACAACTTGTGTAGTTCAGATATACTCTTAGTATATATAACTTTTGTAGTTCATATATACTTATACGTGAGTATATAAATATAACTTGTGTAGTTGATATATACTCATGTTTATCTCTATTCAATTACTTGCAATTGAAGTGATTATCATCAATTACCAAAGAGGAAAGATTATGGTGTCTTGTCCCAACCATTATGAGTTAATGGTATGTTATGGTAATTAATGACAATCACATTGTAGGACTAACATTTTCCATGAGTTGGATAAATAGGTTATGTTCCATGACGATGAAGACTTTGGATGGCATCATGAGTTGATGGTCATCAAGCCAAGGTTCAAGAAAAGGAAGTTATCATGTGTTGATGATGTTCAAGAAGAGGAGATGATCATGAGTTGATCATCAAGTTAAAAGAAGACCCATCATGTGTTGATGGACATCAAGTGAAGAATGCATCATGTGTTGATGCATATGAAGACTCGGGATGAAGGATGTCATCATGTGTTGATGAGCATCAAGCCAAGATCTCGAAGTAAAGGAAATCATCATATGTTGATGATCATCGAGTCAAGGACCCGGACTTAAAGTGAAGATGTGCGTCATCAAGCTTCAAGAAGATGCTCAAGGCAAAGGTATGACTAGCTAGGGCTAAGGATGTGTTCCTAGTCTTTTACCGGTCTTGGTGTTTGGTTGGAAGACCGGATTGCTAGTATAGGTTGCCGTACTATTAAGAGGGGTCTTGTCTAGTAGCTTGAGTCTCATCATGTGTTGATAGCTCAATCTTACTTGCTCTAGCTCACCGTGGCATGATGCTATTATTTGCAAATGTGTTTTGCAAATAGTTGAGGCTCATGCGTCTAATCCTTGTAGCATGTGACTATACTTTGCAAATGTGTTTTGCAAATTGTTGAAGTCCATGTACCTACTCCTTGTGGCATGATCTAAGTTTGCAAATATGTTTTTCAAATTGTTGGGATTCATGTATTTTCCCTTGACATGGTCTAAGATTGCTTGTTGCTAATTATTTGAACTTACTATGATAGTGGCTCTTTGGAATTGTGCTTTTTGATTTGATAAAATGTGTTTGATATCAAATCAAATAGGTGGGTTGTGTAGCCCTCTGAATAAGCTTTCAATAGAGTCCAAGATCACTCAATTCCGACATCGGAGTCAAAAGTTATGATCGTTTTTCCGAGTGTCGCCTGTGCTGAAATTCAGGTGCGGACTGACCGCAGTTGAAAGCCCGGACTGACCGCCCTTGTAAGGCCGGTCAGCTTTTTCCAGAGAGCGTATTTTTCGGTTTTCTACCTCCCGGAAGGCCCGGACTGACCGGGGGTCCGGTCAGACCGGACCCTGTGAGGGCGGACTGACCGGGAATTGTCTCTAACGGCTATTTTTATAGCCGTTGCACTGTAGCCCGGACTGACCGGCCCTGTGCCTGCGGACTGACCGGGTTTCCCTGATTTTCAGCAGATTCTCTTCCAACGGCTAGTTTTTGTGTGTGGGCTATAAATACTCACCTTGGCCGGTTGGGGGGCAACTCTTGGCATCCTATTTCATTCTCTTGAGCTAGTGTGAGCTTCTCCTCTCTATTGTGCATGTGTTGCACCTTGTGAGCAAAGGGAGAGGGTCTAGTTGCATGTGTTGCAACTAGAATTGGATTGAGCATCCAATTGTGCATGTGTTGCACTTGGTGAGAGTCAAGCAAGAGGCTTCGACTTATTACTCTTGGTGTTTGCCGACACCTAGACGGCGTGGAGGTGTCGTGCGTCGGTGATCTTCTCAAGTGAAGCTTGTGAGAAGACCCGGGCGATTTGTGAGTGGCTTGGTGCTCGCCATCTCCGGAGCGGAGTAAGAGCAACCCTAGTGGATCGAGGTGATAAGTTCAAGTTGGAATCGGTTCAAGCGGTTGATCTCACTTAGAGGTGTTGGTTCGGTTGGAACCGGTCCAAGTTGGTTGGACTTACCTCGGAGGTGTTGCCTCGCGTTTTGAAGTCGATCCAAAAGGTTGAACTTACCTCAACGTGGATTAGGGGAGACCGGCAAGTCTTCGATCACCACGGGAAAAATATCGCCGTGTCAATTGTGGTTTGCATTCTTGAGCTTTAACTTATTGCAATTTACATTCATTGTATAATTGCTTATTTATTTGATTGCTATCGTGTATGTGCTTGATTGATCATATCATTAGTTGAAAGCTTACAAGTTCATACTCTATTGATTATTATCTTTATACTTGTATTGTTGGAGCACTTAGTTGAGACTAGTGATTTTAGGTCTTAATTGTGCAAAACCGTATTAATATTAACTTCCGCATTAGAAATCGCTTTTAGCTCATAGAAGTTTTAAAACGCCTATTCACCCCCCTCTAGTCGGCCTACTCGATCTTACAGGTGCGAGGCGATACTTTGTCCCTGTTAGGCTGGGTCTATATGTTGGTGCGCCTCGATGAGGAATTTGGAAGGGGTGGGAGAGATCAACTGCACGCATAAGAGAAAAGACATCGTCTAGCTAGGCAGAGGTAAACTCTTTTTTTTATTAGTTAAGATAAGATAAGACAGCTAGTTGGTGTGACTATGAGCAGTGTTTGGACTAAAATGGAAAGAGAATGTATATGTTAGGTTCTATTGGGAATTCAATATTGAAATTTGTGATTTTGTTGGGAGTTCAGTATTGAAATCGAGAATAAGTATATATTTGGTCATTCAACTCTTCACTTCATTTAATTTTTATCTCTCGTATGTAATACCGGATAAAATACGTCATCGAACTATCAATACCGCGCAAATCATGTCTAAAATCGGTTTTGTAAGTGGTTTTAGATGACGTGGCGTCCTAGGTGGCAAATGGGCTGACATGGCTTAAAATCTAAGTGGGCCAGCAGCTGTAAATGACTCATCCTCCACAATTGATCCCGGTACGAAGGAATTGAGCCGAGGTCCTCTTCGTGTGCGTCGCGCCGGGGCGGTACTCGCGCCGTCCCGTCAAGCTCGCGCTCGAGAATATCCCGAGACGGCGAGTGTTGGGTCTCCGGCGACAGAGGCCAAGCGCGGCCACAGCCGCGGCTGGCCTCAGAAGAATGGCTCGTCACCGACATTAGCTGCCGGCAGGAAGGGCGGGACCGCGGGAGTGAGTCGCCGCCTGCGAAGCCCAAGCGCTGTGGCCAACCTCGCAAGTTGGCGCTGGTCACGGCCACCGATGGCTCCTCTGGCGATGCACTCGTTACGGACAAGAAAGACGGCAGAGCGCATGAGGCGGTAGAGCGCGAGGGCGAGGTCCGGGCGGGAGCGGTAGAGGTGGGCGCAGAGGAGGCGGTTCCATGGGACGGCGCTGGTGGTCTGCGGATGATGGCTGCTTGCTCGGTCGGCCGCCGGAACGGCGGCAGAGATGAGGCGGCGGTTGCTGGGACGAGGAGAGGCCGTGGCGCGAAGGAGAGAGAGAGAGAGTGTGCGGCGTCCACAGGCTTCCTTGTTTTAATCGAGCGAGTCAGCGAACGGTGCACCTTGGGAAGTGGAGCACCTGATTTGTTAGTTCAAAGCCAAGGTGTCAACGGATAAAACTCCAAACAAAGTGGATAAGATTTCATTAGTGTGCTGGAGCTGCAGTGTTATCATTGTGGGTATGGGTCTCCTCGTGCACATAATGTCTCCAAATCCAACGATACCTGCATAAAGTTTTTATTTTTATTTTTTAAGTTCCAGCTTTTGCCTGCGTTATATTAAGAAAAAAAGAAACCAAACAGTATTTACAGCGTGCAGAGCACGATTATACATGTGAAAATGAAAGGAGATTTACCCAGACGAGATAAAATATTGTCGGGGGTTCGTAGACTGCATCAAGTTCTGAAACGTATGTTGTTATGTATGTATGTTCGGCAGTCATTACTATCACACATATCTTCAGTGATGTGTCACAACATGCAGATCAACTGTAATGTCTTGTCTGAAATTGTTTGCTTGCTCTTTTGAAGTACATTCATCGGAGAGTACAAATTAGTATACAATTATGCAGCACACAGGCCTTTCTTCTCTGAACTATAAAGAGGACTCCTCAGAAGCCTCATCAGAATCAGATGTCTTATCAAGCTGCAGAATTGCATTGAAACCGAACGCTGAACCCGGCGTAAACGATGACTCAAGCTCACCTTCCGATTGGCTTGTCTTGATTTCAGGGTTCACCTTCAGGTTTTCCTGGATCAGTAGCAAGTCAGCGTCACCTTCCCAATCCAAAGGGTCTATGTTGTCTAATGTTATGTGAAATGGCATTAACCTTCTTGACAAAATCTCCAACGGTGACGCTGAGTATTTCCTGAAGAACGAACTTGGTGACCCGGCTTTTGCCGAGCATCTGCAGGAGGATGCTGCTTGGTATCTGAATACGGTATCAGAATTCGGAAGCCGTGGTCAGTTGTTAATGGGGAATTAGGACAGCACTGATTCTGCAGTGCAAACTTGATATAACTTGTCAAGCCGTGTTACTTGTTGATTTCAATTAGTATTTAGTATCCAACACTTGTGGTTGAAATTTAGTTGACAACAGTTGCGCGTACTCATGTTTGATGGAAACAACTTTGTGTTTGCTCTTATTTCCAAAAAAAGACAGCGTATCTTGAAGAGGCTCTATTCGAGGTAGAGTTGAGAAAAAACGACCGTGGATAGTTAGCATTGGAAAAACCTCAAGTAAATGCATGCGTCAAAGAAAAGGGAGCCGTGCAATTAAAAGTGGCAAGTACAGAAAAACTGAGGCTCATAGGCACTTACGTTTGATGTTCTCCCTTCAAACATCCAACAAATGTCCATGAAGAAAGAAGAAGTATAATTGTTAGAAGCTAAACCAGTTTAATGCAAACAAAAATAAAATGTTTTTTTTCAAGGAAATGGGGGTGCAGATGTCAAACAAGAATGTTTTATTAGAACTTAGAAGACTGAGGTGCATATACACAAGAGGATTAACAGTTTAATACCTCCCTTGGACTTTCTAAAACCCGGAACCGGCGGTGCATCACGAGCCAAGCTTGTCAGAGCTTCATCAAACACCTTCTGTGTAGCCTTTCCAGGCAAGTCCACCCTTACCTGCAGGCAATACATCCCCAGCGAACTCAATACAGTTCTATATCAGTATGTGTCCTGTCACTTAATTTGAAGAGAAATGTGACCAGTAGAATGGGAAATTTCATAAATTGATGTGACCGGGTCAAATTAAAGAATGTAGTTTGTAGATGTGGACAACTTTTAACATGCCTTAGCTGGGTTCACAAGCTCACATTGATATTTTCATCGTCGCGTGAGACAACGGATGTCTTGGCCTTCTCCAACGACAGCTCGCTCTTTTTCTCGCCTTCAGCAATCGACGAGTCCCGACCTGCAGTTCTTGAAAACCTTAACATACAGTCTGACTCTGAAGGTTTGGCATAGTATTTAAACATTATGAAGAACTGATCAATGTATGTACTTCTTGTAAACATTATGGCAGAAGTTGCAGCTCACCTGATCCAACTGCCGACACCGGCAGGAATGGGTGCCTCAAACTTCTCCCACTAGAAATAAGCAACCTGCGAAAAATAACCACAGCTATCTTATGGGAAACTGAAGACAGAAAGAAACAAGCAATTAATAATGGAAAATTTAAGTTACCCTTGGGTTGGCATATGACACTTCCAAGCATCACAAATCTTGATGTGGATATGAATTGGATCGATCAACTACAGGTACAAAGGGAAGAAGGGCTTAGAGATGGCAGTTAATTAGCTAGATCGGGAGTTCTAGAAGGTTAAAACATGGCAAGCCAATCCTTATGATGCACAGAATACTCGTATGTAAGTGCTATAGCAAGAATGGAGGAACCTGGAACTGAAAGTTGCTGTGGCATCTTGGACCAAGCCGAAGCTTTGGAAAGGTTGCAGCTGAAGCCATGGATGCGATGCGACTATCTCGGCCTTTTCAGCTGTGATTTGGCAAGGCGGAGCTCAGGAAGAGCAGGGAAAAACAGGAGCCATAAAATGTTATCCAAAATTATCTGCAAGGAGAGACGGAAGTCCCGCTCAATGTGTTCTTGCTTGCTTTCTTGGGCTCCTAAACAGCGGTTCCTGTTTGGCCCGAATCATCTGCTAGTAGTGAGCCTTCCACACACAGGCCGAATTTGACCAATAGTTTTTTTTGTGTAGGACTAAGCCCACATGCTACGCTTTACAGGCTGATGCAATCTTCTCTCTCTCCTTTTCTTTTTCTTTATTATTTTTAAAAGGACAAGAGCATCGTGACTCACGATAAGTTAATCAGAAAAATTCCCTGTACAGTAAATGTGATCCATCCTGGAACTTCAATGAATTCGTTTTGTTTGTTGCTATAGATGATCCAATCCTGGACGAATTGGTCCACCGTTGAATCATTCTATCTGAAATGGTATGGCCCTTTGAGTTTGTTTGGTTAGAAGAACAGAGGATGCAACGATGATCAAATGGGCCATGCCAGTCGAGCTGGTACGAAGCACGGTACTGTTGGTTTGGTTCAGACACGACTCACCACCTAAACAGTTGCGTCGGTTTGTTCTCGACGTATTGTGCCATCCTTGGGTTATGACCTCGGCCAGCGACACTCATAGTACCGTGCCTGGCACAACACGGCCCGACTGTTTAGGCACTCCACCCCACCTCACCAAATGCAATCGAAGGAGGATAAAGAGGATGACCGGTGTGCACTTGACAAGAGTGACTGAGCCCGAGAACGGTGAAGCCCTAGCGACAAGCAGCGACGCCAGGAGGCGCGGCCTAGCGGTGGCGCGACGAGCCTAGGAGGCTAGGAGGGCACTGCCGGCTGCAGACAAGGAGTCAGAGACCACGGTCCACAACAAAACCCTAGCGATAGGCCAGCAGCGACGCGAGTATGTGCAGCCCGGCGACGACATGAGGAAGCTCGAGCCCGGGGCGGCCGCGGCGCGACGAGACGAGGAGGCCAAGAAGGGGTTGCTACTGCTGACGAGGAGTCGGGGGGATCTGCTAGGGCTGGGTGCTGGGCCATCGACTGTGGGTTGCTCCATTATAGCCGGGAGACCATGAGGCAATGAAGGCGAGGCGTTGGCTAGGACTCAGGAGGCAGGGGAGGCCTACCCTGGCTCGTCGGGCCAAACGTGCCCGAACTGGCACGACATAACCCATGAGCTCAGCGTGGCGTGCTTGGATCTGCGACCGAACCCTCGGGCTGAAACAGTATGACCCATTAATATGTCAAGCCAAATGGATTGTGCCTAAGCAAGCTCGTGCCACCCATTTGGCCACCTCTAGAATGATCCAAGGACTATGGATAGGGTCGTCTTCCATTTTTTTGTCAGACGAGTCCATTCCACTTTCCCTGTTACTTTGGTGGTCGCGATGCTCTGCCTCCAAAACTAGCTCCATTGCACCCCCACGGCCTCCTCGCCTTTCCCTGTCTCCTCCCTCCACTGCTCCCTCCTCCTCTCCACTGCCACATCCCTCGGCCAATTCGTCGCTAAGGACTACCTTGTCTCCACCTATGGACTCACACCAGCCCAAGCCGTGAAGGCCTCCAAAGACCTCTCCCACCTCAAGTCTCCTCCCAATCCCGATGTCGTACTCGCCTTCTTCGCCGACCTCGGTTTCTTGAAAGCCATCGCAGCCGTAGTTGCTAGGAAATTGTGGTTCCTCTGCTCCAAGGTGGACAAAACCCTAACCCCTTAGCTCGCCCAATCCCAACAAATGGGCCTCTCCCCTCCGCACATCTCTCGCCTCATTACCATCGCCCCAGGTATCTTTGTCAACCCCATCTACATCTCCCGCCTCCCTTTCTACCTCTCCTTCTTGGGCTCCTATGACAAGGTGCAGGCCGCCCTTAGGAAGAATGTGGTCAAGCCCAACATCGTGTTCCTACAACACTATAGCCTAACTTCTCGTGACTTTGCATATCTCTTTTCGCGACTCCACGATGTTCAAGCATGCCCTAGTGGCCGTCTACAGTCTCGGCCTCGGGGGATTAGTGCAAAACTATATTTCTTAAAGAGATCTCTTGGTTGCTCCAAGGCAAAGCTGTGCATTGCGATATGCAAGTTGCCATACATTTTGTTTGTCTCAAAGGGCAAGATGTGCCTGCAATGTGGAGTTTTGTAACATCCCAAGTTTTACTTTCTTCCAAAATTTATTTCTTCTTCCAAAAATTATTTCAAATTAATTATTTCAATGATTTGGACTTTATTTTAAATTCTTGCATATATTAAAAATCTAAATTCAATGCTAACTCAAGCTCAAATTCAAATATCTCTTCAAATCAAATCAAACCTTGCCCAAAATTTAAATTCAAATTTTCCTCCCAGTTTTCTGGACCGAAGACCATCTCGTTTCTTTCTTTTTGCCGCAGTCCAGCCATCCAACCAGCCCATCCTTGGCCCATCTCTGTCTCTACCTTGCTCTGCTTCTGTTGTACTGTGCCCGACACACCGCGCCCATGTCGCCCGCGCCTGCGCCCATGCCCACACGACTGTGCTACCCTCGTCGTGTTGCCCAATTGGAAGTTAGCGCCATCAATCCCGCCATTGTCTCGAGCACTCAATGCACTCATGTTTCTAAAGTTTCCAAATTAAAGTGAATCGTTGCGCAATCACGCCGCGCCCCACATGTTGTCATCTTTATCTATAAATGGGAGCTCTATGACCACTTTCCACCCCTTCACACTCCACCCAAACACCACCGTCTCTCGTGCCCCATCACCACCACGCAAGGTCTTCTTCTCGGCGTCGGCTGCCACCCTGTCTTGCAATTCCCGCCACTCCGGTGAGTTTCCGAATAAAGTATTCGTGATGTCTTGTGCTCCTAGCCCTTTCGTCTTTCCATCACCGACCTAGCCGATTTTGCTTTTTGTTATTTGCACACGTAGCTCACTCCATTTGTTGGATTTTTGTCTTCCAGATTTCTATCACCAAAATCATATCACGCACTTTATTAATAATAATTTCTAGTTTATTACAAAAGTAACACAACGAGTTCGCCATCCTCGGGTGGGAGCCTTTCGTCCGGATCCTCACCGTCTGATAGAGGTCTTCCCCGAATAAAGATTATTCAAGCCGTTTTATACTATAACTAAAATCAATGAATAAAATAACAATGAATAGTGGATAACCTCCATTAAATGAATGGTGAAGGATACCCTCCTATCACTTGGCTAACCGCCCAATTTTTACCATAGGATTATCCATCCTAAAATCATCTGTGGAAACCATTTTATAAACCAAAAACAAGTCTAACTTAAAGTGGCTTTGCTAGTATGTCCATGACCGCGGACGCGGCTATTCGAATAGTTTCTACTCTGCAGAGTTTGTACAGCTTTACCCACACGAGATAATATGCTTTTAATGTCGGCCAAAGCACGCTTCCGAAGGCGTGTGACTAAGCAATTATCATGAGGCCGTTACAATGCCATGCCTTAATGTATTTACGCCCGCTAAGGTTTCGTTACCATTGGACTAACCATCCTCCGGAAGCACCCTCTTGCGCCAGGTGGAATTAATGTCTAACCGACGCCTACACATACAACATGGCATAAATATTACTAAGACGTCACAAATTATTTAGCCAAATCTGTCCCATTCCAGACATGTGGTGGTACGGTAATGCGTAGTAAAATACGCTCAAACACCGGTCCTTAACTAACTTGGGCGTCTTTCCATTAAAATCCTGGGCCTTAATCCTAACCAGATTAGGCCCGTGCATGAACCTGCACCCACCATCCATCCATCCCGCCCAAGTCCAAACCTATTTTATTTTATTTCGAGTGAAAACCTCTTTATAAGCCTTTCGTGGTAAAACAATACCACAAAAAAAAAAAACAAATTGAAATCATGTTGTGAAAGATTTGGCTAAACCTTCCCAAATTTATAAATATGATCTAAGTATGGCTAAGCATATGACAAATTTTACCTAAGGGTGTCAGGGTGTTCATATTTAATAATCAAATTGGCCATACCATGGAAGTTGGAATAACTATATACAAAAAATAAGACATTCTGATATTTATATAAACATATGCATGCAATAGTAATTTAAAAACAGGAATTAAATAATTTAAAATACTGGGAACAATATGATCAATAGTGTAACTTGCCTTCGTTGAAGTCTTGAAATTCTAAATCGTCGAAGGATCTAACTCTCCTGAGTCGCCGAGGTCTATACGTAAATACTTCGACATGCGGCCCCACGTGTCATAGACACGGTCCATGTGGACCAAGTCCACGTGGATGGACCCGTGCCAGTACGTGGCGTGGACGGCGACCACCGCGTCGTCGCCTGCGACCATGGACCACCTTCTTTGTGTTGTATGACCCAGAGGACCTAGCCGCCGTGCCAGAGGGCGTCACCGGAGCACCGTCTTCGCTATTCACCCATGCCTCGACTGTCGCTCATGTGCCCCTCCGTCCATGATGTCGCCACCCATCGCTGCCCCGAGGCCGCACCAACCCATTTTGGCCACCGCCCAGCCTTCCCGCGCCACCGTTCACCGCCGCCGCCGTCCCGAGATGCCAACCACCTCCTCTGTTTTACCCCTCTTTATTCTTTTCTCTCTATTTGACATTTGGGTCACAACTGTAGTCTCAATATTCTCCTCTCCCCCCCTCATTTTCTAGCATTTTCACTTTTGATCCAACTTCCAGAAGCCCATTCTCCTTCATATGAGCTCTGATTGATCCCGTCCTTCTTCCTAAATTCATCTAAATTCATAATTTGTCCACAGAGACTAATTTTGTAATTTTATTTGTTTTCTGGTTATTTATTTGTTTCGTTTCGCGTATGTAGATTCCGACATTGCCAAAGTGAACTTGGAACAATAGGAGGAAGTGGCACCTACCTACGACAAAGGCAAGTCTTTCTTGACCATGTTGTTCCTACTGTTTTTGAAATATTATTTTATATCGTTCAAAACCATTATGCATTACTATTTACATAAAATGGTGAATTCAATTCTTACGTATGTTAGTTAATCCTAATTTTAATTTACCTTCATTTGATGTTGTTATCCATGAACCATTGTCTTCCTAGTATAGCAAATCCACAATAATTGTTACATTATTGATGGATTAGTATAGAACGGTAGAATTGCTTAGATAAACTACATCGGTCATTGTCATCCTATGGGTGTGAACTATTATAAGAGTTTATGAAAATTAGTTTGAGAAATATATTCAGAAAATAAAATAAAATGGTAAAAATTTGTTTAGACTTGGGTGGATGGTAAGTTCAAGCGGGTGCAGCAGGAGCACGAGAACTTATATTGTGATAGTTTCGCCCGAGTAATAATAAGGACCAACGCTTGTGCCTATCCAAACTGAGCATTACAGTACAATCACATGTCCGGAATGAGACGGACCTGGCCAAATAATTTACCAAGTCCAAGCATAGAGCCCGCAAGCCATAGTCGGCATGTGTTATCTGGGATGTGCAGACGATGGTAAAGGATGTCCATGTTTGTAGAGCACTTGCATTAGACGGTAGTAAAGGGCGTCCATGTCTTGCAAGTATTACCAACACAACTATGAGCTCTCTTGATGATGGTAAAGGATGTCCATATCTTGAGGGGTTAGCTCATAGGGCGGGCTAATGTAAGGATAATGTATTGTAAAGGTCTTGTGATAATCACTTAGTCGTATGCCTAAGTAAGTATGTTATGACCGACATTATAAGTTGATTACAACTTCTGTAGAGTGTAAAATTGTTCGAACAATTGTGGCCACGGTTAAGGGTGGGCAAGATGCGTTTTCATATTACAGATTTTGTTTTTGCTTTTAAAGAAATAAACTTTAGAAATCCGGGAGCAGTTCAGACTCTTGAGTAGTATTTCTGACAGCTAGAGTTAGTTGGGAAGCAAGAGCCCTATCCTTCAAACCTTGACAGATAGGGCATTCATACCAGTGGTTGGTAGTCTGAACTTTTACTAGTGAAATAATTAGTTTAAGTATTAAAACTACTTTTATCAAATGAATGCTTTATAAAAAATGTTGAAACTTCAAATGTTGCTTTGTGTAAAAGAACCATATAAGCCTCTATTGTTAAACCTTGCATCTAAGTAACTACATTATTCCTAAGACTTACGAAGTACTCTATGTACTCATATGCTATACTCAAAATAAATATCAGAAACCTTCAATGATACCGAGGAATATTATGACTTCTACATGTGTGGCTTTGTGAAGGTCATCCAGAGTACTAGGATGTGCTTCTTAGTAGAATGTCGGTGGACGATTTGATGGGTCATCATTTGGGGTTATCTTTTTCCACTGCTTGTAAAACTCGAGGTCATGTAACCTTTATTGTAATAAGTGGTCATAAGGTCGGTACTTTATTATTTATTTTTATTTATGAAGTATGATTTGAACTGGTTATTATCATTATATCTACAGTGTACACTAGCTTAATTTGAAACTAATGCAGAAATACACAAAGGGTTTGAAATCTGGTCCCGGCGAGTTCCTGAAGATGGAGGTTGGTTTGCATCCTCGGTACATCGTGCACAGGCCAGCATTGCTATTGTACAGCATGGAGAGGCGGCTCATGTTTTTAGATAATGGAAGTACAACTCCCGGCTTCTGCACCAACTAGGGATGCACACAGCCATTACACTACCATCAACTAAAAGCTTAAAACAAAAAACGGCCAAAAGCCAACAATGACTAATAAATTGTCATGCAAAGGTTAGCCTAAAAAAAGACCACCTAGCCCCGCCTCCGGGACCAACTAGGAGATCATCCACATGTGAACAGTAGCTACGCAGCAAAGAGGTGATAATGGGCTAGTCTCCATAGCAATGCCTCCAAGAAGGAATACGACTCACGTCGTCGTCGCCGAATCCAACCAGCAAAGGTCAGATCAGGAGTTTTTACTCCGGAGCTCAGGCACCGGTTCTCCAAAGCAACGCCTTCAAGAAGGTAACGCCACTCAGGTTGACGTCGTTGCTGGATCCAACCAACGAAGGCCAGATCAAGTATTTTCACCCAGGATCGAAGGTACCAGCGCTCTAAGACCACACCACAGCACGACCTCGTCACTGGATCCAACCAATAAAGGCCAGATCGCCAACACGACGTCTGCAACGTCCCCAATGGCCAACCGTCGCCAGCACCAAAGGAAGGCAACGTCCACCGCAGCCCACATGTCGGCTGGTTAAAAGCCGTCCACCGGAGAGGAGTCGAGCCCCGCACAAGCCACCGCCACTGAGTCGTCGCGATCTCTACCAACTACACCAAATTTGGATCTGCACCGCGCCATCTCCGTCGTCATGCCATTGACGAAGCCGCGCCGCCGAAAGAAGCCGGCGGAGAAGAGCCCCGGATCGCCACGCCTAAAGACGAGCCGGAGAAGGACCCCAGATCCAACCTTGACGAAAGTCCACACCGTTGGAAATTGACGGACAGATGTCAGGCATCAGGAGTGCGATGTAGATCAGGCACCACCACCGAGGAGAAAAAGCCCCGCCGCCGCCAGCGGCGGGCCGACGGCCACGGACGGCGGCGGCGAGGAGGAAGGGAGGAGGAGAGGGGGCTTGTTTGGTGGTGGCTAGGGTTTTAGGGCTTGTTTGGAGCGTCGACGGCCGCGGACGGTGGTGGCGAGGAGGAAGGGAGGAGGAGAGGGGACTTGTTTGGTGGTGGTTAGGGTTTTAGGGCTTGTTTGGAGATGTGCGTATAATCATGGTGGTGTAGGTATACTTCCTTTTACCCGGAGAGGCGGCTCATGCCCCGGCAAAGTCATCAATGTTCTGAAGGCGAAGGGGCTAGCGAAGAAAGATGTTGACTTTTCCAATGCAGGCACTATAGCCGGGAAGCGATTTGGGATAAGTTCCTAGACCATTGCACCGAGATTGTTCCAGGGCTTGCGGACGCTTGTGCTGGGCGAGTGTCTCCTGAAATCTCACCGTGAGATCTTGTAATGGAGATGTTGAAGGTCCATTCTGCCCCCAAGCTGATATCTGTTGATATGTTAACACGTTGCATCATGCTCGCTTCAGACAGGATTTTTATCGATCTGATTACTCATGTTGTGATTAAGGGCGTGCTTGGTTCTGTCAATCAGGATATACATATACGGGATGGCCTTAAATATATATCTGTTCCTATGTTTGGTTGAGTAAAACGAAGTAACTCATCTTTGATGGGTTCATGCAGATTATAAAAATATTCCATAAATATGTTGTACCGAATAAATCTATAAAAACATGTGAACCATGTGGTACAGGGAGAAGCGCATCCCCTCTGTTACCCCCTCTCCCTCTGTGTATACGTCAGTGACCAGTGAGCCATGCCAATTAGTGGATAGTTAAAATAATTAATTTAGTTAAGTACTTTTGTAATTAAGGTAAATTTATTAATCGTGCTAATATTTCAATAATTGATTGCGGTAATACTCCTCTGTGTATACAACTCATTCAACTTTATCCCTCAAATCAAACACCATATTGAATTATCTGGTACCATTCCATTAATGCAACCAAACAAAATTTTGAATTATCTTATCCCACTAACCAACCACACAAGTTGTATCATATCATCCAAGATCATCCTATCTCTTTCACTCTGATTCACCCAACCAAACACACTCTAAGGGTTTGTATAGGAAGCACATTCCCGACTGGGATTCACGTGGATTGGCCGAGAATTTAAACTAAAATCTCGGGCCATCTATAGGATGATCAGAGATTTTAGTCTAACCAAATAAAACCTAAAGCTTGTACCTTCATATGTCTGAAGCATTTGACTGATCCAGGTTTGGTGGTCTACTGCTCTTTTCCTGCTTTACACACCGGACTGATTTTGCCCGCTGCTTGTTAGATAAAGGAATGTTTTACCCCAGACTTGTGCTGCACTGCTGCTTACCTATATGTTTGCTTATGAATCTATAAATGTGATGATATCTTGCAGGTAGATAGTACGAATCCCTCGTAATATATTTTTATCATTTAGACCTAGAGACTTGTCATGAATATTATCAGTTTGGTACAGTACAGGCGTAGAACGCTCAATCGTCGAGGTCATGGTCGTTAGCTCGTGACAGAAAGAACTGCAACTTAGAATTTGCCGGTAGCTCATGTTGCTGAAAAACACGGCAGCAGACAGCACTAGCCGGCACCTCGCCGTACCAACTTCTGGTCTGCACGATTTTTCCAAAGCTATGGTCTTGACCTGCATCTCATATTGCGTTAATACTTAAAAGTAGTTGGTATGTACGAGATGTTTCGATATTTTTACACGGAGTGAGATTGTCATCGAAGTAACTATTTGATTACATACTCATTTGTAAATTCAATTTGTGCGCAACATCATCATCTTATTATCATGTTTGGGTGGTGGCAAAGTGGTTAATTTGTATTTTACTTGACAGGGCCTGCGTGGCTCTGATTTGAGCTTGAAACTGAATATAATCTCTGCTTTGAGCATTTTATGTTATCTGCAAGGATGCTTACGTGTCAGAATTGAATTGAATTGAGATATATGACATCTATGTCGATTGATGGTGAAACTCACACAACGCATGAGATGTTCTGTAAGGCCAGTCTCAGTGCAAAGTTTCATTCCACCGTTTTCAAGACGTGACATCATTGGTAACTGTGAATGAAACAGACTCTCTCAGTGCACACTTTCATTTCACTATTTCATAGGGTACTTGCAACATTTAATTCTTGTAAGATACTGCGATCAATTGTGTCACATGAACTATAAACAGCTGGCCACATGCCACAGCTGATCGCATGAAACGAAAGGAGCGGCTCAGTGCAAGTTTCGTGCGTTTTCCAAAACGTGGGAAACAACGCTGGCTCGTTTCATGGCCATGAAACTCCAATCATCTCTCTCTTTCTCGATACATGCAAAACAATACTTTTTGCTGACATGTCACTCTATTTAATGTCCATGAAACTCCCATGACATCCCCATTGAGACTGGCCTAACAATGCACGAGCAGTTAATTCACTGTTAATCGCAAATCATTAATGGTCATCCGAACTCGGAAGGTTTCACCATCATTTTTTTGATAATAGAAGAGAAAGAATATCTTCCGACTTCTGCATTAAGTATGCACACAGCCCAAGGAAAGCTTCATCATGACTTGTGCCGCAATCTTGATGTATTGCGGTAAGCTCGCAAGTTCTCATTTTCAGTCTTTTAAAACTATGATTTGAAGTTCTGAACTCAACATGATGTGTTGGTAGAGGCGAGCCTGCCCCGTCGGCCGGAACACCCTCCTCCGCCATTGCCTAGGCACCGGAGCTCCTTTGCTGTCCCGAGGAAGAAGACAACACGCTGGGCCCGGCGAGATGGCGTGGCCAGTTCTTGGGCCATTGTCCACATGAGGCGGCCCATAGCCCACTGGCCTAGCCCCACCACACCACAAAGGCATCAAGCTCTTCCACTGTTTTCTTGTGTGACCCTAGCTTAGAGCTGGGACTTGGACCGTGCTTTTTCGGGTCGGTCCAAAGCACGATCGGCACGGCATGGTTTAAGCACGACATGACACGACACGTGGTAGGTCGGACCAGCACGACACGAACTGCGGGCCGGGCTGGGCCTAAGAATGCAGCCCGTTGGGCGGCACGGCACGATCAGTTGGGCCGTGTTTGGGCCGGCCCAGCACGAAATAGGCCCAACCTTCCCGTTCTAGCCCAATCCCTCCCTCTCTCGGCCTGGCTCAATCACTCCCTCATCCCAGCCTGGCCCAACCAATAACCCTCCTCTGCCACCCGATCTAGCCCAACCAATAATCCCCCTCTGCCACCCGGTCTAGCCCAACATCTCTCTCAAGCTCCCCCAACCCCCATCCCCAACCCCTTTTCCCGAACCTCGACTCCCAAATTCTCAATCCCTAATCACATTCTCTGACTCCCCTCCCTCCAGCTCCAGCCACCTCCCTCCCCATGCGCTGTCGATCGCCGCCCTCTCTCCCCCCGTGCCGTCGGCCGCCCCCTCCCTCCACTCCTCTAACCACCTCCCTCTCTCTCCTTCCCCACGCGGCGTTCTATAGTTACTTAGGGCTGAGCTTGGGCTGACACGGTACGATTCCAGCACGATGGGCTTTGGGTCGTGCCTGGGCCTGGCCGGAGGCAAGGTGGGCTGGCACGGTATGGCACGGCGGGGTGACCAGGCCGAGCTGGCACGGCACGATGGGCCTGGGCCGGGCCAGCATGGCACGGCCCAATGCCCAGCTCTACCCTAGCTCGTGGTGGCGTGATGGCGTCTGGAGGCCGGGCTGAGTGGTGCACAATGGCGGTGGTGAGCCAACAGAGAGGAGCGTCGCGTGCGGCGGCACAGCAGCGTCACCAAGCCGGTGGAGAGGGGTGTTGTGGAATGCAGATGGAGCAAGAGCCGAAGCGTCTAGGTGTAGTGGTGCTGTGGTGGTGGCATAGAGCAGAGGCATCACAGGGCTCGCGAATCGTGATTGTGTTCTGCGGCCGTGGGCTGTGCTGGCTGATTTGATTGGGATCTTCCCCTATTCAAGTCTAATAATGTTCAAATCATATCCAAAGCTCATTCACAATAGGTTAATTTGACTTTGTAGTTTGATTCTTTGGAAATGGAGAAGTATTATAACATTGATTGATCCAGATGGCATAGTTCCATGGACCCCACCTTAGAAACAATTGAGCAATACACAACGGTGGACTTTAGGGATAGCCTGTCACAAAAGAATATCGTTTTAGCGCACCTGCAGTCAAACTTTCTAAACTACGGCGATCCATTTTTTTAATATTTAGTTTTAATATATGAAAATGGTACATATAGATTTGTTTCAAATAAAACTTTTATAAAGTATAATTTTATTAGATTTTATAAATATATTACAATATAAATTAGTTGTCAAAGTTATGTTTTAGGGACCGCGTCGATGTTCAAAACGATATTCTTTTGTGACTGGAGATAATATTTGTTAAAGAAATGGACTCAACAAATTGGTTATAATCATCTTCACAAACAAGATGGAAATGATGTAAGGAGCTTTCATGATGCGTTCTTTAAGAAGTATGGTTGGCTGGAAACAATTTGGCTTATTGCATTTTAATTTAGTATACTGCAAGCATGGTGTCATCTTGTGTAAATCTTCAGTATTGCACTTTAGTTACATATTTAATTCTGGGTCTGCATGTAGCAGTATAGCACCAGTCAAGCCTTACCAAACGCCAAGCGTACTTTGGAACTCGCATCATCTTTGATATAACGGAATTACGCAACCTCAACTAGAACGCATACACAACCTCAACTTTAATAGGCACAAGTCAGAAAAAAAAATCAGAAAAAGGACTATCTATTTATAAGGTGATTGAAATTTTCTTAAGCATAAATCATATTTTTTATCCATTAAATCAATATATAATCATATGACACATCAATTTTATACAAACTCAATGATCACAATAATTGACTTAAACTTAAAAAAATCAAACAATTCAAAAATAGCAAATCTGCGGGAAAAAAACACATACACAACCTCAACTAGAACGCAAAACTGATGCATTAAATAACTCCATAGCAGGATATTTACTCTGTATACATACATACTACTAATATCGCTATGCATTTCTTGAGAACTTTGGAAGTGCAAGGCAAGGGTAAAAGCCTGAAATGGCCATTGGGGGGGTGGTGGTTGGGGGGGACCAACAGAACAAAAGAACTAGTACAAAAATCCTTTCTGAACCTCTGTATACTTCAGCTAGTCAGTGCCCCGCGCCTCCTGCGCTCGGCCCCATCGGCAGCATCTCCATCAACGTCGACACCGCCGCCTCGAACGCGGACGACGCAGAGGCGGGGCTCGGCGGCACGGGCCTTGCGGCGTCGGCGCACCGTACGAAGCCTACGGCGATGACCGCGACAAGAGCGACGACGAACAAGGCACGGCGGTGAAAGTCCATGGCTCCCAAGAAGCAGAACAAGTGTGTTCTTCGTCTCTGAATGCCAGGAAGCGTACGTATCTCTGAGCCTCTGACTCTGTGTATACATGTGGTTTACCGGTGCCAGTGCATGTATATATCGAGCGAGGATGGGGTTGTGTGCCACTGCCGGGTCACCATGGTTTTCCGCCGTGTCTCTTCTAGGTTGAAAATTTCGTGCTGAAACGCTGACCCATTAGTTGTGCTGCTCGGCAAGATCAAGAAACGGTCAAGAATGTGAGATCGATGTTGTCCATGCACTTGGAGCGGGAGAGCAGCATTAACTCGAAAATGCTGACCCGCGTTGCAACAAGGAAATGGTCAAGAGCTAGCTGATAATTCGGCGAGAATTAAACCAGACACGCCACTTAATTTGCCACACCTTTTGGCACAATCACACGTTAATCTGAACCCTGCTGCTCACAAACAGCAGGGGATTTGACGTGCAGAGGGGACGCCGGCGCGCCGGCACCGGCCACCTTTTGATCCTTTGAAAATGCGCATGGCATGGGTCGAACGGAGCCTGAAGCAGAAGCTCGTGCGGCGCGCCAGGGTTGGTCGGTTGAGACCGGCGTCTCCAAAGTCCAAGACGTCCACAGCGAAGCACTCTCTGCAGGTCAAACGATTGAATTCGCGAGCGGGCAGGAACTCGGATGGGTTGACACAGCAACACTGGGTTTACCGGCCATGCAGATTTCCATTTTTTTTTCCTTCTCCCATTTTTCTGTGTACTATTGGACTGGGCAAGTAGTTCGATAGGCGATTCACATCACATGGCGCATAGCATATGAGCATGTAGCGCCGGGTGCAACTCTGGTATACATCAAAATATTTTATACTTAAAACTCTACTTCACAAAAGCCTTAGGTTTGCATAAGATTTTAAGCACTATTTAAATGAAATTCACAGGAATAACACACATGCATCATTCAGATGACAAAAGTCCAACCGCTGCCGGATTTGTCCTCGCAAAGTACGAATTCAGGCGTAAATTATAGACTCCAAAGATAGGTACAATCAAGATGTAAGTTTGGTATTTCCTGACTTCCAGTCGCGAGTGCCGAGCCATCAGTAATGAGCGATGCGACCATCAGTCACTGAAGCATCAGAAATCAATAGCATCCGAGTATTGACTTGACCCATGGGAAAAAAAACCCAGCCGGGCTTATCAGTGGGGTCCAGGAACGAAAAACCCAGCTGGTTTTTCCCAATTTAACAAATTCAAATTTCAGTTTTCGAATTTCGGTTGGTTTTTAAGCAAATTCAAGCAAATTTCATCCGGATTTTTTCCCCCAGAAATTCCGGTTACCGTTTCCGGCCAACGACCAGGAGATTGCCCGGTTCCGGGTTTTGTATCCTGCTTGGACCTTTCGACGCCCAGGCAGGAAAATTTGCTGAACTTGACATTCATGTCTCAAACACATGTTACGACACCAACGAATGAGTCAGATTCACGAGGATGGAAATTTTAGGCTCTCCGCTAAGCTCTGAAAAAAGTAACGATTTACATTAAGGTTATGGTTAACTGTACAACGTCACTCACAGGAAAAACGCAGAGACAATTTTTCAAGCGTCCACACCCTTAGCAAACAAGGTGCACGGGAGCTTCAAATGCACATTAGAGAAATCTGCAGGCTATACTATCTTCTGCGGTCCTTCCGTCTTCGGTAAGGATATTTCATCAAGCCTGGTGCACAGACATGGGCCGTAGAATACTAGAATCTAATATTCTTTGGCCTTCTTCCGCAGCTCATTTAGCTCATTCTCAATCTCTATGTCTGGGAAAGGTCGCGCCGCACCTGAGCTGCTGACTGCTGTTCTACCTGGAGGAAGTTCTCCTTTCTGTAGGTGACATGAAATTGTAGTCATGTAGTATGGAAGAACGGAATGAACAAGTCAATGTATACACTAAAATGAAAAAAAAAAACACAACGGAAGTTAGTAGTATGTGTGTATCATCATTACGTTGACTTGTTCTGCTGCTAAAGCAAACAAAGGTAATGGGTTATTACTATCAAAAGTGTGGTTTTGTTCACATAGATATCAGTACTAATGCATTGCATGTTTAAACAATGTGGTATCCTATACGCAGTATAGATGCCTGCCCCAGTACGAATAACCCAATAGAAAATAGAAAGTCCAGGGCTCGACCACAGTTATTATTAAATCATTTATAGAAGATAAAATGAGTGAAAATCGTCATTTTTTTAGAGGGACCCAAAAATTGATAGCTGGCTAGCCAATTTATGATCCATTTTTGTATTCAGTTCTCCAATGGTATGTATGCTAAAGCCCGTCACATTTTGTCATCTTGGCGTGCAAGCCAACACAAAAAATCAAGAGTAGACAGATTATTAACTTGAAAAATATAATTGGAATAGTTTAAGCATCCGAATAACATTACGTACCAAAGAGCTTCCCGAAAGTTCTTTTTTTATTTGTGCAAGATCATCGTCAACCGATGAAGTCTCAAGCAATGCAAACTGTGAACAAATAAATACTGATGATCAGATCTGATTACTGCAATGAAAATTATTAGAAATCAGTCTGCAATGTCCAATTTTACCTTTCCTTCTAAATCATCGGTTGCTAATTGACCAAGTGCCTCTGCTTGGGATTCCATTGTCATAACTGACAGCATCAAACATGAAACTATTTGTAAGAATTGAATGTTGAAATGATTTCTAATGAGATATCACTAGGTGATAAACACAGCAAGCAAGAAAGGTAGTAGCAGACCCCATTTCTCGACCAAGATAAGAGACATAACCTTCACAATACATGCAAGGAAATGAAGACATACTTTGCCAATTGCAAAAGTGGGAGATCCCACAAAATACCGATCGAAATCTTTATATCAAAAACACCAAATTATGTTTTAAGGTATCAGCCTTTGGGCAAGAGGCTGAACTTTTCATTGCTACAAAATTTGATACGCAACCGTACAAGATTCTAGGTGCATTCTGATGTAGCTGTTGGCGCTTTTGACAACCTGTGGAAGGCAAATTTTGACTACTACCCAGTTCTAGTTGCTACCCTGTTTTTTTTTTTTTTGGGGTGCATATTTGGACACTGACATTCCGACAATATTTTGAGGCTCGAGCCTAGAGTTTGACTCATTATGGCAACTAGTGTTGACTAACTTGCTGTATTTTGACTGTTTACAATTTAAATTACAGCAGCTTTCAGCTGTACATTGGATATGCTCTGGCTTAAACCATAACGGGGTGGTTTTTTTAACTCCTTGATGGTATTTTCATTACTTGATGGCTTAAACCATAACGGGCCATGTACAATACTACAATGTGTTCACAAAACCGCTGCCAGAACATGAGAGTAGGAAGCACCGGTGCTGCACACTGCAGGGGGCAGTGCTAGAATCAAATTTCCTAGAACTGGAGCACGGAGCTGCACCGATGCCAACAAATAAAAAATTCTTTGGTGGGCCCACATGTCAGCCGTGACAACACCTCCACCGCGTCAGTCGAGCGGTGCTTGGGTGCTCACCGTCGACAGTCGCCTCCAGATCCGTCGTTGCTCAAGTCCTCTCCGTCGGCCATGGCGGCGGCAGCGGTGGTGGGAGTGAGCGGCGACGGCGGTGGTGGCGGGAGTGAGCGGCGACGGCGGCGGTGGATCTCGATCGAGCAGCGACGGATATGGAGCGCGAGACGACGGAACAGCAGCGAGCGGCGCCGGCAGTGGCTGGAGTGAGCGGCGGTGGAGGGAGTGAGCAACATGAAAGCGAGCGGCGGCAGTGGCGATGGCAAGAAGATGCGTCGGCAACGGAGATGGAGAGGGGAGAGGCGGGGAGAGAGAGGGAGGAGACCAGGGTTGGAGAGAGATAGGAAATGAAGTTTTTTACTTTAGTTTATAGTACATGGTGGGCCGCATTGGAGAGGAGGAGGTGCTAAACACCGGAGGAAAAATGTAGTTTTAGCACCTGTGTGACGTGGCGGGGAGATGGTGAATCTGACACTGCCCATGTTGTACATGGCCTTACATGTTTATGCTATATATGTGACATAGAGCATCTCTCTGGTGTCATGGGCCAGGGTACTGTTCACATGAATAGTAATTGCTGCACATGACAGCTTCTCCGCTCCTTGACAAGCAGCTCGTCCTCGAGCTGTGGTGACGGCCATGGCTGCAACTCTTGGAAGCCCCACGGCAACGAAGTCCCCACAACTTGATCTGATCTGTTGCCATCACCATGATAGCAGAAATCGTAGAAAGGGATCGATTGCTCTGATAGACTATTGTATTCTCATTGCTTACTCCAATGATTACAATATGCCTCCTTATATAGAGGGTTTTTCTAACAATTATGGATATGATCAATCTAAAAGATGACTTTCCTAACTAATAGATAGCCTTCCGAACTAATAGATAACATTTCCAATTACCTAATCCCTATACAAGGAAACTAATTAACTATTTAAGGAAATAGATATTCTTATCTGAGACCTTCCTATTCTTGTGCTACAGTACCCATAGTACTGTTCACACGCGTGAACAGTACCCTGGCCCATGACATCTGGCCTAAGCCAAAATCAGTGTATCATATGTTAACAAGTAACATGATACTTTACGTAACAAAAGAAATAATACTAGTGAGAGAATATCAGTAAAATCGAGAGTACCTTTTTCCTCCATTTTCTCAAATGCTGAAAGGGCACTACTTGTATTTACATTCCCCAACATTTCACTCACTTTTGTTGCAGTCCTGAAGGAAAAGTAATATCAATTGCCAGAGCATCCAAAATATGGAGTAACAAATGGAGAAATAATCAACAAATGACAAACGCATACTTGGCTGATTGAGCACGGGCTTTTAGTGTATCTTTTTTCTGCTTGGCCTCTGCTATCTTGCTCTCAAGAATCTACAGAACGGCATAGTCCACATGTGAACAAAGATGCATGACAAATAGTTAAACAATATGAGATAGGTACTGTTCACCATGTGCTGCACATGGGCCCAGCAAAATATAATTTTGTATTGACACATATAATGCAGATTGCGAAAAGAGCATCCCACCAGTTGAAGTTTGAAAATAATAAACTCACCCGGGTATTCGAAATCAGATTTTCAACTACACCCTTCTGCTGATCAAGCTGGGATCTTAAGGAGCTTGCATTGTCCTAAGCACGCAAACAAACAAACAACAAAATTACAACAGGGGTTTCATAAGACCTATATACTACATACATGCTATTGCCAATCAAAGTGATAAAAGGTACAAAAGCGCAATGTATTACAGAGCATCCAAAGGAGTCAGATATTCTGAAAGCAAGTTACAAGCTACATGGTAGTTAAACAGTATGATATGGGCAGATGATCCACAATTCTAGATTTGCATGATACCTACAGCATATGATTTTCGCCGCTTAAGGGCTTCACGAGCAAGATCCTCCTCACCCTTTTGAAGAGCAAGTTGAGCCCTCTGATACCTACACTTTTGAGAAAAATGTCATTCAGAGTATAACATTTAGATGACAGAGCTCAACATAAGCATGCAGTTACCCCATAACATTACCAATCAGCAGCAGCTAGCTCGGCAGCTTTGTACTTGTTCTCAAGCCGTTTTTGAGATGCCAAGACCTTCCAAAACCAAAATCCATGTTAGCAGGTAAAATGCGATAGAATATGTCGAAAAGATTTGTATTCTCATTTGCAAATGAATAAAGAGAGATCTGAATCTGGTAGTATAAAAGACAGCATAGCAATCTAGCACCAACACCATAAAATATTTCCGAACAGTTAAGGCAACAGAATGGAAAGTTGTTGAAAAAGACCCCTTTGTGGCAATAATGAAAATAACATGTGCTGTCAATGATGAAATTTTCTGATTAAATATGATAACAAAAAACCTGTGCAGTGGCTTGCCGCATCTTTGTTAAATCGTCATTCATCTCCAAAACCGCTTGATCTAGGATCTTCTCAGGGTCTTCAAATGTACTTAAAACTGCATTTGCATAGGACTAGACAAACCAGCAAGCCAAGAGTTTTTAGTTAAATAAACACAAAACTCTGCTAACGACATAATGGATGAAACAATATCACGCACCCTGACAACCCTAGATAGTCTATCAAAGAGATTACTCCGTATGCCATTGCACTTAAATCTGTTGACATTTGATTGGCGTACTTGCACAACTCTAAGTGAAACTGCACACAGAAAAACATAAATTAGAGATCATCAACATGGCTGTAGGTCCATCACAATATTACCATGTTCTGGACTTTGCTATTATCTCTACTGCAAACATAATAATTGATATTACCAACATCAATGACATTGCATGCCCATTCATTTGCCACTCCATTCGTTGTCACTTTAGGATTTGCCACTCGATGTCTCACTGACGCGTGGGTCCAGAGGCCACATGTCAGTGAGACAATGGGGTGGCAAATCCTAAAACGCCAACGAATGGAGTGGAAAATCCTAAATTATTCCTTCCCCCAATACCTTTGCCTTACCCAAAAAAACATCTCTACCCCGGGGGCACTCACTAGTCACTAGGGGTCATTTAGTTTTGTCTGTAGAACGAGCAAGTTATCATTTTCTTTACAAAGCGTCCAATTAATTTTGAAATGATGAGTTCAACTAAATTAATTTTGAAATGATGAGTTCAACTAAATTAATTGTTGTAGGCTCAGTTTTGCTCAACAGAGAAGGAAAAGCTCGTGGACTTCACGTCTTCACGTACCTAATTACTGTGGGAAACATAACTAAAACACTACATAATAGTTCACAATAGCAACTACTAAATCACTACGTAAGAGAAAACAGATGCATAACAGGAAACAACAAAGGCAGCAATCAATCCAACTATAGCTACTGTTCACGGTGAATCAGCAGTTGCATCACTTAGCATCCCAAGCGACAAATTTGCCGCTAAACTACCACACAAATGCTACAACGCCCTAATCGAATCCATAATCACAAACTTCGTATCGCAATCTCTCCCACAAACACAGAGAGCAAGGGGAAGTAGAATATGAACTCGAGAAACGCACCGCTGCCGTTGAGGAAGGAGGTCTTGAGGGCGGTCCGGCGGAAGCTGGCGGAGGCCGGCGGCCGCGCGAGCTTCAAGCTCGTCGGCGGCGCCGTAATCTCCATCGATTCGGGGTGGAGTGGAGGACGAAACAGAGAAAAGTAGGAATTTTTCTCTTGGTATTTCACTCTATCTCTCGGGGGTGGGTTCGTGTGGAGAAGGGGAGAGGAGAGATGGGAATAGAAAGCGATCTCAGGTCGGATCCGGGCTTTGCTCATATCGCGCAGCCGGAACGGCTGAAATATATGGCCCAATAAGCCCAATTATCTTTTTTTATATTATGAGGCCTACTTAAATACTTAACTTGGGAACTGAAATATTTGTGGATCCAACGAGCCCAATTAGTTCGTCTTTTTAGCCATGCTCACTTTTTTCTTTTTTTTTGGCGAGAATTTTAGCCATGCTCTCTCATTCGAGTTGGGTTTTTCTCCACAATCTTCCGCATGTATTTTTTTTTAAATCACTGAACAATATTTTCCTTTAGAAACTAGCCGAATTGCTCGTGCAATTGCGCGGTTAGATTGAAAATACAGTTGTGTTTGTTATACAACTCTAATGCTTATTATTCTTTTGAATATATAATACTTATATGATTAAAAATGTAGTTGCATGGTTACAATATTTGTATTTGATTAATCCATATTTTTATAATCTCTCCCTACCAATTCTCTCCTTTTTTCCCTTGCTAACAAGAGAATTTCTAGCCCTTAAAATGAAATATGTACCTTTGATCTCACAAAGTTTGTTATATTTATGGATGTCGGGCCTAGAAAATTAATTCCGAATCCTATGTGTTTACATACTAGTCCCATGATCATTGGCTAGCACACATATATTACAATATTGCATCATATCTATACACGAGTGAATAAAATAGAGTAACACATATTAATAGGCAGTCGTACATAGGTCTACGCGACCAAGTTTTACACAAGTGGCCGACTGGCGAAATAGTTCATATAAGAGAGTACTTGCAGTGGAAATAAACGGTAAATAGAGACAAAAGGGCCCTCGTGGTATGCCATAACCCACAGGCAACCGACTGGGTTAACGATCTAATATTCGGTATCGTCATCACCATACTCTGCGTCATAAAAGTAACCAACCGAGGGATCTTCTTCTTCCACTTGCTCTAATAGTGTTCAACAAGCAATTATGAGCACAAAATTATACTCCACAAGACTTTAAAACAAAGTTAATATTATATTCAAGCTGAGACAAAGATGGTTGTCCTAACTAGTTTGGTTTGCACAAAGCGAACTTTCATTTACAATAGACATAGTAATTTATAAAGAGCAGTTTCTAGAAACAATTAACAGTGATATAAAGTAATGAACAACCATGGTTCAATAATTTAAGTGGTTTGCCGCTACCACAACATTGTCCATTTGACTAATCCTTGTGAAAAATTAAACTAGTATGGACTACACCATCCACATCTTTTTTCCAGAACCAAAACTACACTAGCATGGACTATCCGTCCATACTTTACCCAAACCATTTTAAAACCAGGAAACCTAACCAAATGTGGTTTAATCAAGCGATGTCTATGGCTAAGGACACGGCAATTCGAATAGATTTACACTCTGCAGATGTTGTATAACTTTACCTACAAGATATAGTCAGCTCACCATGGTCTGCCATGACTCGCCATACAATAGTATGCGATTGAGTGACTATAATAGGGTTGTTACAATGCGCTATCCCAACCGGATTCTGCCTGCTAAGGTTTCATCTTCGAAGGGCTAAACCACCCAATCGGATGCCCCATCTTACGCCATGTGGGAATATGTCATCTTCACCCGCATTCAACCGGATGGCAAAGTCAAAGTTGAAACATTACAAATTAGTTGGCTAAGCCCACCCCACACTAGATTTGTGGTAATAAGAAAATACTTGGATCAATAGCACTAAAGTTCGGTCCTCACTGAGCTGGACTAGACAACCACAAACCAAGTTCCCGTGCAAACTACACCGGTCTTAACAAACCACTCGCCCAAACCAAAACCATTTTTATTTTTATATTTTTAACCAAAATAGAAGGGGTAACCCTCTTTCCAAAATTTTCCAAAACATTTTCCGAAGTGACCAAAATTGAGTTATAGCAATTCCTACCATTTTTACCAGGGGGAATTCATTATTTTCCCTCCCTTTAGATCCATTTTTAGAATTTACACTCATTCCCGACCTAATATATTTTTTTGCTCCCTCCTTAGTCTGTTTCTTCGATTTTTGCCCTCTTGCATTGTTTTATTCGTATATGCCCATTTTCCCATTACATGGCATGTGAAATTACCCTCTTGCCCTCGGTCGGCACAGCCCCGTTCCCGTCACACCCGACGCACCCGACCAAAGCTGTTTGCCTCGCTCGCTCGCGCTAGGGTTCATCATTTTCTCCCCAACCCCCTTCTCTGTACTCGCGCTCCCGACGACACTTAAAGGCGGTGACGCGGCGTGCAGCAGTGGTGCATGTGGACTAGGTGTGGCGTCAGAGCAAGCTAGTAGGGCGCCATGGATCCCAAGGAGATCCCAATTGGGTATGTCCCCGTTTCCCCGCTTACCATTGGTGCTTGCTCGATTTGTATCTCTTTCTATTATGCTTGATGCGTGTGAGCAGCGTAGCTTGGAACGATGAGTGATGAAATTTCTGATTTTGCTTTGCACTGCCTTCTGTTGTGCCATTGTCGCGCAGGTATGAACTACTGATGAGTGATGAAATTTATGTTTTTCTCTGTTGCAAATATGGTAGGATTGACCCTGAATTGGTGTTTAGGATCAATGTTAGAGTTGGGGATTACATTGCGGTGTTGAACGATGGTAGCACAACGGCTATGCTACGTACAGATCTGGAGTGGACAGTAAATATTAAGGGTTACACGATTGACAAGTTGTATGCTGATCTTAGAGAGAGGATTATTTGGGGACCTTCTCAGGAGGCATTTGCATACGGAGTTGACAAGATAACCAATGAACATATCAAGTTTTTGTACAAACATGAGTTGCAGGAGGCATTAATGGATCGATGGAACCTTAAATACTTGTTCTTATTTGTAGAGGTTGTCCCCAAAGCCGGATATCAGTGCAGTCAGTCTAGTGTGACATGCCTTGATAAAGTTTTAGAGGTAATGACCGAATTACAGCAAGCATTGATATCAGTGTAGATGGTCCTTGAGCCTCCAATGCACCTCATTCTCCTACTCTCATTGCCGTATCACAACTAGTTGGAAGTACTTCCAACAATCCCTACAACGCTTGGGCATCAGAAGGTATAGTGGATTGGACAACTATTGAAATCACATAAGGTGCTCCATCTGCTGACGAGGATAGAGATTTTGCTATGGTATGGCAAGTCCTCTTCCATGTGGAATTGAGGAAGAATTTGCTGAGACAGCAATGCAGTGGATGATGACATACCTGGAGAGACTGGGAATGTGATTGATTAGGATAATCCAACGATGAGTGTTGGCAGTATGTTGTGTTCTGTAGTTTTTTTGCAATGTATGCCTATGGCTAAGAACTGGACCATATTTGCTATGTTCTAGACTTGTTCTGCAGTCTTTGTTCTGGACTAGTGGACTGGTTCTGCACTGACAATGGGAGGAGTTATCAGTACCTTTGTTCTGGACCTTTCCTTGTTGTCCGTACATTGCTATGTATGCCAATGAATAAGTTTTGGACCATAATGTCAGTATATTTGCTATGTATGCTATGTATGCCAATGAAAAATCAGCATTTGCCAGCATAATGTCAATATCTTTGTTATGGACCTTTCGTTGTTGTTAGTATATTTATGTATGCCAATGAAAAATCAGCATAATGTCAGTATCTTTGTTCTGGACCTTTCGTTGTTGTCAGTATCTTTGTTCTTGTAGTATGTCAGTACATTGCTATCTTCAAACTACTAATCTGGACATTCAATATTAACACACATATACAAAAGAGATAACCGTCATCATGTCACACATGTTATGATCCACATAATGCTTGCCATTTTCAATAGATGAAATTACACATGATGTTCACTTTTGCAAACAAAATGATCACCACCTTGCTGACACCAAGCAACTAAAATGCCCCAACTAAGATTAGCACCTATGGGACATCTCTGCTGGGCTGAGTGGAGTACAAGCAATTAAACAATGAGTTACTCCACTAGAAACTGAAATTTGAGCAGGATCTCACCCTCACTTAGCCTTCTTTGGATCCACTCTACCGTTGGCATAGTTACAATTCGTCTCGCGGTCCTTTCAAGTCCCAGACAAAAGAAAATAAACATCTTTTAAAAAGTCCCAAAAGAAAGGATAAAATAAAAGCTCTATTTTTTAAAACAGATCCTCCGATCAATGAGTGAAGTACATAAGTACCTAAAAGCAAAGCCGTATGTACATGGAGTTTCATGTACATGCAGTGCCGTTGGATTTGCGTCAAGATCCATACTCCTATTATGCAAAAGCTCTCTCTTTTCCTTCGATTTCCTTCCCACCTCCTCCCTTCATCTCTCTCTTCCCTTCCTAACTCCTACCCTCTCTTCACTCCTGGCTATGATCGCCATCCGTGCCGTGCCGCTCAGCATGCCACCGCTATGGCTAGAAACCCTGCGCCCCGCCAGAAACCTCTCCTCACTGGAAACCCCGCCAAAACCCATGCCGCCGCTAGAAATCCCACGAAACCCTGAGGTTTCCAGCGGTGGTATAGGGTTTGGCGAGGGGAAAGAAGAGAAGTGGATGTTTTTTTTTTGCAAAATGGATGAGTTAGTGGGGGAGGTAGGGGCACGAATCTTGGAGCAATCCAATAGTACACAATGTGCATGGAGCTCCATGCACTTGTGTGAAAGCTCTATTCCATAAGTACCCAACTTTTACATTAAAGATTGTAAACGAATAGCATGTCACCATCAAGTCCTTAGGACGATGAACATGATGGACTTCTTATCTTCCTCGCCATCGACTTTGCGACGATGTCTTGATTGCCGACAAACACAGTAGTGAGAAGCAGATCGTCGATGATCTCCATTGATGTATAGGACTTACGCCTCGATAGTGGTAGTAGTGTTTGTCGCAAGAAAACCAGAGTGATTTTTTTGCACCCTTCTCAACATGGTGTCGATTTCCCACGTAGACGTCGCCATCATCGTCTAGGCGAGTTGGTCTAATGAAACCCATCATGGGTAAATAAAATCAGGCTAAGAACTCGCCGGAGAAAACAAAACTAGAAATTTTGATTAGGAAGAAAAACAGAAAAAACTAAAGAGAACTAGAATTACTCTCGGAAAAATCAACGAATCCCCCCACCTACTCAATACCGGTGAGAACGCCAGAGAAGAGGGTAGCAGAAGAGGAGAGAGGGACCGGAGGAATGACGGAGTTGCGGCCGGCGGCTCGGGATCCTGGTGGCAGCTCCGTGGGGTACGCGAACGAATTAGTAACATTGCTCTCGACTTTTCGCTGCTTAATTTAATTGGGCCCAAATTAGGTCCAGGCGGCCCAGCCCAAACGTCAACTCACAACATTCGGGAACAAGTCAATTTTGCTCATGTGCATCCACACATCTATCTGCGGCAATCGTCAGGTCCTTGGCGTAATTGGATGTTTCATCTCTACGGTGAACATGGCAAAGGACGTCTCAAAAACTGACTGATCAGATCATGTTTGGACAACAGGTTAGCACACACGCAAAAGATGCATTCTAAGATGCGAAAGGAGGCGAAATCTTATCGAAATGTTAGCAACAAACCACGACTATTCTCGTCAACACGATCAAATTTTAGCAAACCAAAAACCGGCAGACCTATTTCGAGCTCTACACGCTCAACATCCACAATTTGATACGAATTCTAATGAAAAATGTGAAACAGTGAGTATTGTCAACGAAATTTGCAATTAAGTTAGGGTGATATCTGCGAAAATCAAGGCAACTGACTAGGAGAAATAGTGCTCCTTTTGCAATTTAGTCCTCGGTCAATTGGGGGAGCAACATCCATCCCCCTGAAGCGAAAGAACCTAATTTTTTTCCCCGAGTCGAACAGTTTAGGGCATCGGGTGCACGCGGCCGAGAAGCTGCTCGAATCCCCTCCAAAATTCCGAGGTGAGGCCACTAATCCATCGCGAAACCCTTCAAATTTCTCGATTCGGACCACGGAACCCTAGTATTCCGCCACTAATTTGTGCATCAAATCAGCCACCTATCGCCTCGTGATCAGTGAGTACCCAATCCCTGCATAGCCTGCGAATTGTTAGATCTGTTGCTTCCGATCCACCGATTGCTGGAGAAATATTGATCTTGGTCGATTGAGGGCTATAATCTTGTCAAGCTTCTTTTGGAAATATGGGCAAGCCTCTAATCTACGAGATATTGGAGAAACCAGCCAGTAGCAGCATCATAGGCATTTGCTCCTTGATCTGGTTCTTTATCCAGAAGAGGAATATTGGGTATGCAGATGTTGGGCTAAGCTATGAAACTGCCATGGAAGGAGGGCAATACTGGAGGATCATCACCTCGGCCTTTTCACACATCAGCGTGGTGCATTTGGTGTTCAACATGAGTGCATTGTGGAGCCTCGGTGTCGTTGAGCAGTTGGGGCAAATCGGGCTTGGGGTTGAGTACTACCTGCATTACACGCTTGTGCTTGTGGTGCTGTCTGGATTGCTTGTTCTTGGGATCTACCATATGATGATCCAGAAGTTCAAGGTGGAGTACTTCAGGAGGGTGACCGCTGTCGGGTACTCGTGCGTCGTGTTTGGGTGGATGACAATTCTGGCTGCGAAGCAACCATCATCGAAGCTGAATCTTTTCGGGGTTCTTTCACTGCCTATCAGCTTTGCGCCATTTGAGTCACTGATATTCACATCTATCATGGTTCCACAGGCGAGCTTCATTGGCCACTTGTCGGGTATCATTGTTGGTTACTCAATTGCCTGGGGTTTGATTCATGGGATGAATAACTACTGGGCGATGACCATGCTTGGGTGGATTGTGCTTGTGTTTGTCTTGAGCTTGAAGCGTACAGGGTCTATGGAATTGAGATTTATTGAGATTGAGCCAGTTACGGATCCCTCGCTGCCTTCTGTTGGGGTGGTTGCCTCCAGAAATGGCCGAACTCTGCAGATGAATGTGCTGCCCGGAAGAGGAGTTGCAGATCTTGTATGACTTGCAGAGTGAAAGAGTCAGTCACTGAAATGTTCGATAGATCTTGTTTCAGTTCTGAAAATTGTATCAGGTTGACACAATGCTATACTTTCAATTTGGAAAATCTGGTGTTACAGATTTCTTTGGTCATCTCAGGTGTAAAGGAATTCTTTTACCTGTACTTCCAGATGCACGTTCATTTCGAATGGAAAGGAATTCTTTTGTGAAGGATAGCATGAGATGCCATGTAAAGAAAGTTTTTTTTTTCAGTTGATTTTTTTCAGTGCTGTGCTTTTCAGATTGTTTCTATGCTAATGTCTAGATTCAAACTAGAAGCCAAGATGTTTGTTCATGATATATGGCTTGCATGAAGAACTGATATGCTCATTCTAATTAACGTGAAGACTGAAAATTCAATAGTGAACTGTTTTTGATACAGAAGTGTTGTTTTGCCGGCCACTGTTGTCTTATCCTTGCACCCTTTCTCACTGTGTGTAGGAAACCCTGACGCTATTCTGATGTACCAATTAATTAATCAAGGAACTTCTACGCATAAACAGCTTGTACAACAGAAAGCATAGCCCCATATTTATGGGTATTTGTAAACTTGTAAATTGTAATGCAACAAAATCCTGCTTTGATGCACGAAGGAAAAGCTATTATATGATTCTTCTGGGTGCAGGCGTTCTTTTCAAGACCACAAAGGCTAAAACCTACGCGTTTGTGTATGCTGATTGAAGAAGCGTGAGACATTCTTTCAGAATGGAAATATGTGTGAATATCAAGAACTCTTCGGCACCAGTTATTTGTATTATGCAGTAAAATGTGGAACCCTCTTATAGTCAACAATACATTATTCGTGTTGGCAAAGGTAATGTTCTGAGTTTACAAAAGGTAGCACATCACCAACCGTGTACATAACACGCACAACATTACGGGTCACATTTAACTATTTCAGGGCCAAGGCCAAGTTTTTGCTGATAGATGTAATTGTCTGCCCTGCTGTCACCTAGGAATGATCTTCGGGTGTGTTCATTTCATTCCATTCTGGGTATTCAATCATTTTCTCCCACACATGAAAAGAAAAACTTCAGGTTGTTCTGGCCTGGCGGATCAATTATTGGTAACAAGTTATAACGCCATGTCCTTGGCAAATTCCAGCTTCTCCTTCGAACAATGCAAGATTTGGAGGACTTCAAAGCTCGTCCTGAACATGAAACCAACATATTATGTGAGTCTATTCAGCAGTTATAAGTAATAAATGGAGGGATGAAGGTGCTTCACAACTTACATGGTAGTCATCCCAGTGATCCCTGTTACGCTGAAATATAGAAAAAGAGTAAGGGGATGTTAGTATATCATTATTCATTAGTATATGGTGTCTTACACTGTCATATATATAAGGTTATGATACACCTATGGCAGTAGCGGAGCCAGCAAAAAAAATCTAGCATGGGCAAGTTTAACATGACCATGAATTGAGATTCGCTGTGGCCCGAGAATGCATTGTTCTTCAGCTCCGGTGGGAGTGGCAGAGCCCGAGCAAGTGCCCACCCTGCCCGGAGGGTTGGCTCCACCACTGACCTATGGCACTACGCCAAAAGTCACAACACACCACAGCGTTCCAAGAACACTTATACAGTTATACTTGCCTACCAAAGTACTAATGTTTTAAGGTCTCGGTTCCTATAATATGTTCCATGAGTCATTGAGGCCAGTAGTAATAATTGGAAGAAACTAAGGAACCACAGGCTAAGATTTCGTAAAAAGTGTGACAAGAGAATCAAAGAATAGGGCTTCTAAGAGCTTTCCCCCCCATGTTTGGTACTCAGTAGTCAGTAGTCATTACTCGGCACTCTTAACTTCAAAGAGCTCAAGGATGGCTTCATGAAGAAGGCGAAAGGTGTGTGAGCTATATGACAGTACGAAGAAATATACTCTTTTGTATCTGTCCTTGTAATAGTCCCTGCCACGGTGCCGATGACCCCTCTCTCTCCTCCGCTGCTCTCCTTCCTCCCTTGCCTGTTGTGCTTCCTGTACACGAGCAATTATTGTTTGCTTATTTCACAACGCTAGTTATTCTTCTGCCTCAGGGACATCAAATAATGACCAACATAAAGGCGACAACATCCAACTAAAGATTTTAACCTTATCTTCTCTAGCTTTCGTCTTCTTTTCAGCTTCTTCGAAAGCATCTTTTTTGGCCTGCAATATAGGGAAAACTAAGATTGTGCTTTCAGGAGATCAGAAGCGTGGGTCAATTCAGTAAACTTGTGCTGTTACCTCCTTATTTGCACCCCACGTTTCCTCGACAACCTTTCTTGCATATTCCGGGTCATCACAAATGAGAATGTTGTAAAAAACTGAACCAGCTTTTACCTGCATATGAGTGAGCTTAAGTATACATTGCATTTACATCATTCAGAACAAAGACTATAATGAAGCAAGCATCTCAAAAGACCACTATATATGATACCTGCCAAACTTCAATTCCAATATACTTCAAAGGTTTTAGTACATATAGATCTGGATCATCCTCAAACTCTGAAAATGGAACAGTTCATAGCTTAAGGCTGACTTTCAAAGTTTGACAAGAGGCCCACATCAAATTCAGGTGTTGAGTGCAATATCACACTAGATATGCATGTTAGCATACAAAATTAGTGTCACTATTTGCTTACCTGGATTATCAATCCATGGGATCTTTCATTTACCCTTGTAGTTAGGATTCTTAATTTTCTGTTGGCAGAAGAATGTGAGAATGTGAACTATACCAAAGAAATAAAGTGCCATGAAGGAGTCAAGAACTGATGGCCAAAAAAGAAAACAAACCTTGAGCTTCCATGGTCCCTTGTATGCTGGATTTGGTATCATTCTAAGCTTCCATATGCCGTCATTGTCGTCGTCCCATGTGTCAGGCTGATTTAGAACAAAATATGCATATTTGTCACCATGTGCTGAGTTTATTTATATAGAGCTTCATTGCAAGAATATTTCTTTAGGTATGTTAGGGTATGCATTGCTGTCAGAATGTTATGTGAGGCGACTATAGTGTTTCTAAAGAAAACAATGTTGCAACAAGCTCAAACAGGTAGAGCTAGATATGTGGTTAAATTGGTTGGTCTTCATGATAGTAAATAAAAGAAGTTAGCGCTGAATGATGCATGATCAAATAAATAAAAACCATTTATAGTATGGAATGTGAATGAAATAACTTAATAATTGATATGTTAAGTTTGATTAATGTTAGAACTTGCATACCTTTTTGTCCTTTGGATCAGGAATCTCTTTCGGAATAGAATCGTAGCCCTGGCCAAGGCAAATGAAAAGTTACAAAACAGTGCATACAATAAAATGTATCGAATCACAAAAGGAGATATGGCAACACCGCAACACAAACCTCTGGCTTTACTTCATCAGGATCCTCAATATATTCTCTGTCGTCCCAAACCTTAGGCTGAAAAAAGGCATATAAGTGTTAGATGATTCTCACACTGTAATCACTTGCTATAAACTTATAATACAGCTCTGATTATGAAAATAGCAAGCTCAAACCTTTTTGGCATGAACATTCTTAATTTTACGAGGAGGAAGGATGTCCCAGTCAGGCCTAAGAATGAACGTGTAAACATGCGTCAACTTGTCTGTTTCACATTGTAGATCTTTCTTTATAGTGCAGTTCTGCCCTTGGTAAGAAGAATTTTTTAAAAAAAATAATCTAATTTTATTATAAATTACAAATTTATTCTATCGTTTTTTTATTATATGAATATACTCGTGTCGCCTAACGGTTGGGCGATTGTCTCGATCGCCCAACAACGATAGGATCGATCGCCAACCGTCGCGATAGGATGCAGTCGCCCAACCGTCGGGCGATTGAATATGTGCCGCCCAACCATTAGGTGACGGTGGCGATCGCTAACCGATGGCGACAGGGGCTATCTGTCATTTTTTTTTGGAAATAATATTTTTAAGAATTAATTACAAATATATGTAGTCGCTATAAAAAATTACAAAAATATGGAACCTATCGCTAGTTGAGCGTCAATGGAGGTACACATGCGCAATATTACTTATCTTTCCGTTTACGAATCGTTCGTACACAAGCGTTGTCGATTAATTCTCCAAAAATTAATCGTAGTACAACAACATACTACGATGACAAAGTGTTATTATGAGTCTAATGATTTGATACCTTTTAAATTTTATGAAAATCAAAAACTGGCTAAGTGGAACATGAAAAATGAAAAACTGGCTGGGTATATGTGAATATTTTTTTAAAATATGTCGTGTATTGTTGTACTAAGGTGAATTTTGTAAGAATTTTTTGAGGACGATTGCGGTTTTAATGATTCCTACGTACGAAGGCAACTGATATTACAATAAGAACACAACGTTTCATCGAACAGGGGGGTTACATGGCACGCAGGACAACGAACCGAGGACGGTACACGCATGCCTTTAAGGAAATAGAAATACATGGGATATGTGGACGAATAGGGTAGAACTACTGAGTGGAACAGGGCCATTTGACCTTGTTGGCCAGCTCGGCGTTATACTCCTCGCCTTGCGCCTTAGCTCTCGCCGTGATGGCCCTCTTCCGCTCCCTCTCGGCCTCCCGTCGCCTGGCATGCTCACGCTCCTGCTCCTTGCGCTGCCTGTCCAGCCTACGTTGCTCTGCCTGCTCAGCTTTCACCTCTTTGAGGCGCCTTTCACGGGTCTCGATGTCCTCCCTGGACCAACTCTTCCGTGTCAGCAACCACCACATGTCGTAGGGGTAGATCTTGTCGTCGATCCACTGGAGGAAGTCGCATAGTGGTGGCGGAGACTACAATGGGTAAAGATAGTTCGTTACACCGTTACGGAAGGAAAAAGAGCATTGTACCCCAACATACGGTTTCATTACCGGCTGGCTGTCGGTGTAGTCCACGGCGTAGTTTGGGCAGCACCAATAGCGCTGGTCAATGGTCCACTCATCGGTTGTTTTGACGCATTTATAGGCGTCCCGACACCAGCATAGGGGTGGCGCCACCCCTATCGGGGGCCCTTCCGGAGGGCGTTCCGCGGGCATTGGTGGGGGGTCGCGGCTCGACCCAGAATCATTGGGCGTACTACGAGGCAGCTTCCTCACATCCACTAGCTCAGGAAAAGTTTGGTGTGTGAAAGGCTGCTGACTAGCGGCATGATGGCGAGCGGCGGTCTCATGGGGAGACACCCAGTCCTTCAAAAGTTTACGGGTTTTCTCCCATTCCTTCTCCTTGTCCATGTTTTCTACTCGGCGGTGCTGCTGTGGACTTGTTGGATGAGTTGCGCTGTATTTATAGCTAGAGCGGACTGAGTGGTAGCCGGGCCTGGAAAGCTACCTCGGTTGGTAATATCTTTAGAAAAAACTGGGTCGTCGGGTTACATCGTCCTGAAAAAGCTAGCTTGTTGGGTCACATCGTCCTGAAAAGCTATCTCGTCTGGTCACGTCCTCAGAAAAAGCTGGGTCGTCTGGTCACATCGTCCTGAAAAGCTATCTCGTCTGGTCATGTCCTCAGAAAAAGCTAGGTCGTCTGGTCACATCGTCCTGAAAAGCTATCTCGTCTGGTCATGTCCTCAGAAAAAGCTGCGTCCTCGGGTTACATCGTCCGGAAAAGCTACCTCGTCCATGCATCACATACGCAAAAGTATTACATGCATCACATACGCAAAAGTATTACATGCATCACATACGCAAAAGTATTACATGCATCACATATGAAGTGAAAAATTTAAGTATGACATAACGAACAAATGTACCCCCAGCATCATATACGGCCATGTCGGGACCGCTCTGGCCTGGCATGGCCATCTCCGTCGTCGTCGTCGCGGGTGCTGCCGGCTCGTCCTCGTCCGTGGCCTGCACCATCTGGGCGAGTGGTAGTAGACCGCGTGGCTGAGCACGCAAAGCAACAAAAGGTTAGTACGAGATGTACGTATGGCGAAAAGATAGTGCCAGCGAATGCTAACTGGTGTCGGCGTGGGTCTAGCCTCCAGGCCACCTGAGGTGTCCGCGTGCAGATCACCCCCAACTCAGTCGTGTCAGCCGCACCCGCAGGATGAGGGACACGACGCGACGCACGATGTAGCCGGTCGATGCGCTCGTCCAAGAGACCGAAACTCCAGTCCGATCCGTGAGCCATACCTGCAAAACAAATTGAAGTTAGGAAATACGTGAAAATATAACATCGAATGTAAAACAGGAGTAAATTTATCTTGTACACAAAGAAACCAATAAGTACTAGTAGCAGGACAGTTACATAAACAATACAAAGTCACATAGCAATACAAATTATATTGTAGCAGAACAGTTACATAAACAATACAAAGTAGATAGTGGCAGAACAGTTACATAAACAATACAAAGTAGATAGTGGCAGAACAGTTACATAAACAATACAAAGTAGATAGTGGCAGAACAGTTACATAAATAATACAAAGTACACACAGTCCCACTTTGCACCATGCAAGAAGTGGTGCCGCAAACCATGGCAGTGTCTACTCCTCAGCTAGTGCCTTGCATCGTCTGGCTGTGTGGCCCTCCTGGCCGCAGAGCCCGCAGCGTCGACCCAACGCCCCGGCTTGTGCTTCGTCCATATCATTGGTAATACGCCGACTCTGCCGACGACCCTTGCCACCCTTCAGCATGCCAATATCCGGAATCCAGATCATGTTTGCAATGTCCAAGGTGGCGAAGTTACCCACAACCCTGAAGCCCCTAAGCTCGCCAGTCCAAGCCTGCACCACCCTGTCCTTCAAGAAGTACTCGGACACAAAGTTCAACGGGTCCATGCGCACAATCCCGCATGCGGTGAGGACATGGGAACATGGCTTGTGTAATAGCTTCGGTTTGTTGCATGTACAGCTAGGTTCGTTCACATGATCTCCAAGCCATACCTCCTGTGTGACAAGAGAACGAGCTGTCCCAAATCCGGCTCTATCCTGGAGGAGCACGTCGAAACGATGCTCCGTATTGCCCATCACGTGCACCGTGTGCGACTGGCCCTTCTCTGTCTTCGCCTGTATGTATGCCGTAATCTTGAGCGATCACGGTGTTTGAGGGTTGGTGGCATGAAGTGCGGCATTTGAATGCCTCTCCTGAAATACCCGACAGTCTTTATGCGAACACCTTCCACGATGGCGACGAGGGGTGAGAACAGAGGCCCCGAGAACCCGTTGTACACCTCCTCAAGGTTAGTCGTCATTATGCCATACCTCGCCCCGTCGGTGTCGTGCAGCAATGACCACTTCTCCAATGGCACGCCCTCGATCCAGTCCGAGAAGCACTCTATGTTCCTTTGCCCCGCTCCAGAAGGTTCAGACTCTTGTCCGTGGTTCCTCCCGTCCACGTGTTTCCTGCTGTGTTCATCCAAGAGCATCCATAAGGCGTCAAATTTTATTCTTTGGTTACGCATAGCCATCCTCTTGAATAGCTTCACCACGGTTGCTTGGAACTTCTTAAAGAAGTTCGCCTAAGTGCCGAATGCACCATCTACTCCTCATATCCGACCAAGGAACGGCTCCTCGGGGTCTTCTTGAAGTTTTCTTATGGCCTTGACATCCCGTGGCGATCATGGATCACGCACACACCGGATGACCTCCAACAACTCCCACCCTTAGATGTCGAAGGAACCATAACGGTATCGTAATTCTCACCTTCGACGAATGCGATGGCCAATGGCAGAATTTGATTATTCCCATCAACGCCTATGGCCATTAGGATTTGCCCTTGTATTTTCCGGTCAAAAGGTCCGTCAATCGAGATCACATGCAGCATATGCCTAAAAGCCTCGATCACGAGGACCAAGGCTAAGAAGGCCCTTTGCAATATTAAAAAACCTCGCGGTTTTTTAGATGGCATGTCCTTTACAACAGTGTACGTTCTCGGGTTTCTCTCCTGCAGCACCTCCAGCATACGAAGAAGGTTGTCGTACGCCGCCTCAAAAGATCCAAACCGTCTTTCCAAAGCCTTTTGCTTCGCACGCCACGCCTTTGCGTAGCTGATTTTGTACTTGAATTTCTTATCGATAGCCACCATAATGTGTTTGGCCTCCACATCCTTCTTCTCTAATATCTCTCCATACATAAAATTGGCTATGAAGGTCGACGTTAGGTTACGATGTTTGGACAAAACAGTGTTGAGCATGCAGGAGTGCGCCTCTACCTTCAAGACAATCCAGTGTGTCTCATACTTTGGTCTATATGCGTGCACTCGCCAAGGACAACTGGCTTGCTCGCACTTCACAGTGTACTGCTCTTGGCTAGATTTGATGACCCGAAACGTCCGCTGCATGGACATAGTCCACAACTTAATGGCATCCTGCAAGGATGTCTTATCAGCAAACATTGAGTGCAACCGAACCTCAGTAGCATGGTACTCCCACGACGATTCGTGCTCGTCATGCGTAGTTACACCCTCAACGTCAAATCTATTCCATTCCTGGGGGATGGGAGCTCCGTCCTCATTGGAACTATCCTCGTCGTCCTCGTGTAGAGCTTCCTCTTCAGCCAAGGCCATCTGGTCATCGCAATCCATTTGACGCAATATGTACTCCATGTGCTCTCCTTCATCAGCCTGTCCTATAGGCTCACCATGCGGTGACCGATCTTCCTCTTCTGTATCTACCGCGTCGGGCTCATCACAAGCAACATCCTCCGAACCCTTCCTAACGCCGCCCTCCACCTCCTTTTCTTCACCAACATGCTCGAGCACCAGCCGCTCCCACCACGGGACGATATCCGACGAGCGGGTCCTGCCACGCTTCTTTTGGGCATGGTTGTACAAGCACTACACACTCATATCCACGGTGCCTACAGCCTTCTATAAAGCCCTTCCACACAGTTGTGCGCATCAGTGTTCTCAACTCCCATCTGATGTACGTGGGAGACCGGCTCCAAAGCCCTTGTATGACGACACTGCACACCTCAGGGTCCAAGGAGAAGCTACGGGTGAGCCAGTACATCACATCTACGATTTTTGCATTCTCGCCGTCTGGGTGTACTAGAGTGGTTTGAGAAAAACTACTCAAGTCAACACCGCACGGACCTTCACGAACGGTGCCAACACCGTAATGCACTTTCAATGTAGTGGGTACAGGCATGACTTACTGTATATGTCTGCAAATATTTTTCATATTGCAACAAGTCAGATCGCAACGCACGACATGCAAGCACTGCTACATTGTATTTTACATTTGTAAGCCTCTTCGTCTACCGTCGACAACTACACTACATCATGATCAAGACTCCGTTCATTCCCTAAGGCAGAGGCCACAATGAACATGCAGTACAATATTCGGATTCAACCTAAAAACTGAGCTATTCCATAGAAGTCATCATCTAATTCTGAAGCTAACTTGCAATCCGAAATGCTACAAGTGGCGTTCCAGTCTTCTACAGAGCTAATTAACCTCTGCTAATATTTCTCATAAACATCAATTATACTCTCCTACAGGCTAGTTTTTGTCTCTAACTACAGTTTTCTATCGCTGCTACTTACATATAAATGAATAACATTTCGATTTTCTAATTTTTCCCTCTAACTTTAATTTCCTACATGTGTTACTTATACTTCTATTTTTAACTACATCAACTATTTTTCTACCGCTACTATTTACATACAAATTAACTACGTTTTTATTTTCTAATTTTTTCCACTACCTAAAATCCTAATGTTTTTTCTCAACCTAAAATCTCTTACACATACTACTATTTAAACTATACAAACTAATTACTTACTAAAAAATATATAATACAAAATCAAAATACTTACCTCACAAAGAAAATCTTCTTCTCCCTCCCTCTCTCCCATTCTTCTCCCTCCCTCTCTCTTTCTCTCTTTCTCTCTTCTTTCTTCCTTCTTTCTTCTTTCATTCTTCGCAACTGCAGGCTCGGGCGCCGGGGGGACCGCGCGCGGGCCTTATAAAGCCACCCAGTCGCCGAACTGTTCGGCGATTGGAGGCACCTATCGCTCAACCGTTTGGCGACTGCATTCATTGCCCAATGGTTGGGCGACCGCATTTATGGGGCGCCCAACGGTTGGGCGACTGCATCCTATCGCCCAACGGTTAGGTGACTGGAGACAATCGTCCAACCGTTAGGCGACACGAGTATATTCATGTAATAAAAAAACGATAGAATAAATTTGTAATTTATAATAAAAATTAGATTATTTAAAAAAATTCTGGTAAGAAAGTATAAGATGGAGCTTCTTTGTTTGAGTCCCACATATATCTGGTCCAAACATCAAGCTGCAAAAGAGAACATTAAGAAAGTTAGCAGGCATCACTAACTAGTAAAATTGAACAAATAAGCAATTTATGATCAGTACACCTATGCATTAATCATTGGATCGTCCATTCACAAACTATGATATCTAAATGTACTTCTAAAATAGAATTAACTACGTGAGATAAAGCGGCACTCATCAACTACATGAACATCCTAAACACACAGCTAACACAGGGACAGAGGCCCTTACTACCAGCAACAATGGATCTTTGTAGGAATGGGAAATTCCATAGGGTAGAAGTAGGCAAGAATTTACCTGTATGGAGTGACCCCACTGAATTTCTTCTGGTTGACATAACCAGACATAAGCTTAATATAGCCACCACCACATTCAATGTCCTGCTCAAACTTTATGGAATACTGAACCACCAATGTTCGAGCATTGTTACTGAACTCAGGGATCTTGGCTGAGATAGCAAAATGCGTAGCATCCAGTGTTGTCTGTATGCCTAGAGGGTACAGAATAAAACAAAATGGTCAAACAGTGTCTGCAATTAAGGTATAGTAAGCAAGACACGCTTTGTGATCAAACCATCATCTATTTGGAACAAAACTATGAGGGAGGGATGAAAAGTAAACATTTGTTACATTTGTCGTCAGGGTCTCCAGAATATCTTCCTGCTGTGTCTTTGAACGTTCCAGCTTTCCCTTCGCTCCTTTTCCAATCAGATTTCACCCAAGAGTCTCCCAACCATCTGAACATTTGGAACATACAATTATATGACACGGCAAAACACTTAACCAGAAATTCAAAATAGTAGGAAATTTAATAGTACGGCAGCTACTAATTCATTCAAGTTCATAAATTGGACAAGGCATCACAGCTAAGTCATTCAAACCGGCCCATGTCATCGGTTCTCTTTCCCCCTGCATCACACTCAGGCTCTCCATGAACACAGCATTAGTTAAAACAAACTACTACTTCCAAGTGACATCATAGAATGCTTAAGGCACCGCTAATTTCACTCGGAAACCTTGACTACATCACACACCTCCAAACCCTCAAAAGTAAACTACTACTTGATTGGCCCCTTCAAAAAAAAAGAAAGTAATCTCTTCTGTGAATCAACAAACCCTTATCCTTCCGATCCATATCCTAAACGTATTACTCCTTCCGTTCTTTTTTACTTGACACAGTTGACTTTTCACAGTCTTCGAGATGTGACTTTGACCACAATTTTTTATAACTTTTACATTAAGATGTACTAATAAAATTATAATATTATGAAAGTATTTTCAACGACAATTCTAATGATATAATTTTTATATAGCCAATCTAGATAGTTTTAAATTTATTGACGGTCAAACTTTAAAAAATATGACCGTAAAAAATCAACTGTGTCAAGTAAAAAAGAACGGAGGGAGTATTATTAACAGTACCCTGTCAATACTGGTAAATCCAGGGGGCGACATAGAAACATACCACGCGGCCATCAGTCATCCATCCCAAAATGGAAACTGGGAGCAGCGAATCCAGTAGGGCGCTGCAGTATAGTAGTACCTTCGAAGCGCTCCTCGAAAATGACCTCCCTGGAGGCGAGGAGGAACAACGACGAGAGGACGAGGAGGCGATGGAGCAGCTGGTGTTGGCCGCAGCCGCAATTACCCATCGCCAGTGGCTCGCCAGAGAAGAAGAGGTGGCCCCGACCCCGAGCTCCCCCTACTGCAGCTCGCTAAGCTTTTCGGCGTAAGGGGAATAATGGGTCATTTGGTTTGTAACACAGGAAGTTGTATCCAAATTTTGGTAATGCTAAAACCTAATTAGTGTTAAATCCAAATAAAAAATGATGTTTGGATCGTAATAATACTAATTCATGGGTAATACCGAAATTATGGTATAAATTGATGTATTTGGATTACAATTATGTCAAAATTGTGAGTATGGCACGTGGACCCATATGACATCTAATTTTTTTGGCACTAAAATATGCCAACATGGTATTATTTTGTTGATTAAATCACAAGGAATATAACAGTTTAAATGAATCATAAATTGGATACTCGGTTTAGAAGATGAGATCATTTAAATATTGTTAATCAAACAATCAAAGCAATTATTGTACCAGTCTCTAGCTGACACATCACTGCATTGCATGCAACCATACCAAAAATAGGGCGAGCAATTCCTTCACCCGCGAAAGCTAGTGCTTTGGTAAGGGTGGTGCAGGGCGTTACCAAAATTTCAAAGGTAATGCTACCAAACCAAGTGCTAGCCAAATTCTTTTGGTATTACCAACTTTTGGTTTGACAACTTGGAGTTCCAAACCAAACAGCCCTAATATTTGTAGTTCGCGCAAGGCTCGGTTGGCCCGTGGATGTGGGGCTTATTCACAACAATACCATTATGATATGATTAAAGGCTTGTATGGTGGGTGGCATTCTGGTTATTTGAATAAGACTCGGGGGCTATTTGGCATGAGCCACAGGGATTAGTGCAAGTGTGGATTGCACAGCGGGCCTCGCCCGCGGTGGCATGGCACGGCGAGCTTGCTGGGCCGTCTTGTGCTTGCACGGACAGTGCCATGTGAGGCCTAGCACGACACGATGGCACGTCGGGCCGCTGTTGAGTTATGCTGGCATGGGCACAACACAAGGCGCTTGTACTAAAGCTAGGCACATACCTTGGCCATTGCTGGTGTCGTGCTTGTTTGCCACCGCCACCACACGCTTGCACACCTCCACTCGCCTCAGCTGCCGCTGCCGCGGTTCCCCGCCACACACTTGCCCGCCTTCGCCCAGATCGGCCATCGCCGTGTGCACAACCATCGCTGCTGAGGTGTGGAGCTGGAGAGAGAAGCCGAAAATAAAAGGGCAAAATTGGCTATATGTCACTCCAAAAGATGGCATCATCATTTGAGCTCGCCGCCATTAGTTTTGGGAAGTATGTGGAGTTTTACTGCATTTACTCCTTTGTGTTATTGCATCCATGAAGTACATGGAGTTTTACTGCATTTTCTACTTTGTATTATTGCATTTTCTCCTTTGTGTTACTGCATTTGTTCGGGGAAAAGAGGAAAAGAAAGAAAATGCTGAAATTCAAGTAATTACGTAAAATTATAGACACTTAAAATGGGGAAAAAGTACAATTTTATTGATATTTTACAAATACATTGTTACTGCATCGTTAAAAACCTTACACCTTAGTGTAGGGTTCCCCCAGTAAGAAAAATAGTATAGTAACTAACGTTTGCACGATCTCGGGATCCTCCAATTGATGATGTTGTCGCTCATCTGTTTTCTTCCGATCCTTGAGATAGGTGATTGCCTTTACTGTCTCAAGCGTAAGGAATGATATCCTTTCTTCAATTATTCTACCGACTATGCTGAATGTCTCCTCAGAAGAGACAGTTGATACTGGAATGACTAGGACATCTCCTGCGAAATGGCACATCACAGGAAATATGCGAAGGTTGTCCCTCCACCATTCGAGTAACTTGACCTTCTCTCCCGAAAGGGTAGGATCGGTGGCTGCAAAGTTGTGGGTGAGGTAGTGATTGAGTTCTGCATTAGAATTCTACCTTGTGGTTGTGGATGACTAAGAAAACGAAGAACTTGTTTCGTCATCCTTCATCCTCTTCCACAAGTGGGTCGTCATGCTTTTCTTGGATGGTCGCACCGTTTGATCCAAAGCATACGACTCCATCTCGCTAGTGCCATACTTTTTTAGCACAAGTTGAATACTCGAAAGAGCTCGTCCTTCACATGGGTGAAAGCAACGAAGAAATCCAGATCGAGTGTCTCACATATTCCCTTCATAGTAGTTTTCAATCCGTCCAACTTATTGCGTGGATAAAAAATGATAGCAAAACAATAGAGATGTGATATAGAACTAAAATATTTGCGAAATTTAACCTCCATCGGTGCAACAACAAGGGCCTAAAAGTGCATCATGTCAATATCTAGCAAATGACTCCGCAATTAGCCAAATATAATCGATCACTAAGCATAAGGTAGGATGGTAAACACCAGATAACTCGTTAGTTGTTGCTTCTCCCTTCACCTCTCGGCCTCTCCCTTCCCCGCTACCGATGTCTCGGACCTAGAGCGGCGGAGACCCAGATTTGCATATGCGCCAACGTGCCGCAGAGCCGGGTTTGGGCCGATTTGGGGCGTCGACCGCCGATGCGGCGGAACCAGAGAGGGGGTCGAGTGGAGGTGGCGATCATTGACGTCGTCCACGGTAGCGATCTCCCTCCTCGACGACCACGGTGACCACGGCAAAGTGCGGTGCCACTTGACGGTCTGCTACTGTGCCGCATGCCGCCAGGTTGTTCCAAGCTTTTTCAGGTCGTGTCGGCCCAAATGGGCCATGTTGTGCCACCTAACGTGCCAAATCCTCAAACCGATCTGGCGTGCACTATTTCGTGTCGTGTCGTGCTATGGACCGATCGGTTTCGACCAGGCCTCGGGCCGCACGAAAAAGCCCGACCCAACTCCCATGACTAGACTGGAGGAGAGCAACCTCCTCCTAACCACTGAGAGCACGACGGAGGACAGCCGGCCATGACTTGCCAAAGTCAACGTCTGCACGGTGGGTCGCTACTTCAATCAAGCACGATTGGCATCCCAAAAGCGAGTCTAAATAGGAGTAGTACTACTTCTCAGCAGCAACTAATTATCCACGCTAGAAAGTGTATTAAATTCCCACGCGGCTCGGCAAAGCGTGAGAGCCAATGAGAAGCCGCCACGTCACCTGACTGACATGTTCGCTACTATTTTCGAAGACCCTTTTATTCCCTCTGAAACAACCTAGTGAAATAAGCGAAGCAGATGATGAGCTTAATGTAGAGGTATGAAAACTTGCAGTTAGGGGTGAAAACGGATCGGATACAGACAGATAATGGCTCTGTCATATTTATTTTCATATTTTTTCTCGAATATGGATACGAATACTAATACCCCAGATATGAATACAGATACAAATAATATCGAATACTAATACAGAGCAAATACGAATCGAAACAAATACGGTCACGTATATTTTTCAGAACATGAAAACCCCTTAAATTGTATGTCAGAAATTAACGAAAACATATAACTAGTTTATTTGATACAAACATTCATGAATGGCTAAACGTAATACGATACACATGTTGGAAATAAAATATATCCAACTAAAATTAACCAACCTATGGTGTTCAAGGATACATGTCAATAGCAATTATTCAAGGTGGCATAATGTTGAATAGGACTTTAACTATTCCCGAAAGCAGTTATTATAGAATTAGCAATGCATGTTGATATAAAATAACATATTTTTTATAAAATGGGTACAACATGATCAAAGGTCTACGACTTGCCTTCGTTGAAGGTTTGAGTTGTTTCGGCGGACGGGTCCAAGAATTATCCTAAAACACCGGAATCTATACGCGCGAAAAGAGCCAAATAAATACAACAATTCCAAATAAATTCCAAAAGTATCAAATTAGAACAATTTTTTCTGAATTTAAATGAATTTAGAAATAAGAATCGACGGAATCAGAGTTTGTATGAGGGAGAACAAACGCCCGCAAGGTTGCTTGTTGGGCTGGTATTCCGGATATCCGGCCTTTGTATTATCCGGATAATTCATATTCGACGGATACCAGGGCTAATGTATTTGTATTCATTTCTAGTAAAAAAAATATGTATCCGTTTCCGATCCGAGACAATCAGAATCTGTTTCCGTCCGAATCGGTCGGAAACTATGGGCAAGCTCTGAGCCAGGTCAAATGCACTTTGAACAGTTCTATCCCAATCTTGCTCACCCAACCGGTAGCACATGCCCGGGTAATTTATCAAGATCGCCATGTAAAGCCCATGCCTGGCCTTTGTTTAAACTACCAATCACATGAGTAGACCTTTGTTGCGAGAGCTCTTTTATGGTATACTTAATTTAATGCAGACGGTCTATTTTTTAAAATGCAATGATTCGATTAGTTAGTATTTAGTTATTTTTTGTGAGGGTATTATGGACTTTTTAACTAGGGTTGAAAATATTATTCTTGTGTTATGTGATCCTCACATAGACAATTACAATTCTACTCTTCTGGGATTCTACTATTCATATTATCAGGTGTAGTATAACTAGATCATAACTAATCCTAACCATTGAATTAAAAAAATGGTCGATCTGTATTAAATTGAGTGTACCGTAGAAGAGCACTCCGGGGAAAGGCCGTTCAAGTCTAAGTGCGGAGGGCAAGTCTAGGTGAAGTCGGCGTCGCAGCCTCGGCTTTCCTTTACGACCATCGGACAATCCTCAAGAGACAACGATACTCTTCCCGCTCATCCAATGAGTCGTATTGCACCCATTTTATCTTCAGTTTCCAGCAACAATACCACGGAATTATAGGGGGAATTTTGAAATATGCCACTCCTGAGTTTGTGGTTTTGAAATATGTCACTCTTCAGTTTTTTCTTTGAAATATGTCACTCCTCATTACACTCAGGAGTAACATATTTCAAAGAAAAAACTCAGGAGTGATATATTTCAAAACCACAAACTTAGGAGTGACATATTTCAAAATATACCAAATTATAGGAAATTTGAAATATGCCACTCCTGAGTTTGTGGTTTTGAAATATGCTACTCTTCAGTTTTTTCTTTGAAATATGTCACTCCTCATTACACTCAGGAGTGGTATATTTTAAAGAAAAAACTCAGAAGTGACATATTTCAAAACCACAAACTCAGGAGTGGCACTTATACCAGATATGCAGTTTACGATGATCTAGGTGGCGATCAGGAAGGGATGTGTCCTCTCCTCCAAGCATCTTCGACCGGCGGGACGTCCTCCAGTAAAGAGGAGGCGGCGAACCTGGTCGACTGCAGGGCTCTCGCCGACGCCAACAGCACCCGCGACTTCGCTCAGTGCTTCGCCACGTCGAGCGTCGGCGAGGAGGCCGGCAAGTTCGCCGCCGGCGATTTCGCCGTCGCCGAAGACGAGCTCGCCAAGAAGACGGCCGCGGCAGCTCTGTCGGCCTCGGCCGACAACCTGAAGTGTTTCTTCTCATGTGTGGGAGAAAATGATTGAATACCCAGATTGGAATGAAATGAACAAACCCGAAGATCATTCCTAGGTGACAGCAGGGCAGACAATTACATCTATCAGCAAAAACTTGGCCTTGGCCATGAAAGGTGAAATGTGACGCCGTAATGTTGTGCGTGTTATGTACACGGTTGGTGATTTGCTACCTTTTGTATACTCAGAGAGAGCATTACCTTTGCCAACACGAATAATGTATTGTTGACTGTAAGGGGGTTCCACATTTTACTGCATAATGCAAATAACTGTTGCTGAAGAGTTCCTACTTAATATTCATACATATTTCCATTCTGAAAAAGAATGTCACACGCTTCTTCAATCAGCATACACAAACGCGTAGGTTTTAGGCTTTGTGGTCTTGAAAAGAACGCCTTCACCCAGAAGAAGCATATAATAGCTTCTTTTTTTCGTGCATAAAAGGAGGATTTTGTTGCATTACAATTTGCAGGTTTACAAGTACCCATAAATATGGGGCTATGCTTTCTGTTGTAAAAGCTGTTTATGCTTAGAAGTTCCTTGATTAATTAATTGGTACATCAGAATAGCATCAGGGTTTCCTAAACAGAGTGAGACAAGGGTGCAAGAATAAGATGACAATGGCCGGCAAAACAACACTGCTGTATCAAAAACAGTTCACTATTGGCTTTTCAGTCTTCACGTTAATTAGAGTGAGCATATCAGTTCTTCATGCAAGCCATATATCATGAACAAACATCTTGGCTTCTAGTTTGAATCTACACATTAGCATAGAAACAATCTGAAAAGCACAGCACTGAAAAAATTCAATTGAAAAAAAAACTTTCTTTACATGGCATCTCATGCTATCCTTCACAAAAGAATTCCTTTCCATTCGAAATGAACATGCATCTGGAAGTACAGGTAACGGAATTCCTTTACACCTGAGATGACCAAAGAAACCTGTAACACCAGATTTTCAAAATTGAAAGTATAAGCATTGTGTCAACCTGATACAATTTTCAGAACAGAAACAAGATCTATCGAACATTTCATTGACTGACTCTTCCACTCTGCAAATCATACAAGATCTGCGACTCCTCTTCCGGGTAGTAGATGCATTTGCAGAGTTCGATACTTTACTTCTGCCTTCTTTAAAATGCCATTAAGTATGATGCAATTGTCAAAATGCCACATCTTATATTTGCATTTCGTTAATTTGCCCTTTTTGAATATTTTATTTATATTTCGGGTTTAATAGCCGTGGCCCACATGTGAAATGTCGGTTCTGCTCCTCCGGCTTATATTCACCAAGTACACAGTGCGCCTCCAAGAACCACCTCCCATGATCCCTTCCTCCTCCCCAATGGCAACCGTCGCCGCATCCCTCCTCCTCGTCCTTCTCCTCGTCCTGATGGCGGTGGGCACCGTCAGCGACGACGTGCTCACGCTGGTGGTCTTCAAGTCGGGTCTCCGATCCGTCGGGCCGCCTCGCGCCCTAGTCTGAGGACGCCGACCGCGCTTGCCCTTGGTTGGGCATCTCCTACGATCCCCGCACCGGCTGTGTCACCGCGCTCGCCCTCCCCGCCACCTACCTCTCCGGCCGCCTCCCCCGCTCCGCGCTCCTCCCCCTCAATGCCCTCTCGCTCTCCCTCCCTGGCTACAACCTCTCTGGCCCGCTCCCGGCTGCCCTGCCCCCACGCATCCACGCCCTCGACCTCTTCTCCAACGCCCTCTCCGGCTACCTCCCCGCCTCAAGTCGTTGGTTGTCCAGGTTGAGTCGGGCACAATTTGTTCAATTGTTCACTGGTGGGCTGCCGACGTGGATTGGCGACATGGCGGTGCTGGAGAGGCTAGATTTGTTAGCAATGGCGTCGGGGAGGAGCTGATTAGCCCGGCCAACGGCGGAGGCCCGCCGGCGGGGACCCGCTCCTCGACGAGCTCCAGCTGCAGGAAGCGCTCGAGGACGCACCCGGGGGAGGCGTTGTGCCAGCATGCGGAAGGCGGTGGAGGCGATGAAGCTCTCGAGTTTGGTCTCCTCCGACGGTGGCTTCGCAGGCTGCTCGGCCGCCACTGGTGGAGACTGCTGCGACTGCTGCCGGAGGAGGTGGCGGAGTGGTGGGGCAGTAGAAGCGGTCAACGGCGCCTCCGCGACGGGCGCTGGAGCTGGGCGCGCGGGCTCGATGCTACGGTGGTGAGCCGGATTTGTTCGGTAGCAGATGAGAGTGAGGAGAGACGGTGGGAGATGGGTGGGCTGGGATTGGGAGGAAGGAGAAAGAAAGGCGAAAACAAGGAAGGGTAAAAACGATATTTCACATGTGGGCCAGAGCCATTAAATCGGGAATAAGAATAAAATATTCGAAAAGGGCAAATTAATGAAATGCGAATATAAGATGTGACATTTTGACAATTACTTCGTACTTAATGATATTTTAAAGAAGACAGAAATAAAGTGTGGCATTTTGACAATTCCCCCTTTCTGGAGGCAACCACCCTATCAGAAGGCAGCGAGGGATCTGTAACTGGCTGGGTCGGAGCTCTTGGCTCGCCCCTGTGTTATGGCCCATAGCCCATAGCCCTGTGTCCCACGCTCCAACAAGGCCTGTGGGCCATCTGCCACGCCCTCAGGGTCCCACCTGTCAGTCCGGGTTTGGTCAACCGTACTCCGTCACTCCACGCTACCAAGTCAACGTGTTCATGTGCACACTTAGTTCGCGTACATTTCCACTTTTTCATATGCTTCGTGAATCGCGTTCGTGGTTTACTAGGATCAGTGGCGAATCCAGAATAAAAAATGAGGGTGGGCTCAGAGCCTCGCATAACTAAACTAATTTGTAACAAATATAGTCTTGTATTCTTGCAAACCTACAAATTAATTGCTAATTGAGTATATATCACACTATATCAAACTTACTAACAAGTAACAAATTGGTAATTGAGCAAGGAGTATTAATATACCAGCACAGGCATTGAGGTGATGACTGATGAGGTCTGAGGCAGAGGAGCAGAGCAGTCAACACTCAATACTCAAGTGTGATTTGTGAAGTACTCAACAGTTCAGTTTGCATGTACTTCAGCAGAGCTGCAGCAACTTCAACGGTTCAAGTGACCTTCATTCCTTGATTCCTTCAAGCATTTGAGTCTTCAGGTCTTCACTCTTCAACACAATCGCCTCTTGCCCTCCTCTCAGCCAGGCGCCCAGCGTGAGCCATGAGGTGAGGGCGTGAGGCGCCAGGCGGCCTCGCCTCCTCGGTGGCTCCTGGCCAGGCGGCCAGCCGTCCCGGCCTCCCTCCTCCTCACGACCTCGCCTCCTCGGTGCCTTCTGGCCAGGCGGCCAGCCGGCCTAGCCTCCCTTGGCCAGTCACCCCTCGGCTCCTCCAGCCTCCGGGCTCGCCTCCCCAGTCCCCCCACGAGGCCACGCTCCGGTTGGACTGGCTGGTTCGGCTTCCACGCCCACCCAGTTGCCCAGATCTACTCACCCACCAGGCTGCCGGCTCCCTGCCTCGTCCCGACGGCCTCCCTCCTCACTCCTCAGGTCAGTGGTCGCTCAATGTCTCGATTGAACGGAGAATTGCTCGATTGATTGAATGGGGAATTTTGGAACGGGAACAACAGGGGAAGGGGAACGTGAGGTGGATGTGAGTTGCCGAGTTGGGCCTGGGCTTCGGCAAGGCAAGGCCCACAGTCCCACACGCTTTTGTTTACCGTTGCTCTGCTATCTGCTTTACTGCTATTCTTTTTGGCACAGTCGCGCACAGCCATGGCAGCCAACTGGGGAGCCAAAAGGTTCAAGGTGGCCACTTGGGGTTGCCGGGGGTGGGGGGGGGGGAGGGTGTTCCGGCCGCCGGTGGAGGGTGGGCTTTAGCCTCATGAAGCCCCCTGGTGGATTCGCCCCTGACTAGGATGAACACTAGTCAGCTAACGAGCCATTTGTACCTAGACAGTGGAAAGAGAAATATAAGGATACTAGACTCATAGTTCAGTACGGACCCTTCCTTTTACCTTCGCGATGTATATCTTGTCGAGCCGGATGATTATCTTTACTACCTAAAAAGACTCTAGTGATGATGAGTAATGCATTCTTGTTCTCCTCACCCTCACAAAAAAGTGACGTGCCGACTCGTGGGCCCATCACTCTCCTTTCATCTGCTTCCATCTCACGCACGCACCGCCATCCGTGCCCCCTTCCTCTTGCCTTGTTTACTATTCTCGGCGCCTGACCTCACTCCCACCTCCCGATGGACACCATTGTGTTCCCCCGCCTCTCGCCCCCTTCCTCGACGATGACTTCAATTTCGGCGACTTCACCTTTGCCTCCGCATCCGCCGCACCCCACCCACCTATGGCCGATCCCCATCCAGCCACATTTGCAACATTTGATGACAAATGGGGTGACTTCGTAGCGAGCACCCTCGGATCCAACCTGGACGTGTCCGCGCCACCCACGCCTTCGATGGCCAAGTCCAATGCCCGAGAGAAGCCACGATCCCACTCCCGCTCTCCTTGTTAGGCGCCGACAACGAGGAGGACAGGCAGGAGGAGGAAGGGTCGACCAAGCCGCCGCCGGCGGCCACGACACACCACCGGGCCCTGTCCTTCTCCTCCAACGGATTGAATCCCGCAGATCTGAAGGACCTCATCACCGGCCTCTATAGATCTCAGCCTCCCTCCACCCTTGACGCGACAAAGGTGGGCTCTATTCTTGTCGGAGACCATCGCCGGCGACAAGCCCGTTCTGGTAAGTGATGAGGCATTTCCGATCAGTGAGATCTCCGTGTAGCGGTTACTTTGATTCGATGGAAGTAACAGGGGAGCTTCGCAGGTGCGAGACTTCGTGAGGTTTGCTTATGAGAATGATATGGTATTATGGCATATTTTAGGGCTTATAACATATTTATCTTCCTCTATCATTGTAATTATGGATCAGCTATGGTAAAATCACATAAATTGGCATGCCCACAGCTCTAGGTAAATGCAATGAGAACCACAATTGTTTACTAGGAATAGTAATAATTTGATAATTTATAAGATTGTTTTCTTGTAAAATTGGTTGCCACATAATACTTTGAACCACAAGATCATGTTCCGTTAAAAAATTCAGGTGGAGGGTTCCTTGTGAATTTAGTGCCACCAGGAGCCCATGGAACTGCACGGATTCGAGAAGGCATATACGATACATTGCTTCAGCCTTTAGCATTCCATGTACAAAACTTCATTGCTCAAAAGAATCACAGTTCCCAAAAACACAAATCACACTTGTTCAACCGGTATCATACGGTAAAGAGTGATCACATCACATCAAAGGAAAGTAGAGCTGTGATGCACATGAGTAGTTTGTTATAGGCTGTAGCATTGTATGATCTTTAGAGATGATATAGTATTGAAAATAAAGTTCTATAAAATCCCCTTCGAGGTATTCTTTCACAGGGAAATTTCCCTAGCACCCAAACAACCCCTATGGGCCTCGACCCATGCCCCACGTTCCAACGAGACTGTAGGCCCATCTACCACGCACGCTCTCAGGGCCTGACCTGTCAGCGTCGGCTTGGCCAACCGTACTCTGTCACTCAAGGCAACAACCAACTCAACTTTGTTTTTTAGCGAAAACCAACTCAACCTTGTTAGAGCCCATCTATCAATCATTTACCGTTCGTGTATATTTTTCATCTTTTTTCAATTTAGGAGGGCAATTCACTATATATATTACTGTTGTCTCATTGATATATAGGTCATGGGTCCACATGTCAACCTCACAAAATTAATTATGCTCCAGTAAGATAAGAAGCCCATGTGTAGGCTATGAGCTTACAGTGGAAGGATAACAAATATATAGACCAACAAGTGCGTGCGTAGTTGTTTCAGACTGTTTGACGATGTAGAAGAGAACGTGCACGTGGTGTTTCGTCCAATTAAAGACGTAATCTTTTACAAGATGCGCTCAACATGCCACGTGTGATCCTCCAGCTTCAGTACTCAAGCTTCCTCAGAAAAGAGCACGCATTTGCTGTGATATGTACACAAAGAAAGCGTACGTGCAGCCCGTGTCATTTCCTGTAAAACGCACGACAATGCAGAGGAATTTTCAGTCACTAAACGTTAAGATCCTTTCTGAATGAATGTTGTTCGGTGTTCACAGTTCAGTATGGACTCTTCTTTTTATTCTCAAATGCTTAAATCTGAAATGCTTAAACCGCCGAGATACACACCAAATCTTTAGCGTGTCCTTCCAACTCCCTTGCTTCGCGCAGTGGGCGTATATCTTGTCGAGCCGGATGATTATTTCTGAAAATGTCGGCCTCGCCATGGCTTGAGGGTCCCAGCATTCTTCAATCAGCCTGCAAAAACCCAAGGAAGAAGGGCTGCTTAATGCATTGTACTAGTGCATATTTTGCAAAAACACACACATGCTACTGAACTGAAGTGAGGGACAATGATACACATGACGTGTCATGAAGGGCTCTTTGTTTTTTTCTCTCTCTCTCCAGAACTCACGCTTTGAAGTCTGAAGGATATCCCTTGAGCTTGTTCTTTAGTGATGGCCGCATGCCGTCGTATCGAATTATGTGACCTGAATCCTCTGATGTTTTCACATGAACAGGGGGTGATCCTTCAACCATCTGATTACACCATAAAGAATGGATGGTCAAACAATGTCAGGTCTTCCCAAAATACATCAGAAGAATCATTTATCATGTCTGAAACCAGAACAAATTTCTTTGCTTTGCATTGTGTGTAGTAACTATATCTGGCACAAAAAGTTACTGACCTCATATAGGATGAAACCGAATGCGAAGGCATCCACACTTGCGTCGAATAGTTCGTTCCTGTACAACTCAGGCGCAGTGTAGTGACCTAAACATAAGGGTAAGAAGTTTGTCAAGAAAGAATATTAGCAGGGGAAAAAGAACAAGAAAACCATAATGACATGCTGTTCTCTCATTTGATTTTACTGAAAGTACACTTACTGAAGCTGTCAGCAAGGGACTCGTGATTCATCAATTTCACTTTGTCAGGAGCAATCTTCAACAACCTCGTCAGACCGAATCCCCCGACTTTCAGTTGACCTCCATTATCCAGGAAGATATTTCTGGCACCTTACCAAGATTCAAATAGTAAGTACGGGACAACAGTAAAATATAGCATTTAATGCAGTTTGTATCCCCATAATGCGAGAAGGGAACAGCAGGCCTACTAATTGCAAACCTTCTATCAAAAAAAAAGGCCTACTAATTGCTTCATTTCCTCATCTTACTTTGGCTTTAGGTCGCAGTGGATGATGGGGTCTGGTTTGCACTGATGGAGATAAGTCATACCTCTGAACATTCAAGGCAGCAACAGGGAACATCATTAGTATTGATGCACATTTTGACATCGAACATTATTATCTTTGGAAGTGTAAAGACTACAGACAATATATGTTTAAATACCTGGCAATATCAAGGGCATATCTTAGCACCTTCTGACCATGTAGCTTTCCTTTCCTTTGCATACAGTTTGATAAATCGCCCTGTGTTTAAGAATAACCACACGACTAAGTCCATCCAAGGTTATACGTTTGTAAGCTAGATAATGGCGCATTCATATATTTTTTTTACGACAAAACTGTATATTTTTTTCTCAGGGAAAAGACAGGATGGTCTCATTAGTCATTACATTTGGATGGTATTCGGAAACAATCATCATAGGTATGTTCTGAGTGACGGCTCCGACGAACTGAACAACATTAGGGTGCCGGACCTTCTCGAATACCGTCAGCTCATGCCTGAAAGAGTTTCTGTAACACAAAAAAAAGGAGGTAATTTTTTTTGACAAATCAATTCATAGGCACTTTGGAATTTAGCATTGAGATTTGCATCTTACATGGCTTCTTGGTCAGAATAGCTTTCTCTGTCGAGTATTTTTACGGAAACCTTGGTGCCGTTCCATTTTGCAACTTGGTAAGTGCCCTGTTTAATGATTACATGATTAGCCTTTTTTTGTCATTTCTTCCCAGCATCATAAATCCATTCTGGAAAACATTGTTTCTGAAACAAAATCGGGGAAAGAAAAATTGTACCTTCAGCACCTCATCCCCTTTCCGGAACTGGAGCTCACCGGGGTTCAATTCGTACTCCGGTATCTCCCCGGGGTTCGATACTGTCATCGGCGTCCTCCTGTTTCTCTGCAAAAAAGGATCAAATTAAGATCGGCAGATGAACATCAAATTTGTCGAGACCAACCAACCAAATGAAAGGGACAGTTCATGTAGAAAGGTACCGGGATCTTTGCACCACGAGCTTTCAGAAGATTGTAGATCTCCGTGTGGCCATAACACTTGGCATCAGCTACAGCCTATGGTCAGAGAAAGAAAGGAAATCATCTTCTGATGCAAAAAAAAAGGTCTCGATTTGAGGCCGGGAGAGATCATTAAATGGGCTCACCGTGCTGCCCCACCGGTCGCGGGCATCGATGTTGGCCTTCCAGCTGAGCAGCACGCGGACGACGTCAGGGTGGCCCTCGCACGCGGCGATGTGCAGCGCGGTGCGGCCGTCGAGGTTGATGCTGTTGACGTCGACGCCGCTCCGCAGCAGCACCTCGACGCCGGTCGCGTCGCCGTGGCACGCCAGGAAGAGCAGCTGCATGGTGGCGTCCAGGTTGTCCGGCACGGTCAGCTCCTCCGCCAGCCCCACCGGGCTCTGGCTCCGGCCGCGCCGCCGGTTCGGGTCCATCGACGACTGCCGCCCGAACAAGAACCGGCTGGTGGCCCGCCCCGTCCGGGGGGACTCCAGCGACGACTGCCGCCGGAGCTCCCCGCTCTGCTTCAACGACCCCGCCGAGACCTGCCGGTGCAGCACCACCCTCATGCCGGTCTCCATGACTCCAAATACTCGGCTCGGCGGACGTTGATGACCAGAGCTAGCTGCACCCTTTCCTTAGGTACGATCAGGGCATCCGGGAACGGGATCTCGGCGGCGGATTGGGGTCCCCGAGGCACGAGAGGGTGCGCCGGAGAGCCCCGCGGAGATCGAGACCCTGTGCGGTGCGCTCGGAAGGGATGGAATGAGGAGAGAAGAAGAGGAGAGAGAGAGGAGAAGACGGGAGGAGGGGAGGGAAGAGTGGAAGGCCTCGTTTCCCGGGGGCGAAGGAAGCTGAAAGTTGGTTATTTTTATAGCGCGGTTAAGATGAAGTCTTTTGGCGCGTTTTTTTAAAAACACCGTTGGGAGTGGTAATTGTCGCAGTCTGGGCCCTGGGGAAGTTGCCGGAACCGAGTGGAAAAGCTATGTACAATGCTACTGTTTGAGTGTACGGCATGAGAACCAAAAATCGTAAGTTAGAAAGTGATTTGTTTTGTTGCAATACATCTTCTCAAAAAAAAAAAATTAGAAAAAGGTGTTGCAACCATTGTTGTCGATTGTTGCACATATGAAATCAAAATATTTCATAAGTTAGTTTTAAATGTTGCAAATTTCTTGATGTTGCAACAATTATTTTCGGATATTGTAACTATTATTTTAAAATGTTTAACATCGAAATTTGTTTGATTGATATATTTGAATTAGTTTTTAAGCACGACTAAGTTCTGTACTGATGGTTTCTATGCAATTTTGGTAAGAATATGTTATTTTTCCCAATGTTTTTTTTTGGAAGAGATCGAGTGGAGGAGGAGTTTTCGTTCGTCAGGTGTGCGTGATGTTGCATAGTACTTTCGCTTGTTTCGGAAGGAAGAAAAACGCTCCGAGATCGGACGGTTGAGCATCATGGCGCCAGATCGGACGACAAGACGTGGCGTACGACGCTGGCGCTCGGAACGTATGTCCGAGAGCTAGTTGCGTCCATAGCAAAAATAACATGTAGTACTTTACTTATCCATAAAATAGAGTTATGGATCAAAACCGAAGTCGAATGGACCCATTGGTACTCATATTCCTATAGGCCACGCCCCCTTCTAATTAATTAAGTAACTGAGGCGTGTGGGACCACTAGTGAGGACATCAATTAAACAAAGATGGCCAAATGAAAGTTAATGGTTTTGATCAACTTTCATTACATTAATCCAACGGTGGCCGAACCGTCCGAGAAAAATCGCGTGTCGGACGTCCGAGCTGTAGCAGCGGCCAAAAGCTATACATTCTGTCTTATAGGAGTACACATGGCTGTTGCCAGCGCAGCATGGTTGTGTAACAAAATTAAGAGCAACGAATATTTGTAATTGTAATTTTGAGCCGTTTTTGTTGAAGTACTCCACATCTTACAAAGATTTGAAGTGTTTTTTTTTAAGAAAAAGGAGAGAGGTCACTGCACATTTATAGGTGGTCGTTTTTTTTGGGACATGGATTTTATGATTTTAGGATCATATGCACCCACTTCTTGTTTCCCACTTGTGCATTAAAATAACTAAAAAATTCATAAGTGTAAACCCTGTTAGAGTATGTGAACATGCAAACAAAATTGTGCAAAAAATATGATTATACATGCAGTGTACAAAAAATGACGAAAGATGTGTACAAACTTTTGTATTTTTAAGTGTACATATATTATCATTTTCAGTTTTAAAAATCCCATATAGTTCCCCAACAAAAAGTAAATTTCCACTAAACAAAGTTTAGTGCTTGGAGCGCAGAAATTTAAGAAACAGTTCATCTCCCACAAAAATACGATTATTACGTTGGCATTGCTCATTCCTTTTCCCATCCTTTCAATATGTTGTGTCGTCGATACGAAATCGAACAATAAACTTGTGGCATTCTCCAGTCGGGCGTGTCGATCGCCGAGGGTGCGAATATGACCTCAGCGAGAATCACACATGAAGGTCTGTACCAATGGATTGCATATGCATGGAAAAAAAATTACAAGTGGCTTCTCCCTCCCCATTTACAAGGGGTTCTACTTATAGCGGAGGGGAGATCAAGTGGGTCCCGCCACATATGCTGGTGTTGACAGGCTCTCTCTATGCGGCTACCCGGATAACGTTCGGGTGGGTTCGTCGATATGTCACGTCTCGCCAAGGTTGGTCCTCGGATCCCGCCTGGGGTTGATCTCCGGACCTCGTCCGAGGTTGGTTCTCGAACTCTGTCTGTGGTTGGTTTCCGGACTTCGTCCGAAGTTGGTCCTCGGATCCCGCTCGAGGTGGATCCGTCCAGGATGTTATGCCTTTACGATGTTACCGTCGACTCGAGTTAGCGTGGAACCCTCCCCTAACTTGTTGAGAAGGCTGAAGATTTTGATTTCAAAAGGGGAGAGAAATTAACCTGAAGATTCTTATTCTATACCGACATCGAAAGCTACAGTAGAAGTGTACTTTACACCACTGTAGCGCTGTTGCTTGCTACCCAGACTGCGACGGCTATCAACACAAGGGATCCCCACGTCGGCACATCGACGTGAGCTGGTTATGGGCGCAAGTTGGGAGCCTGGCCTCGCGCGCGCGCGTTTCCTCCCGTTCTGTTCTCGTCGGCTTTAGTTCATCGCGGATATCGACGGCTCCGATCGGAATCCGTCTCGAGATGGTCCTCGTTTCACACGGCTATTGAGCGCTAGGATCCGTCTTAATCCATGACCAAGTCGTGGAATGATGGAACCAAAGCGCGTCCATCTTAATCTGAGCCGTCCATTCTCTGCGTTGGACAGCTCAAATGTCTCTCTCATGCTTATTCCATGCCATGGCGAAGCTTCGTCTTCGTGTGTGATCTTTATGTAGTGCATGGCACATCAGTAGTAGTACACTAGTACTACACCACAAGCTAACAGTACAACAGTGCCCGTTACCAGAAGCAATTGCTTGTGCAGAGTTATTCTTTTCTGCTGTTGTTTCAACTGGTTTGCTTGTCCTTGATTCAGGGATGTGTGCATCAGTACACCTCAAGCTAGCATTTTCTTTTGTGTAGTTGAACTAGATTATTGCAAGAGCCGTTTTCCCCGGGAGTGTGCAGTAGACTAGACTGGAGAAATGCCATGACATCATGACGGACAGATTCAACATGACCTAGTTTCATTTTTCCTTCTCGTGCTCGCAAGCTTCGTGTTCAAGTTACAGGCAATGGCGTCAGAACATAGCAGTTGCAAATCCCAGTACTGCAGACAGAAATGAAATGCTCACTGCTGATGGAAAGAAAAATGATAGCTTTTTGACAAAAACTTCTCTTACAGACAGTAAAAAGGAGATTAACACTGTTGCGGAAGTGATTCGTTTGACACCCGGCTGGAGAACGACAGAAAAAAATGCGGGAAAAATGGATCATACGCGAGAGATGTAAGGTTGCATCTTCCCACAGAAGAAAGACCATTGTGGAAAGTAGAACACCGCGACAAACACAACGACAACCCCGCAGCAGCACCTATGCTGGACTCGTAGTTGATCCTGTGCAGCCTGATCCGTCTTCGTCTCTGTTTCGTCTTGAAATTATGTAAAGGTGCACCGCAGAGCCCTTGGTTACCGGCGAAGTTGGCAGCCGGAAGTCACCGGAGAGAGTCCGGAATGGGACCTGACTAGAAGCCGTCTGCAAGGTTCATCGAAGCTATCCTTGTGAGATCACCGATCTGCTCCGGAATCTGGCCACCAAATTGGTTGAGGGTGTTCAGGTACTTCATGTTTGCGATGTTGCCCGGGATTTCACCACAAAAACTGCTGCCCAGTCCAGAAAGGATGTTACCTAAACAAGTCCAGCCCAGTCCAGAAAGGATGTTACCTAAACAAGTCCAGCCCAGTCCAACTGGTCCAGAGTTCAAGACCTTCAGGAAACTGGCCCTGAAGTAGTACACCCTCGTGGGCTGCTGCACCACCGTAATTTCATGTGAAAATCGTGAAAAAAAAACTTTAGTTCATATGATAATACATTTGAAACTATGGGTGCAAAGTAAACAATATTCAAAGGAAAAAATGTTTTTCTAAAATGTTAAATAGTATTCAAATAGTATCAAAAAATAATTTTTTAATGCATTTTTTTTTGCCTCTGCCATGCCACCAATCCACGGCATGGCCTTCTCTGTGCCTCTAGGGTACGGTATTGTACTCTGCCGTGCACCTGGGGCTGAACACGGTCTGATCTGTGCTCTAAGGGTCTGGATTTCACACGTGACGCGTGGTGGAGAATCCGATCCCCTAAGGCACAGTGGAGTATGCTATTTTTGATATTGACATCGGGAGAAGATTAAAATTGCTATTAACGTTGTCAATAGTGTCATATGTGCCAAAATTTGACAACCATCCAAGAACGGCTGGTTCTTCTCTCCCCGCGCCGCCGCCGTCGCACTCCCAATCTCCGCTGCCTTCCGCGACCGTCCACGTCCTCTACTCCCTCCCGGGGCCCTCTCCAACGCCGCCTCTGCTCCCTGCTCCCGAAATTCGGTCTACGAACTTTCAGCCCATGGTTTCTTTCAGCTTTCTTTAGGCTGTTTTTGTTCTAAAACAGGTTGTCCTGAAGTTCATAGTCGAGACTAGTGAAGGGTATATACATGGTGGATGCTGCTTCTTCTGCTGCTGCTGCTGCAATGAGTGACATGAAAGGGTAGTAGTATCCTGAAGATACATAGTTCTGAACAGCACTAACGTAGCAGCAGTCTGAATGAACGAGTTCTTCAGTAAAAATTCAGTGCATTAGAAGAGCACTATGACCTATTCTCTAGTGTGTTACAAAATTTTACAGCATGTTGCGCACTGCGCATCAACGATATATTTGAGGCAATCGAATCGAGAGGATAGGAACTATGTGGTGCAACGTGTTCAGTGCCGGTAGTGACTCTAGAGTCTGGACTAAATGAATGCATGCATCGGCACGGCATCAGCTTCTTCATCAGGCAGAAGAGGATGACACGCCGTAATGACGAGGAAACCATAGCAATTAGCAAGGGAAGAACGTTGCAGAACTAAGATGGCTGCTCCTGCTGCTCTACGGTGTTACACTGTTACTCGTACCCGGCAGAAACCGAAGGGACAAATCTCTGATTCTGCCGCGCAGATGACATATCAAGTTTGCTCCCTGTATATTTCTCGATTGACTCGGTGAACTCTGAATTTATTTACTGCTGCGACGGACGGAGCTGCTGAGTTCATTTTCCTAAAGAGGCGCTAACTTTAGGCCAGTGACATGCCTATGCAGCCAAACGCATGCATGTCCGTCATCAAACTGATTAAGAAATAAATTGCTGCATATAGGCACATGCTGGGGTTAAGGGTATCTCAAATAGTGTCATCTCTAATTTTGTTATATCAACTCTACGTCACCGAAGACAGATTTAGAAACAACACATTCAATAAACTGTCTCTAGCAAGTTGTCTCTAACATTCATATGAAACTTATAATATTCTCACTTCTTCACCCTCTCTCATATGCACTGGTTACTTTATCTTAGTTCATGTGTAGAGATGGTTGTTTGAGGAAGAGACGGCTTCCCTTCTCTCTTATGTCTCTCTCTTCCATCTAGGATTTTACTGATATAGAAAGACTAACCGATGGCTGATATAACACTATTGGAGATGCCCTGAAACTCTTGTGTCAACCGGTGAATAGTACAACTGATATGGCACCCTGTATCGTGGCTAATGGCAGTTGTTCGAGTCTCTTTGACTACAAATTAGGTGGTTTATTGGTGGATTTTCTAGTACTCCCTCCGTTGGAAATATACGACGTTTTAGATAGCGTGCAGTCAAACTTGCTTAATTCTCACCACTAATATATAAAAAAACTACTTGTATTGGTTATGTGAAAAATGATATCATTAGATTAGTTATGAAAAATATTTTCATAATATAATAATTTTATATACATATTTATGTAAAAAGTAATGGTCAAATTTGTATGTTGGAAACCGTATCAATGTCCAAAACTGTCGGACCCGGATTTCGCAAATTCAAATCCTCTGTGAAAACACCGTGCTATTCACTGGATCAGTAGATAGCACTCACAGATACATCACTGAATCAATTCATACATGGCGTAAAACCATACCATTCATTAATTAACACATCAGAGTTTACATAGACCACGTCGGGTCAGGTTTTACAATAAGGCCGAGCAGGCCAAAAGAATACATTACATAAGACAACGATAACTACAGCTGGAAACAAAAGGGTGAGAGCACATCTCTCCACAGGCAAGCGACTGGGGAAAACCGTATGCGTCTGATATTACCTAAAGACTCAGATAATATAGGATACACGCAAGCACCGACGGAGTCAGCTAGACTAAGGTGAGACTAGAACAACTAAAGACTAAACTATGCTTCATTCATCTCCGAGGCCTCCAACTTCGGGATCCTTGTAGTAGTCGTAATCCTTCGGATTTCCTGCTCCTGAGGATTTTGGGGGAAAGAGCGAGAATGAGCACAACTTCCGTGCTCGCGAACCAACACACAATGCAATAATATACATGCAAGGCTTAACAAGGATGGCTCGGTTCTTTTATTTGCGAAAGCAATGTTTTCAATTATTATAACTACAAATTCCTATCACTTAGCATTTTGACCAAATCGTATTTTATTTAAAGAGAGTAATTGTGCAATATTTGTATCAGCAGAGGTTCCCTCCATTGAAAACTCTACATGATGCTTATTTTGATTGGGGCTAACCCCATTATCACCCGCACTGAGTCCGAGGACCCAGGAAAAATCCAAACTCAGTGCTAGATGAGCCCACCACATTTTCCATACCACCCACAAGGTTTTTGAAATAGAACTAACTCAAGTTAAGTTCTCATGTCCGCCTTTGACCGTAGGCACGGCTGTTTAAACAGTTTATAACTCTGCAGAGATTATACACTTTACCCACAAGAGACAATTAACTCGTTGCACCGCACGATTCCTTAGTCGTGTAGTCGAGAGGTTGTCACAATAACCTTTCTAAATATCTCGCCCTTTCCATCGTCTCACCCATATGGGGTTACGCCCATATGTTCGCGATGGATGTTGTACCCGCAGCGTCTGGCATAGTTGAACTACCCACGACGTTGGCAACTTCACCTTGTATTGGTGTCCCCGTCAAGCTGGATGTACCGCAAGCTTGCGCGTGCCATTACTCCACCAGTGAGATGACTTTCAGAATTTGATAAATTTACTAAGCCAAGTCGTGGTTTGTTGTAGACTTGTGGTTGTACTTGTTTTACACGGGAGGTCGTGACAAGATTAAGTCTTTAGGGTTGTCTCGGCGGTTCATTCCACATACCATCCACAAAATAACATTTCCTGGGCTACATTAACACCCAATGTTATACCATCCACCTCTCCATCCACCCAGACAGGGTAATAGCAATTTAGAGTTTTGAGGAGTAAAAATAAATTTACCACATTTATCTCAGTCATGGACCACCAATGACTGCCCAACCCATTTTCATGTTTGAAGAGATGATGATTGGGACATTTTTAATATCCCGGTACTTAAGCAAAACTAGCATGTTGCTTAAGTACAACCTATAACTAGTATTACCATATAGTTACTAGGGTGACAATGGTTAAGGGATTCAAGTTGTCAAGGATGACATAATAATTAATTACTCATCAAATGGGTATTTAACTACCTTAAGCTTTAACATACATTTGCTTAAAGAATTAAAGCATGCAATTTGCTATTTTAAAAGAATATAATTTGCATAAAATGTAGGCTCAATATGATCAAAATATTGACTCGCCTTGATTGTAGGTAAGAGAGTCCTAGTAGTCTTGTTCTTGATCAACTTGGAGGTTCCCAGCGTCTTCGAACTCTACGCAAACGAACGTACCAGCAAAAGGCACAAACACGCAAATAGAACAAATAAATACAAATGAAATAGCAAGTGAACTTCAAATTAAACAAGACCTATGCCATTAGCAAGATCTTGAATTAAAAAAATTAGAAATTTATTTCATATTTTTTTGAGTTATAACGGAGAAGAATGGAATTAACAAAGATTAAAATGAATTAAAAGGGAGAGAGAGAGAGAATGGTTCACGGCACAAAGCTATGGACCGGGTTCATGCGCGGGCGCGCTTGGGTGCACGTGGACCGAACAGTGGTCGGGTCCACTTGTTAGAGGGTTAGGGGGTTTTAAGACAAACGTTTAATGGCTAATGATTGGCTTAGAGTTTTAAGATATCCATTAAGGCGCTAATGATGAGGGCACAGGGGCGGTCTGAGCGTGCCATGTGCGAGGGCAGCTCTCAGGCACTGGCGGCTCGAGCTCGCCGCCGACGGAGGAGGGCACAGTGGTGCAGGGGAGTGGCCAAAATGGGGAGCTGGAGGTGAGGGGGAGCCGATGACGGGGGTGGCGCGGCCGGGGAATGGCCGGAACGACGGCGAGGTGGTGGAGAAGTGGCGGCGGCGTGGCGGCAAAACCCGAAACGGCGCCCTGGTGGCTTAATACCCGAATGGGTGAGAGCATGGGCTAGAGGGGAGCTGCAGGAACTCACCAAGCTAAGAAACGGGGAGGGAGGTGGCTGGATGTAAGATCGAGGAGGCCGACTAGAGGGGGGGTGAATAGGCGTTTTAAAACTTCTATGCTCTAAAACCGATTTCTAATGCGGAAGCTAATACAAATACGGTTTTGCACAATTAAAGCCTAAATCAACTAGGTTCAACTAAGTGCATCAACAATACAAGTCTATTGATAATAATCAATCAAGCATTGACTTGTAAGCAATTCAATTTAAGCAATGTAAATGATACTATTACAATCATACACAATGAATAAGCAATTTAATACAAGGTATATAAATTGCACAATGTAAAGCATATGAAAGCTAATCACAAGAAGCACATGGGACACAATGATGTTTTACCGTGGTGGTCGGAGACTTGCAGGTCTCCCATAATCCACGTTGAGGGAAACCCAAACCAATTGGGCCGGCTCCATGAATTAAGCCTTCCTCCGAGGTATCAACCACCTCGCTCTACTAGGGTTGCTCTTACTCCACTCTGGAGATGGCGAGCACCAAGCCACTCACAAACACCGGGCCTTCTCACAAGCTTCACTTGAGAAGATCACCGGACCACGACGCCTCCACGCCGTCTAGGTGTCGGCAAACACCAAGAGTAACAAGTCTCCAACTTTCACTTGAACCAATCAAGTGTCAAAGCTCTCGCGGATACTAAATCCACCACCTAATGCAACACATGCAATAGGATTTGCCTCTCAAACCTCACTAAGTGCAACACATGCACAAATGGGAGTAGAGGGCTTGCTCTTAGCTCAAAGGAACTCAATGGGATGCCAAAGGTTGCCTCTCAACCGGCCAAGGGGGTATTTCTAGCCCCCAAACCAAAAACTAGCCGTTTGGAGACGAAACAACCAAAAACTAGCCGTTACAGCCTTTTGCGGTCGTACCGCACTCACAAGGGGCGGTACTATCGTTCTGCGGTACTACCGCAGTTATACGGGCGGTACTACCGCAGCCCAATTTTTAGCACAGACGACACTCGGTAAAAAGGTCATAACTTTTGACTCCGATGTCGGAATTGAGTGATCTTGGACTCTATTGAAAGCTTATTCAGAGGGCTACACAACCCACCTATTTGATTGATCACAAACATATTTGATCAAATCAAAAAGTACAACTCAAAAGAGCCACTACCATGGTCTAAGTCCAAAGAAATAGCAACAAGCAATCTTCGACCATATCAAGGGAATACACATGAATCTTAACCATTTGCAAACTTAGATCATACCACAAGGAGTAGTTACATGGACTTCAATCATTTGCAAAACACATTTGCAAAGTATAGTCACATGTTACAAGGATTAAATGCATGAGCCTCGACTATTTGCAAAACACATTTGCAAATAATAGCATCATGCCACGGTGAGCTAGAGCAAGCAAGATTGAGCTATCAACACATGATGAGACTCAAGCTACTAGACAAGACCCCTCTTAATAGTACGACAACCTATACTAGCAATCCGGTCTTCCAACCAAACACCAAGACCGGTAAAAGACTAGGAACACATCCTTAGCCCTAGCTAGTCATACCTTTGCCTTGAGCATCTTCTTGAAGGTTGATGACGCACATCTTCACTTCAAGTCCGGGTCATCGTCTTGATATGCATCAACCCATGATGCATCCTTTACTTGACCTCAATCAACATATGATGAGTCTTCTCTTGACTTGATGATCAACTCATGATCATCTCTTCTTCGAGATCTTGATATGCATCAACACATGATGCATCCTCTTCTTGAATCTTGACTTGATGACGATCAACTCATGATGCCATCCGAAGTCTTCATCACCCTGGAACATAACCTATTCATCCAACTCATGGAAAATGTTAATCCCACAATGTCATTAACATTAATTACCAAGATATACCTACATAAATGCTTTTGAACAAGCCATTACTGAAGGTGCGGTATTACCGCCAACTAGCATCCGGTAATACCACTCCCCGGTAGTACCGTTTCTCAGATGCGGTACTACCGATTTCGCAGGCTCGAGAAATACAAAAACACCTTCTGGAATTTACATACCGCCACATAACAAACGGAACAACCGGGTTGCGGTAGTTCCGCCAACACATTTGCGGTCATACGCTACACGTAGTTCCGCCACATGAACTCCGTACTACCGCACACCGGTAGTACCGCTACCAAATGTGGTCATACCGATTTCCACCGAACTTCTTCCAAGCTTTTCGAATGCAAAGCATGACTCCTTTGTCTTGAGTCATGTCGATCTTTTATCACCTTTGCATTTCCTTTTATGTCATCACTCAAACTCCGGACTAAGCCTTGAAACATCTTAGCACACATGTTAGTCCCACAACATAATTTCAAATAATTGAATGTAATTGGTATGAGTATATATAAACACGGTTATATATATACTCAAGAGTTATGTTTCAAAGTAGATCACAAGGATCAATACTAATGAAACAAGAATGCCATGAGTATATATAAACTACACAAGTTATATATACTACAAGTATATCTGAACTACACAAGTTGTATATACTAAATATGAGTGTATACAAACTACACAAGTTGTATATACTCACATGAATATATTAACTACACAAGTTAGATATACTCAAGGATATATGAGCATATATGAACTACACAAGTCTCATATGCTCACATACAAGTATATATGAACTACACAAGTTATATATACCAAATATGAGTGTATACAAACTACACAAGTTGTATATACTCATATGAATATATTAACTACGCAAGTTAAATATATTCAAGGATATATAAACATCCATGAACTACACAAGTTTCATATGTTCTCATATACTCATATGAATATACTAACTACACAAGTTAAATATATTCAAGGATATGTTTCAAAGTAAAGATCCTTAATATATGTGGAAAGAGAATATGGATCAATACTAATGAAACATCAAAATATAGAATGAACTCCCCCTAAATGTGTGCATACACAAATGTGTAATGGAAACATATGCACATATCCAAGTTAACATTTTTGGTGGAGTTTAACCTATATTTTGGATCCGATGAATACAACAAGATATAATAAGAGGAAGTAGAATGCATACCTCTTGTATTTTTCATCTTTATATCCAAACGAGACTAAGCAATAAATAATCAATAGAATTGTTAGTCTCACAAATATATTTGTCATTAATGAATACATACCTGTTTGGATTTTTGCTTTTATATCCAAGCTGAGACTAAACTTGATATAACAATAGGAGTGTTAGTCTCACAAGTGCATTTGTCATTAATCACTTAATCACTTGCATGCCTTCATGATTTTCACCTTTATATCCAAATAAGACTACACAATATGTATATCAATAAAAGTGTTAGTCTCCCAATTAGATTTATCATTAATCACCAAAACTTCATTACCACATAATGGCGGGTCTAGATCTTTCACTGGAGGAGGTAGATCGGCAGTGGAGAGGAGGTTAGTCGGCGGCAGGGAAGATGGTTGATTCTGGTGGCGGCGGTGGACCAAACTCCAAGGGGTTTGAGGGGAAAGCTTCCTGGTGGCCGGAGGCTCGAGGTGACGGGGGTGGCGGTGCCGAAGAGTGGCCGGAGCGGCTAGTCAGCGACAAGGGCGTTGCGGCCGAAAAGGAGGCAACGGTGGTTTTTCACGGTGGGCTTACCGGATCTTCATGGGGCGGCGTGGGGGTGGTAAGGGGAAGCACAGGGCTGCTCTTATAGGCCAAGGGGAGGAAGGAGCCGTTGGAGGGGGAGCTCGGGCTTGCGCACGGTGACGATGGCGTCTCGTTGGCATGCGTAGAAGGAAGGGGGGCTCGGGCAGGCATGCACACGGTAGGTGGAACGAGGTGAGCAAGAGGACGCAGCAGAGGGTAGGCGCGGCGTAGGCAGCAGCAGGGGGAGCAAGCGGCTCAGCAAGCGATGCTGCTGCCGTGGGAGGAGGGATGGAGCGGCTTTTGCCCCGGGAGAGGAAGAAAAAGGAGCCTGGGGGGAAGAAAAGGGGTCGGGTAGGGGGGGGCGAAGGAAAATGGGCCAGGTGGGCCGAGATGAGATGGGCTTGGCCCAAGAGGGGAAATGGGCTGAGCCTAAAAGAAAAAGGAGGCCCAAGCTTGAGATGGTCCGGGAATTCAAAAGAGAGGAGAAACTCCAAACCGGAAATTGAATTTCAAATGTTAAGAATATTACATTTGAAACACAAACCGGAAAGAAAAAAGTTTTTGAAAATAGCTTGGTAATTTGAATTACGAACAAAAGAAACGAAAACCAAAAGTAAATACTATTCATCGTCCAAAAAACGGGATGTTACAAAACATCATATATTCCTGAACGGATAGAGTATTTAATCACGTGACCTGCTGTTGTGGCTTAAAGGTCTATTAACCAAGTGCACACCCTTTTTAAAAAGTGAAACACCTTTGGGACCTAAATACAAAGGGAAAATTTGGCTCAGTAGTATCACGTTCAGCCGCATTTAGAGGAATGAAATTCCATTTGTGACGCAGTGCAAAATAATACCGCAAAGACAAGAAATTATGTCGAATGACATTGTCGTTTGCTCATGTTGGACTGGTTGTGAGAGAGAGAGAGAAAAGGAAATGACAGTAATTACCCAAAAATTCGTCCCCTCGTCCCCACTGTTGCAAGATTTCAAACTCGAAAATCTCCGTCTGGCCGGGACCAACTGATACATCTATCACCCCATCCAATCGAACCAAATACACCTCTCCACCACCGCAGAGAAGACCATCCATCTCCGCGGATCCAAAGCGGAGGAAGACATGGTGCTCATGTGGTTCAATGGCGTGTGGGTGCAGGTGTGGAGCACGTGGGCCTACCAGTGGAGGTGGGAGAAGGCGGGGCTCATGGTGTCCCTCCTCAACGATGCGCTCTTCCACGTCCTCTCTGTCTGCGCTCTACGGCTTCTTCCTCTGCTGTAGCTGCAACATCTGGTCCGACACTGAACCTGTAGGATCGAATACAACAATCAAAGGGGGTGAATGATTGTCGCGATTTCTTACCGACAAAAACCGAATGCAACCAGTGTTGGATTGAACCGACAATCGAGGAAACGTACTCGTGCGTGATGCCTCCTCGAAGTCATGCGCTGATATGCTCTGATCTGCCTATGTTGTTGGCGATGATCAGGTGATCAACACGATACGTGATCGAAGTAAGCGCAGTTGACAGAGATGCGCTACCTCACCACACACTCCTCGAAACCAGAACAAATATGAGATGACGCTCAGAGAAACACGCTGCCGGCGATGACTATTTGGAATAGATCTGAACTTTATTTCTCAATCTTGTTCTGTGGTTACAAAGCGTCCTAACAGCACCCCTCAAACTCGCTTTCGTCGACAATCCCCCGAAAAGCCATGCAAAGCCATCCATAAACTCTTAACCTCTACCTCCTTTTATAGGCTAGAGTCCTAAACCGTGTCCTCAACAACCTGGATACAAAATCTTATCTCTTCCAAAAATTAAGGGACCCGAAACCCTTCCAAACACGACTTTTCCAATATCTCTAACCTTTCAGATATGAAACACCTTCCCTATCTCCTCATGCATTGTAAGCTTTCAGGATAGCACCTCCTGAAGCTTCTTCATGTATCATGCATCCACCATTGATCTCCACATGCCCCAACGTGAGCCTGACCATCTCGTGACATCCTTGACCGCCTGAACCTCATATTTCCCTATCCTAGTCCCAGTCCTCCTCATCATTGATCATGATCATCTTCACACCCAACCTGCACATGCAAAGATCAAAGAACATTTCCGGCACAAGTTTTTCAACTTGACCAATATCAGTTCACACACGCATAACACACTCTCATTCATCAATAAACACTAACCAGATCAACCATAATGTCTACGACTAGATCCACCAGGTCTACGACCAGTTCATGTAGGTCTACGACTAGTTCCATAATATCTACGACCAGTTCTACAAGGTCCACGACCAGTTCCTCTGGGTCTACGACCACTTCCATAAGGTCTACGACCAGTTCCTCTGGGTCTACGACCACTTCCATAAGGTCTACGATCAGGTTCACCAGGTCTACGACCACGACCTGCAGCCTTCGACCATAGACCATGCACTGGAGCTTCTGATCACTCGCGATCGAAGCCTTCTACGACCATGTAGTCGAAACCACCTTTCTACGACCACGTATAGTCGAAGACTCCCACAACCACAAGCAATCGAAACGAACAGTACCCGAACCCAGTAGTAGATGATGAGTAGTACTCGGAATGAACAGTAGAACAATACTCGTAGATACACCACTCGGTACTCGAAGCTACAGTACGCGAAGTGAACAGTGCTCGTAGCTATAGTACTCAGCATGAACAGTACTCAAAGGGACAACATGCGGTACTCGGGGCTACAATACTTGTAGCTACCTTGCTCAAGATGAGCGGTATTCGTAGCTACAGTGCTCGTGGACAAGCCAAAACTCAGCGGAACGACCGAAACTTTCACAAACGCAAATTCAATGCAACCCAAATGTCAATTATTCATCAGCACAAAATTCACGACCTATCTACATGGTATAACAATCTCCTCCTTGATGAATACATTAATACAACTTCAAAATAGTGAGATGAATTTTGAAAAAAGAAAAATTGCGAAAAGAAAGTTTTAAAGCTGCAAAGCAATGAATTTTGACAAACCACAGAAGCAGCAATCGAAGTACTCAGAAAGACCCCCTCAACACAAGGGAAGCAAATTTCTTTAATTTTTTTCAAGGAACTCTTATTTTTCTCCCCCTTTGACAATGTAGACATCAAGAACTCCAGAGAAAGAATAATTCAAAAAGGAGCTAGGAGAGTAAAAATCAAGAAGCATTGGTACAAACTACAAACTACTCCCTCCGTTCTTTTTGTAAGTGATGTTTTTTTTTACTTTTCACGGTTTACACGATATGACTTTGACTGTTATTTTTTTAAACTTATATACTAATAAAATTATAATATTATAAAAATATTTTTAACGATAAATCTAATGATATAGTTTTCATATAGCCAATCTAAATATTTTTAAATATATTATTAGTCAAGGATTCTAGAGTGCCACTTAAAAAAGAACGGATTGAGTAGCATTCTGGTACTCTCATCAAGAACCATGTGAAACTTCATTTTTTTCTACACTTTTCAGGCTTTACTTGCCGGTTGTTCTGCTGGTCTTCTAGCTACGCTACTGTATCACGATGATTTTCGTGCACGATTTCCTCAGGATGTTTCAGTTAAACTAGGGCTCAGCCAAGCGGAGCGCGAGCAACGGATCCAATCGGACGGGCCAAAAACAGCCAGGCACGATCCGACGATCCACCTTTTTCGGATGACATAGCCAGCGCGGGAGGACTCCTTTCCACCAGCCTTTAAGGTTAGTAACGCCTCCCTGATGCTGGATTTTTTCCTGACGTGTAAGGCCATGAAAATTATTACAGCCCAGTAGCATTGTACTTTTTCGAACCCGGGGAGTAGTAGGATCGTACTTGTACTGAAGTGCTAATTTTCTGGCCCAGAAAGGATTTATCTGGGGAAAGATCCATGTGATCATTCTGCAATGGAGTTGTTCACCTTCAGGTTAGCTGTGGAACATACTTGAAACTTAAAAACATGCCTCATTTTGTAATCAACTTTGCAGTGATTTGTTCCCTTTCGTACATTTCTGGAGCGTAGTGACTAGAAACAGATTTGGAACGGCTATTCTGGTTTTCATGTGATTCCATCGTGCCAACACTCAGAGGAACATTTTAACCTTTCTTCATGACATTGAAGTATCCCATAAGTACTTTCGTACTATTGAGTTATTTTGCTGAATTTTTTCCAGAATGTTAGAAATTTTTTGCCCAAGGACTGCCTCGCAAAGAAGGATCCGACGGTGGTAGTTCCCAGTGTCTATTTCGATTTGCATTCGACACTAATATCTCTCCTTATTATGTTTCTAAGTTCATTTGCTGACATATTGTTGCACCCAGTGTTTCTTTGCTGCTGAGCTTATTAAGAGCATTAGCAGTTTAGCACCCCCCACGTTTATTCTGAACTCTGGTTATGATTCTTAGTAGGTAATTTCAATCTCTGTTTTTCTGTCCACTTGACAAATAGTTGATATCCTCACTGCTTTAGCTATGTTTCTTCTCAATAGATACAAACTGTTCTTGCGCCGAATGGATCGTATCCTGGACAATCATGGCTGAGTTGCAAGCTGACATTCGAAATTGTAATTCTAGACAGATTGAAGTGCTCCAAGGTTCGCTTAGCTTGTCAAACTGTAAATTTTGCACTCTCATTTGGTGACTATTCTGTTTTGGGTAACATTATATATATTTTTTCCGTACGCATTGTAGGATTTTTTTTTTCGAGAAATGACTAAGAGGAACTAGCCAATTTTTTCTTTTAAAAATTTTTTTGGTCCCGAGATTTTCCCTCCGGAACCGACCGGACACCAGTGTCGAGTCCCAAACTCGAGCTGGTGGGCTGTGCAGCCCCTGCTGTCACAAGCCAAGTGAGCTACACGTTGTAGGATTTAGGAAGGCATTGGTCGATGACTCGAAGGTTGTCGAAGATAACACGAACTGGATGTTGTTCATTGATTCATGCTTCACCCACTGTCAAACACCATATAGAACCTCATGGAATTCGCGTCTCTCCCCGAGACTTGGCAATAAGGTGAGCTTAAATCGTTGAATTGTAGACTGTAAAAAAGCACAGCTATTATTGGTTTATCTTCGACATGCCGACTGTTTTCTTCAATTAATACACTTTGATTTCCATTTTTGTGAGTAGACTGTCGCAGAGGCTGTTGAGGATTGGTATTTTGGGAGAAGCCAAGAGTAAAAGAGATCGACTGGAGTTTTTTTTTTAATCCATTTTTTTTATAAAGATAATATCTCCCTAACTTTATTTCCAATTCTAAACTCTTTAGTCACGCTATGACCCATGATGTGATCAAACTGTGTTGTCACGCCATCGACCGCAGTGTGACCAAACCTGTCACAATAGCTCTCCGAGCCAACACGCGTCCGTTTTTAGGCTAGGTCTTGTCACGCCAAGAGGAGTGGCGTGACAACACTCATTTGCTACGCCGAGGTATGTGGCATGCAGTGGCGAAACTAGAAATTTTCCAAAGCCTGGGCAAGCCGCAAGCTAAGTACCTAATTATGGTCTATTGAGAACCATAAGCATCAGATATTCGGATACACAATTACACATCATGAAAATCCACAATAGTTTTAAAGTAAAAGAACGGATACGATACATCACACATGTAAAGGTTCATAGATGGAAATAAGAATGAGATACGATAACAAACAACTCACTAAACACTACCAAAGTTGCGACGAGTCAACAACAAAAGTCTAAATATCCAATCACACAACCAAAAGAGGGTAAAGGACTCTACAAGATAAAAAAAGAAGTAGTAAATCATATAACTTTGACTTGAAAATATATTCACATCAGAGAGAATGAAACATACCGATGCTATGCTAATTAGGCCTAGGCCTACAAGGCAAATGTCATTTGCTTTTCTTCATGGCTTGAAACCGTCGGGCAATAACATCATCATCAAGTTGTTTAAATATGTCCCACTCGGTGTAGCACATCATCAAGTTATTGAACCAACCATTGTTGATCTTGTTGTGCAATTTAGACTTGATAATCTTCATTGCCAAAAAAGCCCTTTCAACCGATGCCATTGACACCGGCAATAACAAAGTCAACTCAATGAGTTTGTAGACTAATGGAAAAACCAAATATTTCTCGATTTCAACCATCTTTGTAGCCAAACTTTCAAGATCTTTATAAGTAGAAAATGAAACATGCCTTCTCACATGATGAATGTAAGTCTCAGGTTGGTAACTTATGATTGCACGATCACTACTAGAGAAATCCACATGATAAATTGTAGTTAGGCGAGCAAGCTTGTCAACATCAAACTTAGAGAAAGAATTCTTTGGATCAAGGCATGAGAAATACACTAATATCTCTGTAGATGCTTCACTAAAGTGATGATTCATCTCAGTACATCTTGTCAAGGGCAACACAGAAAACCTCAACAAGGTAATAATGAAGATTAGTGTAAGTCTTCCCATCACGCCTCGAACGACCCATAACTGGTATTTGTTCATCCATATTTGGCACCAGAATACCTTTGACAATACAAAATTTGATGAGGGTATCCCTACGACACTTTCTTTTTCTCTACCTAATGCTTAAGATATACGCATTGAGTTGCCGACTGGACTAATTACAAAAGCACGTGCCAAGAAACTACAAGATCAGGTGAACTTGCTCCTTAATGAACATATCATTAATTTTTATGAGAATTTTATACTACCTAATGCTTGTACTTTACTTGTTCTCAGGTTTGAGGAAGAAGAAGAACCGCTGTAGCAGGTGGTATAGAGGTCGGCGTCACTGTGTCTATTAGTGATTCCAACACGAGTACAAGAAGCGGAAGACAGGCTCGGCGCTATCCCGAGTCTACGCGTCGAGATCATCCAAAGGATACAGCCGGCCGTAACATGTTCCCACTGTGCATTAAGCCAAACAATAGTCACGTGAGGAAAGCATTCACGTTTGTGACTAGAAGATGGCAAAAGGAAAGCATCAACACAAAAGGAAAGCATGCATGTGAGGCAATCCACGTATGGACTTGGAGATGTCCAGCACCATGCATGCCTTAATTAGCCACACCATGCATTCCTTGCTAGTCGTAGCAAACATGGCCGATTGTCCAAGTTAGGTAGGAATTTGATTTTTGGTACTAATTAGCCAAGGTTTTGGAAACCATAGCGGCCCTGCCGAGCGGCTCCTAGCACAGGACCGTAATCCTTTAATTATGTAGCGCATTGTATTTTGGGGACATACCACGACTTTATGCAAAAGAATAGACAAAGCTATTGCTTGTTTCTTTCGTACCAGAGTTTATGCGAGGATTTCTGAGAGAGAATTAGACGATCTATTGTTCGTTCTGCAAATCAAGGTCAAGTTTGTTTTTCCGCTGAGAATTGAGGGCTTGGTGATCTCCGCTCGTGGTCTAGCGGCGGTCATCCTGGTGCGTGTTGGCGAAAATCCATAGAGCTGCAAGTCCGTGCACTGGCGCGTGGTTCGTCATCAAGCATTATTTATCCACGGTTCTTGTAACATCCAAAATTGTGGATTTGCAAGATCTTGGTTCAAGAGCTCAAACCCCAAAATTTGCCCAAAGTGTTCAAGATTCGTTTTCCCAGAAAAGCACAGCTTCTTCCCCGTTTCTCCCTAGCCCTCCTCCTACCTCCCTAGCCCGCCCGCGCCTGGTTCGTCATCAAGCATTATTTATCCACGGTTCTACTCGAGAAGATCGGGTCACCCCGTATGAAAATTGTTGGACCTTATCAAACAAGTCCTCCCAACCATTTTCTCTCCTAAGGTAGTTAAATGCCAACTTGATGTTTAATTATTAATACACCATCCCTTGATAATTGAATTACCTTAAGCCTTTGTCACCCTAGTAATTATTTGGTAACTTTACTAGTTTAGGCTATACTTAAGCGCCATGCTAGCCTTGCTTAAGTATCGGGTATTATCTACCCCATTCATCATATTTTAAAAATGAACATGGTTTTGGGCGGTCATTGGATGTAAATGACCGAGATGGTTGTGTTGATGTATTTTTCCTATCTCTCAAAACCCTAAGAATTGCTTATCACATCCGCAGCGGATGGTATGATGGATGGTATGTTGGTGGTGCTTGCAGCCCAAGGAATGTTGGTTTGTGGATGGTATGTGGTATGGACCGCCAGATGATCCCTAAGGACTTAATCCTCGTGATGACCTCCTAATGTAAACAATGACGACCACATGTCTATAATGGTGTCGACTGGCTAAATAATTTGTATCCGTTAGTATGAGTTGCACAGGCGGATGACCCGCTACGATAAGCCTTTGTGGTTATGGGTTGGGGTGTGCGACTTACGGGTCTATGTGAACGTGTCGTGTGGCGCAAGAGGGGTCTCGGAAAGGGTTGATGGGTCCGTGAGCGTAACCCTTCTCAGTGAAACCTTAGCGGGTGTACTGGTGGATGCATTGTAAAGGCCTTGTGACGATCTCCCTTGGCTCACATGTCTACTAAACAATATGTCGATGATTGTCTCTTGTGGGTAAAGTGTACAACCTCTGCAGAGTGTAATAAACTGTTCAATAGCCGTGCCCACGGTCAAGAGCTTTGTGGTGGATGTAACTATAAAAATAAGCATGAGGTGGAGGTAACCTCTCATGACAAATATTGCATCATGCTCTTTCCCCCAACCCCGTAACCCGCAGATCATGGAGACTAATTCCATTGCATGAACAATATTTAAATCTTTTCTTTGCAAAACTTATGAGTAAACTCGACCGACGTGGTCTATTTGAACTCGATGCTTGTATTAATGAATGATTTGGTCTCATTTGTGATGGGAAACAACTTTAACATTAGCTTCAAAATGAAAGCAAATGTGAAACTCTCCATTTTTTCTATCAAATCCGCCCCTTGAGATGGTCCACGCCCATCCTCATCTACCACACAAAGCACATATAACACCAACCTCCATATTTGATCCAAACAAAGCAAAATTGTATAATGTGAACCCCGTCTAGTATCCCCGGGTCTAGCGAGATTTGTTTGCCTCTTCCACTAAATATCTCATTCCTCTCAAGCATATCCAAAATATTTTGATGATGTTCTTATGTCAATGTATCACTCCTATTACAAGATGCACTTGTTTTAGTCACAATCAAAGTGACATACTCAAAGAAATCATGAATAGATGAGCAACAACTAGCAACGGAGGCAACAACCAATTACAAACGATGGGCAAAGCAATGGACATAGAAAATATAAGGGTTTTCATCTAGAATCTTTCTTTGCAAGCCATTAAATTCACCTCTCATATTTGAAGCCCCATCGTATCCTTACCCCTGTAGCCTATGAATGGATAACTTATAATGATCTAGAATGCCAACAAGAGCTACCTTTAATGCTTCCGATGTAGTCTCATAGACATGATGTAGAGCAAGAAATCATTCCACAGCCTTCCCTTCATTGTTCACATACCTATAACAAAACAATTGCAACAAGGTTAAATGGAAGTATGGAACAACAATGGAATACTAGGTAAATGGAATAATGAACCACTACTAACCTCAACATTACCGTCATTTACTCTTTCACGGATATATCATGCGACTCATTGATAAGCACGGAGAATTGTCTATCACCAATATCTCTCATAATCACATCGGTGAATTCTTGTGCGCAACATTTTGCAAGATCCTTTTGAATTTTGGGAGCAAGCATCTTGCAATTTTTTGGCCACGGTCAAAAGCATGCCTCACTTTTTCATTATTATCTTTGTACCAATCTATTATTTTATAAAAGGTACCCTTGTTCAATGAAGTAGAAGATTCATCGTGGCCACGAAAAACCATGCCTTGACTAATGAGAAATCTTGTACACTCTAGAGAAGAAGTCAAACAGATTTTATATAGTTATTCGGATTCCTTAGCTGCATAAGAGAACTTACTTGACACAATTTGTTTTTTGTTATGAAAATCATTACAATGCAATCTTGCCTTGTTGTGATCACTTCTTACACCACCAATATGGTGGGGCAATGGTTTGTAGGCATGCTTCCAATCACTTCGAAACCAAAGCGTTGATTATTTTTCGACTTCTTAAAAAGAAACAATAGAAACAATATGTCGTATCTTGAGACTCGCTATATTCTATCCAATCATACTTCTTATACCAATCTTTTGAAAATACCCTCCACAATCATCCAAATTGTTTGTGAGAAAAATTCACAATTGATTGGGTTGGACCTTTCAAAATGTATGCTCTTCTCACTTGGTCTTGAACATCCGGATGATAATCATCTATTTGTTTCCTAAGAGCAGGATCGCACACAATTTCATCCGGATTAAACACATCCTCCTCTTCCTCATCATTAGCCATATTTTGTTCATCTTTATCACTTGGTTGTGGATCTTGTGGTTGCGGTTGCGGTAAGCTTCCCGAGTCAACCAAAAACCTTCTCATTTCTGAAATTTTAACAATTCCCATCATGTGCTAACCTAGTAGTAGTAATCATGTTACCAGGTTACTAGATTTCCTACAGCATGCAGACAGTAATCATGTGCCAACCTAGTAGTAGTTGATTCCATTCAATTTTTCCAATTTAACTAATAAACAACAAACTTAGCTACAAATTGAGCCCCAATTATATATTGATGTTTACTGCAGCAGTGCAGCTTACTAGAAAATCACCCAACAAGCAACAAGCTTTGAAAACAAAATAACAGAACAAAGAAAGAAGAAGGAACCGAGGGAACCGAGGCAGCCGGCGGCCATAGGTCGAGCCGACCAGGGCATGGGCGCGCAGGGAGGCCGGAGGTAGTACGGGGCGAGCCACACGGCCAAGCCAGAAACAAGCGGCGTAGACACGGGAGCGAGCCGATCCTCCAGGCTGGCGTTGGTGGCGGCGGCGCCATGGGCCGGGCGCAACGTAGGCCGTAGGCACAGGAGGTGGCGCCATGGGCGTAGGTGAGCGCGGGCCGGACGCGCAAGGGAGCCGGCGGCGGCGCAAGGCGCCGAGGGCGGCTGGAGGAGCGCCGCCATGCTGCCATGGGGAGCCTGAGCCAAGGAAGGAGGAGCGCCATGGTGGGATTGGAGCAAGAAAAATCCACTAATCCACAAAGGGAAGAGTTCCCAAAGCTCACCTAGCTGCCTGGTCCCGGAGCTGGAGCCGGAAGGCCTGGAATCGCCATCCCGCCAGAGTCGTCACGCCCGCACGTGCGCTTCCCGTTCCCGCCGCTGCCCGCCGGAATCACTGTCTCACTGGAGTCGTCCACCATCGCCTCGCCGCGTCATTGGTTCTTTGCGTCAGCACTGCGAAGCCCTCGTTCTCCGGGGATCAGGGGAAGTGAGGATTGGGGAACAAAGAGGCAGAGAGCAAACGAGAGGAGAGGCTGAGGCTTGATGGCTCGGTGTTGAGCTGGAGTGGCTGCTGAAGTGCTGAGTGCTGAAGACTGAAGTGCCTAGCGAGGAGGTCCATGTAGAGCGAGGAGGCAGCCCATGTTGCCCGGGCTTAGAGGAGGCGATGGTCTCGGGTCTTAGACGCGCCACTCGCCGGAAGCCCGGGCAACTGTCCAGGCTGGAGGGCCGTTGACTCCGCCGCTGCCTTACAGAGATTGGACGGACCAACTTGCCATCTTTTCTCTATGTCCGGCCGATCCGCGCACTCGATTCTCTCGCCCGATCGAACCGACCTGGACAGCAACGCCTGGTGGTTGATTTCTCTTCACCGTCCTGTTCGTTTCGTTTGGTTGCTCTTCTATCTTGCGTGTTTGATGCTGCTGCTTGGCCCCGCTTGCTCCGCCTGGTTTCTCCTCTCATGACGAGGCGCTTGGGTTTTGATCTCTGTTGGTGGGTCGTGCGTTTGGTCAAAGCGTTCTCCAGTGTATGGTTACTGCTGCTAGGTGGTTGCGTGTTCAGTCCATCGCAGAAACCGGTCTAAAGGGGAGGAGTTAGTGGAGCCCGGTGTAAAGTATGGTGGCGGTGGCGAGGAGGAGGCGCGCGATGCCGCGTACTAGCCACTCGAGAAGAATTGCTTTGCTTTTCCAAAGAACCCAGACGTTCCTACGTGACTGCGATGTTTCAAGGGATGGACGCATGCGTTCGCAGTTTCGCCAACCTAGCTAGGTGAACCTACGTACGGAAGTGCTACAAGAGAGTAGGCGAGTAGCTCGGCGCGCGTTAGTCTAAACGAAAGAAAAAGACGGGACATGTACGTACATCGCTCGCTCTTGAGTGCCAACGTTTGGGCGTCCGGAAGGTTAGTTCGACGAGGTGTTTAGCATATGTGGGCTTGCGAATTGCGACGGGTTTGAATTGGTTCATGAATCAAATAGCCAGGGGTGTCCAAAATTATTATTCTAGGAACGTTTGATACATATCTGCATTACACCCCTTGCCATTTTCGCTGGTTACATATTGCAGTGGCTATTTGATCATCTACGGAGAGTTACAGAAAAGAAAACTCAGAAAGACATGTCTCACACGCACACACGGAAGATGTAGGGTCGAAGCTTCCCACAGAAAATGAACCAGTGCGGGAAGTAGAAGGCCACGACGAACCCCACAACGAACCCTACCGCCGCACCGATGCTGGACGCGTCGTTGATCCTGCGCAGCCTGACAACGTGAATCCGCACCCGGAATCGCTTCTTGCAGTTGTGATCCAACGGCGGCCCGCAGAGCCCTTGGTTGCCGGCAAAGCTTGAAGGCGGAAACTTATTTAAAGGAGAAGGAATAGGCCCTGATAACAGGTTGTCTGCAACGTTGAACGTAGTTAACCGAGCAAGCGTACTGGATCGCTCTGGAATTTGACCGCTGAGGTAGTTGTGCTGAAGGTTGAGGGTGTTCAGGTATGTCATGTTTGTGATATTGACAGGGATTTCACCTGAAAAGTTATTGTATGAGAGGTCCAGGGATGACAGATACGGCACCTGCCGGGCAATGTCGCCAGGGATCGGCCCTGAAAAGTTGTTACTCGACAAGTCCAGGCCAGTCATGCTCGTACAATTCTGAAGACCATTAGGGAACGTTCCTTGAAGACCCAGATTGCCGAGACGCAAAGAGAAAACCCTGTTCTCGTCGTTGCGCCAGCACTCCACGCCCGTAAATCGGCATATGTAACCGGCGGTGCTATTGTCAAAATTCCATGAGGATTTGAGTATGCCTTTCGGATCAACCACTGATTGTAGTACAGTCTTCAGGCATTGGACATCAAGTTCAGAACCAAAACAAGATGATGAGCTGCTCAACAGCACCAACAAAAGAAGGAACCTGACATTAGCCATCCCAGGCTGCTCTGCCAAGCAATTGCAGCTTCTCAATTCCGATATCACCTGATGAAAACTCGTGTAAGAACTAAGAATACTTACCACCTGTAAAAAGAACAAACGGTATGCTCAGACTTGGAGACGCCACGGAGGCACGGAGCTTCTTACAGGAAGGCAAAGAACAACTCAAAATATGCTTATTTCTTTATTTTCATGCAATACTTCTTGCTAGATGCTCTGCTACGTATTGATTTGAGACAAGATGAGGTGTTTCATGCAATACTTCTTGCTAGACGCCACGGAGCTTCTTACAGAAAGGCAAAGAACAGCTCAAAATATGCTTATTTATTTGTTTTCATGCAATACTTCTTGCTAGATGCTCTGCTACGTATTGATTTGAGACAAGATGAGGTGTTTCAGAAAACTCACCAATTGATCCAGACAAAGCAGAAGCCACCACCCGCAATAGATGAACAGGCACAGCTCTTAATAGGAGAGTTCCTCCACTGGAGCATAGCTTTTTCTTCGGTTAATTCCAAGTCCTACTGAGTACTGACTTGAAGACTACAAGCAGTTGCACTATTACACACGGAAGAAAGTCTTTTTCTTACCGTGTGCCATAGTCTCCATTTTGAGCAGTCTCCGAAGACTCATACTACCAAGAGAAAAATAGGTGGTGGAACTTTCTGCGCTGATGCCATCACATCATCGATTTACGAGGATAGCGACACTAACGTATACATGACGGGCAGCTAAAACTTAGTCAAGAGTGAAGACTGTGTTTCTCCTAGTCCTAACTACACATGCAGATGCAGGCACTCGGATCCATTTAGAACAAAATCATGCTCTGGAAATTAATACTTGGTAAATTGAACCTTTTCCCAGATAAAGTATGAACAGGATCAGACAAACATCCATCAATTGCCACAAACCATGAGAAGTTTCTCTCTGTCCCTCTCTCTTTTTAAAAAATGAATCTATGAGAAGTTCCTAATATCCATCAGAATGTGCACGGACTTCACTCCTGTGACACCCACACAACCTGTTTGCCGACATTTTTACCACTGAATAGACCAACAAAGGCCGCAGGTGCATTCTCCAGCCCGATGCTCATGTCTTCTACATACACAATCTTGCCATCCTTGTGTGATGCCCCTTCCCCCCCCCCTTCCCGGGTCAACCCCCGCCGGACCCCCCACCCTCTCCCCCCCGTCAACCCCCCTGCCCGGACCCCCCCCCCTTTGCGTCGTCCCATCACGGCAGTCCTCGCCGTCCTCGCACGCACGCCGTCGAGCCGCCATCATTTCCTCCGTGCGCACGCTCGCGCCCGAGCCGCGCCGCTCGCGGACCCCTCTCCTCGCGCCGGCTTTAAAGGCCCCCGCCCCGGCGCCTTCTCCCCCTCGCTCCTCCCCGTTTCCACCCTCCCCCATCCCCGAGCAAGAAGAAAAAGGGAAGAAGAAGAAGAGCCGAACCCTTACCTCTCCGTTGCCGCCGCCGTCGTCGCCTCCGGTGTCGCCGTCGCCGCCGTTCGTGAGCCCCGCCACCGCGCCCGAGCTTCCCCCCTCCCCTCCGGCCGCCGCCTCCTTTCCTCCCGCGCGCGTCGCCGCCGCCGCCTTCCTCGCCTCACTCCCATCCGCCGCGCTCGCTCTCCCCACGCGCGTGCCTTTAGGGCGATGGCGCGCGCGGCGCGTTTCAGCGCCGTGGGCCGCCTCCCGTGCGCTTTTCGGCCCGTGTTGGGCCGGGCTGATTTTGGGCTGCGGGCCGATTTAGTTTTTCTTTTTCTGTTGTGTTTTCTTTTCTTTTTCTATTTTAATTCTAAAGAGAGGTTTCAAAAATTAATAACTCCCCCATTTTAGCTCCAAAAATTATGAAATAAATTTCTAAAAATTTCTAAAATCAAGATCTTGCTAATGGCATAGGTCTTGTTCAATTTGGAGTTCATTTGTGTACTCTTGTGTATTTAATTGCTCTCGTTGCTTGTCGTTTATTTTGCCGGTACTTCGCCCGCGTAGATTTCGGAGACGCCGGAGACCTCCACGTCGATCAAGGACAAGACTACTCGGACTCTCTCCCCTACAACCAAGGCGAGTCAATACTTTGATCATATTGAGCCTACATTTTATGTAAATTATATTCTTTTAAAATAGCAAATTGCATGCTTTAATTCTTTAAACAAATGTATGTTAAAGTTTAAGGTAGTTAATTACCCACTTGATGATTAACTAATTATTATGCCACCCTTGACAACTTGAATCCCCTAATTCCATTGTCACCCTAGTAACTATATGGTAATACTAGATATAGGTTGTACTTAAGCGACATGCTAGCCACAGCTTAAATACCGGACATTAAAATGTCCTAATCATCATCTTTTCAAACATAAAATGATTTGGCGGTCATTGCGGGTAAATGGCGAGATGGTTGAATTGTTGTATTTTACATCTCAAAACCCTAAATCGCTAATACCCGTCTGGGCGGATGGTAAGATGGTGGGTGCGGATGTAGCACGAGAATGGCGGGAATGTGGTTGAGCCGTCCAGACAACCCTAAGGACTTAATCTTGTCACGACCTCCTGTGTATAACAAGTACAACCACAAGTCTGCAACAAACCGCGACTTGGCTTAGTACATTTATCAAATCCTGAAAATCATCTCACTGGAGGGTAAAAAGGGGCACAAGCTCTGGGTATGTCGGGCTTGGATGGGACACCGAGTCAAGGGTGAAGTTCGCCAGTCGCTGAGGTGTAGCCACGCTACGCCAGTCGCTGAGGTGGACATCCCGCGCAACGTATGGGCATAACCCCATATGGGTGAGACGAGGGAAGGGACGAGATATTTAGAAAAGTTATTGTGACAACCTCTCGACTACACGACTACGGAATCGTGTAGGGCAACGAGTTAATTGTCTCTTGTGGGTAAAGTGTACAATCTCTGCAGAGTTACAAACTGTTTAAACAGCCGTGCCTACGGTCAAAGGCGGACATGGGAACTTAACTTGAGTTAGTTCTATTTCAAAAAAACCTTGTTGGGTGGTATAAAAATTGTGGCGGGCTCACCTAGCCCTGAGATTGGTTATTCCTGGGTCTTTGTACCCAGTGTTGTTTAGTGGTGGATGTAACCACAATCAAAATAAGCATGAAGGTGGAGGTAACCTCTGCTGATACAAATATTGCACAAGTACTCTCTTTAACTAAATTGAAATTTGTTAAAACTGCTAAGTACCAGGAATTTGTACTTATGATATTTAAAAGTATTGCTTTCGCAAATAAAAGAACCGAGCCATCCTTGTAAGCCTTGCATGTATATCATTGCGTTGTGTATTGGCTCGCGAGCACGGTAGTTGTGCTCATCCTCGCTCTTCCCCAAAACCCTTCAGATGACGCTGATGGAGGAGACTATGCTTACTACGAGGAACCAGAAGTTGATGGGCAAGGAAACGATGAAGAATAGTCTAGGATCTGTAGTCTAGGCCTCGACGCAGTCTAAGTTGACTCGTTGGTACTTGCGTACAACCGATATTATCCGGGTCCTTGGGTAATATCGATCGTACCTGAGTTGCCCGATCGCTTGCTGTGAAGAGATGAGCTCTACCCTTTGCTTCGCTTATCGCATTCGATGTTACGTATTGTAATCAATTTGGCCTAATCGCCCTTGTTGTAAAACTCGACCGACGTGGTCTATGTCACTCTGTTGATTGTAATAATGATACTTTAGTCCACGCCATGTATGAATGATTCAGCAATGCCTGTGAGTGCTATCTATTGATCCAGGGAATAGCACATTGTTTTCACAGAGGATTCGGAAAATCCGGTAGAAAATCCGAGTCCTTAGTTAGATTGGTCGTTGCCTTAAGGACTTGGATCTTATTTTGAAAACTAAGAAAAAGCTTTGCTAAAAATATAGAGTATTTATTGCTTCTACTCTTCACTCCTAGTCGTGTACTTATCTTTATTTCACTTGAGTTTTACCTGTCTTGACCTCCTCTTGTTTTCAAAATTTGTAGATGGCTACCCGTCGTCGGATGGCGTGGGACCTCCTCGTTCACGGAGAGAACGAGGAGGCTTCAGCGGACATACTTCGCCGGTGATCTTTGTACCTTGGTTTTCCCGTCGACCTACGTTCCCGTGGTAGGATGGCGAGGATCGAGACCATGAGTCTGGGCGATGGAGATGTACCTCTCGCCGGGGTTGGCGAGTTCACTTCCTACCTCTTCAGGCGAGGCACCCGGCGTAGCCGTCATGACGCCATTCGGGGCGCGCGCGCGTTGCTTCCACCGCTTGTGTTGGAAATACGAGGATCTCTTCTTGAGTCACCCTTACGCTTCTACCGTACCTCCCGGATGAGGCGTGTCCCAGCGATTTCGACACGAGACGCGACCCCACTTGACGCGGCGAGTCCGACTACGCGGCGATGATAGCCACCATCACCGCGCCATGGATGAGATCGAGCGGCCGGACCCTCCTCACCGGCAGCTATGCCCACTCGGACACCCTTCGAACAACATGATCGGAGTGATGAAGCTCACTCCATCGCGATGACAGAGAGGGATGCTGCGATGCAGAGAGGACGCCGCTCTTGCGAGTTGGCACGCCTCAGAGCCGCCTCTACGGTCCCTGCCCCAGCCCCGGTTGCACCTATCGTCGCCCCCGTCCTCCCAGTGCCGAGCCGACGTTCCCGTCCAGAGGACCCCGTCTCCGACTCACGGCACGCAGAAGGTGCGCCGCCGCTGTCGGCCGTCGCCTAGAGAGTCGGCCGTGGGCGCAGCCCGATCCACCGCTGGTTTGACGAGTCGATCGTGGACGCCACCTCGGCCGTTCACGTTCTGCTCCCGTTCGCGAGCTTGATCCGAGCTGTTCGCTTCGCTCCCGAAATCGTATCGCTTTGTGGTCGATCCCGCAGAGCAGCTGTCAGATTAGTTTAGGTTAGCTAGCAGTGCTTGCTGAGCAGTCTTTTGGGTTGCAAGCACTTTTGTTTCTTTTCTCTTGTAGACGATGTGTTTGTATTCTGTGTCATGACTCAGCTTAGTGTATAAGCTTTGTTCGAGAGTCATGTAACACTTAACCCCCCTTATTATAGTGTAGCCGCTCTATGCTTTGTATTGTACTTGCTTCGTTCTTTATGTTGGTTTTGGTTCTTGTCTGTGTGTGCCTTAGAGGGCTAGTGAACCCTCATATACTCCCTCTAGTTCTAAGCTTCAGAGTTTCTTCAGGATGCCGCCCCGGTCCGTGGAGCCTTCGCCGCAGGCCGAGGAAGAGGTCGTGGCCGTGGTCGTGGCCAAGGCCGAGGACGAACCCTCCTCCACCACCAAACAAACCCGACAATGACCCAAGTCATGTTTCAGTGACTCGATTCTTGAGCATTACTAAGCAATCAACAAAGCTGGACCACCGATCGCAACTCCAAGGTGGCGATTTTCTCGGACCCGACCCCTCACCTTTGCTGCGGCCAATGAACCTCTAGAAGCTGAAGACTGGCTCAGGGACACTGAGAAGAAACTTCGTCTTGCCCGCTGCTCAAATGAAGACAAGGTGGATTTCGCCACCCATCAGCTGAAAGGCGCCGCCGCTGCCTGGTGGGAGAATTACCTCGCCGCCCGAGGTGATGAGAATCTAGAGGAAGAAGAAGCCGGAATAGCGGAAGTCGTAGCATCTACGATTGGAGCCCCACAAGATCCCGCTGCCTCTGCCGCCGCAATAGAAGAAGTTGCGGAAATACAACAAGCTGAAGTTGAACCCGCATGGCAGCCGATTCCATGGGAGGAATTCAAAGCCGCTTTCAGGGCCAACTTCGTACCAGCTGGAACAATGAGATTGAAAAAGAACGAGTTTAGAGCTCTCAAGCGGTCGGATGTCGATAAATGAGTATCTAACCAAGTTTAACCAGTTGCTCGCTCGCCCCAATGATGTAGCCGATGAAGAAGAAAAATCGACCGCTTTGTGGAGGGAATGCGTGAAGACATGAGAGGACAGCTTATCCTCCACGATTACTCTAGCTTCCAGCAGTTGGTTAATAAAGCCCTCATATGTGAAAATGAGAAGAAGACTGCGGAGATTAGCCGCAAAAGGAAGATGTCATTTCAGAGGCCACAAGGTAGCTTTCCCGAAGCCTACATTCCAAGGCGCTCATCTTTGGATCATCGTAGCCTCCTCTCGAAAACTCAAGTTTCCACCCGCGTCCCCAAGGAAGTGGATTCGGTGCTCTCCGCCCGCCGGCAACCAAAGCAAAGATCAACCCAAGAAGAAACCTCCACTGCTTCGCTTGTGGAGAAAGAGGACACTTTGCCAATCGTTGTCCTACCCGTCAGAATGCTCCAGCAAGACTCAACACAGGAGTAACGCCAATTCAAGGCAGGACCCCAGCCCCAAGCAAGAGTCACCAGACTTCACAGGCATCAAGGTCTACACCAACGCAAAGCCATGGCCGTGTGAACCACGTCACAGCCGAGGAAGCTCAAGGTGCCTCAGGAGTACTAATGGGTACGTTCCCTGTTAATTCAGTACCCGCTCAAGTTTTGTTTGATTCTGGAGCTTCGCACTCTTTTATTTCAAGAAAGTTTGTCGAAAGGCTTAAGTTGCCAACCTATAAGTTAAAGAAACCCGTGGTACTTAGCTCACCTGGGACCCTTTATGCTACCTCGATCGGTCCCGGTAGAAATTGCTATGGAACATTCAGTTCCTAGCGGACCTTACGGTGCTAGAATCTCAAACGCTGGATATCATCCTAGGGATGGATTGGTTGGCCAAATATCAAGGATTGATAGATTGTGCCAACAGAAAAGTGGTGCTCACCAAGAACCCAGAGACCACAATAAGAGTTAGTGTGGATCGTTCCTCTCCTTTGAATAGAACAATCCACCACCTTGGAGAGTTGTCCCTAGAGACAACGCCTGTAGTTCAAGCTTACCCCGATGTCTTCCCAGAAGAATTACCAGGCATGCCACCAGACAGAGATGTTGAGTTTGTCATCAACTTGAAGCCAGGGACAGCCCCAATTGCTAAGAGACCATACAGAATGGCCGCTGACGAACTTGAAGAACTTAAGACACAAATTGAAGACTTGCAAGAAAAAGGTTTCATTAGACCTAGTTCTTCTCCCTGGGGTTCGCCAGTTCTCTTTGTGAAGAAGAAAGATGGCACCGCCAGATTATGTGTGGACTACAGAGCACTCAATGATGTGACCATCAAGAACAAGTATCCCCTACCTCGCATCGATGACCTGTTCGATCAGTTGACAGGAGCATCAGTTTTCTCCAAGATAGACCTGAGGTCAGGATACCATCAGCTTAAAATCAGGAATGAGGATATTCCTAAGACGGCTTTTACCACCCGGTATGGCCTGTATGAGTTCACCGTCATGCCGTTTGGCTTGACCAACGCGCCAGCCTACTTCATGAACCTCATGAACAAAGTATTCATGGAATACTTAGACAAGTTTGTTGTCGTGTTCATAGACGACATCTTGATCTATTCAAAGACCGATGAAGAACATTCTGAACACTTGCAATTGGTCTTAGAAAAGCTTAAAGAGAATCATCTTTATGCCAAGTCAAGAAATGTGAATTTTGGCTTCATGAAATCGGTTTCCTCGGACACATTGTATCCATTGGAGGAATCGCAGCTTGATCCATCCAAAGTAGCAGTTTGTAATGGAATGGAAACAACCCACATCGATAATCTAAGTGCGTAGTTTTCTGGCTTGGCGGATACTCGAGCGCTTCATTGAAGGATTCTCTAAGCTTTCCAAACCGATGACCCATCGCTTAAAAAGGAAAAGAAGTATGATTGGATGAAGCTTGTGAAAAGAGTTTCCAAGAATTGAAGAAGAAGTTAACTACGCACGAAGACTAATCTGCGGATATACATCAAGACTTGAAGTCTATTGTGATGCATCGCGCCAAGGTCTTGGTTGTGTGCTCATGCAAGGAGGAAAAGTTGTAGCTTATGCTTCAAGACAACTCCGTCCTCACGAAGACAACTATCAACTCATGATTTGGAGTTAGCGTGCATAGTGCATGCCTTAAAAATTTGGCGATATTACTTGATTGGAAATCATTGTAATATCTACACAGACCACAAGAGTCTCAAGTACATTTTCACCCAATCAGACCTCAACCTTCGACAAAGAAGATGGTTAGAGTTAATAAAGGATTACAACTTGGATGTCCATTATCATCCCGGAAAGGCTAATGTAGTTCTTTGATGTATTAAGCCGTAAATCCTCTGCTGAGAATGTCATGATTCAAGAGCATCAACTTTGAGCTCTACAAGGAATTTGAAGCCCTCAACCTTGAGTTAATAGAGCAAGGCACACTAGCCACAATAGAAGCGTATCCAACTCTAGAAGAGCGAATCAAGACCGCTCAAGAAGGGCATCCCGAGTCCAGAGATTCAAGCATCTCATGGCAAAAGGAAATGCCCCTAAGATGTCGAAGATCACAGCGGGAATCCTATGGTATGGGAAACGACTCTTTGTTCCCCACCGAAGGAACTCAAAGATCGATTCTAAAGGAAGCTCACAGATCGCACACCCGCACCCAGTGCAAAGCACCAAGATGTACCAAGACATGAAGATTTTGTATTGGTGGCCACGAATGAAAAGAGATATCGCGAGTATGTAGCTTGTTGTGATGTATGTCGTCAATCAAGGCTGAACATCAAAGACCACGGATTGCTACAACCCTTACAGATCCTCGGTGGAAATGGGAAGAAATCGAATGGATTTCATTACGGTCTACCTCGAACTAAGTCCGGATGTGACTCAGTATGGGTTATAGTTGACAGATTGACTAAAGTCGCCCACTTCATCCCTGTGAAGACAACTTACAAGGGAGACAAGTTAGCCGAGTTATACATGGCTCGTATCGTGTGTTTGCATGGAGTACCCAAGAGAATAGTCTCCGATCGAGGTTCTCAATTTACCTCGCATTTCTGGGCTAGTTTGCACGATGCCCTTGGAACACACCTTACATTCAGTACAGCATATCACCCTCAGACCGATGGTCAGACAGAAAGAACAAATCAGATTCTAGAAGACATGCTTCGAGCTTGTGCTTTGGAGTTTACCGTAGACTGGGAAAAATGTCTACCGTATGCCGAGTTTGCATACAATAATAGTTATCAGTCAAGTTTGAAAATGTCCCCATTTGAAGCACTCTATGGAAGAAAATGCAGAACTCCTCTGCATTGGTCAGAATCAGGTGAAGGATATGTCTTCGGACCGGATACTCTCAAGCAAGCTGAAGAGAAAGTTCGACTAATCAGAGATCGCCTTCAAGCAGCTCAGTCTAGACAGAAGAGTTATGCTGACAACCGTCGAAGAGACTTAACCTTCGAAGTTGGAGATGTTGTGTATCTCAAGGTATCGCCACTTCGTGGAACCCGAAGATTCAAAGTTAAAGGCAAGCTCGCACCAAGATACATAGGCCCGTTCCCGATCACCGCTAAGCGTGGAGAAGTTGCCTATCAGCTAGAGCTACCTGAAAGTTTGTCAGACGTCCACAACGTGTTCCATGTCTCTCAACTAAAGAAATGTCTCGAGTACCCAAGAGCGGACTCTGTCGGCCGTCGCGCTTGATCGGATTTGACTTATCGAGCACCGATCAAGATCCTCGACGTCGTCGAGAAGCGGACAAGACGTCAAGTCATCCGTCTTTGTAAGGTTCAGTGGAGCCATCACTCAGCCAAAGAAGCCACCTGGGAGCGAGAAGATCAACTTAAGCTGGATTTCCCGTCCCTGTTCTCGGAGCAGCTCGAATCTCGGGGTCGAGATTCCGTTTAAGGTGGGTAGGATTTGTGATGCCCCTTTTTCCCCCCCTTCCCGGGTCAACCCCCGCCGGACCCCCCACCCTCTCCCCCCGTCAACCCCCCTGCCCGGACCCCCCCCTTCGCGTCGTCCCATCGCGGCAGTCCTCGCCGTCCTCGCACGCACGCCGTCGAGCCGCCATCATTTCCTCCGTGCGCGCGCTCGCGCCGAGCCGCGCCGCTCGCGGACCCCTCTCTCCTCGCGGCTTTAAAGCCCCGCCCGGCGCCTTCTCCCCCTCGTTCCTCCCGTTTCCACCTCCCCATCCCGAGCAAGAAGAAAAGGGAAGAAGAAGAAGAGCCGAACCCTTACCTCTCCGCCGCGCCGTGTGCGCCTCCGGTGTCGCCGTGCCGCCGTTCGTGAGCCCCGCCACCGCGCCCGAGCTTCCCCCCTCCCCTCCGGCCGCCTCCTCCTTTCCTCCCGCGCGCGTCGCCGCCGCCTTCCTCGCCTCACCCCATCCGCTGCCGCCGCTCTCTCTCCCACGTGCGTGCCTTTAGGGCAGTAGCGCCGCGGGCCGCGTTTCCGCGCCCGTGGGCCGCCTCCCGTGCGCTTTTCGGCCCGTGTTGGGCCGGGCTGATTTTGGGCTGCGGGCCGATTTAGTTTTTCTTTTTCTGTTGTGTTTTCTTTTCCTTTTCTATTTTAATTCTAAAGGGAGGTTTCAAAAATTAATAACTCCCCCATTTTAGCTCCAAAAATTATGAAATAAATTTCTAAAAATTTCTAAAATCAAGATCTCGCTAATGGCATAGGTCTTGTTCAATTTGGAGTTCATTTGTGTACTCTTGTGTATTTAATTGCTCTCGTTGCTTATCGTTTATTTTGCTTACTTTCGCCCGCGTAGATTTCGGAGACGCCGGAGACCTCCACGTCGATCAAGGACAAGACTACTCGGACTCTCTCCCCTACAACCAAGGCGAGTCAATACTTTGATCATATTGAGCCTACATTTTATGTAAATTATATTCTTTTAAAATAGCAAATTGCATGCTTTAATTCTTTAAACAAATGTATGTTAAAGTTTAAGGTAGTTAATTACCCACTTGATGATTAACTAATTATTATGCCACCCTTGACAACTTGAATCCCCTAATTCCATTGTCACCCTAGTAACTATATGGTAATACTAGATATAGGTTGTACTTAAGCGACATGCTAGCCCTGCTTAAGTACCGGGACATTAAAATGTCCTAATCATCATCTTTTCAAACATAAAATGATTTGGGCAGTCATTGCGGGTAAATGACTGAGATGGTTGAATTGTTGTATTTTACATCTCAAAAACCCTAAACTGCTAATACCCGTCTGGGCGGATGGTAAGATGGTGGGTGCGGATGTAGCACGAGAATGGCGGGAATGTGGTTGAGCCGTCCAGACAACCCTAAGGACTTAATCTTGTCACGACCTCCTGTGTATAACAAGTACAACCACAAGTCTGCAACAAACTGCGACTTGGCTTAGTACATTTATCAAATCCTGAAAATCATCTCACTGGAGGGTAAAAAGGGGCACAAGCTCTGGGTATGTCGGGCTTGGATGGGACACCGAGTCAAGGGTGAAGTTCGCCAGTCGCTGAGGTGTAGCCACGCTACGCCAGTCGCTGAGGTGGACATCCCGCGCAACGTATGGGCATAACCCCATATGGGTGAGACGAGGAAGGGCGAGATATTTAGAAAGTTATTGTGACAACCTCTCGACTACACGACTACGGAATCATGTAGGCAACGAGTTAATTGTCTCTTGTGGGTAAAGTGTACAATCTCTGCAGAGTTACAAATTGTTTAAACAGCCGTGCCTACGGTCAAAGGCGGACATGGGAACTTAACTTGAGTTAGTTCTATTTCAAAAAAGAACCTTGTTGGGTGGTATGAAAATTGTGGCGGGCTCACCTAGCCACGAGATTGGTTATTCCCGGTCTTTGTACCGGTGTTGTTTAGTGGTGGATGTAACCACAATCAAAATAAGCATGAAGGTGGAGGTAACCTCTGTGATACAAATATTGCACAAGTACTCTCTTTAACTAAATTGAAATTTGTTAAAACTGCTAAGTACCAGAATTTGTACTTATGATATTTAAAAGTATTGCTTTATAAATAAAAGAACCGAGCCATCCTTGTAAGCCTTGCATGTATATCATTGCATTGTGTATTGGCTCGCGAGCACGGTAGTTGTGCTCATCCTCGCTCTTCCCAAAACCCTTGGATGACGCCGATGGAGGAGACTATGCTTACTACGAGGAACCGAGTTGATGGGCAAGGAAGCGATGAAGAATAGTCTAGGATCGTAGTCTAGGCCTCGACGCGATCTAAGTTGACTCGTTGGTACTTGCGCATAACCGATATTATCCGGGTCCTTGGGTAATATCGATCATACACTGAGTTGCCCGATCGCTTGCTGTGAAGAGATGAGCTCTACCCTTTTGCTTCCGCTATCGCATTCAGTGTTCTGTATTGTAATCAATTTGGCCTGATCGGCCCCTGTTGTAAAACTCAACCCGACGTGGTCTATGTCCCTCTGTTGATTGTAATAATGATACTTTAGTCCACGCCATGTATGAATGATTCAGCAATGCCTGTGAGTGCTATCTATTGATCCAGGGAATAGCACATTGTTTTCACAGAGGATTCGGATTAGAAAATCCGGGTCCGACACCTTGTAAGGCTTGGCCATGTCATTGAGGAACTGTGGGAAGAAGTGGAGGTAATCACTCTGGATGAAGCCCTGCATCCTTATACGCTTCAATACCAAGCAGAAGAGGTTGTGGATCCCCACAGGATCGGTTATCCCGTGTTGGGAGACCATCCCGCATACCGTAATGCGACCATGGGTCCGCATGTTGAGGAGTACAACATCAAGCATTGGTCCGCCTACGTTCTCAAAGTATATGTCGATACCTTCAGGAAAGTACCTAGACAAGGAAAGATAGCACAACAAAGACGCAGCATTACTATGTCATTCTGAACTGTTTACTGAGTTCGACGGGTTAAGATAGCTAACTTAACACCAAACTGTGTGGTTATACTTAGAAGTTAGTGCCTTGTAATTCCTGTAACTAGTGGCTATTAATGCCTTGTATAACTCCTGTAGCTAGTGGCTATTAACGTCTCTTGTAACTCCTATAGTTACTGTTGTGCACGTATATATAATAGAAACCACGCAATTGAGTGTGCCGAATTATTCCCCTTCTCGCTAATTCACATTTACTCATATGGTATCAGAGCTTATTGCTCAACAGCGAAAATGACTTCCGATGCCAATGGAGCGTCAGTCATGGGCACCCTCTCGACCGTTGTAGGTGTCGGTGCGCCCAACGCCGGCCTTCTTCCCGTCCCATCCATCAACCTCATTAGCGTCAGGCTGACGGGCAAGAATTATCTTCTGTGGAAGGTGCAAGTGATGCCCATGCTTCGAAGTCATCAACTCCTTGGGTACATTGACGGCTCCATCCCAGCACCCTCAACGGTGATAGCACCCATTGAAGAGGGAGGCCAGCCAACGCCCAACTCGGAGTATCAGCGGTGGCTCCAACAGGACCAGTCGGTCCTTAGCGCCTTGCTTTCATCCCTCACTGAGGATTTCCTGGCGTGGGTCATCCTATTGACCACGACACGCGAGGTATGGGCTACTCTCGAGACTATGTTCTTGACCCACACCAGAGCTTGGGTTATGCAGATCCACATGGAGATGGCGACGTTCCACAAGAGAGATATCTCTATGGTGGAATACTTCAACAAAATGAAGATGCTTGCTGACACCCTGGCCTCAGCAGGCCACCCAATGCAAGACGAAGAGGTGGCCACCTACCTTCTCACTGGCCTCGACAGCGACTACGACCCTCTTGTCACGTCGGTGACCACAAGGGTGGAACCGATGTCGCTCGGCGACCTCTACTCCCATTTGATCTCCTTTGAGATGCGTAAGGAGCGCAATGACAACAACATCTATCCGAGCTCTGGCTCAGGTTCCTCAACCAACTATGTATCATGGGACAAAGGAGGTTGTGGCAAGGAAGGACAAGGAGGAGGCAAGTACCGCGGCAAGAACTCTGGTCAGCGCAATGACCAGGGTGACTACGGGCGCAACGACCAAGGGAAGGCCAAAATCATCTGCTAACTCTGTGGCAAAGTGGGTCACGTCGTAGCAAAATGCTACCAGCGATTCAACTTCGTGTTCCAGCCAGAGGAGACAAAGATGGCGGCACTAGCAGCAGCATCCTCGCCGTCATATGGAGTTGACCAAAATTGGTACACTGATACTGGGGCAACTGACCCTATCAGTAGTGAGCTTGACAAGCTCACAACCTGGGAGAAGTACAACGGAAAGGATCACATACAGACTACCGACGGCTGAGGTTTGCCTATTCTTCATCATGGTCAAACTGTTCTTCCTACTTTTGTTAAAAATCTTTGAATAAACAATGTTCTTCATGTTCCTCAAGCATCTCGTAGTTTACTTTATATGCATCATCTAGCCACCGATAATAATGCTTTCCTTGAATTTCATCCAAATCATTTTTTTTGTAAAGGATTTGGCTATGAAGAAAGTTCTTCTGCATAGCAGATGTGAGAGAGGTCTTTACCCAATCAAACCACCACCTGCACAAGCTTTGTCCATCGTCAATCTCACCTATGAGGACTGGCACTACCGCTTAGGACATCTGTCATCTCAAGTCATTCAACAAATTTTAGATTCAAATAAATTACCATTATCTGTAGCTTGTCGTTCCAAGAATAAATCAGTCTGCAATGTCTGTCGAGAAGGCAAAAGTCATCAGTTACCCTTTTCTCGATCTTTGAGCATTTCATCCGCACTGCTTGAACTTGTTTTCACTGATGTCTGGGGGCCGACTCATCAGTCTACTGGAGGCTACAAATATTATGTTTCATTTATTGATGATTACAACAAGTTTGTGTGGATATATCTCCTTAAAAATAAATCTGATGTCTGTCATATTTTTCTTGAATTCCAAGCTCATATTGAATGATTCCTTGCTCGAAAAATCCTTTGTGTGCAATCGGATTGGGGTGGTGAATATTGAATCAATTTTGTAGGCAAACAAGCATTGCACATCATGTCTCTTGTCTGCATACCCATCAGCAAAATGGGGCTGTTGAATGGAAACACAAGCATATTTTGGAAACATGACTTTCACTTCTATCCCAAGCATCTACGCCTCTTCACTTCTCGGATGAAGCTTTTCTATCCGCGTGTTATCTCATTAATCGCCTTCCTAGTAGGGTAATCGCAAACATGACAACTCTGGAGAAAGTCCTTGGTGCTAAGACTAATTGCTCCCTTCACACTTTTGGGTGTGCGTGTTGGCTAAATTTGCATCCCTACAATGCTCACAAGTTGCAATTTTGCTCCAAACAATGCATCTTTGTTGGTTACAGTAATATGCAGAAAGGTTATAAATGTCTTCAAGTTCCAACCGCACGTGTCTATATTTCCCGTGATGTTGTTTTTGATGAGCATGTCTTCCAATTTCCCACGAATTCTCCAAATTCCACTCCACAAAATTTCTCTGAAAGTGCAACTCTTTTGTCTTCTTTTGACCACGTGAAGAATAGCATTGTTTTGCCATTGGAGTCTAACGTGCATGCAGGCAATTTCTGAAGTACTGGTAGGGACCACACCCAAGGCATAAAAATAGCAGGCGGCCATCTCGCCCAGCAAGCCACGTCCACGTGGTCGTGCCGGATCTGTCGGGCTCTAGCGTGTCCTGCCTAGATTCAATGCCCCCCCGCGCCATCATGCTTGGATTCCTCGATCGTGGACGCGGCAGACGAGACACCGAATCTCTCAGTAATCGTGTTTACCTCTGGATCTTCTGCGTTGCCTGCTGGATCTGGTGTGGCGCCCGAGTAAGTTCCACCTAGATCCTCTGCTGCACCATCTACCCTGGATACTCATGTGCATAATATGCGCACTCGCCTTCAAAATAATATACACAAGCCGAAGACGTTGACTGATGGCACAGTGTTCTACAACCCCAATCTTCATGCGTTCTTATGCACCACCGAACCGACTTCTCATGAAGAGGCGTTGTAGCATAAGGAATGGAAAATTGCCACGAATCAGGAATATGGTGCACTTCTAAAAAATAAGACATGGCATCTAGTTCCTCCTCCACGTGGTGTCAATATAATTGATTCCAAATGGATGTTCAAGATCAAGTGCAAGGCTGATGGGTCTATTGATCACTTCAAAGCTAGGCTTGTGGCAAAGGGGTTCAAGCAAAGGTTTGGTTTAGACTACAAGGGCATGTTCAGTCTTGTTGTCAAGCCCGTTACTGTGCGGCTGATATTCTCCATTGCCATCTCCCAAGGGTGGTGTCTTCGGCAATAGGATATTCAAAATGCCTTCCTTCACAGTATTCTTTAAGAAGAGGTGTACATGCAGCAACCCCCAGATTTCATTGACTCTCAGTTCCCTCATCACTTATGCAAGCTCAAGAAGGTATTGTATGGCCTAAAACAAGCCCCACGTGCATGGTATTCTCAGTTGAGTTCTAAACTACAGGAGCTTGGTTTTGTTGCTTCCAAGGCTCACACTTCCTTGTTTATCTATCAAAGCTCGGGGTTGACGATCTTCATGTTAATATATGTGGATGATATTATTGTGGCCAGCTCGTCTGCTCTTGCTGCAGAAGAATTGCTCATGCAGCTACAAGCTGAGTTTGCCATCAAATATCTTGGCGAGCTTCATTATTTTCTTGGTATTGAAGTGAAGAAATTGCAAGCGGGGATTGTTCTAACCCAGCAGAAATACATTGACGATTTGTGTAACATCCCAAAGTTATGTTACCAAAATAAAATAAATAAAAGTTATTGTTTAATTGGAATTTCTGAAATTTGGAAGAGTTTGATTGCCTTATTTGAATTTCTGAAGTTTTCAAAGTCCAAAAATTAAATTTATTTGAGGTTCTTGAAGTTCTATTAGGTTTGAACTGAAAAATAAAATTCTAAATTATTTCTAGGATTTTTTGAGTTTTTAAAAGCTTTTTCCTAATTATTTCAAAGCCAAAATAATTTAATTGCAAAAACTATAGTCAACTTTAAGTTAGAACTATTTTATTTAAGTCCAAAATAACTCTGGGAATTTCTGTGAATTTTTCTAGAATTTTTGGATTTAATTTGCTATTTTCTAAAGCCCTTTTTAATTAACTGGAATATTTAAAATTCTAAATCAAAGAAAATCGCTCAAATAGTACTTGGGCCAAAACTTGGCTCGGCCCAAGCCTTTTCCGCCCGCGCCTCCGGCCCATTCGGCCCGCTCCACCCCGGCCTTCTTCCCCTCACTCCCTCCCACCGCCGGATTCTCATCCGACGGCATCCGGGCCATCCACGCCAGCCACTCCTCCCGACCATCGGATGAAAATTCGATGGTCACGCACCTTTCTTCCTCCCCGCGCCTCCTTCCTCCTCCAGCTGCACGACCGCCATTTCCACGCCACGGGAAGATCCTCAATCCCGCGTATTCCTCCCGGATTCTTCGCGGTTTCGTGCGCATTAACTTCCCCTCATCTCGCCGCCACTCCTCCCGGCCGTTGCCCCTCGTCTACGTGTGAAACCACCGGGAACGCCCCCGCAATCGTCGCCGTGATCCCGCCACCAACTCCCCCTTCCCGGCCTCCTCTGACCCTATAAAAGGGCCCCCAAGGATCGCCATGACCTCCTCACCCCGACGACACCACCCACTCCTCCCTTTCTCTCTTCTTTTGGCCGGGTTTCAAGTTTTACCGCCGGCCACCGCGTCGAGGTTTTTCTTCGATTCCGACGAGGTCAAGAACTTTCCGGCCACCTCGACCCCCTCTTCGACATCGCCGTGACGTCTACGACCCCGTGCGCGCCTCCTCGACGTCGGAGAGCCCCTCAATCGCCGCACCGCCGCAAGCACCAATCTCACCGCCGCTTTTGACTTCGCCGCCGGCGAATACCTCGCGTCCCCGCACCTCCGTGGTAAGCACCATGCTCCCCGTCGCCTCCTCTTCCTCCCTGGCACCTCGCCGCCGGCAACCGTGCCGTCGTTCGCCGGATCCTAGGTCCCCGTGCGCCACCACACGCCGGCGTGACATGGCACTGCCACGCACGCGCCACATAAGCGCCACCTCGCCCTCGCGCTGACGCGGCTCGCCCACGTGGCTGACACGTGCGCACACGTGTGCCACCTAGCCCCAGCCCCGAACCAAAAGTCCCATGGACTTGGTCCATGAGGACCGTGTCTATGACACGTGGGACCCACGCGTCGGAAATTATTTTAATTTCCGAAAACTCCTCGCTGACGTCAGGTTGCGCAATAAACCGAATTTCCTTTAGAAAAATAAATCAATAAAATCTGATTTTAGGGTGTATTTAGATTTAAAACTTCCCGGGGTTCGTTCTCCCTCATACAAACTCCGATTTCGTCGATTCAAATTCCTAAATTCATATAAAATCAAGATCTAGCCATTTAAACCAAAATTATTTAATTTTGATTTCATTTGACCAATAATTCCTTTAAACCCTAATTTATTATTTCATGTAATTTTAAACTTAGAAAATTCATATCTTTTGAATCCCAACTCCGATTTCGTCCATTCAAATTTGTAAATTCATATAAAATTATTATCTAGCTAACTAATCCAAAATATTTCTATTTGGAGTTAATTTTATCTGTATTTTTGAATTTATTTGAATTTGAGTTGAATTTGGCTTATTTCGCGATTAGATTTCGACGACTTCGGAGAGTCAGATTTCGACGCCGTTTGAAGAGCAACCTAAGAGGATTGATTTTGACTGTATGATCATCGTGATTGTACACCTGGAGAAAGTACTTGTGAGTACTAGGTGACCTGTTAAGAAAAACAACGTCACCCTAGTACCGGTCGATCTGTTAAGGAAAACAACATCACCGCAAGCAAGGCAAGTTATACCCTTGATCATATTGATCCCATTATTTTAAATTATTTATATTTTGTCTTAAATTATTACTGCATGCATATGTTTATACAATTATTCCTTATTTTAAATGTCTAGCTATTCCAATTTTCCTTGTATGGCCAATTTGAATATTGAACGTGAATACCTTGTCACCATTATATAAAATGATACAAAAATTAACCATATGCTTAGCCAGTGCCTAGATCAAATCCTATATTTGAGAAGTTTTTAGTCAAATCCTCCAAAGTTGATTTAAATTGGATCTATGGTATTGTTTTACCATAAAAGGTTATAAAAATGCTTTTACTTGGAAAATAAAGTGAAAATGGGTTTGGACTTGGGCATAATGGATGTGGGTGGGTGCATGTTCATGCACGGGCTCAATCGGGTATGGTTGAGGCCCATGGGTTTTGTTGGAAAGTTGCCCAGGTCAATTAAGGACCGGTCTTCGGGTGTATGATGCTAAGCCATACCGTACCACCACATGTCCCTAGTATGGGTCGGGACCTGGCTGACTAATTTGCAAAGTTCCATTGCGGTCGATTCAACTGTTTCGGTGGGTTGTCTTTCATGACTATGTTCTCCCACCTGGCACAAGAGGGGGCTTCCGAAAGGTTGTAGCCAATGGAAGTGAAACCTTAGTGAGGGTAGACTGCGGTGGAATGGCGCTTTGTAAAGGCCTTGACACATGCTCTAGACTGCTTACCTAAGGTAGTGAGCGGTGGTATCGACGGATGCCGAACAAACTAGAGAACTCGTGTCTTGTGGGTAAAGCTGTACAACCTCTGCAGAGTGTAAAACTATTCGAATAGCCGTGTCCACGGTTATGGACATGCTAGCAGAACTGCTCAAAGTTAGACTCTGGTTTTGTTTTCAAAATACTTTACAAAACTGTTTATGACATGGATGGGTGTCCATGAGAAAAGTTATGGGTTGAAGCTCCGGGTTGATGCCCGTGTTTATGTTAGTGTTAGGTTGATGCCTTCACTATCTTTATCAATATAGAAACAATTTTAGTTATCGAAAAACTTGAGCGTTTGAACTTAGTACAAGTATTTAAAGAAAATGCTGCTTTATGCAAATCAACCCTTATGCCATCCTTTGTTACATCCATATATGCATGTCATTATGTTATTCGACGGGTGTAACTTGCGAGTACGGAAGTTGTGCTCATACTTGCTTTATACAAACAAAATTTCAGAGGAGAATGACTTCACTACAAGTTTGGATCGTGACGACTAGGCCGCTACCCCAGTCGATTGCCTGTGGCAGATTGCTGGACCCTACTACATCTTCGTCTTCCGCTGTGTTCTTTATTGTTGGTTGTAAGCCTCTTTTGTAATAAACTCTGTTGATTATTAATAAAGTTGTGATATGGATTTGTTACCATGTTTGTTTACTGTGTGAACTAGCGACTGATCATGGGACTAGTTCAGAAATGCACAGAGGATCGGGGATATTAATCCCGGGTTCTGACAATTTGCTTCAGAGGGCAAACATGTCAAATTGCAAGCCCGTGTCTACACCTATGTCAGTCACTAAGAAGCTCTCCAAGGACACCAGGAATCCGCTATCAGCTGATGACGGCACCAGGTATTGGAGTCTTGTGGGGGCTCTGTAGTACTTGACACTCACGAGACCTGATATTGTGTTCTCCATCAACTGAGTTTGTTAGTTCTTGCACTCACCCACCTCGGAACATCTATCTACAGTCAAGAGAATTCTTCGCTACCTCAAGGCCACAGCCAGCACAGGGCTAGCTATACGCAAGTCTTCGTCGACATTGCTTAGCACCTTCTCGGATGCTGATTGGGCCTACTGCAGTGATGATCGCAGGTCGACAAGTGGGTCTACAATATTTTTTGGTTCAAATCTCATTTCATGGAGTTCCAGAAAGCAGGTGACAGTGTCAAGATCCAGTACGGAGTTTGAATATAAGGCCTTAGCAAATGGCACAGCAGAAACAATCTGGGTGCAATCGCTTCTTGGAGAACTTGGTATATTCCAGTCATGTAACATCCCGTTTTTCGTTCCTTTCAAAATTTTCAAACTTTGGATCCTATCCTGGCCCAGCTCCCTCCCTCGGTCATCTTCTTCCTCGGTCAACACCAGCACCCGTGCGCCTGAGCCTCTCTCTCTCTCGCTCATGCCCACTTGCCGTCCTTGCTCGTCCTCGGCCTGCCCTCACGCTGTCCTCGGCTGGCCCTATCACCCGCGCAAGTCGTCGCTCGCGTCCCGTCCCTCCGTCCTTCGCGTCCTCGCCACCCTTGACCAAAGCCGCACAGTCCAAGGGGAGAGGGGGACCAATGTGAATAAGCATGTTGGATAAAAGAATAGCTTGACAGAAATTTCAGAAACAGTAGCTTTATGGATCGGTATATGCTAGTTTTCATCACGCCACAAACAGAAATTGCAGAAACAGTAGCTACACGGATCAGTACACGCTAGTTTTCATCACACCATTTCCCGTCAACCACACACCCTTTATTCATTTCTCTAACCTTCCTTTTTCTTCTGAATTACATACCGCAAATTTGTGCAACCAGGGTAACTTTCTATAAAATATCATGCACCTGGTGCTCCTTGTCCTTCTCATGATCACATCCTTTCATTCATGATTTCTGCTGTCTATGCTTTAGAATCCAATTGAAGAATCTATTATCTTATTAAAGCAGTCAAAAGAAGAGGCTACATTCGTTCTCAATGGCTTGAAATTCCAATGTTAATCGGTGGAAAAAGATAAATATCTACACCGTCAATCGTAGTGGGTCTAAATTATAATGGTCTAAATTAAAATAAAGAGTCTATGTCAAGTACAATAAAATTGAAATTTGGAATAAAAAATAAAATAAAACCAAAAATTTGATTTCCATACAAATTCCTAAGTAAAACAGTCCATGTCAAGTTCAATAAACTGAAATTCGGACTAAAAATAAAATAAAACTAATAGTTTGATTTTCATATGAATTCCTAAGTAAAATTCCTAAATAATTATAATTTAAAATAAAAATTAAACAAAAAATAGAAATTAGATTTATATACCAAATCCAACAAAAAACTGAAATTTGGAAAAAATAAAATAAAATTAGCAATTTTATTTCGATACGAATTTCAATAATTATAATTCGGAATAAAAATAAAAAATAATTGACAATTAGATTTGTAGGAGAAATCCAACAAAAATAGCTAAAATTCGGAATAAAAAATAAAATTAGTAATTTGATTTTAATACGAATTCCAAAATATAATCATTAAATGACTATAATTCGGAATAACAATTAGCAATTGAATTCAGATATGAATTCCAAGAAAAAAGAACTGAAATTAGGAATAAAAAATAAAAGAAAATTTGCAATTTGATTTTCATATGAATTCCACAGTAAAATCCCCAAATAACTAAAATTCAGAATAAATTAAATAAATTTAGCAATTTCATTTGTATACGAACTCCAATAAAAATAACTGAAATACTGAAGAAAAATAAATAGCCAAGGATGCCCAAAATTATTATTCTAAGAACATTTGATACATATATGCATTACACTCTTTGCCGTCTGATCCACACGTGATGCGCTCCCGTTCACCTGGATACACCTTGCCTGGATGTTACTATGCGGCAGGTGGCATGCCTTGCGCCCACTGAGCGGCGAGTGGCGTGAGCAGGCCACCTGCCGCGTGGTGGGGGCGTGAAAGGCCGGCTGCCGAGCCAGATCCAGACGGTTGGGGCATGGCAGGGGCACGTGTTGCTTGCTGGCATGTCCATAGTGCTTTTTTAATATGGGCTTGCGAATTGCGACGGGTTTGAATACGTTTGATACATATCTGCATTACACCACTTGCCATTTTCGCCGGTTACATATTGCAGTGGCTATTTGATCATCTCCGGAGAGTTACAGAAAAGAAAATTCAGAAAGACATGTCTCACACGTACACACGGAAGATGTAGGGTCGGAGCTTCCCACAGAAAATGAACCAGTGCGGGAAGTGAAGGCCACGACGAACCCCACAACGAACCCTACCGCCGCACCGATGCTAGACGCGTCGTTGATCCTGCGCAGCCTGACAAGCACCCGGAATCGCTTCTTGCACTTGTGATGCAACGGCGCCCCGCAGAGCCCTGGATTGCCGGCAAAGTTTGAAGGCGGAAACTCATTTAAAGGAGAAGGAAAAGGCCCTGATAACAGGTTATCTGATACGTTGAACACAGTTAACCGAGCAAGCGTACTGGATCGCTCTGGAATTTGACCGCTGAGGTAGTTGTGCTGAAGGTTGAGGGTGTTCAGGTATGTCATATTTGTGATATCGACAGGGATTTCACCTGAAAAAGCTATTGTATGAGAGGTCCAGGGATGTCAGATACGACATCTGCCGGGTAATGTCGCCAGGGATCGGCCCTGAAAAGCTGTTACCCGACAAGTCGAGGCCAGTCATGCTGGTACAATTCTGAAGACCTTTAGGGAACGTTCCTTGAAGACCCAGGTTGCCGAGATGCAAAGAGAGAACCCTGTCCTCGTCGGGGTGCCAGCACTCCACGCCCGTAAATCAGCATATGAAACCGCAGGTGATTTTGTTAAAATTCCATGAGGATTTGAGTACGCCGTTCGGATCAACCACTGATTGTAGTACAGTCTTCAGGCATTGGACATCAAGTTCAGAACCAAAACAAGATGACGAACTGCTCAAGAGCACCAACAAAAGAAGGAACCTCACATCAGCCATCCCAGGCGAGGCGTAGAAATGTACGGCTGCTCTGCCAAGCAATTGCAGCTTCTCAATTCCGAAATCACCTGCTGAAATGTGAGACCCCGGTTTATTCGGCTTGTAATGCTTAGTCTTCCATTGATCCTAGCATCACAAATCAAATAAACCAAACCTCGATATATGTATACTTCCCAGAAATACAGTATACACACCTCGCTATAAAATCATGTATCAATTCCATACAACACACAGAGCCAAGCACGAACTAGAGTGAACAAAAGACATATATAATAGAGAGTTATTACAAAGAGAGGTCAACCCGCCAAAAGACATACAAATAACTAAGTAAATAACGGAAGCAAAAGTGTCATAAGATGACGATAAACAAAAACCAATTAGTGTGTTTTACCCACAAGGCAACCAACTGAGCCGCCAAGCTAGTCGTCAAAACCGTAGCACATCTCACAAAAGGGAAGCCCTTAGGGCTCATCTTCTTCCTCTGCAACATAAACATTAAGCAAAGCAACTGAGTACAATGATGTACTCGCAAGACTGACGTGTAAGGATAACATACCTATAATTAACTATATGCAAGCTTTATTTAAGTGGAGGGGGTTCTGAACTTACTTTTAGCATAAAACAAGTTTTCATTTGCAATAATGTAATAGATTCAAAGCAATTTTACAAATTATTTGTAATTGTTGAAATAACAACGATACAATAATAATAACAACAATAAAGACAACTGAAAGTGACTAACCCAATAGTCACCATAACAATAGTATGAACATCCATTCATACCAACCCATCAAGTTTTAATTAAATGTTGTAGTCTAGTTCTTGCACGACCTTACCAAGCATGTCCATAACCTAGGACGAGACTATTCGAATAGATTTAACCCTGCAGGGGTGTACCAATGTATCCACACTTCAGACCGCCTTTTTGCCAAGCTATTAAGCACACTTCCTTTGGTATGCCGGCACGGCTAAGTCCTACGAGACATTTCCAATGGATTGAGCTAATCAAGAGCCGCACGTATGGGGGTTAACCCTTAGTGATCTGCCGACGAAATATGGATCACAAGGACCCATACGTGGAGTAGGAGACACCGGCCTCGGCGGGTGCTCCCCTCCCCACAAACATGTCCATGTTGCATATATCCCATATGCAACCCACCACGCGACTCATTAATTAACACCCTCCAAAGTACTTAGTCAAGAGAGGTCCCATATCCCTCTAGTGTGGTTAGCACGCAAATATCACTTGGCTTAGTGACACAAGTAACTCGGTCCTTAGGGACTTAGGCACCATTCCAATCACACCCAACAGATCACACCAACATACCATTATGCCCAAGTCTAAATCATTTTGTTTTCAGTTTTGGTTTTATCAAATAAACAAAGCACAAGGTACATATTAAAAGTAATAGCAAGTTTTAATGTGATCAAGGTCATCGACTAAGTCGATAACCGCCCAATTCTACCGGTAACTAAGCATTGCTAAGCATCATATCGTAAAGACAAGTAAAAGACCATAAATCATTCACCGGGCTCTAATTCACCAGTGAGAATAATAACCTATGGCAGTGGCAGGGGTGAACAATTTAAGGGAAACAATGTAATAGGATTAGCTACCTCTATTCGGCAAAATTAATCATTGACACAAAAGCATGCATACATACGAGTAAAACAAAGTATTAGATTTTAAAAGTAATGGGATTAAGTGGATATGATCAAACTGCTTGCCTTTGTCTTGCTAGAGATATTCGACTTGCTGCAGAGGATCACTTTCGTATTCAAAGTAATCGCTGGAACCTAACGAAAGAATCGAGAAGAACCAATAAGAACGAATAACATCGAATAAACACCGAAATTCAAAAAGTCTCCAAAATAAGAAGTTAATACAAAAGAAGGATAATTATTTTAGATGAATTTAGAGACATAAATTATTTGATTTAGAGTTGAATGGAATTGGTTATGAATTACTGACATTGAGATTATAGCATAAGGTCTATCGCTACTTAATTAACCAAAAACTCAATTCTTGGCTTAAGATAAACTTTACTCTTTAAGATTGAAATACTACTGGCTGGTCACTAAGAGGTTTACTTAACTAATCTTTGCATTTGACAAGGTTTTAGCTCTTGTTTGTATTAGAAAAGCCAATAGCTCACTAATTGTTGTAGCATTTGCCGGTTGTCCTGTTGGTTTGAAAAATGCAATCCATTATTGATTTTCGATTTGGCTCTCTGCTAGCTTAAGTGCGAAAGCCCACAACCTTTTCTACTAAATTTATAAGAGTCCTTACCCTAATGCCCATTTTTGCTATCTACGGACTCTTTGTTCAAACACCTCTTGAGGAAATCAACAAACATCTCAAACTTTCCCTTAATCACCTTCTCTTCTAAATACCATCCTCTTTCTGTTCAGCAGTTCAACCAAGAGATTTTTATAGATGTGACACTAATGTTCTCACTAAATCCATCAACCATTTGTCAATTATAGATGGGTGATCAATTAGTTCATGATTAAAATAAATCATCCATTTGTTAAATACATATAAACATGCAACAGTAGAAAAATGCCATGCTTATGATGATGCAACATGCATAAATAAATATCGGAACGCGGTAACGGAATAAGACTAAAAGATGTTACCATCGCATGCTCTAGGCGTGCGACTACCGCCGACGACGTCTTCTCGGCTCCGCGTCCGCACTCGGTCTCTCATCCGCGTCCTTGGTGCCACCGCATGCATGCGCCGCCTCAGCCTCGGCCTCCGCCTCGCCGTGCTCGTGACACTGCTGGACAGCGTCGAGAAGCTGTCCTCGCGCCGCTGCTCTGCATGCGCCACTATACTTCCTCGCCTCGGCAGCCCCGGGCTCGGCCACCTCCGCCTTGCCGTCGCTGCGCACCTCGCCTAGGCTCCGCGCCGCCCGCCGAGCCGATGCCATCGCCGCCGCCGTCCTCGTCGCGCGCCATCGCTCCGTCGGCCGGCCGTCGCCGCCATGCGCTCGGCGTCGCTGCTCGGCCTCGGCGTCGTGCCGCTGACTCGCTGCCTCCACCGGGCTGCCACACCATGCGCCCGGCGTCGCCGCGCCGCTGCGCTGCTCCGTTGGCCGCGCCTCCTCAAGTCGCCAACAGCATGGAGCTGCCGGCCTTCTCAAGCCATGCCACAACCGAGCTGCTGTCACCTTGCCGCCGTCGATGCTGCGCTCTAGGCACCGGCCACCTCGCCACGCCTCCACTTTGGTGCCGTGGATGCCGCGTCTCCTCGGCAGCTGCTCCACACCGCCGCTGCTGCAGCAAGCTTCGACCGCCTGCCTGGGCTGCTGCTCAAGCTGTCGCTGGTGCACGCATGAGCCGAGCAGAAGCAGTGCCACTGCTGCTTCTTTCCCTTCCTCTCAAATTCGCTCAAAAGTACATGCATGCGAAGACTAACAGCGAAAATGGATTGTTGTAGTGATGATGAACATAGCCACATAACATGCATTGGAGGATTTATGGTTCTTGGTGGTGTTTGGGAGGAGAGAAGTAAAGAAATGGACTAGTGTTCATGAAGAGAAGGAAGGAGGCCATGCTCTGTTGGGGAAGAAGAGAAGTGGCGTGGAGGCGGAAATGAGTGGCAGTGAGTGCTCTGGTTGGGAACAAATGGGCAGTGAGTGGGAAGATGTGGCTGTGAGTGGTTCGGTTTGGGGTAAAAAAAATGGCAGTGGGGGCTTTCGGCTGGTAATAAATTTTCGAATGAACAGTGTTCGATTCGGGGGGAAATCTAATAGCAGCAGAGAGTTCGGTAATTTTTAGACATAGTTTCCTAGCTCCAAAAATCACAAAAGTTTTATGGAAGTTTGCTGACACAAAGATGCACAATGTATAATTTTTGCAGGGTTTTTCTTGTCCTGCATTCTTCCCTATAATTATTTTAAGTACTAGTTTTGTTGGTTGTGTTCTGTTGGAGAGAAAAAAAAAACAGTGCAGTCCTTCCTCCATTTCTCCAACTCGTCCAAATGACCTTGCATGCGCGAACTAACCGTTAAAATGGAACACTCTCGTGACAACGATCACAACGGTACAACATGCGTTGTCCGATTCTTGATTTTTGGTGGTTGGGGAAGATAATGGACACGCAGATGTCTTGCATGCGGTCAGTCAGACTGAAAAAGAGCTGCGATACTAATGCCTGCATGATGACATGATTTTTGAAATGCATGCAAAGACCAGAAAGCAATACAATTATTATTATTATTTTAAATGAAGTATTTCAAACAATTTGATTTAATAAAATGAAACCTTTTAATTAATTCAATTTGATTTTTAAAAGCAACATTTTAATTAAACACTGAAATTTTGTCAAAACATAGTCAAATATTTGATAGATCACCAAATTAAATATTAACATCTTGATTCTAAAAATCGGGGTGTTACATGAAAACTCGTGTAAGAATACTTGCCACTTGTAAAAAGAACGGTATGCTCAGACATGGAGACGCCACGGAGCTTCTTACAGGAAGGCAAAGAACCACTCAAAATATGCTTATTTCTTTGTTTTGATGCGATACTTCTTGCTAGATGCTCTGCTACGTATTGATTTGAGACAAGGTAAGGTGTTTCAGAAAACTCACCAATTGATCCAAAGCAGAATCCACCACCCGCAATAGATGAACGGGCACAGCTCTTAATAGGAGAGTTCCTCCACTGGAGCATAGCTTTTTCTTCGGTTAATTCCAAGTCCTAGTGAGTACTGACTTGAATACTGACTTGGAGCATAGCAGTTGCCACTATGCAAGACTTTTTTTTTACCATGAGCCAATAGTCTCCATTTTGAGTAGTCTCCGAAGACTCATACTACCAATAGAAAAATAGGTGGAGGAACTTTCTGCGCTGATGCCATCACATCATCGATTTATGAGGATAGTAACACTAAGGTATACATGACGGGCAGCTAAAACTCTGAGTGAAGACAGTGTTTCTCCTAGTCCTAACTACACATGCAGGCACTCGGATCCATTTGGAACAAAATCATGCTCTGGAAATTAATACTTGGTAAATTGAACCTTTTCCCAGATAAAGTTTGAACAGGATCAGACAAACATCCATCAATTGCTACAAACCATGACAAGTTTCTCTCTGTCCCTCTCTCTCTCCCTCCCTCTTTTTTTAAAAATGAATCCATGAAAAGTTCCTAATATTCATCAGAATGTACACGGACTTCACTCCTGTGACACGCACACAACCTGTTTGCCGACATTTTTACCACTGAATAGACCAACAAAGGCAGCAGGTGCATTCTCCAGCCCGATGCTCATGTCTTCTACATACACAATCTTGCCATCCCTGTAATGCTTGGCCATGTCATTAAGGAACTGTGGGAACAAGTGGAGGTAATCACTCTGGATGAAGCCCTGCATACTTATACGCTTCGATACCAAGCAGAAGAGGTTGTGGATCCCCACAGGATCGGTTATCCCATGCTGGGAGACCATCCCGCATACCGCAATGCGACCATGGGTCCGCATGTTGAGGAGTACAGCATCAAGCATTGGTCCGCCTACGTTCTCAAAGTATATGTCGATACCTTCAGGAAAGTACCTAGACAAGGAAAGATAGCACAACAAAGATGCAGCATTACTATGTCATTCTGAACTGTTTACTGAGTTCGACGGAATTATTAGTTTCAACAGATAATACATAAGTTGATGATACAAGTTTATATCCTCACAAATTTAGGTACCATGGGAAAGTGTTCCGCATCATTTAGGTAGGTTCACCAATAGTTCATTGTTTTCACTGTGATTATTAGATGCTCCTTATAATCTAGCTTGATTCATCAATGGTTTATGCAAGCCAATTTAAGCTGTTGTATCTTATTTCCTGAAGGAGAAGGTCTGACCTTTTTAAGGCTGCATTCAAGTCAGGCTCCTCTTTGTAATTGAAAGCTGCATCAAATCCAAACTTGTCCTTCAGGAGCTCAACCTGAAACATTGTTGTAGACCCTGAACGATACAGCTGTACAGGTAAACAATACAACTACTTGTTTGGATGAGTACCTTCTGATTTGTTCCAGCACTTCCGACAACATAGCAGCCGTGGAGCTTTGCGAGTTGGCCGACAATCTGGCCAACCGCTCCTGATGCCGCAGAAACAAAGACAAACTCTCCTTTCTTTGGTGAGCAGACCTCATAGAATCCAACATAGGCTGTAAAACCAGGCATGCCTGTGGGTGCAGACCAGAATGTGAATAAGCATGTTGGATAAAAGAATAGCCCGACAGAAATTTCAGAAACAGTAGCTTTACGGATAAGTATATGCTAGTTTTCATCACGCCACAAACAGAAATTGCAGAAACAGCAGCTACACGGATCAGTACACGCTAGTTTTCATCATAACATTTCCCGTCAACCGCACACCCTTTATTCATTTCTCTAACCTTCCTTTTTCTTCCGAATTACATACCACAAATTTGTGCAATCAAGGTGACTTTCTATAAAATATAATGCACCTGGTGCTCCTTGTCCTTCTCATGATCACATCCTTTGATTCATGATTTCTGCTGTCTATGCTTTAGAATTCAACTGAAGAATTAAATATATGACATAGAAGCTCACCAAGAAGCCCCAAATGATAAGAGAGTGGAATGTCACTTTTCTGAATCTTGCTAAGCTGTTCAGGCTTGTCGATCAGACTGTATTCCTCCCAACCTGTCAGTCCCGAAACAATGTCACCCGCACCGAATCCCGGATGATTGGAATCCACCACTCTCGCCACGCCAAACCCTTCTATAACCTTGACAGATAAAGAAATTGCCTGATCAGTAAACAAAGCCTCTATGTACAGATGAACGCACACCTGATTTCTTGAGTGATCATTGATCAACAAGGGATACCAAGCGAAAGGGAGGATAATTTGAAAAGGAAAGAAAACTTTACTGATCCGGGCTTGAACGGAGGGATGTAGGAGCTGTGGAAGTCCCGCATCCGTCCGCGCATGTAGGGGTCGCAGGAGAGGTAGAGGTTCTTCACCAGCACCACGGGGCTGGCGGCGCCCTCGGGGACGCGCATCGCCACGGTGTCGCCGTCGACGAGCACCATGTCGTCCTCCCTCGGCGCGCGGCTGATGTACTCCCGCAGCACCACCTTCTTGTTCCTCGCCGCCGCCGCCGCCGGCTTGTCTTGTTCCATGCCGCCGTTCGGGACTAGGTTGGTTGGCTACTTGGCTTTTCCCCCTTTTTTGTCCAGCGTTTCGGTGGAATTCGCCAAGTTTCCGTGTTTAATTGAAGAAGGGTAGGTGAGCGAGGTGCCGGATGTGGGATGGGACGGCGTCGTCGGATGGGTAGTTAAATCTGACGGTCGTGAGGTGGGCAGGCCGGCTGGGTTATGCACGGAGGGGGGAGACGTTGTGTGCGTCGTACGCGTGCACAGCGCCGCAGCGGCGCCCGCGGCCCGTCGGCGTTGGATGAAGCTGGGCGCGGCGCCGCGGCGGCGTATGAGAGGATCCGGCTTCCTCGTGCCGCGCGCGCGTTCCGGAAGCTCGGCGCCTTGTCCACTTGGGCGTGGAGACTGGAGAGGCGTTGGGGCTACCGCGTTAGCCCGCACGGCCCACGCTGGGAAGTTGAGAGGGTGTCTGTCACTCGTCATGCCGGGCCACATGGACCGCTTGCGCGTGGGACGTTGCGCCGGCAGGAAGCAGAAGCTCGGAAGCTGGGCTCAGGCATCTTATGGCCCGTGTGGGCTATTCGTTTCGGCCGCACGGTGGGGTACGCTGCCTTGTGTTAGCCTGAGGTCGTGAGCTTGGTGGGCTGAACTTCTCTTAGCCACCGTCGAGGCAGGACTCCATCAAGTTGTTGGGGACCGAGTCAAGTTTAATTGTAAACTAGAGGCTTAGGTGCAAGTATATTAGGCTTGGGCCAGGCCTGGCCAATGCAAGGTGATAGTGGTGGTGGTTGTCTTCGTTTGGACATGAATTTTTGAATGATATGACAAACTAATGATCAATGCCAAAAACTAATGCATCTTTTGTATAACGGCCCGTATATGAGGCCCGATTATGATTATGTGCGGACATTTTACCGAAACAAATACGGCCCACAAAGCCCATTAGTTAGTCTCATTTTGTTTATTCATGCATGCATGAAGTCAGACATCCTCCTATATAAAAGGCGTATGAGGTTCTCATTGTACAAACAAATTTACGAGCAAAGAGATCAATAAAGAGATAAGGGTGGGACTGCATCCTTATGTTCTTGTTTATTTTTTATTATTTGTGAGCGGAGAGCTTCGTTGGCAACATGACCTCGATTATACAACACGTTATCAGCACGATGACACTCTAAGCTAAGGCTTCCTGGCACGTTGTTTTGATCTAAGTTTTCAATTCTAGCGATAATGTTCTTTTTAGTAGATTAATTTTTATTCTACTATTCATTATTGTCGATCCTATTGGCCAACCAGGCACGCACCTCTGCGTACGCGCTGACCGTGCCTTCCCCGGTCACACCGGCCGTACGCCTCCGTATACGAGCCACCGGCCAACCGAGCCGACCAACCGTGCACCTCCGTCCACATGGCGCTGGACTCCACTGAGATTGGTTCGGGTACGCCTTTGCGTATCTTCGCCAATTGTCGTCGACGGGCCGTCCGACTGTGCACCTCCCCACATGCAGCCCTGGCAACCACCATCTAGGCAACATCAGCACGCCTTTGAGTACGTGCTGACGCCGTAATCGAGCATCGGGCAACGCCACTGTGGCACGCCGTCATCGAAATGATTTTGCCATCCGATAGGATAGGGCGTCATCTCCGCACCGCACCACCGACTGGGATAGGGCCCGCTGTCGCTCGCCTCCGCGCACGCTGTCAGGCCCCATGAGGCAAGGACCATCCAGAAGGAGATTACTCATTGTTTTACAAAGGAAGTATTGCATTCTATTTTTTTAAAAATTGGACATGATGTATTTTTCTTGCTAATTAATGAGTTCAGGGATGCCTATTGCAAAGAAAAAATGGCAATGGTCTTGTGATATGTTGATAATTGTGGAATTGTGAAAGAGAAATTTATTGGTCTTGTTCATGTGAAAGAGACAACTTCTTCCTACCTCAAGTCTTCTATTGATTCTCTATTTGCAGAATATAAGATAAGATTGAAGCACGTTAGAGGCCAAGGATATGATGGTGCTAGCAATATACGAGGTGAGTTCAATGACTTACAATCATTGATTATGAGATAAAGTAGTACATCATATTATGTCCATTGTTTTGCTCACTAACTTCAATTAGTTGTTGTGGCTATTGTAAGAAAGCATAAATGTATTAGTAATTTTCTTTAGTATGATTTCTCTCTTGTTGAATGTGATGGGTGGTTCTTCAAATAGAAGGGACATGATTCAATATATCAATCACGAACAAGTATACAAGGCCTTAGGTTGTAGGCTACTTCAAACTGGAACAAGGTTAAATCAAGAATAATGTCTTCAAAGACCCGGAGATACTTGTTGGAGTTCTCGTTATAAAACTCTTAATAGTTTGGTTAACTTGTTCCCAACAGTTGTCATAGTTTTAGAATTTGTGGAAGAAGACAAGGACAGAATAAATAGAGATCAAACATTGGGTCTTTTAGTGTACTTTCAGTCATTTGATTTTGTCTTTTTATTTGCATCTCATGTTGATTACCTTGATAATCACAAACACCTTGTCATTAGCACTGCAACGAAAGGATCAAGACATTGTGAATGCTATTAAATGTGTGAAATCAACTAGCTCGCATTTGGATGAGCTTAGAATAAATAGGTGAGAATCTATCCTAGGTGAAGTGTATATCTTTTGTGAGAAACATGATATTCCCAAGTTGAAAATATGAGAAGCGTACGTTAATCCAAAGAAGCATTGACAAAGAACTGGAATTACCAACAAGCATCATTATGAGGTGGATTATTTTAATGATGTTCTTGACTAGCTACTTCAAGAGTTTGATAGTCGCTTCAACGAGACAACTTCTAACTTGCTTGTTTAGTCGGCCGCTTTGAGTCCAAGAGATTCATTTTATGATTTCAATTTTGATAATTTGATAAGCCTAGCTAAGCTTTATCCAAATGATTTTAATTCTGGGGAATTGGGGGACCCAAACCATCACCTTTGCCCCTATATTGCTAATGTGTGAGCAAATGATAGATTCTCCAACATATAGACTATTGGTGAGCTTTCTCAAAAAAAATGGTGGAGACAAGAAAACATCTTTGCTATTATATGGTTTATCGACTTTTGAAGCTAGTACTAGTATTGTCTGTCGCCACTGCTATAGTTGAGAGGTGCTTTTAAGCCATGAGAATGTGGTGAAAACATATTTGCGCAGCCGTATCGGTGATGATTTCATGAGTGATAGCTTAATTGCTATGCGAGGAAAGAAGAAATGAAGAAAGCTACTAATGATGTTGTGGTTTATCGTTTCATGAACTTGAAAAAAACGCAAATACTAAAAGTTATTGTATTTACTTTCATCTGATCATTCTACTATTTTTTAACTTGAAAATTTTAATTCATTTTGTTCTTTTTTTACAGGTCATTGAGGTCGGATGATGTATTTTGCCAATGTTGACTATCTTTTATCTATGATTTAGCCCTTAGTTCATTCACTTTGCTACAAACCAATATTATTAGTGAATTTCTTTATTTTGGTAAGCATTTTGATCGGTACTTCTTTATCATTGTACATTACTATTGGCTATGTTGAATTATTGATGCTAAAAGTTATCAAATATATTACTAGTTAGTACCGTATTGCTTGAAAATTATATACGTTGTTATATGTATAGTTAAGTGGTGAACCAAGATCATATTTGTTTAGTTCCACCCCTGGTCTCAGAGACAGCTCGGGGGCACGACGACCCCGAGCGCGCTCCCCTGCGCGTTCTGGCAGGAGGATTTGGCAATCTGGCTCTGGTACGTCAGCTTCACGTCCTGCAGGCTGATCCCGCTGCACGGGTTGCTCCTGCTGCAGTCGAACTTCACCGCCAGCGGCGTCGACGACGACCCGCGGATTCCGACGTACTTCACCTGGCTGATATTGATGCCTGAACTCTGCAAACATTCAAGGAAGCATACAAATTACGTTAAAATGAGGCACTTTACGAACTGATGAACAATATGTCATTTTGTACATGTACGTGTATGCATGATGTGTGCAGTAGCAGCACATTCGTTACCTTGCCGGTGCAGCCAACGCCGTCGGGGCAGTAGTTCTGGTCGATGATGATGGGGTAGTCGACGCCGGACATGATGGAGTCCATGAAGGTGACGCCCCTGACGAACCCCCGCTTGGAGCTCCCCCACGTCTTGATCCTGAGGCCGTTCATCGTGCCGGTGAACCACGTCGTCTTCACCGTCACGTTCTCCACCGCCTCCACCGCCATCCCTTGCTGCTTGCCTAGGCTCCCGATGCTGATTAAGTTATAAACTGGTATTAACATGCGTACACGTACCCTGATTAATTAGTACGTAGTAGCCACAAAAAAACTAATCTAGCTGGAAGGGCACGTATGTAGTTCTAGCTTAACCCTGTAAGTCAGGTCTGGTCCATTTCCACTAGTATATTGGCCGCCAGTCACGTTGTAATGTCAAACGGGATATTTTGGGACAAACTTTTGTGCAAGTCTTATTTGAAAATTTTAGATTTTTTTTTTTCTGGATGGAGTGAATCATTTAAGATACTACTTGAGACAAACAATCTTGAGTACAGAATTGGTTTCCAAAAATATCTTAAAGAACTACTACATAAGTACATATATATATGGTTTCCAAAAAGTATCTTAAAGAACTACGACATTTATATGCGTGAATCCTCTTGATCGATTTAGTTCCTAGAACATCTTGCGTAATTCGCGCAGGCAAATTGCCGCGCATCACGGGGCCAAGCTGATGTGCGTGCGCACGTACCTGATGCCGTGGCCCGGGCCGCACGCGACGCGCTCGATCCAGAGGTTTGAGTTGCCCGGGCCGACGGAGACGCAGTCGTCGCCGGTGCGGATGTCGGCGTCGTACACCGCCACATTGCTCGACATGTGGATGTGTATCCCGTCCGTGTTGGGGCTGCTCCACGGCGCCTCCACCGCCACCCGCCGCACCGTCACGCCGCGGCACTGCAACACCACCACGTGGAACAGCTCGCTGTTCACCGACCTCACCCCGTCCACCACCACGTCCCTCGAGTTCGAGATCGTCAGCGACTGCAAACCACGGCCGGCGAAACGTTCACACATGCATGTTATATAGCGTCCTCACTTACCAAACGCACCAAGAAAACGTCGAGTTTTGACGTGGTACGTACCGACGCGCCGGACGGACAGCGGGCGTGCGGCTGCTGCTTGCACGCCCAGAGGGCGCTGCCGCGGCCGTCGAGGGTGCCACCGGAGACCGTGAGGCCCTCCACGGTGTCGAAAGTAATCCACCGGCCGGACGAGTCGTCCCAGCCGTACCACGCCGGCGCGAGGACCGTGCCCGCGATGGAGAACGTGACGGCGCGGTTGCTGCACGGGCCGGAGAACGTGGCGCTCCCCACCAGGAACCTGCCCGGCGGCACGTACACCGTGGCCGGGCGGGGCGAGCGGCACGCGTCGGCCCACGCGCGGAGGAACGGCCCCGTCGAGTCGGTCACGCCGTCGGGGCGGGCGCCGTAGCGCAGCACGTTGTACGTTGCGCCGGCCGGCTCCGGGAGGAACAGGAGCGCGGCGTGGAGGTGCACGAGCAAGCTCAGGATCGGCTTGGCCACGGCCATGTATTAATTCTGGCCGGGTGTACGGACGTGACGAGCTGTTATGTCGCAGGCTAGCTTGCAGGTGCTTGCTAGGTATATGCGTCTTATGCCGTATTAACTTACACGTGTATTTATAGTGGCGGAACTGGGCTCTGGTTAAATTTTGTAAGTGAATATAGCGGGCGAATCAGTAATTCAGAGAATTACCTACAGGGCATGTGGTAAGCAGCGGTTGAGTGCAAAATTCAGAAACCGAATAGTTAGAGAGCACTTTTCCATGAGACATTGACTAATCTACGAGTTCCGTTTCAAAATGGGGTTTGGTGGATTCTTCGAAACAAGTCATGGCAGCCGATGTAATTTCCGTGTGTGTATACTACTTTTTCTGAATTGGTGATTGTAGCCAATGGACACATTGTGTGTAAAATCACCAGCATTGGGTGCCTGGGCTTGCGCTGATGGCTTCCCTTAGTGCGTATATGCATTAATGTATGTGATATACCGACGAGGATGTTAAGTCCTTTACTCCTTCACGTGAGGTCTCAAACTCTCCGTTGCACTCTAATAACCCTCCTTATCAACAGCAGTATCAGATCGAATCAGAGTTTGTGAGAAACAGCATGAACGTGCAAGGTATCAAGAACGAAGTATATGAATCTCGTAGAGAAAACCAAATAACAGTAACGAAATAATCACTAGGGAGAAAGATTTGGCGAAATTAGGATTCATATAGGAATCCTTGTAGCACACTTCTCCAAGTCCTAGTTGATTAGGATATAAGTCACCATACTCAACAATATGCACCTTAACTCTTATCCGTTGAAGTCACAGTGCTCCTCCAAGAACTTGCTCCAAATCGGCTCCACTATTTTTTCCCCTTTTTTCTCCCACCTTTGGAAGTGTCTCTACCATAGGGACTTATGCATATCACCACAATATGTGTGTTGGTATCTGGGCTAGCCCGTTCGGATCTTCCACGTGAGAACTCCTTTGTTGTGTAGTTTGATTAACCACATATCTTGTTCCTATATCCCTCTATGTTATAGGTTCGTACCACCTCCGAGCTCCACCTCCTCATTGGTACCACGTGGTTGGTCCCATCACGTATTCCTTCTTCCAACAGCTCGTACATTTGCCTTTGCGTTTACTAGATTTTGCAACCTTCTTTGTAATTCCCCACATAACTGTAGATAGAATCTGAGTACCTACCGTTGATGACATAGTTTCCTTCTCTTGATCAAGATTTTTATTAGATCTCTTGTTTGTTGCTCTTCCCTGATGATTACCCATTAATCGGTATCCTCCATGGTTCCGAATTTCATCCAAAAATCAATGATATCGGATTTACCGGTGGGGCCGGTAGGAATACAAACCAGTCCTGAAAAAAATGGTTTGGACGAATTTTGTCCAAAAATTGAATTTGTTTGAATTTTGCTTGAATTTGATTTTTTTTTTTAATTAAAAATCAAGGAAAAAAAAATCAATTTTTGATTTGAAAATTTTGGCCAAAAAATTCAGCCTTACCGCCCCCCACCCCAGTAAAAAATGATTCCGGTTTTGAAAACCCCTGATATCCTCCATTGCTCCAGATACTTTTCGTGATTACCTGCCCTTTATAACTAACTCACATAACTTCACCTCGAAGTGATACCTCATAACCTTCGAGTTCAAGCGACCTCATAGATATTATATTCTTCTTTAAGCCGGGAACATACCGAACTCCCATCAATGTGTGATGTGTTCCATTATACATCTCTAATGTAACCGTTCTCACCTCAGTAATTGCATACTCCTTGTAATCCGCTTAATGAACAGTTCCATACACTGAGCGTAGAGATCATTCGTCAAACATCTCTCTCAGCAAAAATATATGAAAGCAGCAACCTGTATCTAAAATCCATCTATGAGAAGTACCTAATTGACTGACGACTAGCGCATCTAAATCCTCTTTAGCTACCGCCACTAAGCACACACCCCTCATTTACTTCAAACCTGGACAACCCTTTGTCAGATGAGCTTCCTCATCACATAAATAGCATACACATCGCCCTTTCTCTTGCCTTTCTTCTTCCTATGACTTTTGCTTTTGCTTGTAACACCTATGACGGTCAATGCTTGATTTCCCGAGAATGAAGAATCCGATGGATCCTTCGAGGACTCCGCCTCCAATAGATATGTTACTGCCTTATTGAAATTGGGAGTGCTTTCTCCGACTAGAATACTCATCACCAATTGCTCCAATGATGGTGTTAAAGATGACGCCAATATGATGACATTGTCGTTCTCCTCAATTTTCTCATCCACACTAGTCGACTATGTGATAGCTTGTTGAAGACATTAAGATGGTCAACGAACCATGTGTTTTCCTCCATACACAACCTAAACAGTTGCCGCTTTAGCACCCACCGATTTGTCAGCGACTTTGCCATATACAATTATTCTAAGTTACTCCATATTTTCTTCGGTGAATTTTCTTTAACCACTGAGTACTTTCCCTCGTCGGAAAGACATACACAGATTGTACTGACAGCCTTCTGCTCCATCATGTTTCATTCTTCAATCGACATTTCCTCTAGTTTGTCCCTTTCACGATTAACCCTTGCTGGATAAGGACATCTTTTGCCACACATTGTCATACGCTGAAATTTCCCCGCTACCAAATTTCTCCACTTGATTTCACATCGTCTACATCAATCTTGATTTTGTGTTACTTGACACTTCGCTGACCTTATCATAAATCATATTAATATGTATTTGGCTCTGATACCACTTGTTACACTATGATACCCCTTCTTATGTGCAGCAGCTCCAGATCAGATTAGAGTTTGTGAGAAACGACATGGGTGTGCACGGTATCAAAAATGTAGTAGATGAATCTCGTAGAGAGAACCAAATAACACGATGAAATAATCACAATGAGAGAGAAAGATTTGGCGAAGCCGACCTTAAATTCCTAAAGCATGACCTCAAAAGAGTATAAGAGATTGTCGCTCTCTCACAACCCATCCGAACCTTTTATGACCCTCATATCCTAGCCCTATACAAGAATCCGCTATTAAAGAATAACCTACCATCTAATCATCTCGTGCATCTCTTACTTTGGATAAGTTGGTTTGTAGCTTGTGTTCTCCATGACCACCCCTTATGTCTTTATATAGTGCCCCTAGTTCTCCTTCAAAACAAAGTAGGAATCATAATCCTATTAAGATTCATATAGGAATCTTTGTAGCACACTTCTCTAAGTGCATACCCATCACTATCAATGTAACTGGTTCTAGCTCCTACTTTATCAATACTCATAAATCCATTTTGAATGATTGCATTACCAATCGAGTTAACCTTCTTCAAAGGTTTATTTCGTAAGTGCTAGTGTAGGGTGGAGTTGAGTTTTTTTAAAAAATAATATTATTTTAATAAAAAATTACAAAATTAAATAGTTGATTTTTTTTTGTAAAACTAGGCTATTGTCGCAAGTTGGAATGGCGAAATACCACTATCGCCATTCCAACTGACGATAACATCCCTAACAGGCCCATGTCGCCAATTGAGACGGCGACAGGACCCTGTTGCTATTCCAATTGGCGACAGGGTCTTGTTTTTTTAAATTTTTGTGTGCAGAATTCAACTTAAACATTTAATATTGTTTTATTTAAATTTGAACAATTATTTTTGGATTGCCTATTTCTGATCGCTCCACTCCAGCGTCTGAACCACCATACAACACCAACCAACTAAACTACCACAACCAACGTCGCCGCCAACGAAGACAATGGTGGTGGTTTCAGAAACAAGATAAGTTACACATTACAATGGGACACACGATATAATAAGAAACAGAATCAGACAATAATAAGAAACAATGTCAGCACAACATATTTTTAAGCAAAGCATCATCACAACGTCATCACAATGATGTTACAACGCATTCCAGCATGACATCATCACAATGACATTACAAAACATTCAGCACAACATATTTCAACAAAACAAACCATTCTAGTGGCTGCTACCTCAACGTCCGCTATGTTGACCTCTACGGTGCCCGCCTTGGGTTTGTTGGTTGGATAGGGTTCCCTCGGCGCCGTCCGAACTGTCGACCTCTCCTTCATCCTGTGCATTTCTCGTAGGGCATTTATTGAAGGCATGCCCGGACTCCCTACAAATTATACACTTCTTCATGTAACGCCTCACTTCTGCTTCATCCATGTCGTTCCTGATACGCTATACTTGGTGTCAGCCAACCTTTTCCTTTAGCCTAGCAATATCTATGACCCAAATGAGTCGCTCCCAAGTAGGATGGCTAGTGAAATGGCCAACCACGCCAAAACCATACAACTCTTCATTCCAGGTTTGCATCACCTCTTCCTTGGTGAAATATCCAGGAAGATATTGACTGGGATGTTGCGCCACCGCCGAACATACGGTCATGACATGTGAGCATGGCTTATGCAGAAGAAGAGGCTTGTTGCAGGTGCATACGCAACTAGTGCATCGTAGCATGCACTCGTGGATGATCCTCTCGCGGTTCATTCCGTAACATCGTTTCTCCCTGCATAGGATCTCGAAGCGAAGCTCCCTTGTGTCCATCTTGAATGCCCGTTGTATCTCACCCTTCTTACTCTTCTCCTTCATGTACTTAGTGATCATGACGGAGTACAGAACTCTGTCATTTGCCATGGAGAGCGACGCGTTGTTGCTTCGGTCAACGAAGTACTTTGTGGTACCATGGAGAATTACCTTCACAATAGCAACCAAAGGGAGGCACCTAGTGCCGCGCATAACCCAATTATACACATCTGCTAGATTGGTTGTCATGATACTATATCGAGCACCATCCTTATCATATAGTAGCGACCACTTCTCGTTAGACTCGTGCCCAATCCAGTCTGAGAAGCATTTCATCTGTGCCCCCCGTCTTCCTCGTCACACCAGGACCATCTGTGGGTAAATGTGGCAATGCCTCGGGGTCCTGGTCAATGCTTCTAGTGGGCTTTTTGGCTACCTCCCTTCTGTGCGCCACGATCCGCTCTTCTAGAGTGCATCGAACTTTTTCTTGTGGTTCTGGCTGCACAGCCACTTAAACATGTTCATCAAGTCTTTTTGTGAAGCTACTTGTAGAAGTTTGCACCCAAGTGCCTCATGCACCACCAGCTCTACAGATCCACCCACAGAAGTAGCTCGTTCTCCCCTTGTTGTAGCTGGGTTATTGCACTCAACAGGCCCGCATATCGATCATGAATGACGCATACGTTAGGACGGCTCTGTAAAACAGAAATCTTCACGTTCCTCAGAAACCACAACCAACTGTTTGTGTTCTCGCTTTCAACTAATGCAAAGGCCACGGGATAGAGACCCTCTAGAACATATTCCTTCTTTTCTTGTTTGGGAACAATTCTTAAATTACGAAACCAGTCAATGAAGTTTGTTCCATTCAGTTTTTCTTTCTCAAGAATATATCACAATTTAAAGGTAGATGTGTGTATATATATATATATATATATATATATATATATATATATATATATATATATATATATATATGTATGTATGTATGTATGTATGTATGCAAAAAATTCAGCACTATGTTTATGTAAGATCTTTTATTAAACATTTTAACAAAAGATACTCCCACTATATGTTCTAAACCAAGTTTCCCTCTAACTTCATATAGTGAGTTCAAGGTCCATATATCATTAAGTCCTAGTGAGCTTTGGCATCACTGCTAGAAACCTAATGATTTAGGTAAGTGGCCTTTTGTCAATCATATCTCATATGACTCTTGTTTGTTAGGTGACATCACTATGCCCCGATGACCAACACTATGCCCTAAGGCCTAAAACCATTTTAATAGCCTTGTCAAGTTAAACCAATACTATACATACATGTGTCTGATACCCACCCCATCTTATTAAGATAGTTAATGACTCCCTACTTTGGTAAACATACCAATTTACGATTAAAATCGTGATAGGCGCATCAATTAGAAATGCATTAAATTTACTTAATTTTTCTTAAGGGATACTACTCTACCATATTAAAACATCTAATGATAAAATATGATCAATAGTATAACAGGAATAAAATAAAAAAATTACAAATAATCATATTAAACTATGAAATAGTACAACCCTTAACATGACGATCTTCATCACCATGCTTCCCTGTCTACCGAGCCATCATGCTTGAAATCACCACATTCATTTACTAAGCAATTACTCATAAAAGCTAGTAATGAATTACATATAATAATATCAAGCATCACATGTCGGCACGCACACCGTTATAAAATAATATGTAGCTCGATGGCTATAACACAGCATGACACGCGGGCCATGAAAAAACCATACATACATCACATATACTAGAAAAAAATTCACCAATTTTTTCACATAAAATCACAACGCAGCACAACACACGTAGATTCAAACATAGGTGTCAACCGTCGCCATCGCCACCTTTCACAGCCCTTGGTGGCTCGGTGAGTCGATGGACGGTGCATGTGAAACACCATTTGACGACACGGCGATGGTAGTAGTACACCGTCACCGATCACGACGGTGGACAGTAGGTAACCATGATCGACTCACCGAGCCACTGAGGGTTGCAAGATGGCGACGGTTGACACCCATGTTTGAAGCTGCGTGTGCTGTGCTGCGTCGTGATTTATGTGAAAAAAATTATGGATTTTTTCTGGTACATGTGATAATACATTTGAAGATGTAAGTATGAGGTAAAAAAAGAAAAAAAATCCAAAGAAGAAAGTATTTTTAAAGGTTTTAAATAGTGTTTCAAATAGTATCAAATAATGTTAGAAATAATTTTTTAATCAATTTTCAAATCCTCTCTCGCCACTGTCCTGCCTCTAGGGCACGACACTCGCGACTTCGTGGCTCCAGGGCCCTTGGGGGTCAGACTCGGCCTGATCCGTGCCCCGAGAGCCTGGATTTCACACGTGGCACACGGTAGGGAGTCCGCCCCTTAGGGCATGGTGGAGGATGTCATTTTTGGTATTAACGTCGGAAGAGGACTAAAATTGTATTAGCACTGTGAATAATGCTACATGAGTCAAAAACTCAGGTTTCACCTGCCTCGTTTTCTACTGCTATGCGGCGCAACGAGTTGTAGATCAATTAGTCTTTTGACTATCAGGAATGACCCTGGCCTAAATTAATTGCTCAAATGGAGTGGGATGCACGGACTAGTATTAACCACCGTTGGAATGCAGGTAGAAACAATGGATTCCTCATGCATTCGTTGAACTAGAAGTCTAAGAAGTTGGGATTGTTGGACTGGACATGCTATTGTTGTAGGAGAGCAGATTTGAGTCCTGGTGTAGCGAGGGTTGGGTACATCTCAACTCAACCAACGCAGACTTCGCATGCTCAAGTTCAACAACTCCTTCGGTCGAGTCAAGGTCCGGTTTGGTTTGTTGTTCACCAATCACCGTCAACTATACTGTTTTATCATTTGGCAGACCCTTTTAGACTTTATTTTTCGTTTGTACTCAACTTACATTACTGTGGTTTTAGTTTCTAGAAGTTATTTGCAATCTTTATAACTAGCCACTAACTAGCTAGGACACACTAGGCATCTGTCTATATCCACATCCATATATTCTCTTTCGGGAACGAAACCGTGGCCCTGGGAAGATCCACATCTCCGTATTTGCAAAAAAAAAAAACCCTCTGCATTTTTCGTATTTGCGTTGAGGTTCCTATTTCGTCGCACGTCACCCATCGAATCGCGATCGTACGGCCGGAATCGGGCGGGTGTAGGGCCGTGGGATCACAACTTTGTCACTGACAACCCAGATCCGCCCGTCCCACCTCCACACCCCAGCCCTAGGGTTCCCCCTCCCTCACGTCGCACTCGACCGCCTCCTCCCCTCGCGCTCACTCCCCTCCATGGCTTCACCCGTCGGTCTTCGCCGCCTCTTCCTCCCTCACTCCGTCACCACCTCCAATTCCCGTGCCTCCACCTCTCCTTCCCGACACCGCCTCTCCCTCCTCCGGGCAACTCTTCCCCAGCGTCACCACCTTCTTCGCCTCCCCCGCGCGCCTCAGCGTAGCCTACTCCGCCCATCCGGCTCCCCTCAACCCCTCCGCCATCCCCGACCTGAAAAGCCCTAGTAGTACATGAGAGACGATGGACGTAAGATGGCCACAATGCAATATCATTATAGCAGATCCAGATCCTCTACATTACTGCATAAGTCCATCGTGTGAATAGTGCTTCACAGTGAACTATAGCAGCAACGAAATATGTACCACAACGATTCTACCGTAGCGGGGAAAATTCACTATATCAAAAATACTGTAGCAATTGGTCTAGATCTTCAATTTTTTATCAAACGGTGGAGATCGCTCGTAATTATCCCAATCACACTATAGCAGCTGATCCACAAGCAACCCTGAGCTTAGCAAGCACTACATCTCACGGGCGCGGCATCGCGTCCATCCAAGTCCGTTCTGGTGGTAGCTGTCAGCTGTCTTCAAGCTTAGTGTCACGTATCGTTTCCCACAAAACAACCTGCTGCATTCTGAGAGGGAAAAGAACGCAAGATGATTCTCGTCATGCGAAGTTATGCTGATCCGTGTGGCTCTCAAAAAACATGTACATGCAACAGTTTTTTCTTCCTCTTTTTGTGGTAGATCATTTAGCCATTCCTTTTTCAGGTGTTACGTACAAGGGATGTTAACAAAGACGAAAATCTATGCAAACGTAAGCCATTTCAGGCAATGAAACGGGACGGGTGTTGATCAGTTTCGCCTGAACATCGCTAGTTCAATGGTTTTTTGCTTACTTTGGTTTACTAGAGTGATAATTCAGGGCGAAGCTAAGTAAAATCCGACCCATGCTGCGAGGAGACTGTAACCGGGTAACGGCCCAGTAAGGCAAAAGGTAGAGGGGACGACGGTGGTGTGAACGGCCGAACTCAGTCACGGACCAAATAGTGGCCCGGTGAAAGCCATCTGGGCCAAATCGGACCTAGAACAGAGTGCACCAACCTTTGTCCAAGACAGATCGCGCAGCCCAAGCTCGTGTCATGCTGACGTCATGCACAACCATCTCGTTCACGTATGTATTTGCCATGTACTTGCATGCGAGTTTTAGTTTTACCATGATTGTGAGTATGATATGGTCCCCACATGTCATATTAACATAAAGTGGTAAAATCTAAAACTCACCTAATTACAATGACAAATTCACAATTGTTCCTATTTCGTTCGCGCGCTCTCATTATGTTTCAGCTGGCTCTCCACAATGAATGCACTCCTGGCGCTGATATCTCGTGCAGTTCTCTCAACGCGCCAACACCTCAGCGAAACAACCCGAAACTTCAGTTTGTAATTTGGATTGATCTCGCATGTTCCTGCGGTCTAATTTGTATTTTAAACACAAAAAAAAAAATCGCAGCTGCCACATGAGTTGTTATCATGGGATCAACCAACGGCACGAGGAAGGCCAACAAAGCCAGCAGCACCATGACGCTTCCATGGATAGCGAGAACGGGCAAGGGCAACAGCATGTGTGTGTGTGTGACCTACCGAACAGCCTCTCCCTTCTCACACAATTGACCAACCACAACCAGCGTGTACCACCTCCCCACAATTTGCCAAATCCAAACAAAAACTGACGGAGCCGGCAAAACAGCCAACAATAAAACTAGTATACCATCCCTCGGTACTTCCGGTCTACACTTTACGGCAAATGAAATATAAGCACGGCATGACTACATACAAGCTCCCGTTGTTTATCACAAGGATCAGTGTAACGCACTTGAATTTGTGTAATATAAGACCTACTTTGACAAACCTGGATCCTATAGGCTATATGGAGCAGTCAAGCCAGCTACTACCAAAATTAGAAGCAGTGAGCTACTTGCCTGGGTATCCGTACCTGTTTTTGGGTGACCAGAGCGCACCAGACCTGCCCATGCCATCTCTTCCTTCCATCTAACCAGTCCTTGACGCCTCATCCTCTCTCCAGTTACCACCCCTCACCTCACGTGCTTCTGGCGCAATGCGTAGTGGTGCTTGGTGCTCCTCATATACCTCCTCGTCGCTCGTCTTTGTCTTAAGATAGGAATCAAACAATCTTTCCTCTCAGTTCTCTTCCAAAAGGTAGAGGAAGGGAGGAGAAAATAAAGTTGTAAGTAGAAGAGCCTTTCTACTTGCCTTGCGCTTGCAGGTTGGTGCATTGTTCCTTGCGACTTCTCTTTTCCATCATTGCACACTCAAGAAAAAGACAGTGACAAACGACAGTTTTCCCTTCCGATTTACCGAGAAAAGATTGCGGAACCTGCAGCAGTTGTGGGTTCTTTGTCACACGGTCACACCTCATAGATTGTTTTCTTCCAGATAATATCAGATTTTGCAGAGAAGGATATCAATTCTATCACCTTGCAAGGATGGCGCAGGCTCTGAGCCTGAGGCTGCTTCTTGCATTTCTGGCAATCGGATCCTGCGGCGCCGCTGAGCACGTCGACTTGTGGCCGATGCCAAAGTTGGTGACCCATGGAACACAGAAACTCTACGTCAGCAAAGATATCACAATGTCAATGGTGGAAAGCAAGTATTCTGATGGGAAGGCGATCTTGAAGGATGCATTCCAGAGGATGGTTGATTTAATGAAACTGAACCACGTTGTTGACGGTACAAACCCAAGTTCTTTGGTGCTCACGGGTCTAAATATAGTTGTCCATTCAACAGAAGATGAGGTAATCTGCTGACTTGATCTGATGAACTGCAAGTTTCTTTACAAGTTGCAATGTTTGTTTCTGTTAATGCTCTGTGCTGTTCATCTTCTGCAGCTCAACTTTGGGATAGATGAGTCATACAACTTAACTGTTCCTACAGTAGGAGACCCATTGTGTGCACAGATTGAGGTAAGTAAAAGCTCATTGCTTTATGTTGTGAACAATTGATGATAGCATCATCTAAAAGACATTAGATACTTACTCCTAATTGCTGCAACTCTTTTCTTCTTCAAGATGACTGTCTGCCAGAGTGAATTTCCCATCCTACTCCTACAAAGAAAGAGACCATACATTTTTCCTGTGTGAGAGAGTAACCCCACTTGCTACATACTCTTCTTAGAATTATATTGGGCAATTTGTTAGATCACAAGGCAGTGTTATCTTGTGTGCTTCACCGTATTCAGCATCTCCTGTAACATGCATAATGCTGTCCTACAGGACCTACACCCTCTTGAATAGGCCTTTTCTAATAATTCTCTGAAAAACAAATTAACATATAAACTACCAGATGGATCCCTAAATGCAAAGCACAAGTTATCTCAGTGAAGAAGTATTCTGTAACATCCACTCAACAATGAAATGTAACTTGGTTACAAAAGAACAATTGCTAACACGGTAGTGCCCTGTTTCATGTTTGCATGGGAAATGAAGTAGTTAGGCTGCAAAGGAAAGTGAAACGAGTGATCTAATCACATTTATGCATGATGCAAGCTGCTGAAAATAGCTTGATACAATCCATCAAAATAATTGATGCCACCTTGAAATATTTTGTAGGCTCAAACAGTTTTTGGAGCACTTCACGCCTTACAGGTAACTTAAAATGATTTGTCGACTCTCAAATCTTCTTTTCGGTAATCTGACAGTAAATTTTTAATCAACACAGACATTTGGGCAATTGTGTTACTTTGATTTCACATCAAGGCTTATTGAACTCAACTTGGCTCCTTGGATGATCACTGACACACCCAGATTTCCTTACAGAGGACTTCTTATTGGTTAGATACAATGTGATCTCTGTCCTCTTTTTTGCCCAACAAACAATTATTGTATTCCAGTAACTAGAAGCAGAACCTTGAAACGATAATTTTCTTGGAGAAAAAACTTTGAAATGAGCAACCAGATAAATAACTGTAACTTGTAACTTTATTTAAGTTGTCCCAAATGTCAAACTTTTCTCACAGGCTTCCAAATATCTAATATTAATATATTATGGGAGGTGTTTATTCATGTGGACATCCTGCTCATATTCATTTGCACTGCCGATAAGTATTAAATTATCAATAGTAACTTGTGCCTGCACGCTTGCAGATACCTCAAGGCATTATCTTCCTGTTACGGCAATTAAAGGAGTCATTGATGCAATGACCTACAGTAAATTGGTAGGTTTGATGACCATTCAATATGAATTGCTTGACTGATAAGTTACAACAGACTTAGAAATGTTGTTGTGTTTATCAGTTTATGTTCCTTACAATAGTTTTCAAGTTTCAACTTTTCATTATGATATCATGCTCCCTTTATCATCATGCAGAACGTTCTCCATTGGCATATCGTGGATGAGCAGTCATTTCCCATTGAAATACCTTCATACCCAAAACTGTGGAATGGTTCATACTCTTATTCAGAGAGATACACAATGTCTGATGCTATCGACATTGTACGGTGCGTTTTATTTTTTTATTGTCATAATAGCATTATTGGCCTTCAGAAAATGGTTATATTACCAAGTTAGCAATGAAAGCTGGGATGCTATTGCCATCAAAACAACTCAACAAAACCTAACCATTGCAAAGATTTCCATTAAAAGATTCATTTTTTGTGGTTGTTCCAGGGTAGTATACAGAAAAATGTTCTTGTTTATGTTTTGTTCACATGAGATGTGACTTTTTTTTCTATCTTTTGCTATTCTGCTATACTTGAATGTCATATGACTGACATATTGGAGAGGAAGAAGAGCCTAATTGCTGTCAAACTATATGAAGGACACCTGAGAGAAATGAAACCAAACGGTTTCCAAGTTTAATATACTGATTCACATGGCTGAAGCGAAATTAGTCACATGACCTATTAGTGGCAAGTGGCAACAAACAGTAAAGCAGGACAGTGGATGATTAATGCGGATGTGTTTTCCTTCAATCATAATTCTCATCTGCAATTAAAGTGCCAATGCAAGGCATCAAGAAATGGCATAAATAGTAGCTGGATAGACCATAACCTAGATATGCACTTAAGCAAAGCAGTATAATCGGACAGCAATCTAGATATGCGGTTATGCAGCTAATTAAGATAACTAGTCCATACCTTTGCAGATATGCTGAAAAACGAGGTGTAAATATCTTGGCTGAGATTGATGTTCCTGGCCATGCTCTCTCATGGTAAGTCATTTCATCCTGTTCAATGATGCATATTACAAATAAATGAATAATATGCTCCAGAATTACATGAAACCTTTTGTAGTGCAAAACCAACAGTTTATCCTGTGAATGCACTCAAGAGTCAAGATACCTTACTGCAGTTCGCAACGTGCAGTTTGATTTATACAGAATACATAGCAGTAAGCATGGCTGAAAAATGTGAATATTGCGCTTTTTCAGGGGTGTTGGCTACCCATCATTGTGGCCATCAGATAGCTGCAAAGAACCACTTGATGTCAGTAACAACTTTTCATTCGAAGTTATTGATGGTATTCTTTCAGGTGATACATCATACATCTTTTGTTGACAAAAGTGAAATTAGGCCACTTCTTATTTCAAAATATCATTTAAAATGTGGGCATGTTCTGACAGAAATAAATGATTTATAAAACTTGGCAACGCATATAAATATATAACGGTTCCGTTATCTGGATTCATTTACTATTAGCAGAAAACAGTAAATACACTCTCAACAGTCTAACAGAGTTCTTAACTTCTGTTATCTTTCAGAATTTAGCAAGGTTTTTAAGTTCAAATTTGCCCACTTAGGAGGTGATGAAGTCAATACAAGTAAGCAGAAGCATTGCATTTACAGTTGTTGTAGTATACTAAACAGTGAATTTATAGATTAATTCCATTTGTTCTTTTCATTGAATTTCAGGCTGCTGGACTGCAACACCCCACATTAAGGAATGGTATATTCCTATCCAAATAAGAAAACTCATAATAAGATAGCTTATCAGATGTGCTTTCATAACTTTCTTGTTATCAGCGCAATATAAATCAGACATTTTCTGGTATCAGTTATTTAATCCAATGATAATCTTTTTTCATGGCATACAGGTTGAATAATAACCACATGAATGTGTCAGATGCATACAGATATTTTGTATTAAGATCCCAAAAGATAGCAATATCACATGGCTATGATGTCATTAACTGGTATGCCTATGAGTTGCAGATTTCACAGGTTGCAGTGAGTTCTTAACCCTTTGTTGACACCATGTCATGCTTGCAGGGAAGAAACATTTAACAACTTCGGAGACAAGTTGGACCATAGAACTGTGGTGCATAACTGGTATTTCCTCACTGCCTATTTGATTTATAACAATGGTTGCTTTCATTTGAGTTATGCAGGGAGAGAGTATTTCGGTCTTAAATGTATCATACAAAATAAAGGGAATTAGATTCACTTACCAGTAGGTTGAAATTTACACTCATAGTAAGATGTAGAGTCCATCTCTGGTCCTTACTGCTATCAATAATTAATAACCAATAAATTGCTCATAAATTAACAGGCTTGGAGAGGATGTAGCACCAAAAGTGGTTGCTGCAGGGCTGAGATGCATAGTAAGCAACCAGGATAAGTGGTACCTAGATCACTTGGATGCCACATGGGAGGGATTTTACATGAATGAACCCCTGAAAGGTATCGACAACCCAGAACACCAACGCTTGGTCATTGGTGGTGAGGTTTGCATGTGGGGTGAGCAAATTGATGCATCAGATATTGAACAAACTATTTGGCCACGTGCTGCAGCAGCTGCAGGTAACTGACTAAACAAGTTTGACCCTCCTAATTCATGCCTTCAAATACTTCAAACTTGGCGCATGCATTTGTATCCAAACAAGATCTGAGTTATACACTATGATCAACTATACTATATTCTTTTATGGATTTAGGGGACACTATACCATCTAGTCTGATATAGTATTCCAATTGGTTATCTTGATGCAGTAACATGATAGACTTAGAATGGTAGCTTCCTCTCCATATATATAGCAGCCATGGATGTCTGAATTAAAAACTTTAAGCACATTGAGAAGCCAGTAATTATTCTTATTCCCATATAGTACCATTAAAGATATCAGCTAAGTGATCACTGCTCAGATCTGCTACATCCTATTAAAAGAAGAGGGAATCACAATATCAATTATCAAAGGCATACACGATTTAGCATGTTGCTGAACAATTATAGATAATTGTGTTCACACTTTTCCATTCGGAGGGCTGACATCCTGATTCCTGATGAATGCTCACAACAACAAAAAATCGGGCTTAGTAATTTCAGACCTGAGATACATCAATATTTATTATTTAACGCGTGATTCACTGGTATAGAAGCAGAATCTATATGCAGTTTTGTCGCTTTTCTGATATTATTTGCTGCGCATGTCTCTTCAACTGTTAATATTCATCTAATATACCAAGAAATGCATGAGTGCACTACCATCTGTATGGACATATTTTGACTCACCAATCCACTTACACTGCATTGACTTGAAGAGAGACTGTGGACTCCAATTGAGAAGCTTGAAAAAGATGCAAGATTGGCAACATCGAGATTGGCACGCTTCAGGTGTTTGCTTAACCAAAGAGGGGTAGCTGCTGCACCGCTAGCTGGTTATGGTCGTACAACACCATATGAACCTGGTCCCTGTGTAAGGCAATAGGATATTCATAACAAAATGGAAAGTCGTATTCACAGAGGATAAACTTCATTTTAAGATTGTTTTTACCCAATGTAAGCTCAGCATCAGAAAATTCAGATAGTTCTATGGTTTCTGTAAGTTTCTCTCTCTCTCTCCTCCCTCCAATTTTCTATTTGGATGGGGCCACAGGGAGTAAAAATTACCAAAGTAAAATGAGATCCTTGTGTTTGCTGTTCTTCCTTTTTCTTGCCTGGGGTTCATGATGTGAGAGGGAACGGGGAGGAGAGGGAGAGGTTACCGTCGGAGGAAGAAGAGGAGCCGGCCATGGTAGCAGCGGCGGTCGTCGAAGGAGAAGACCGGCGACGGTGGCGGAGCAGATCCGATGAAGGCGGTGACGGCGTAGGGAGCTTCCCGTCGCTCACTGCGTGACCCTCTAGATCGGTTAGGGTTTTTCGGTGGGGGGTGTACGGCTCAGGCCAACCTCGTGAGTCGAGCCGCCGGCCCCCACCCTCTATTTATAGCGCAGCGCGACAGGGGCCCATCAGCCAAGGTTGGGCTGGGCGCCCCCGATCAGGGCGCGGATCAAGGCCCGATTAGCCGTTGGGCTAATCGGCTGAGATCATTCTAACATTCTCCCCCTTGATCTCAATCTATGCTTTATCTTTAATTACTTTTTGACTTTACTCATTCCATCACAGATTAGTGCATAGAACATGTCTCATCGTCACGGACAATCGCCGATAGATTCAACAGCTACAATACACCTATCTGTTCTGAAATAGATACTTTAATCTTTTGGGCCATCTTTTAGTCCAGGAATCATAGGCTTTCCCTTAAACCCATGCCGGCTACATGTTCTCTGAACACGTTGGGTGGTAAGCCTTTAGTAAGCGGATCCGCTAACATCTTTGCGGTACTTATATGCTCAAGACTTATAATTTGATCCCGAACTTTATCTTTCACAACATAATACTTTATGTCAATGTGTTTGGCAGCACCACTTGACTTATTGTTGTGGGCATACGTTACTGCGGGTTCATTATCGCAGACAACTTAAGTGGTCTATTGATGTCGTCAACCACTTTTAAACCGGTATGAACTTCTTTAGCCGCTCACCGCCCGTAGCCTCATAACATGCTACAAACTCGGCATACATTGTGGGCGATGTAGTGACGGTTTGCTTTGAGCTTTTCCATGATATAGCTCCTCCAATGAGAGTGAACACATATCCGGATGTAGACTTTCTATCATCTCCCGCAAAATCGAATCAGATACCCCACTATATGGAGTGAATCGATCTTACGTATGTCATCATGAGGCCTTTTGTTCCTTGCAAATAACGCAAGACTTTCTTTATCAATTTCAATGTTCTATTCGAGATTGCTCTGAATCGCCAAATAACCCGGTAACAAACGCTAAGTCGTATGCGTACACACTTGAGCATACCGCAAGCTTCCGACACCAAGCATATGGAACCGATTTCATTTGATCGAGCTCGATCGGTTCTGGGGCATTGAAAATCCCCATATCTCGCCCTTGACTATAGGTGCAGTGAAGGACTACATTTATGCATACAAAATTTCTTTAAGACTTTCTCTATGTATGCCTTTGTGACATCCCAATATCCCTTGTTTCTATCCCTGAATCTCGATCCTAGAACGAACGAAGCTTCACCAAGATCTTTCATATCAAAGTTTGAGGACAAAAACTTCTTTGTTTCAAGAGTGATCGACATCACTACTAGCTAGTAGGATATCATCCACATACAGGATTAGGAAGATAAACTTCCCATCTTTAAACTTTGCATAAACACAGTTGTCCTCTACATTTTCTTTAAACCCAAATTTTCTTATTGTACTGTCAAACTTCAAGTACCACTGTCTTGAAGCTTGCTTTAACCCATAAATTGATTTCTTTAGGCGGCATCCCATTCTTTCATTTCCTTCCACGACAAAACCTTTCGGTTGTGCCATGTAAACATTTTCCTCCAAATCCCCATTTAGAAATGCCGTCTTTACATCCATCTGATGTAACTCTAAATCATAATGTGCTACTAATGCCATTATGATTCTGAAGGAATCTTTACATGAGACTGGAGAAAAGGTCTCATTGTAATCAATCCCTTCTCTTTGCGTAAAGCCTTTTGCCACAAGTCGCGCTTTGTATCTTTCTACATTCCCTTGGGAGTCAAGCTTTGTCTTGTAGACCCATTTACAGCCTACTATTTTGGCTCCTTTAGGAATATTTTCCAAGTCCCAGACTTTATTAGTCTTCATGGACCTCATCTCCTCTTCCATGGCCTCAAGCCATTTTGAGGAATTTTCGCTTCTCATGGCTTCTTCAAATGAGGTGGGATCATCCTCCATTTGAAATTCCTCTGTATGATAAATCTTATAATCATCAGAAATAGCTGATCTTCTTACTCTTTGAGACCTCCTCGGGGCCTCCTCATTTGGTACATCTTCTGTTTGAGGCTGCTGTTGCTCCCCCTCATCTGTGGCAATGGGTTCTATAGGATCTGAAGAACAGTTCCTCATTCTCATTCATTGTTGCCACAGAGGAACAATAACAGTCTTGGCACCACAGTTGTCTTGCACCGTCGGTGCAATGGCGAGGTAGTGTGAAGAATGGCTCTTGAATCATCTGAGTGGGTGCATACACCGCTTCTCTTCAAGGTCAATCTCACGAGCTACCATACTTCCTCTCATTTCATCCTCTAAGAAGACAGCGTGTCTCGTTTCTACAAACTTTGTATATCCTGCGGACGGTAGAAACGAAAACCTTTTGACTTTTCGGTAGCCAATGAAATGACAACTTCTTGTTTTGGGATCAAGCTTCCCAAGGTTTGGGTTAAATACTTTAGCCTCAGCAGGACTCCCCCACACACGTAAGTGGTTTAGTGAGGGAACTCTTCCTGTCCACAATTCGTACGGTGTTTTGGGCACCGACTTACTAGGCACTCTGTTGAGAATATGAATGGCGGTTTTCAACGCCTCCATCCACAAACTCAATGGCAGTGTGGAATAGCTCATCATACTTCGCACCATATCCATCAGGGTACGGTTGCGTCTTTCAGCTACTCCATTTTGCTGAGGTTCGCCCGGTGTAGAATACTGGGCTACTATACCATTTTCCTGTAAAAACCTTGCAAAAGGTCCAGGAACTTGTCCATATGGGGTATGTCGACCGTAGTACTCCCCCCCACGGTCAGATCGGACTATCTTAATTTTTAAATCGTGTTGATTTTCAACTTCAGCCTTAAATATCTTGAATTTATCCAAGGCTTCATTTCTTTCTTTGATTGGATAAATATATCCATAACGGGAGTAATCATCTGTGAATGTTATGAACGAGTCATATCCATCCACACTTTTCACAGGAAAAGGACCACAAATGTCAGTGTGAATAATTTGTAGAATTCATGTGCTTCTTTTGGCGTCTTTCTTAATTTTCTTTACATATTTTCCTTTAATGCATTCTCTGCATTGTTCTAAGTCTGAGAACTCTAATGGAGGAAGAATATCATTCTTAACTAGTCTTTCTATTCTCCCCCTCGAAATATGGCCTAAACGATAGTGCCATAATTTCGACGACGCATCTAGAGTTCTCTTTCGTTTCCTGTTTACATTCGTAGACGAGGATTCATTCACTTTCTCGCACGCGACGTTTCCTTTATCGCATACGACATTCACATCATCACATAATGATAACAAATAAAGCTCATTTTGTAAAATGGCAAGACCAACACATTCTTTATTAAACATTATTTCACACTTGCCATTTCCAAAATGACAATCATAACCATTATTGTCCAAACATGAAACACTAATCAAATTCCTCTGTAAGAGGAACATAAAGAACATCTCTAAGTAAAAGAGTGAAGCCATCAAGAAGCTCTAATGAAAGATCGCCAACACTTCAACTTCACTTGGACTCCATTTGCGACTTTAATGCATCTTTCTTTTCTTTGCGTATTCCTCGTCGAACGGAATCAGATATTATTGGCAACATGAACAGTTGCACCTGAATCAATCCACCAAGTAGATTTTGAATATTGTACATACAGGGACTCATTTATGAAGGTAATAATGTTCTCACCTTTCTTTGACATAATCATTTTCAAGAAATCGGGACAATCTTTCTTGTAATGTCCTTTTTCTTGCAATGAAGACACCGATCTTTGTCTCTCGCAAACTTATTCTGTTGAGGTGATGGACGAGGCTTTTCCTTGTTCTTTGAGGAGAAGTTACTGTTGAAGTTCCTTTTCTTGTTGTCCTTCACATAGTTGATAGAACCACCATGTGAGGATTTAAATCTTTCCTCCTCTTGCACACACATAGCTATGCATTTTTCTAAGTCCCATTTCTCGGGCTGCATATTGTAGTTGACAACAAAAGTGTCAAACTTTTCTGGCAAGGAAGCAAAAATCAAATGAATTAGGAACTCATCCTTGAGAGCCAAATCCATTGGTTTAAGCTTGGATGCCAAGTTGCTCATCCTTAGTATGTGCTCTCTTATGCCACCGCCAGAGTACCTTTCTGTCACAAGCTGCTTAATCAGCTGTGTAGCGTATGTCTTTGAAGAGCCAGTAAACTGACTCTTTATTTTCTCAAGATACTCTGTGACAGTGTCACACTCTGCGATTGAGCCCACAATTGCAGGCTCAATCGTGTTCTTTATCACAGCCAAACATTTCTTGTTGGCTGTGGTCCATTTCTTATGCTCAAGGTCATAAGACATCTGTAAGGGAGCATGGTCCCTCTGTCTTTTCTGCCAAGCAGTATCATCCTCATTTTGATCTCTCACTGGTGCCATAGGCTCAGTGGGACGTGCTGTAGTGAGGACCCAGTCCACCTCAGCCAAGATAAACGCTAAGTCTATCTTTTTCTTCCACTCTCCATAATTATCTCCTTTGAGAGTGGGGATCTCTCTGATACAACTCATCAAGTTGTATCCGCCTGAAAAATTGTTCAAATAAAGTGAGAACGTAACAGCAAAATTATATGCCTTATTTCCAACGTTGGTCAAAAATACGACATACAATTTAAATCAATTTTATCTATACATTAAATCTACATCACCGTTGGGCAGAAATAGAAATAACGCATAAAAACATCAATTAAAAATTATAATACTGTTATTATCAACGTTGGTCAAAAAATAACAATATCATAATTATCTGAAATTATCTCTATTTTTCCAAAATTAAATTCTCCCGTTGGTTCGAATTTAATAATGAAAATTGATCAATATTTAACTTTTGCAGCGGAAACTGTAATTATTCTAAAATAATTCATACTCATAAGCATTCTTACTGTACTCATTTAATCTATGGAAAAATTAACACGCTGGTGCAAAAAATTCCAGAAATTTGGATCAATTTTCAATCAAAAACACTTATAAAAGCTTCTGAAAACATTAAATCCAAAAAAACGGATTTTACTGTTCAAAATGGCCATTTGGCCCATGGCGGCCCAAACGGTCGGCTCCCATTGCGCGCTCCGCTGGCCCATTTCTCTCTTGGGCCGAAATCGGCCGGGGAAACTATAGCCGTCCGATCGATCGGACGGCCGTCCGCACCTCGCCCCCAAACCTAACCCTAAAAAAACCCAGCCGCCTCCACTCATTTGGCTCATAACCCACGTCCGGAAAAACCGGATCTGGCATCCGGAGCGGCGGGCCGGCGGGCGAGCGGCAAGGCGGCGGGCGGGCTCGCGGCGCGCTCGCGGCAAGACGGAGCGGCGGCGGCCGTCCTCTACGGCGGCCGGGCGAGCTCGCGAGCGCGGCGCGCGCCGCGACGGGCGCCGGCGGCGCGCGCCTCGCGCTGGGATCTCGGGCGGAGCGGTGCGGCCGGGCGGCGCCATCGGCGCTTCGGTGGCGGCGGTCATCCGTCGGCGGCTCGTCACGGGAGGACCGAGGCGGCGGCTCGTCACGGGAGGCGGCCTCCCCGAGCGGAGCAGCAGCGCCCGGCATGGCCCGAGACGGCGCAACCCGGCGGCGACCGCACAAAAAAAAAGCGGCGGCGGTTTCGCGCGAAGCCGGTGGCGCACGGTGAGCCCGATCCCCTGGCTCTGATACCATTGTTTGTTGTTCTTCCTTTTTCTTGCCTGGGGTTCATGATGTGAGAGGGAACGGGGAGGAGAGGGAGAGGTTACCGTCGGAGGAAGAAGAGGAGCCGGCCATGGTAGCAGCGGCGGTCGTCGAAGGAGAAGACCGGCGACGGTGGCGGAGCAGATCCGATGAAGGCGGTGACGGCGTAGGGAGCTTCCCGTCGCTCACTGCGTGACCCTCTAGATCGGTTAGGGTTTTTCGGTGGGGGGTGTACGGCTCAGGCCAACCTCGTGAGTCGAGCCGCCGGCCCCCACCCTCTATTTATAGCGCAGCGCGACAGGGGCCCATCAGCCAAGGTTGGGCTGGGCGCCCCCGATCAGGGCGCGGATCAAGGCCCGATTAGCCGTTGGGCTAATCGGCTGAGATCATTCTAACACCTTGTACAACTAACAGCATATTATATATAGACTTATTACCTTCAGAAAAGCACAGATGATATTGGGTTCAACCTGCAGATACACATTTTGATCCAACCATAAGAGGCAAAACGCAAGATTTAACAAAATGGTGAGAAGAAAGATCAATACCTTGTCGGCCTCATTGATGAACTCTTGCGCTCGATCGAGATGTTGAAGGGCGATATGGCAAAGGCTAAGGACTCGGAAGCAATCTGCGCTGCTGGATCTGCTTCCCTCGTCACGGGATACATAAAACATCGATCTCTCAAACAAGTCCGCACTGGTATCGTAATTCTTTGCGTGGAAATGCTCGGCAGCACTGTCCAAAATTCCAAATGGCAGCTTCAGCGAGCGCACACATTTGCATAGAAAATGCTATAAGATTACTTAAGAGAAAGCAAACCAGTCCACAGCAGTGCATGCATTGCGCCACGCTCAGGGATGTTAGCCGGGCCATCGAACAGCGCGACCACTCTCTCATCAGACACGAGCTCAGCGATCGCTCTTGCGCGCCCGGTGCCCCCGCTACCACTCTCAACCACCTTCGTCACCACCCTCACAGCAGCAGCTGCACCTCCGGCGCGGCAACGTGCAGCAAGCGCAATGAGCACCTTGCGTGCAGCCTCAGGCCCCGCAGTGGCAAGGTATACCTCGGCCGCCGCCACGCACACATTCTCCGGTGCTCCGGCGTTGGCCATGAATGATCCACCCGAGCTCCTTCTCGGCCTCTGCCACGTTCCCGCTTCCGAGCCACGCGCGTAGGGCCATAAGCCCGATGCTCGGGTGCTCCTCCGCCAGCCCCATTGAAGCCCTCGAGACCCTGATACAACGCAGGACGCCCTCGTAGTCGTTGGCTTCGAGACGCTCGAGGGCGAGGAAGCGGAGGCATCGACCCTTGAGCCTTGAGCCCGTCGAGATTTGGGGTTTTAGGAGCCTTCTCGCAGAGATCTAGTGCTTCGGTGAGGAGGCTGGACGCTTTGACGGCGGGATCCGAGGGTTTCGTGGAGAGCGTGGCCTCGCCGACGAAGAGGTACCCCTCGGCGAGGGATTTAACCCCCTCGGGAGATGCGACCTCGAGGGGCTTGGACCGGCTCAGCGGCGCGACGGCGAGGGCTTCATCGCCCGCGCTCGACGCCGCGCGTGCCCGCGCGATGTTGAGGTCGAGTAGGACACCCCGATCCTCTTCCGTGTCGGCGGCGGAGACCAGCGGCGTGGCCTTCTCGAAGCAGGCGGAGGCGAGGTCGACGCGGCCGAGGTCAAGCCAGGCCAGGCCGGAGCGGTGGAAGAAGGTGGCGGTATTCGCAGCCGCGGAGGGGATACCATTGGGGGCGCCGACGAGGAGGAGCAGCTCCGGCGCCACCTGCCGGATCTCCGCCCCCGCGGCGAGCGCGGCGGGGCCCCTGCCAGGGCGGTGGAGTTGGTGCGGTCGACGCACGCGTTCCAGAGGCGGGCGGCGAGCTTCCATATCTGGACCCTGAACGGCTCGGTGAGGGACGAGGAGGAGGCGGTGGAGGTGAGGTTGGTGAGGATGCGGCGGAAATCACCGGCGAGCTTCTCCGGGGAGGAGGCGGAGGTGGCGAATGACTCGACGTCGGCGACGACCTTGTTGAGGTCAGTGAGCAGCCTGGCGTGCGGCGGCGGCTGCAGGTATTCGGGGAAGAGCTCGGAGCCTCGGAGATCTTCATGGGTCGGGGGTTAGGGTTCTGGGGAATTCGAATTGGGTGGCTTCCAGCGGGAGGAAGAAGGTAATTTTTTTTTGAAATAATATTTTTTTTAATTATTTTTAACAAAACTAGATCATCGCCGAAAACAATTACAAAACTAGGTCTCTGTCGCCGTTTGAACTGACAACAGGCTCCTGGCTACAGGGACCTTGCAGGTTTGTGTCGCCAATTCAACTAACGATAAGAACTTTAGAATTTTTAAATATAGCAAATGAGCTCAAAAAATTACAAGTTCAGAACATAAAAAATTTTGTAAAAATTACACCATCTAGTACACTATGTAAGGAGTGTTCAAAAAAATTGATAATTTTTAGACCTCATTTTATATATTTAGCAATTCCTACAAACAGTATATTTAAATAAATTTTGGAGACAAATTTAGAATGGATAAAATTATGAAAAAAAAAATTACACAAGCAAGTACACCGTGTCCAAAAGCTTTACAAAAAAATTTGTAATTTTTTTAGTTCATTTACTATATTTAAAAATTTCTAGGTTCTCATCGTCAATTCAAATGGCGACAGTAACCTAGTTTTATAATTTTTAGGGTGACGATCTAGTTTTGTAAAAACAAATTAAAAATATTATTTAAAAAAAAAAACGAAGAAGAGGCGTGGAACTGTGGAAGTGGAGAAAGGATGAAGAATTCCAGCACGAGAAGAAGAAATTGCAATTTGAAAAAGTTAATCGTATTTAGGCCTGTGAATAAAGGTTCAAGTTGTTTAACCATGCATGATGCATCCCGTTGATAAAATGTGATAAAGTCAAATACTCAAATTTGAACCAAATTAAAAATGAGTGTCTTTTAGGAATTTAACATTTTAAATCTAGAATGTACATTCACTCCCAAGATTACAAGCTAGGGAGGAAACATTTGTATTTTTTTTTTTTTTTTTTGCAAGAAACGTGTTAGAAAAAGACTTAAAAAGCGTGTTGCAAAAACAAAATACAACCTTTGCAAAAGTTGACAAGAAATTGTCTGAGCCCAGGTTCGAACTGGGGACCTCTAGTGTGTGAGACTAGCGTGATAACCAACTACACCACCCAGACTTGTTGTTGTCTCAGTTTATAGCAATAAATATGATATTGTTTCAATCCCACCAAGGTTTTGTTGATTATTCCAAAGGGAAAAGGTAGTGCAAATAGCAACGGAAACACACGAGTACAGAATACAAGATGAAATTGCTGAGATATTGAGAACCGTGCAATGCATACATGAGCTAACATGCGCTGTTTCTTATTTGAAAGTTGAAACCATAGATAAGTTCAGCATTACAAAGAAGAAAAAGATCTCCTAGATCAAATAGAGAAAAACAGGTAAAGATTGCATACGTAAGTTCAGTCCAAAAACAGAGCAGCACAAACATGGGGAACTAAAGCAGGCTAGTGGCTCGTGTTCCCTAATATGAATGGCTCCATACAGAACAACTAAACCTACATAGGTTGCCTTCAAAAAAAAAAGAAGAAGGATACTACATAGGAAAAATTACATATCAGAATACATAGCTAATAGCTCTTCATGTTTTCATTTCTTCACTCAGATCTTTGAATATATGTTCGCCTTCTGAAGTTACAAAACAAAGGCCACACTGATCACATGGAACATTTTTATTGCAAAATATATACTACTATCATATACAACATCATATAAGTATTATGGCTATAATAGCACAAAAGAGCATACACTCATACAGACAATACAGATATAATTTTCGTGAGTCGTGACCTAGTTAGTAGATTGACTCATCCGAGAAGAAACTTCAGACGGTTTTCCACCTTGAGCAAGAACTTGAAGATACCTTGGAACTGGTGGCATTTCAATACCAACCAATCCTTCTAGAATCTGGACAATTTCCCCCATTGTTGGCCTGGAGCTCTCACTGTCTTGAACGCACCAACAAGCAACCTTGCACACCCTTTCAAGCTCCCCTAAGTTCACATCATTCATAAATTCAGAATCCAACAACAATGTCTCCACCCTTCCTTCTACAAGCAACCTTGCTACTAACACAGGAAAGAATGTTTCTGCACTTGTATCTCCATGCAGACTGTTCCTCTTTCCTGATATAATCTCAAAAAGCACCATCCCATAGCTGAAAACATCTGCCTTTGTTGTGATGGCCTCACCACTTATCCACTCTGGTGCAAGATAGCCTATGGTGCCTCTCATCGACGTCAAAACCCTGCTAAAATCCCGACCTAAGAGCTTTGCCATTCCGAAGTCCGCCACCTTTGGAATAAATGATGTGTCCAATAATATATTCTGTGGCTTGACATCACAATGTATGATGCAATCCCTACACTCCTCGTGTAGATAAGCTAATCCCCTTGCAATTCCGGTTGCGATTTGGTATCTTGTGCTCCAACTTAAAGACGCACTGCTACTCCCAAACAGATGACGATCCAATGAACCGTTGGGCATGTACTCATAGACAAGCAATCTCTTTGTCCCTTCAGAACAAAAACCAAGTAGTCGAATCAAGTTAATATGATGAATAGTTCCGATAGTGCTCACTTCTGCCCGGAATTGCTTCTCCCCCTGACGAAGGCCCTCTAGCTTCTTAACTGCCATTATAGTTGTGTCTGGCAGAACCCCTTTGAACACAGAGCCAAAAGACCCCACACCCAGTCTCTCAGAGAAGTTTTTGGTTAGGAATTGCAGATCACTGTATTTGAAAGTGACCAGAGATCCGTCGGCATGATTCATACCACTGATTCGTCTTCTACCACGGAGAAAATATAAAGCGGTCACTGCAGAACCTAGAGTAGCAAGTCCACCAACGATAATCCCAACAATCCACCGTTTCGTGGTTCTTGAATCTGGTAGCTCAGAGGCAGACAATCGGATAAAAATGCCATCCATAGACCCATCAATGCTGTCTTGCAAATTTAAAAGTTCTGTGTACCAAAGTGAACAAGTACCATTATAAGAGTAAGCAGTACAAGAACAATTGTTTAGGCAAGCCAACTGGCAGTTGTGAATGCTGGTGGCCTCAATACTCTGTGCTTTGTCAGGCAACTTCACACTACTGATTGTATAGAACCTATCTTGCTTTCCTTTCGCCGAGCCCTTGATGCTACATTGCAATGGGACATTTCGCCTACAACCTGCAGTTTGATCACCTAGATTCCAACTGTTTGGATCACGCTCACTGAAGCCCTTGAGGCAGCTACATGATGATGACAGGGCACTCCCGCTGCACTTGCTATCAGCTCCACACAGTCCATACACACCGCAGTTGGCTTTTGGTTGGGAAAAATAGAGTACCCAGGCTTGTGCAGCCTCTACCCATACCCAAGATTGAGTTTGACCTGACACGCCAAAGGGTATGCCTTGATAATATTCTGTCATCCGTAACGTTGTAGGTGAAGTATGTCTCCTTATCATTGTTAACAAACTGATAAGTATACGGGGTGTTCGGATAGGTATTGGCAGGTGACAACTCTGGCATGTTAGGAAATGAGCTGCCAGTCCAGTTGCCGGTAGCCCAGTACACCACGGAGTTATTCCATACGATAATGTATTGGTTTGAGCCATCTGGATCCATCTCTACAGAGAACATTCCTGGTGCTGGATCACCATGGTTTTTCCAAGAGATCATCCGGCTCGACACACCAGTCACCTTGTTAAGACTGAGCTTGTTACCTGGGAGCCATGTGTCCGTGATATCATCGAAACTTTGCCAGAGCACACTGGAGGTGTTGGATTCATGTCTAATAACTAGGTTTCCTGTCGGACCCGGATTTTCTAATCCGAATCCTCTGTGAAAACGACGTGCTATTCCCTGGATCAGTAGATAGCACTCACAGGCATTGCTGAATCATTCATACATGGCGTGAACTAAAGTATCAATATTACAGACAACAGAGTGACATAGACCACGCCGGTCGAGTTTACAACAAAATGATCAGGCCAAATTGATTACAATACGTAACACCGATTACGGTAGCGGAAGCAAAGGGTAGAGCTCATCTCTTCACAGCAAGCGATCGGGCAACTCAGGTAATGATCGATATTACCCAGGACCCGGATAATATCGGTTGTACGCAAGTACCAACGAGTCAACTTAGATCGCGTCGAGGCCTAGACTACGATCCTAGACTACTCTTCGCCGCTTCCTTGTCCATCAACCGGTTCCTCGTAGTAAGCATAGTCTCCTCCATCGCGTCATCCAAGGGTTTGGGAGAGCGGGATGAGCACAACTACCGTGCTCGCGAGCCAATACACAATGCAAAGATATACATGCAAGGCTTACAAGGGTGGCTCGGTTCTTTTATTTGCGAAAGCAATACTTTTTAAATATCATAAGTACAAATTCCTAGCACTTAGCATTTTTAACAAATTTCGTTTTAGTTAAAGAGAGAAATTGTGCAATATTTGTATCAGCAGAGGTTACCTCCACCTTCATGCTTATTTTGATCGTGGTTACATCCACCACTAAACGACACTGGGTACAAAGACCCAGGAATATCCAAACTCAGGGCTAGGTGAGCCCGCCACAATTTTCATACCACCCACAATATTTTTGAAATAGAACTAACTCAAGTTAAGTTCCCATGTCCGCTTTGACCGTAGGCACTACTGCTTAAACAGCTTTATAACTCTGCAGAGATTTGTACACTTTACCCACAAGAGACAATTAACTCGTTGCCCTACACGATTCCGTAGTCGTAGTCGAGAGGTTGTCACAATAACTTTTCTAAATATCTCGCCTTCCTCGCTCTCACCCATATGGGGTTATGCCCATACGTTGCGCGGGATGTCCACCTCGGCGATCGGGCGTGGCGTGGCTACACCTCGGATCGCGAACTTCACCCTTGACTCGGTGTCCCATCCAAGCCCGACATACCCAGAGCTTGTGCCTCCTTTAACCCTCCAAAGAGATGATTTTCGAGATTCGATAAATGTACTAAGCCAAGTCGCAGCTTGTTGCGGACTTGTGGTTGTACTTGTTATACACAGGAGGTCGTGACAAGATTAAGTCCTTAGGGTTGTCTGGACGGCTCAACCACATTCCCGCCATTCTCGTGCTACATCCGCACCCACCATCTTACCATCCGTCCAGACGGGTATTAGCAGTTTAGGGTTTTTGAGATGTAAAATACAACAATTCAATCATCTCAGTCATTTACCCGCAATGACTGCCCAAATCATTTTATGTTTGAAATGATGATGATTAGGACATTTTAATGTCCCAGTACTTAAGCAAGTCTAGCATGTCGCTTAAGTACAACCTATAGCTAGTATTACCATATAGTTACTAGGGTGACAATGGTTAAGGGATTCAAGTTGTCAAGGATGGCATAGTAATTAATTATTCAACAAATGGGTATTAACTACCTTAAGCTTTAACATACATTTGATTAAAGAATTAAAGCCTGCAATTTGCTATTTTAAAAGAATATAATTTGCATAAAATGTAGGCTCAATATGATCAAAGCATTGACTCGCCTTGGTGGTAGGGGAGAGAGTCCGAGTAGTCTTGTCCTTGATCGACGTGGAGGTCTCCTGCGTCTCAAAATCTACGCAAGCAGGTACCTAAAAATAAACGACAAGCAACAAAAGCAATTAAATACACAAGAGTACACAAATGAACTCCAAATTGAACAAGACCTATGCCATTAGCAAGATCTTGATTTTAGAAATTTTTAGAAATTTATTTCACAATTTTTGGAGTTGAAATGAGGGAGATAATAATTTTTGAAACCTCACTTTTGAAATAAAAAGGAAAAAGGAAATGAAAATCACAAAAAAAAAAGAAAACTGAAAACGGCCCGTGACCAAAATCGGCCCGGCCCACGGTGCGGCTGAAACGCAGCAGCGCAGGTGGCGCGCCCACGCACGCGCCCAGCGCGCGCAGCGCATAAGGGCGGCCCGAGCAGGCGGCAGAGAAGGGGAGGGTGTGGGAGGCGCGGCGCGCGCGGGAAGGGAGAGCGGCGCGCCGGAGGGGAAGAGGAGGCGGCGGCGGGGGCGACGCGGAACCGGAGGGGCCCGGAGCTCACGGCGATGGCAACGGGAAGGACGGCGGCGGCGGCGACTACGAGGCGCGAAAGGCGGCGGCGACCGGAGGCGGTAAGGCTCAGCTCCCTCTTCTTCTTCCTCTCTTTTCCTGCTCTTCTTGCTCTCGGGTGCTTGCTTGGTGGAGGGGGAAAGCGGAGGTGCCGGGTTAGGCTTTAAAGCCGGCGAAAGCGAGGAGAAGGGGGTCCGGCGAGCTACACGGCTCGGCGCGGCGCAGCGACGGAGGAATGATGGCGGCGAGGAGCGACGGTGCAGAGGGCGGCGGTGGCGTGCACGCAACGGCAACACGGCGCATGCACGCGCGGGGGAGGAAGGGAGGAGGGGGGGTCCGGGCAAGGGGGCTGACGGGGGGGGGGGAGGGTGGGGGTCCGGCGAGGGTTGACCCGGGAAAAACGGGGCGTCACAAATCCTACCCACCTTAAACGGAATCTCGACCTCGAGATTCGAGCCGCCCGAGAACGTGGACGGAAATCCACTTGTTGATCTTCGCTCCCAGGTGGCTTCTTTGGCTGAGTGATGGCTCCACTGAACTTTGCAGAGGCGGATGATTTGGCGTCTGGTTTGCTTCTCCACGACATCGAGGATCTTGATCGGGTGCTCTGGGTAAGTCAAATCCTTATCAAGTGCGATGGCTTCGACAGGAGTCTGCTCTTCGGGTACTCTGAGACATTTCTTTAGTTGAGACACATGGAACACGTTGTGGACGTCTGACAAACTTTCAGGTAGCTCTAGCTGATAGGCAACTTCTCCACGCTTAGCGGTGATCGGGAACGGGCCTATGTATCTTGGTGCGAGCTTGCCTTTAACTTTGAATCTTGGGTTCCACGAAGTGCGATACCTTGAGATACACAAGATCTCCAACTTCGAAGGTTAAGTCTCTTCGACGGTTGTCGCGATAACTCTTCTGTCTAGACCGAGCCGCTTGAAGGCGATCTCGATTAGTCGAACTTTCTCTTGACTTGCTTGAGAGTATCCGGTCCAAAGATATATCCTTCACTGATTCACCAATGCAGAGGAGTTCGCATTTTCTTCCATAGAGTGCTTCAAATGGGGACATTTTCGGACTTGATCGATAACTATTATTGTATGCAAACTCGGCATACTGTGAGACATTTTTCCCGCCTACGGTAAACTCCAAGCACAAGCTCAAGCATGTCTTCTAGGATTTGATTTGTTCTTTCCATCCACCATCGGTCCATGGATGATAGGTCAGGCTTTGAAGGTAAGGTGTGTTCCAAGGGCATCATGCAAACTAGCCTTAAATGCGAGGTAAATTGAGAACCTCGATCGGAGACTATTCTCTTGGGTACTCCATGCAAACACACGATACGAGCCATGTATAACTCGGCTAACTTGTCTCCCTTGTAAGTTGTCTTTACAGGGATGAAGTGGGCGACTTTAGTCAATCTATCAACTATAACCCATACTGAGTCACATCCGGACTTAGTTCGAGGTAGACCGGTAATGAAATCCATTCCGATTTCTTCCCATTTCCACTGAGGGATCTGTAAGGGTTGTAGCAATCCGGCTGGTCTTTGATGTTCACCCTTGATTCACGACATACATCACAACAAGCTACATACTCGCGATATCTCTTTTCATTCGTGGCCACCAATACAAAATCTTCATGTCTTGGTACATCTTGGTGCCGCTCTGGAGTGCAGGTGTAAGGTAATCGTGAGCTTCCTTTAAAATCGATCTTTGAGTTCCTTCCGGTGGGGAACAAAGAGACGTTTCCCATACCATAGGATTCCTCACGATCTTCCGACATCTTAGGGCATTTCCTTTTACCATGAGATGCTTGAATCTGGACTCAGATGTCCTTCTTGAGCGGCCTTGATCCGCTCTTCTAGAGTTGGATGGGCCTCTACAATGCTAGTGTGCCTTGCTCTATTAACTCAAGGTTGAGGGCTTCAAATTCCTTGCGAGCTCAAAGTTGATGTTCTTGAATCATGACATTATCAGCAGAGGATTTACGGCTTAATGCATCAAGAACTACATTAGCCTTTCCAGATGATAATGGACATCCAAGTTATAATCCTTTATTAACTCTAACCATCTTCTTTGTCGGAGGTTGAGGTCCGATTGGGTGAAAATGTACTTGAGACTCTTGTGGTCCGTGTAGACATTACGTTGATTTCCAATCAAATAGTGTCGCCAAATTTTTAGGCGTGCACTCTGCGCTAACTCCAAATCATGGGTTGGATAATTGTCTTCGTGAGGACGGAGTTGTCTTGAAGCGTAAGCTACTACCTTTCCTCCTTGCATGAGCACACAACCAAGACCTTGGCGCGATGCATCACAATAGACTTCGAAGTCTTGATGTATATCCGCAGATTAATACCGCGTAGTTAACTTCTTCTTCAATTCCTGAAAACTCTTTTCACAAGCTTCTGTCCAATCATACTTCTTTTCCTTTTTAAGCAGATGGGTCATCGGTTTGGAAAGCTTAGAGAATCCTTCAATGAAGCGTCTGTAGTATCCGGCCAAGCCGAGAAAACTACGCACTTCCGTCACCGATGTGGGTTGTTTCCATTCCATTACAGCTGCTACTTTGGATGGATCAACTGCGATTCCTCCAGCGGATACAATGTGTCCGAGGAAACTGATTTCATGAAGCCAAAATTCACATTTACTGTACTTGGCATAAAGATGATTCTCTTTAAGCTTTTCTAAGACCAATTGCAAGTGTTCAGAATGTTCTTCATCGGTCTTTGAGTAGATCAAGATGTCGTCTATGAACACGACAACAAACTTGTCTAAGTATTCCATGAATACCTTGTTCATGAGGTTCATGAAGTAGGCTGGCGCATTGGTCAAGCCAAACGGCATGACAGTGAACTCATACGAGCCATACCGGTGGTAAAGCCGCCTTAGGAATATCCTCATTCCCGATCTTAAGTCGATGGTATCCCGACCTCGTGTCTATCTTGGAGAAAATCGATGCTCTGTCAATTGATCGAACAGTCATCAATGCGAGGTAAGGGATACTTGTTCTTGATGGTCACATCATTGAGTGCTCAGAGTCCACATACATCTGGCGGTGCCATCTTTCTTCTTCACAAAGAGAATCAAGAACCCTGGGAGAAGAACTAGGTCTAATGAAACCTTTGTCCTGCAAGTCTTCAATTTGTGTCTTAAGTTCTTCAAGCTCGTCAACTGCCATTCTGTATGGTCTCTTAGCAATTGGGGCTGTCCCAGGCTTCAAGTTGATGACAAACTCAACATCTCTGTCTGGTGGCATGCCTGGTAATTCTTCTGGGAAGACATCGGGGTAAGCTTGAACTACAGGCGTTGTCTCTAGGGACAACTCTCCAAGGTGGTGGATTGTTCTATTCAACGGAGAGGAACGATCCACACTAACTCTTATTGTGGTCTCTGGGTTCTTGGTGAGCACCACTTTCCTGTTGGCACAATCTATCAATCCTTGATATTTGGCCAACCAATCCATCCCTAGGATGATATCCAGCGTTTGAGATTCTAGCACCAGAAGGTTTGCTAGGAATCCGGAATGTTCCATAGAAATTTCTAACCTGGGACTGACTGAGGTAGCAGAAAGGGGTCCCCCGGGTGAGCTAAGTACCACGGGTTTCTTTAACTTATAGGTTGGCAACTTAAGCCTTTCAACAAACTTTCTTGAAATAAAAGAGTGCGAAGCTCCAGAATCAAACAAAACTTGTGCGGGTACTGAATTAACAGGGAACGTACCCATTAGTACTCCTGAGGCACCTTGAGCTTCCTCGGCTGTGACGTGGTTCACACGGCCATGGCTTTGCGTTGGTGTAGACCTTGATGCCTGCGAAGTCTGGTGACTCTTGCTTGGGGCTGGGGTCCTGCCTTGAACTGGCGTTACTCCTGTGTTGAGTCTTGCTGGAGCATTCTGACGGGTAGGACAACGATTGGCGAAGTGTCCTTTTTCTCCACAAGCGAAGCAGTGGAGGTTTGCCTTGGGTTGATTCTTTGTTGGTTGCCGTGGGCGGAGAGCACCGAATCCACTTCCTTGGGGACGCGGGGTGGAAACTTGAGTTTTCTGAGAGGAGGCTGCAGATGATCGGAAAGATGAGCGCTTGGAATGTAGGCTTCGGGAAAGCTACCTTGTGGCCTCTGAAATGACATCTTCCTTTACGCTAATCTCATGATCTTCTTCTCATTTTCACAAATGAGGGCTTTATTAACTAATCTTGGAAGCTAGAGTAATCATGGAGGATAAGTGTCCTCTCATGTCCTCACGCATTCCTTCAACAAAGCGGTCGATTTTCTCTTCTTCATCCGCTACATCATTGGGGGCGTAGCGAGCAAGCTGGTTAAACTTGGTTAGATACTCATTTACTGACATCTGACCCTGCTTGAGAGCTCTGAATTCATTCTTCTTCAATCTCATTGTTCCAGCTGGTACGAAGTTGGCCCCGAAAGCGGCTTTGAATTCTTCCCAGAATCGGCCGCCATGCGGGTTCAACTTCACTTGTTGTATTTCCGCAACTTCTTCTATTTCGCGCAGAGGCGCGGATCTTGTGGGGCTCCAATCGTAGATGCTACGACTTCCGCTATTCTGCTTCTTCTTCCTCTAGATTCTCATCACCTCGGGCGGCGAGGTAATTCTCCCACTGTGCGTGGCGCGCTTTCACCGATGGGTGGCGAAATCCACCTTGTCTTCATTTGAGCAATGGGCAAGACGAAGTTTCTTCTCGGTGTCCCCGAGCCGTCTTCGACTTCTAGCGGTTCATTGGCGCAGCAAAGGTGAGAGGTCGGGTCCCGAGAAAATCGCCGGCTTGGAGTTGCGATCGGCCGTCCATCTGCGATTGTTTAGTAACGCTCAAGAATCTGAATCGCTGGAACATGACTTGGGTCATTGTCGGGTTTCTTTGGTGGTGGAGGAGGCGCCTGTCCTCGGCCTTGGCCACGACCACGCCACGGCCTCTTCCTCGGCTGCGCGAAGGCTCCACTGATCGCGCAGCTCTTCTTGGCGGCATCCTGAAGGAACTCTGAGGCTTAGAACTAGAGGGAGTATATGAGGGTTCACTAGCCCTCTAAGGCACACACAGACAAGAACAAAACCAACAAAATAACGAAGCAAGTACAATACAAAGCCTAGAGCGGCTACACTATAATAAGGGGGTTAAGTGTTACATGACTCTCGAACAAAGCTTATACACTAAGCTAAGTCATGACACAGAATACAACACATCGTCTACAAAAGAAGGAAACAAAAGTGCTTGCAACCCAAAAGATCGCTTTCGGCAAGCAATCGCTAGCTAACCTAACTAATCGGCAATGCTTACCGGGATCGACCACGGCGATACGATTGCGGGAGCGAACGAACGGCTCGACCGGCTCGCGAACGGGGCAGAACGTGAACGGCCGAGGTGGCGCCCACGCTCGACTCGTCAAACCCGGCGGTGGATCGGGCTGCGCCCACGATCGACTCTCTAGGCGACGGCCGGACGGCGGCGCGCACTCGCTGCGTCGGCGTGAGTCGAGACGGGTCCTCGGGCGGGAACGTCGGCTCGGCACCGGGAGGACAGGCGGCGATAGGTGCAACCGGGCCGGGCGAGATCGAGCGCGGCTCGAGGCGTGCCAACTCGCAAGAGCGGCGTCCTCTCTCTGCATCGCAAAGATCCTCTCTGCATCGCAGTGGAGTGAGCTTCATCACTCGACCATGTTGCTCGAAGGTGCTCGGAGTGGGCATAGCCGCCGGTGAGGAGTGTCCGGTCGCTGATCTCATCCATGGCGCGGTGATGGTGGCTATCATCGCCGCGTAGCCGGACTCGCCGCGCAGCGAGGTCGCGTCTCGTGTCGAAATTGCCGGGACACGCCTCATCCGGGAGGTACGGGTAGAAGCGAAGGGTGACCTCGGCAAGAGATCCTCGTACTTCCAACACAAGCGGGTGGAAGCGGCGCGCGGCCCTGAATGGCGTCATGACGGCTCGCCGGGCGCCTCGGCCCAAGAGGAAGGAAGTGAACTCGCCAACCACGGCGGAGAGGTACACCTCCATCGCCCAGACTCGCGGTCTCGATCCTCGTCATCCTACCACGGGCGTGGTGACGGGAAAACCAAGGTACAAGATCATCGGTGGCGAAGTATGTCCGCGAAGCCTCCCTCGTTCTCTCCGTGAACGAGGAGGTCCCACGGGCCATCCGACGACGGGGTAGCCATCTACAAATTTTGAAAACAGGAAAAGGTCAGCACAGGGAAAAACTCAAGTGAAATAAAGATAAGTACAGGACTAGGAGTGAAGAGTAGAAGCAATAAATACTCTATATTTTTAGCAAAGCTTTTTCTTAGTTTTTGAAAATAAGATCCAAGTCCTTAAGGCAACGACCAATCTAACTAAGACTCTACAATGTATGCTCGATATTACTCTGCTCGGACCGGATTTTCTAATCCGAATCCTCTCAGGAAAACGACGTGCTATTCCTCGATCAAGATAGCACTCACGAGCATTGCTGAATCATTCATACATGGCGTGAACTAAAGTATCAATATTACGCATAACAGAGTGACATAGACCACGTCGGGTCGAGTTTTACAACAGGGCGATCGTGCCAAATTGATTACAATACGTAACACCGATTACGGTAGCGGAAGCAAAGGGTAGAGCTCATCTCTTCACGAGCAAGCGATCGGGCAACTCAGGTATCGATCGATATTACCCAAGGACCCGGATAATATCGGTTGTACGCAAGTACCAACGAGTCAACTTAGACTGCGTCGAGGCCTAGACTACAGATCCTAGACTACTCTTCGCCGCTTCCTTGTCCATCAACCGGTTCCTCGTAGTAAGCATAGTCTCCTCCATCGCGTCATCCGAAGGGTTTGGGGGAGAGCGGGGATGAGCACAACTACCGTGCTCGCGAGCCAATACACAATGCAAAGATATACATGCAAGGCTTACAAGGGTGGCTCGGTTCTTTTATTTGCGAAAGCAATACTTTTAAATATCATAAGTACAAATTCCTAGCACTTAGCATTTTTAACAAATTTCGTTTTAGTTAAAGAGAGAAATTGTGCAATATTTGTATCAGCAGAGGTTACCTCCACCTTCATGCTTATTTTGATCGTGGTTACATCCACCACTAAACGACACTGGGTACAAAGACCCAGGAATATCCAAACTCAGGGCTAGGTGAGCCCGCCACAATTTTCATACCACCCACAATATTTTTGAAATAGAACTAACTCAAGTTAAGTTCCCATGTCCGCCTTTGACCGTAGGCACGGCTGTTTAAACAGTTTATAACTCTGCAGAGATTTGTACACTTTACCCACAAGAGACAATTAACTCGTTGCCCTACGATTCCGTAGTAGTCGTAGTCGAGAGGTTGTCACAATAACTTTCTAAATATCTCGCCCCTTCCTCGCCTCACCCATATGGGGTTATGCCCATATGTTGCGCGGATGTCCACCTCGGCGGCCGGCGTGGCGTGGCTACACCTCGCCGATCGCGAACTTCACCCTTGACTCGGTGTCCCATCCAAGCCCGACATACCCAGAGCTTGTGCCTCCTTTAACCCTCCAAAGAGATGATTTTCAGATTCGATAAATGTACTAAGCCAAGTCGCAGCTTGTTGCGGACTTGTGGTTGTACTTGTTATACACTGAGGTCGTGACAAGATTAAGTCCTTAGGGTTGTCCGGACGGCTCAACCACATTCCCGCCATTCTCGTGCTACATCCGCACTCCACCATCTTACCATCCGTCCCGCACGGTATTAGCGCTTAGGGTTTTGAGATGTAAATACAACAATTCAATCATCTCGCCATTTACCCGCAATGACCCCAAATCATTTTATGTTTGAAATGATGATGATTAGGACATTTTAATGTCCCAAGATTTAAGCAAGTCTAGCATGTCGCTTAAGTACAACCTATAGCTAGTATTACCATATAGTTACTAGGTGACAATGGTTAAGGGATTCAAGTTGTCAAGGATGGCATAGTAATTAATTATTCAACAAATGGGTATTAACTACCTTAAGCTTTAACATACATTTGATTAAAGAATTAAAGCTCTGCAATTTGCTATTTTAAAAGAATATAATTTGCATAAAATGTAGGCTCAATATGATCAAAGCATTGACTCGCTTGGTGGTAGGGAGAGAGTCCGAGTAGTCTTGTCCTTGATCGACGTGGAGGTCTCCTGCGTCTCAAAATCTACGCGCTAAGTACCTAAAAATAAACGACAAGCAACAAAAGCAATTAAATACACAAGAGTACACAAATGAACTCCAAATTGAACAAGACCTATGCCATTAGCAAGATCTTGATTTTAGAAATTTTAGAAATTTATTTCACAATTTTGGAGTTGAAATGAGGAGATAATAATTTTGAAACCTCACTTTTGAAATAAAAAGGAAAAAGGAAATGAAAATCACAAAAAAAGAAAACTGAAACGCCCGTGACTAAAATCGGCCGCCCACGCTGCGGCTGGAAACGCAGCAGCGTGGCGCGCCCACGGCACGCTGCCCAGCGGCGCGCAGCGCATAAGGGCGGCGGCCGAGCAGGCGAGAGAAGGGAGGTGTGGGGGGCGCGCGCGAAGGGGGAGAGGCGGCGCGCGGGAGGAAGAGGAGGCGGCTCGGGCGACGCCGGAACCGAGGGGCCCGGAGCTCACGGCGATGGCAACGGGAAGGACGGCGCGACGGCGACGACTACGGAGGTGCGGAAAGGCGGCGGCGACGAGGCGGTAGGCTCAGCTCCTCTTCTTCTTCCTCTCTTTTTCTGCTCTTCTTGCTCTCGGGTGCTTGCTTGGTGGAGGGGGGGAAAGCGGAGGTGCCGGGTTAGGGCTTTTAAAGCCGGCGGGGGAAAGCGAGGAGAAGGGGGGGTCCGGCGAGCTACACGGCTCGGGCGCGGGCGTGCGCACGGAGGAATGATGGCGGCGAGGAGCGACGGTGCAGAGGGCGGCGGTGGCGTGCACGCAACGGCAACACGGCGCATGCACGCGCGGGGGAGGAAGGGAGGAGGGGGGGTCCGGGCAAGGGGCTGACGGGGAGGGTGGGGTCCGCGAGGTTGACCGGGAAAACGGGCGTCACATTTCCTGTGTCAAGGAGCACAGCAACTGTGGAATTGAAAGCCAGATTGGTTGAATTGGTTGACCAGACAGTTGATTTAGAATGGCTAAGGATAATATTTCCATCATCCGAGATGGTCAGGCTTGATGAGGCTGGGTCAGATATTGGTTTCTCCCTGTTAGCCACCCATACAACAGTTTGCACCGATATTTTGTTGTACCAAATACCTATGTACCACCTGCCGGTAGACCCTCCAGCTACCCATAAAAAATCACCAGAAAAGTCAGTATAACATATCGACACAAAAAAATTATAAAATTATGCACGAGGAAGAACATTAACATAATTCTAAATTTAGTTCGAACGTGAATATGCAGATGTATCAAACTGTAGTGTCATTGATAATCATGAGTTTATTTTTTGACACAGACAAGACAGTGCTAGCATATTTGCAGAAGACAAATCAATCGATCTTGAGCTTACAAAATACTAAAGTGGACTCATGTAGCTTTCACTGAAACAGACATAACTCTGACTACAAACGTTCTTGTGATCTTTGTCCAATGTAGAGTATTTGTCTTAATCACTGTTGGGGGAGGTACGTGTAAAATTTGTAACGGTGATTCTATTTCTATTGAATTCCATTTCGATTTTTCAAATATTATATTTTTGAACATCAGTTCAGATCTATTTATATTGTAACCTGGATCAGATTATACAGCCAGCCAGCTGGGGGGGTGGGGGGGAGGGTGGAAAAGACTTACCATTATTGTGTTGACGTGATTGTAACTAGTAATTCAAGGCCAAGTGTTTTTTTTATTATCAGGTAAAGATATTGACATAGCCTTCTTAAACTTATCTCATTATCAATCCCTAGCTATAAACAGAAACCAAGGCTTCTGCACAACAAGACAACCCTGCAATTCCGAGTCGGTTCTGCCTCAAAGCTCCCATAGAAAATTGCATGATTAATTACCCGCAAAGGCGCGGCGCCGGCCGCACAACATGACTCCACTGATTGATATGAATGGAGGGCAAAAAATAAGATGAAATCGCGGGGCGTGTCTCGAACCACGGAGTTGGCGAAACCTAAACTGGGGAACGGGGTGATGTACCTTGTTCTGAACGTAATGCGTCTCTCCACGGCCATCTTGGCATCTAGCATTCTAGGTCTAGCCCTCGTCCCGGTCGCTACTCGGCTACGCTTCGCCATGGCAACGGAAGGAGACTTAGGAGAGTGAGGACAGGAGGAAGTGACCGACGGGGGCGTGTCACGTGTGTGGACACGGAAAATTCTAAAAGACATTTAGAGATGTATAGGAGGACTAAGGACATACTCTAAAGCAATATAAAGTTTTAAGATCAAACACTACCGTGTATTAGGAAAATATGAAATAGACAAGCAGCCAAAATGAATAGTGATCAACAGTTTAAAATTACTATTTATGCAGGATTTATCTTTTTTATATCTCCCAAATGCAAATCAAGATTGATTTTCAAAATTTACGTGTGACTGTAGAATGTCTTCTCCTAGATCTCCGAAATTTTTTGGATTTTATAAAACTTTTAGACATAGGTAACACGAAGGTAGCACTGTAAGAGGGGTAGTAGAGGATATTTTCCTCGACGCGAGAAACATCTTTTCTTTTCTGGAACCCCGGTTTCATCTTACTTGGTCTTTGGTCTTTTGAACTACCTATCATTTTATTTAAAAATTCCTACAGAGTTCATGTCAAATTCTTATATTCCATGTTAGAAATAAATCTTATGAGACATTCTTACCTTTAGTCTGTTGCTTGGACTCCTCTTAAATCATCACATGTAGTCATGCAAAGAGCCAAAGAGATGGTTGATTTATTCTACCATCTAATATGGGGCTAAATGTGATGAGGTCTTTGCTACCTCAGCTACCTCAAAAGAAGTTGACATTTTGTCTATCCAACTCGGCAAACCCTCGCATCCACATGTATCAATCTTTACATGTTTCATAAATCTTAAGAGTACACTTAGGGCATCTCTAATAGTGACACCTCGGCCGTCTTTTAGCAATACCACATAAAAAAAAATCTACATGGAGGAGAGAACGAGGAGAGAGAGCATGTGTCGTCGTTTCCTCACGCGATCATCATGCATGTGAAACACGACACGAACAGACAAGCGAAGACGTTGCTGGAGCAGTGTCGTTCGCTCTCCACGCGGTTTGTGGGGCCCACACGACTGGCGCAACTCGGACACGACGAAAACGACTGGCTCGGTGATGAAGGAACCAGCGGTGGAGAGGTAGGCGACCCAGCGCGATGAAACGGTTGTCGTCCTAACTGGATATGGCGGCTGGCCACAGCTTGGTTCTCATGGGGTCCGACTGGATCCGCGGCAAGGAGGTGAGGGAGAGCGCATTGGCGTGGTCAGGGAGGAAGAGGCGGTGACGCTCGGTGTTGGGGGAGGCGAGAGGGAGGGAGAGGTGGCGATGAGCTCCAAAGATGGTGGCCAGTGGCGGCGAGGGAGACAGAGTCGAGAGAGGCGGTAGTGATTTTAGGAGGGAGATGGTGTCAGTGGGGAGTGGAAGCTTGGAGGGGCGAGTTTGTAAAAAAAAAATGACATGTAGGTCTACCGCAAGAAAATTGTAAAAATAATAATAATATTGTGAATTGTGTGATAGAGGCAATGTATTGGTGATGTTGTCTCTAGATGATGAAGAGACCTTAGAGACAACCTTAAGATAAAGGCTATTGTATTTGCCCTTAACAATCTTTAGGTATTTTCATTTACACGTCCGTAGTCCATGCTTGTGTTACGTGCACATGTTTGTCTTGTTGGTATCCATGCTAAATTAATAGGTTTTGCTAATTATCATGCACGTAAATACTATGAAAGTAAGTCTGAACCTTTTGTTTTTTTGTTTTTTGCGATCATGAACCTTTTGGTTGTTATATGTACTGCATCTTGAAGAGTTGGAGATGTTTGTGTGATGTATTGTTCGATAAAAATGATTTATTTCTAGAGAAAAAAAAAATCAGACGCATGATGTATGGATACGCCCCAGGAGGTTTGCTTCAACAACAACAACAAAAAATGCATGTGGAGCAAAAGAGACCTATGTGAGCAAAATTTTGGTAGAGCAACAAAACAGATGCACACGGTACGTGTAGCAAAGGCACCTCTGCTCCAACGAGATGCACGCACAAGAAACGTGCACTAAATTTCTGCTCCTATGTCCTAACTAGTAGTAGTAAGTAGGAATTAAAACAACTTAATTTGCAGCATTGCTATGGTCACAGTATACGTACGGCGAGTATATGAAGTACGTAGTAACGGCATATAGCCGTATAGGAGTACATGCAAACATGATTCGAGGAGAAAAACGACCATATATAGATGTTACCTGGAGGTTGGAAGAAGCCGAGCGCGAACTTGCCGCGCTGCGAGATCAGCTTCTGGCCGCCGGAGAGCGGCCGGCTCGCGGTGAGCGTGTCGGTGGCATGCGAGGGCGACCCATGCAGCAGCGACAGAACCAGTGCTACGACGAGCAGGGGCAGGACGCTTGAACAAGACGACGAGTTTGCCATGGACTGATCAGTCCATACGACGGATCAGGTGCTTGCTTGGTTTTATGGTTCGATATGATCCGTTCATCTCGACTGTATATATGTGCATACTGATGACACCGATCCCTGTAGCACATTGATGGGCGCGAGGATCTGACCTGGTGTAATGCTTCTGCCCCGCCCGTGGGTGCACGGCGTTTGGCCACAGTGCTCGTCGTAGCCGTCGTCGCCGCCTTGTCTGACGCTGTAGAGCCCTTCAGTGCAAAAGTCGCGTCAATGCATGTTTGCATTGTATTTGTATCCACACACTGCAGAGCAGAGGCCGTTTAGGGACCGCAGCGTATGGATGGTGACTTCACCATCACATTCATATTCTCTACTAAAACCACAACGCACTTGACTGTCGAATGTCGGGTGGCGGAGCTTAACCAAAGATAAGATAAAGTGAGGGCACACCTATAAAGATGGAATATCAATATTGGAAACTAAGCTTTGAACTTACAAGTTGATGAGCTAGAGGGGGCAAAACTAATGATTTTTAGAATGCTATGTAGTATATGCTTTATATGCAGTACTTATTGAAAATTATCGAGCCCCCAATAGGACTTCTATTTGACTACTTAAAATTTCTTTAAAAGTGAAAATATTCCTATGGTATCTCAAAAGAGGGGTAGTCCTAACTAAGGATAATCTGCACAAAAGAAATTGGAGAGAAGTAAAAAGTGTTGTTGTTGTATTGCAGATGAAAATTCAGCACCTTTTTATTGATTGTCCCTTTGCGCGTCTTGCATGGTGGGTTGTTCAATGTGCGTTTAATTTATCCCCTCCTGTGAATATGGTTTACATGTTTGAGAATTGGTTAGCCAGTATTTCAAAAACTTTAAAATCACAACTCCTTGTGGGAGCCAGTGCCTTATGTTGATCTATTTGATTATGTCGGAATGATGCGATTTTTTATTAAAAAAAAAAGACTATCACTAATCCCTTGCAGGTTATTTTACTGAGTGAACAACGGATGAGGGCTTGGGCGAGTATGCAGAAACCAGCTCAAAAAGAATACATGATGAGTGGAAGTGCCAGGTTGGCGTATGTGGCGAAGCAAATCTTCAACAACTATGGGTGGCGATTTAGTCACATGATTTGTAATAATTGAATTTAAAGTTCAGTCGTCTTTTGGTTATAAGGTTTCGAGCCACTTTCAACTTTATGGTTACTAGGTTCTTGATGATGTATATAAGGATGCTAAAACAGATGGGAGGCGGCGGCCAGGTTGGCCTGCATCTGCATGAAGCTCAGTCCCTGTGAATGCCCGTCGATCGGTACACCGTTTGCCCGGCTACTGATGATATGCATAGTTGGACGTCAGGATGAAAGTGGAACTTGTTGCGGCTAGCCCGCTTTTGCGCACGGATGACCGCCAGGCATTAAGCGGGCAATGATGATATCCCGTAAAGAGTTTATGCGGGATATGCGGCACCCACCTGTCCGCAACTTATTTTTTTTCTTGGATCGAGTGTGGTTTCTCTCCCTTCGAGGTGGCCGTTCGTGCGGCTCTCAGCATATTTATCTTGCGGCACCTGATTCAGATCTCTCGAATGCTATTGTTGTTGGTTATTAGTACTACTGCTTTGTGGGTGATTCGCAAAGATTCATGGCCTTCATAATCCTAGATTAACTCGCTTAGCTGTTCTTCTGATTCATGGGAGGCCAAGATTAATGATTGGGAGTTTCGTTGATAGCGCCTTATCCCTCTTTGGAGGTGACTCGCCACACAACACATCAACAATGCTCCGGCAGCATCTTCGATTTTTTCTCCTCTTATCGTAGATCTTTTAGAAGGTGCCGGGTCATGCATCCTTTTCAGTTAGCAAAAACACAAAACTGTGAAGCTGCGATGAAAATGGTGTTGAACTATTGACTGAGATAGCATGTCTGAATTCCTATGTTATAGCTTAAAACAATTGAACCTCTAATGTAATGAGTAACCAGTCCAAATTGAAAACAGAATTTGCATTTTGCATCGCTGGGAGAATAAAGGCTTTCTAGTGCTGCATACGAACGATAACGAAGATTCACGTCAACATGAGAACGAGAGGGCAGATTAGAAATCCTGCCAGTTCGATAAGAAACCTGAGTACAAGGGGATGCTTGTTGCCCCAGCCCGGCCTGGCCTGTGGGATGCAGTGGGATGTTTTGGTTTCCAATTCTGCGCACTCGGAGGGCTGTCGTGGAGTGTTCTTACGGGGAGAAGGGAGGTTTCCAATACTGCTACGTGGACTAAATTGTGGGTTATGTGGGCTGCCACTTAAGTCCACTTAAAATAGAAGTTGGCCCGCGGGAGTCCACTTACTGTTTATTGTGGGACGAATTTAGTGGGCTCGTCAACAGCCCGCACCCACTTACACCCCTACTTGGACGGTATGCCATATGCATGTGTGCCCTTGTGACCAAGTCAATTCGATCTTGAACGCAAAATTAGTAGCCTGTTACTTGTTAGTAAGCACGAAGAATTATACTCCCTCCGTTCTTTTTTACTTGATACAGTTGACTTTTCACGGTCAAATTTTTTAAAGTTTGACCATCAATAGGTTTAAAACTATCTAAATTGGCTATATAAAAAATATATCATTAGAATTGTCGTTGAAAATACTTTTATAATATTATAATTTTATTAGTATATTTTAATGTAAAAGTTATAAAAAAATTATGGTCAAAGTTACATCTCGAAGACCGTAAAAAATCAACTGTGTCAAGTAAAAAAGAACAGAAAGAGTACTACGAGAAGAGGGAAGTAGGACACTAACATGACACGCCGTATGGTAGGAGTGCAGCTTAAGTTGGACGGGTGGACTCCGAACCTGAAGTTTCGATTACAAACAAGTCGACATTAGCAAAGGGCCGTTACGATGCAGCTAGCGGATCGCACTTGTTGCGTGCAACGCACGGTGCAAAGTGCGCACAGCCGCGCAGGCACGACCTGATGAAAGTTTCCAATCTGCTGCAGTCCACACGTTGTTTCTCTGCTTTGTCTCGCATCGACCGTTCCAATGACGTTCTTGGACTTTGACACGGTGCTGGTGGGTATTTGTGGGTCGGACTAGAAGTGCCTGCGAGTCAATAATCCGGTGGCAGATGAGTATCGGCGACATTGGTTACCAGATACCCCCTCCAATTTTATATGTTTGATGTTGTGTAGCTTTAGTTTATACTCCCAAACGTCATCTTTTTGGAAACGGAGGGAGTACTTAACTTTGGTGACATTTGCTTTAGAACACTGTTTTTTTTGTCTAAGCTAAAAGATATTAAACTTCGATGACTCTTTTCCGTAGAACATTTTGTCTATTAAAATACAATATCCGGTTGAGAAAGAACAAAGACAAGTTGGATGAAAAGTCTAATTTGCCATTGACCCCTTATAATTTTTTGGGTTGACACAAGAGCTCACCATCAACATCAGCGGTGCGAGATGATGAAGGAGAGAAGAGGAGTAAGAAGAATGGACCAGGGTAAAATAGACTTTTCACCCACCTTCTCTCTTATCAATCAGCTAGATATTATATTTTAATGGTGGAGTGTCTTACAGCAAAAATGCATCAAAGTTTATTGTCTTTCAACAAAGATACAAAAAACCATTTATTTTTTTTTGGAACAAATGTCACCGAAGTTGACTATCGTGTAACCAATTTTGCCACGAGTATTTGTTGAGAAATGGGCTCAAAAGCTTCCCTGCAAAACTGAGGCATGCTTGGACGCAGTGATGCACCGGCTCCGCCCAAGCGCCCAACACACCTGAAGTGCGTGCTAGGGTTCGTCGAGGAGAAAGCTTGAGCGGAGTAGCGTGCGGCATGGATGCGGGGAAGGGAAAGAGGAAGGGGGGATCAGAGGGCGTTGTAGACTTGTTGTCGAGGAATGGCGCGAGTCTAATTGTGATGTACATTACACATTACATTGCTCAATTTTTGCCGAGGAATGGTGCGAGTCTAATTGTGAGGACACTGCACATTGCATTGCTCGATTTTTGGCGAGATTATAGTAGACTCTTGTAATGCAAAAATCCCCCGTATTTCTGGGTTCTCCCCCGGTAGTGCATGGTTTGTAAAGGTGTGTTGGTTGTAAGATAAAGTTGAATGGATGGAATAGTCTTGTACCATATGGTTCCATTATTTTAGGTGAATAAGATGGTTCAGTATCTAAGAAGAATATTTCACAAATTTATATTCCACCATCTAGGATGAGATGGTTTCATTCAAACAACAAAACACATGAATGTCTTTTTTCTTGAACCAACTTATACATGTATCACTTAGTACAAACAACCAAACACACCCTAAATCTCCTCCGCAGGCAATGTAATAGCCGTAATTTGAATTTATTTTGCTTAACAACATATTCTGAAACATATCAAAGAACTTATTTTCAGAAGTAATAGTCCGAAACTTCAATATCCTGATGCATATTTCATTCGCAGGAGCATACGAAACAGCACTTAAATTAGTCGAAGTAGTACGAAACATCTGAAATGCAATGTTTTATTTATTTATTTTGGAGTTGTGAACATATAGGGTCTTTGCAAGCCTTGGCTGCCATATATTGTTCAAAATGACACTCTAATAAGTAGCTCAAAGTGAGCCTATGGTGAAAGTAGAGGGACCAAATGTGCAGCCTCTTGTTGATTTTACTTCTTAACTCGACCTCCAAGGATTTGTCCACCTAATGGCTTGTTTAGAACTTGGATATACTGTGATACGACTAAATCTTTTTAGATGGACAGAGATCCCTTCTAATCTGAAGAGATTGGGTTTAATATTTCCCTATCCAAATAAGCCCCAAAGAGGCTATACACTGAGTCGTATAGTCGTACGTATACACGAGACATATTTCTCGCGACCTATTCACTTTGTCTATTCATTGGAAACTAAAGAAGCATGCTCCGCACCTTCAGCAAGAACCTGGAGATACCTTGGGGCCGGTGGTATTTCAACATCTATGTCGGACCCGGATTTTCTAATCCGAATCCTCTGTGAAAACGTTGTGTTATTCCCTGGATCAGTAGATAGCACTCACAAGCATTGCTGAATCATTCATACAAGGCGTGAACTAAAGTATCATTATTACAATCAACAGAGTGACATAGACCACGTCGGGTCGAGTTTTACAACAGGGGCCGATCAGGCCAAATTGATTACAATACAGAACACCGATTACGGTAGCGGAAGCAAAAGGGTAGAGCTCATCTCTTCACAGGCAAGCGACTGGGGCAACCTGTGTACGACTGATATTACCCAAGGACCCGGATAATATCGGTTGTACGCAAGTACCAACGAGTCAACTTAGACTGCGTCGAGGCCTAGACTACAGATCCTAGACTACTCTTCATCGTTTCCTTGTCCATCAACCACGGTTCCTCGTAGTAAGCATAGTCTCCTCCATCAGCGTCATCTGAAGGGTTTGGGGGAGAGCGAGGATGAGCACAACTACCGTGCTCGCGAGCCAATACACAATGCAATGATATACATGCAAGGCTTACAAGGATGGCTCGGTTCTTTTATTTGCGAAAGCAATACTTTTAAATATCATAAGTACAAATTCCTAGCACTTAGCATTTTTAACAAATTTCATTTTAGTTAAAGAGAGAAATTGTGCAATATTTGTATCACAGAGGTTACCTCCACCTTCATGCTTATTTTGATTGTGGTTACATCCACCACTAAACGACACCGGTACAAAGACCGGGAATAACCAATCTCGGGGCTAGGTGAGCCCGCCACAATTTTCATACCACCCAACAAGGTTTTTGAAATAGAACTAACTCAAGTTTAGTTCCCATGTCCGCTTTTGACCGTGAGGCACATTTGTTTAAGCAGTTTGTAACTCTGCAGATATTGTACACTTTACCCACAAGAGACAATTAACTCGTTGCCCTACACGATTCCGTAGTCGTGTAGTCGAGAGGTTGTCACAATAACTTTTCTAAATATCTCGCCCCTTCCCTCGTCTCACCCATATGGGGTTATGCCCATACGTTGCGCGGGATGTCCACCTCAGCGACTGGCGTAGCGTGGCTACACCTCGTGTGGCGAACTTCACCCTTGACTCGGTGTCCCATCCAAGCCCGACATACCTGAGCTTGTGCCCCTTTAACCCTCCGTGAGATGATTTTCAGGATTTGATAAATATACTAAGCCAAGTCGCAGTTTGTTGCGGACTTGTGGTTGTACTTGTTATACACAGGAGGTCGTGACAAGATTAAGTCCTTAGGGTTGTCTGGACGGCTCAACCACATTCCCACCATTCTCGTGCTACATCCGCACCCACCATCTTACCATCCGCCCAGACGGGGTATTAGCAGTTTAGGGTTTTTGAGATGTAAAATACAACAATTCAACCATCTCAGTCATTTACCCGCAATGACTGCCCAAATCATTTTATGTTTGAAATGATGATGATTAGGACATTTTAATGTCCCGGTACTTAAGCAAGTCTAGCATGTCGCTTAAGTACAACCTATAGCTAGTATTACCATATAGTTACTAGGGTGACAATGGAATTAGGGGATTCAAGTTGTCAAGGGTGGCATAATAATTAGTTAATCATCAAGTGGGTAATTAACTACCTTAAACTTTAACATACATTTGTTTAAAGAATTAAAGCATGCAATTTGCTATTTTAAAAGAATATAATTTGCATAAAATGTAGGCTCAATATGATCAAAGTATTGACTCGCCTTGGTTGTAGGGGAGAGAGTCCGAGTAGTCTTGTCCTTGATCGACGTGGAGGTCTCCGGCGTCTCCGAAATCTACGCGGGCGAGGTACCGGCAAAAATAAACGACAAGCAACGGAAGCAATTAAATACACAAGAGTACACAAATGAACTCCAAATTGAACAAGACCTATGCCATTAGCAAGATCTTGATTTTAGAAATTTTTAGAAATTTATTTCATAATTTTTGGAGTTGAAATGGGGGAGTTATTAATATTTAAAGACTCACTTTTAAATTAAAATTGAAAAAGGAAAGAAAATCACAACAAAAGAAAACAAAAATCGGCCCAGACCAAAATTTCGGCCCGGCCCAGATCTTGTGTAAGGCGAACGCTGCGGCGCCGAGGCGCCAGGAGGGGAAGAAAAGCGGCGGGGCGCCCCAGGAGAGAAGTGGGCGCGGGAGGAAGGGGGAGAACGAGGCGGCGCGAGCGCGAGGGGAGAGAGGAGGCGGCGGCGGGAGGAAGAGGAGGCGGCGCGCGGAGGAGGAGAGAGGCTCGGCGCGGCGGCGCGGCGGGAGGAGAGAGGCGGCGGCCGGAGATGGAGAAGGGGAACTCGGGCGTGGTGGCGGGGCTCACGGCGGCGGCGACGCGACACCGAGGCGGCGACGGCGGCGGCGGGAGAGGTAAGGGCCCTCGCTCTACTCCTTCCTCTTTCTTTTACGTTCTTCTCCTCGGTTCTTCTTCACGGGAAGGTGGGGAAGACAGGAGAAAAAAATGGGGAGGGAAGGCACCGGCGGGGGCTTTAAAGCCGGCGCGAGAGAGGGGGTCCGCGGCGGCGCGGCTCGGGCGTGGCGTGCGCGCGGAGGAATGATGGCGGCTCGACGGCGTGCGTGCGAGGCGGCGGCGGTGGAGGTGCGAGAGGGGGGTGGCGTCGCGGCGACAAGCGGTGCAGCGGCGAGCGCGAAAGGGAAGGGAGGAGGGGGTCCGGCCGCGAGGCGAAGGGGGCCCGGCGAGGTTGACCGGGAAGGGGAAAAGGGCATCACAAATCCTACCCACCTTAAACGGAATCTCGACCCGAGATTCGAGTGCTCCGAGAACGAGGGCGGAAATCCAGCTTAAGTTGATCTTCTCGCTCCCGGTGGCTTCTTTGGTGAGTGATGGCTCCATCAACCTTGCAAAGGCGGATGACTTGGCGTCTTGTCCCGCTCGACGACGTCGAGGATCTTGATCAGTGCTCGGATAAGTCAAATCCTCATCAAGTGCGATGGCTTCGACAGGAGTCTGCTCTTCGGGTACTCTGAAACATTTCTTTAGTTGAGAAACATGGAACACGTTGTGGACGTCTGACAAACTTTCAGGTAGCTCTAGCGATAGGCAACTTCTCCACGCTTAGCGGTGATCGAAGCGGCCTATGTATCTTGGTGCGAGCTTGCCCTTAACTTTGAATCTTCGGGTTCCACGAAGTGGCGATACCTTGAGATACACAGCATCTCCAACTTCAAAGGTTAAGTCTCTTCGGCGGTTGTCGACATAACTCTTCTTGACCGAGTGCTTGAAGGCGATCTCGATTAGTCGAACTTTCTCTTGACTTGCTTGAGAGTATCGGTCCAAGACATATCCTTCACTGATTCGACCAATGCAGAGGAGTTCGCATTTTCTTCCATAGAGTGCTTCAAATGGGGACATTTTCAAACTTGATGATAACTATTATTGTATGCAAACTCGGCATACGGTAGACATTTTCCAGTCTACGGTAAACTCCAAAGCACAAGCTCAAGCATGTCTTCTAGGATTTGATTTGTTCTTTCCGTCGACCATCGGTCTGCGGATGATAGGTCAGGCTGAAAGTAAGGTGTGTTCCAAGGGCATCATGTAAACTAGCCAAAATGCGAGGTAAATTGAGAACCTCGATCGGAGACTATTCTCTTGGGTACTCCATGCAAACACACGATCGAGCCATGTATAACTCGGCTAACTTGTCTCCCTTGTAAGTTGTCTTCACGGGGATGAAGTGGGCGACTTTAGTCAATCATCAACTATAACCCATCTTGAGTCACATCCGGACTTAGTTCGAGGTAGACCGTAATGAAATCCATTCCGATTTCTTCCCATTTCCACCGAGGATCTGTAAGGGTTGTAGCAATCCGGTGGTCTTTGATGTTCACCTTGATTCATGACATACATCACAACAAGCTACATACTCGGCGATATCTCTTTTCATTCGTGGCCACCAATACAAAATCTTCATGTCTTGGTACATCTTGGTGCCGCTGGAGTGCGAGTGTAAGCGAATCGTGAGCTTCCTTTAAAATCAGATCTTTGAGTTCCTTCGGTGGGGAACAAAGAGACGTTTCCCATACCATAGATTCCTCTGATCTTCGACATCTTAGGGGCCTTTCCTTTGGCCATGAGATGCTTGAATCTCTGACTCGGGATGCCCTTCTTGAGCGGTCTTGATTCGCTCTTCTAGAGTTGGATACGCTTCTATTGTGGCTAGTGTGCCTTGCTCTATTAACTCAAGGTTGAGGGCTTCAAATTCCTTGCGAGCTCAAAGGGTTGATGTTCTTGAATCATGACATTATCGCAGAGGATTTACGGCTCAATGCATCAAGAACTACATTAGCCTTTTCGGGATGATAATGGACATCAAGTTATAATCCTTTATTAATTCTAACCATCTTCTTTGTCGAAGGTTGAGGTCCGATTGGGTGAAAATGTACTTGAGACTCTTGTGGTGCGTGTAGACATTACGGTGATTTCCAATCAAATAGTGTCGTCAAATTTTTAGGCGTGCACTACTGCCGCTAACTCCAAATCATGAGTTGGATAGTTGTCTTCGTGAGGACGGAGTTGTCTTGAAGCATAAGCTACAACTTTTCCTCCTTGCATGAGCACACAACCAAGACCTTGGCGCGATGCATCACAATAGACTTCGAAGTCTTGATGTATATCCGCGGGATTAATCTGAGGCGAAGTTAACTTCTTCTTCAATTCTGAAAACTCTTTTCACAAGCTCATCCAATCATACTTCTTTTCCTTTTAAGCGGATGGGTCATTGGTTTGGAAAGCTTAGAGAATCCTTCAATGAAGCGTCAGTAGTATCCGCCAAACCGAGAAAACTACGCACTTCCGTCACCGATGTGGGTTGTTTCCATTCCATTACAGCTGCTACTTTGGATGGATCAACTGCGATTCCTCCAGCGGATACAATGTGTCCGAGGAAACTGATTTCATGAAGCCAAAATTCGCATTTACTGTACTTGGCATAAAGCTGGTTCTCTTTAAGTTTCTCTAAGACCAATTGCAAGTGTTCGGCATGTTCTTCATCGGTCTTTGAGTAGATCAAGATGTCGTCTATGAACACGATAACAAACTTGTCTAAGTATTCCATGAATACTTTGTTCATGAGGTTCATGAAGTAGGCTGGCGCGTTGGTCAAGCCAAACGGCATGACAGTGAACTCATACAGGCCATACCGGGTGGTAAAAGCCGTCTTAGGAATATCCTCATTCCTGATCTTAAGCTGATGGTATCGACCTCGAGTCTATCTTGGAAAAACGATGCTCTGTCAACCGATCGAACAGGTCATCGATGCGAGTAAGGATACTTGTTCTTGATGGTCACATCATTGAGTGCTCTGTAGTCCACGCACAATCTGGCGGTGCCATCTTTCTTCTTCACAAAGAGAACCGGCGAACCCGAGGGAGAAGAACTAGGTCTAATGAAACCTTTGTCTTGCAAGTCTTCAATTTGTGTCTTAAGTTCTTCAAGTTCGTCAGCGGCCATTCTGTATGGTCTCTTAGCAATTGGGGCTGTCCTCGGCTTCAAGTTGATGACAAACTCAACATCTCTGCAGTGGCATGCACAGTAATTCTTACGGGAAGACATCGGGGTAAGCTTGAACTACAGGCGTTGTCTCTAGGGACAACTCTCCAAGGTGGTGGATTGTTCTATTCAACGGAGAGGAACGATCCACACTAACTCTTATTGTGGTCTCTGGGTTCTTGGTGAGCACCACTTTTCTGTTGGCACAATCTATCAATCCTTGATATTTGGCCAACCAATCCATCCCTAGGATGATATCCAGCGTTTGAGATTCTAGCACCAGAAGGTTTGCTAGGAATCCGAAATGTTCCATAGCAATTTCTACCAGGGTGATGAGGTAGCATAAAGGGGTCCCCCGGGTGAGCTAAGTACCACGGGTTTCTTTAACTTATAGGTTGGCAACTTAAGCCTTTCGACAAACTTTCTTGAAATAAAAGAGTGCGAAGCTCCAGAATCAAACAAAACTTGTGCGGGTACTGAATTAACAGGGAACGTACCCATTAGTACTCCTGAGGCACCTTGAGCTTCCTCGACTGTGACGTGGTTCACACGGCCATGGCTTTGTGTTGGTGTAGACCTTGATGCCTGTGAAGTCTGGTGACTCTTGCTTGGGGCTGGGGTCCTGCCTTGAACTGGCGTTACTCCTGTGTTGAGCCTTGCTGGAGCATTCTGACGGGTAGGACAACGATTGGCGAAGTGTCCTCTTTCTCCACAAGCGAAGCGATGGAGGTTTCTTCTTTGGGTTGATCGCTGCTTTGGTTGCCGGCTGGCGAGAGCACCGAATCCACTTCCTTGGGGACGCGGGTGGAAACTTGAGTTTTCCGAGAGGAGGCTGCAGACGATCCGAAAGATGAGTCGCCTTGGAATGTAGACTTAGGAAAGCTACCTTGTGGCCTCTGAAATGACATCTTCCTTTGCGGCTAATCTCATGATCTTCTTCTCATTTTCACAAATGAGGGCTTTATTAACTAATCTGCTGAAGCTAGAGTAATCATGGAGGATAAGTGTCCTCTCATGTCTTCATGCATTCCTTCCACAAAGCGGTCGATTTTCTCTTCTTCATCGGCTACATCATTGGGGCGTGGCGAGCAAGTTGGTTAAACTTGGTTAGATACTCATTCTTGACATCGACCGCTTGAGAGCTCTGAATTCATTCTTCTTCAATCTCATTGTTCCACTGATGCGAAGTTGGCCACAAAGCGCCTTGAATTCCTCCCATGGAATCGGTGCCATGCGGTTCAATTTCGACTTGTTGTATTTCATAACTTCTTCTATTGCGCGCAGAGGCGGGGATCTTGTGGGGCTCCAATCGTAGATGCTACGACTTCCGCTATTCCTGCTTCTTCTTCCTCTAGATTCTCATTACCTCGGCGGCGAGGTAATTCTCCCACTGTGCAATGGGCATGCTTTCACGGTGATGGGTGGCGAAATCCACCTTGTCTTCATTTGAGCAGCGGGCAAGGCGAAGTTTCTTCTCGGTGTCCACGAGCAGTCTTCACTTCTAGAGGTTCATTGGCGCGACAAAGGTGAGAGGTCTTGTCTGAGAAAATCGCCGCTTGGAGTTGCGATGGGTGGTCGATCTGTTGATTGTTTAGTAACGCTGAAGAATCGAGTCTGAAACATGACTTGAGTCATTGTTGGGTTTCTTTGGTGGTGGAGGAGGCGGTTCTGTCCTCGGCCTTGGCCACGACCACGGCCATGGCCTCTTCCTCGGCTGCGGCGAAGGCTCCACGGTGGGGCGGCGGCTCTTCTTGGCGGCATCTGAAGGAACTCAAGCTTAGAACTAGAGGAGTATATGAGGTTCACTAGCCCTCTAAGGCACCACAGACACAAGAACAAAAGCCAACAAAAGAACGAAGCAAGTACAATACAAAGCCTAGAGCGGCTACACTATAATAAGGGGTTAAGTGTTACATGACTCTCGAACAAAGCTTATACACTAAGCTAAGTCATGACACGTAATACAAACACATCGTCTACAAAAGAAAGAAACAAAAGTGCTTGCAACCCAAAAGATCGCTTTCGGCAAGTACAGCTAGCTAACCTAAACTAATCGACAATGCTCTGCGGGGCTGACCACGAAGCGTGCGATTGCGAGGCGCGAACGAGCGGCTCGGCGAAGCTCGGCGAGCGGGAGCGAGGCGTGAAGCGGCGGTGGCGTCCACGGCCGACTCGTCAAACCCAGCGGTGGATCGGGCTGCGTCCATGGTGGACTCTCCTAGGCGGCGGCGGACGGCGCGGCGCGCACCTTCTTGCGTCTTGTGAGTCGGAGACGGGTCCGCTGGACGGGAACGTCGGCTCGGCCTTTGGAGGGCGGGGCGGCGAGAGGTGCAACCGGGCTGGGGCGAGGACCGTAGCGGCGGCTCACGAGCGCGCCAACTCGCAAGAGCGGCGTCCTCTCTGCATCGCGCAGCATCCTCTCTGCGCACTGCATCCCTCTCTCTCTGCAGTGGAGTGAGCTTCATCACTCCTGATCATGTTGCTCCGAAGGGTGTCGGAGTGGGCATAGCTGCCGGTGAGGAGTGTCCGCGGTACTGATCTCATCCATGGCGCGTGATGGTGGCTATCATCGCTGCGTAAGGCGGACTCTGCGTCAGCGGGGTCGTCGTCTCGTGTCGAAAACGGACACGCTCCTCATCCGGAGAGGTGCGGTAGAAGCGGAAGGGTGACCTCAGCAAGAGATCCTCGTACTTCCAACACAAGCGGGTGGAAGCGACGCGTGCGGCGTCCTGAATGGCGTCATGACGGCTACGCCGGGGTGCCTCGGCCCTGAAGAGGTAGGAAGTGAACTCGCCAACCCTGGCGGAGAGGTACACCTCCATCGTCCGGGACTCGCGGTCTCGATCCTCGTCATCCTACCCGAACGTGGTGACGGGAAAACCAAGGTACAACATCGGTGGCGAAGTATGTCCGCGAATCCTCCTCGTTCTCTCGTGAGCGAGGAGGTCCTGAGCCATCCGACGACGGGTAGCCATCTACAAATTTTGAAAACAAGAGGAGGTCGGCCACGGTAAAACTCAAGTGAAATAAAGATAAGTACAGGACTAGGAGTGAAGAGTAGAAGCAATAAATACTCTATATTTTTAGCAAAGCTTTTTCTTAGTTTTCGAAAATAAGATCCAAATCCTTAAGGCAACGACCAATCTAACTAAGACTCTACAGTCGTATGCTCTGATACCAGCTCTGTCGGACCCGGATTTTCTAATCCGAATCCTCTGTGAAAACGTTGTGCTATTCCCTGGATCAGTAGATAGCACTCACAGGCATTGCTGAATCATTCATACAAGGCGTGAACTAAAGTATCATTATTACAATCAACGGAGTGACATAGACCACGTCGGGTCGAGTTTTACAACAGGGGCCGATCAGGCCAAATTGATTACAATACAGAACACCGATTACGGTGGCGGAAGCAAAGGGTAGAGCTCATCTCTTCACGAACAAGCGATCGGGGCAACTCGTACGCATCGATATTACCCAAGGACCGGATAATATCGGTTGTATGCAAGTACCAACGAGTCAACTTAGATGCGTCGAGGCCTAACTACGAGATCCTAGACTACTCTTCATCGTTTCCTTGTCCATCAACCACGGTTCCTCGTAGTAAGCATAGTCTCCTCCATCGCGTCATCCGAAGGGTTTGGGAGAGCGAGGATGAGCACAACTACGTGCTCATGAGCCAATACACAATGCAATGATATACATGCAAGGCTTACAAGGATGGCTCGGTTCTTTTATTTGCGAAAGCAATACTTTAAATATCATAAGTACAAATTCCTAGCACTTAGCATTTTTAACAAATTTCATTTTAGTTAAAGAGAGAATTGTGCAATATTTGTATCACAGAGGTTACCTCCACCTTCATGCTTATTTTGATTGTGGTTACATCCACCACTAAACGACACTGGTACAAAGACCGGGAATAACCAATCTCGGGGCTAGGTGAGCCATACAATTTTCATACCACCCAACAAGGTTTTGAAATAGAACTAACTCAAGTTAAGTTCCCATGTCCGCCTTTGACCGTAGGCACATTGTTTAAGCAGGTTGTAACTCTGCGAGATATTGTACACTTTACCCACAAGAGACAATTAACTCGTTGCCTACGATTCCGTAGTCGTGTAGTCGAGAGGTTGTCACAATAACTTTTCTAAATATCTCGCCCCTTCCTCGTCTCACCCATATGGGGTTATGCCCATACGTTGCGCGGGATGTCCACCTCGGCCGGCGTGGCGTGGCTACACCTCGGCGGTCGCGAACTTCACCCTTGACTCGGTGTCCCATCCAAGCCCGACATACCCAGAGCTTGTGCCCCTTTAACCCTCCGGTGAGATGATTTTGAGATTTGATAAATGTACTAAGCCAAGTCGCGATTTGTTGCGGACTTGTGGTTGTACTTGTTATACAGGAGGTCGTGACAAGATTAAGTCCTTAGGGTTGTGCGGGCGGCTCAACCACATTCCCACCATTCTCGTGCTACATCCGCACCCACCATCTTACCATCCGCCCGCACGGGTATTAGCGATTTAGGGTTTTGAGATGTAAATACAACAATTCAACCATCTCGGTCATTTACCCGCAATGACCGCCCAAATCATTTTATGTTTGAAATGATGATGATTAGGACATTTTAATGTCGGTATAACAAGTCTAGCATGTCGCTTAAGTACAACCTATAGCTAGTATTACCATATAGTTACTAGGGTGACAATGGAATTAGGGGATTCAAGTTGTCAAGGGTGGCATAATAATTAGTTAATCATCAAGTGGGTAATTAACTACCTTAAACTTTAACATACATTTGTTTAAAGAATTAAAGCATGCAATTTGCTATTTTAAAAGAATATAATTTGCATAAAATGTAGGCTCAATATGATCAAAGTATTGACTCGCCTTGGTTGTAGGGGAGAGAGTCCGAGTAGTCTTGTCCTTGATCGACGTGGAGGTCTCCGGCGTCTCCGAAATCTCTGCGAGCGAGTACAAGCAAAATAAACGACAAACAACGGAAGCAATTAAATACACAAGAGTACACAAATGAACTCCAAATTGAACAAGACCTATGCCATTAGCAAGATCTTGATTTTAGAAATTTTTAGAAATTTATTTCATAATTTTTGGAGTTGAAATGGGGGAGTTATTAATATTTAAAGACTCACTTTTAAATTAAAATTGAAAAAGGGAAAGAAAATCACAACAAAAAGAAAACTAAAATCGGCCCAGACCAAAATTTCGGCCGGCCCAGATCTTGGCAGCAGCGGCGCGCGACTGCGGCGCGAGGCGGCCAGAGAGGGAAAAAAGCGGCGGGGGCGCCCTAGGAGAGAAGTGGGCGCGGGAGGAAGGGGAGAAACGAGCGGCGGCGGCGCGCGAGAGGAGAGAGGCGGCGGGGAGGGAAGAGGAGGTGGCGCGCGGGGAGAGGGAGGAGAGGCTCGGCGCGCGGCGCTGCGCGGAGGAGAAGGAGGCGGGAGATGGAGAAGGGGAACTCGGGCGTGGTGGCGGGGCTCACGAGCGGCGGCGACGGCGACACCGGAGGCGACGACGGCGGCGGCAACGGAGAGGTAAGGGCCCTCGCTCTTCTACTCCTTCCTCTTTCTTTTCATTCTTCTCCTCGGTTCTTCTTCACGGAAGGTGGGGAAGACAGGAGAAAAAAAATGGGAGGAAGGCACCGCGCGGGCTTTTAAAGCCGCGCGAGAGAGGGGGTCCGGCGAGCGGCGCGGCTCGGGCGTGGGCGTCGCGCGGAGGAATGATGGCGGCTCGACGGCGGCGTGCGTGCGAGGCGGCGGCGGTGGAGGTGCGGAGGGGTGGCGTGCGCGCGGCGACAAGCGTGCACGCGAGCGAAAGGAAGGAGGAGGAGTCCGGGCGAGAGGAGCGAAGGGCCCCGCGAGTTGACCGGGAAGGGGAAAAAGGGCATCACAAATCCTACCCACCTTAAACGGAATCTCGACCGAGATTCGGCTGCTCGAAAACAGGGCGGAAATCCAGCTTAAGTTGATCTTCGCTCCCTGGTGGCTTCTTTGGTGAGTGATGGCTCCAGAACCTTGCAAAGGCGGATGACTTGGCGTCTTGTCCGCTTCGGCGGCGTCGAGGATCTTGATCGGGTGCTCGGATAAGTCAAATCCTCATCAAGTGCGATGGCTTCGGCGAGTCCGCTCTTGGGTACTCGAAACATTTCTTTAGTTGAGAAACATGGAACACGTTGTGGGCGTCGACAAACTTTCGGTAGCTCTAGGCGATAGGCAACTTCTCCACGCTTAGCGGTGATCGAGCGCGGCCTATGTATCTTGGTGCGAGCTTGCCTTTAACTTTGAATCTTGGGTTCCACGAAGTGCGATACCTTGAGATACACACATCTCCAACTTCAAAGGTTAAGTCTCTTCGACGGTTGTCGGCATAACTCTTACATTTAGGCCGAGTTGCTTGAAGGCGATCTACGATTAGTCGAACTTTCTCTTGACTTGCTTGAGAGTATCGGTCCAAGACATATCCTTCACTGATTCGACCAATGCGAGAGGAGTTCGCATTTTCTTCCATAGAGTGCTTCAAATGGGGACATTTTCAAACTTGATGATAACTATTATTGTATGCAAACTCGGCATACGGTAGACATTTTCCAGTCTCTGGTAAACTCCAAAGCACAAGCTCGAAGCATGTCTTCTAGGATTTGATTTGTTCTTTCCGTCGACCATCGGTCTGCGGATGATAAGTCATCTTTGAAAGTAAGGTGTGTTCCAAGGGCATCATGTAAACTAGCCCGAAATGCGAGGTAAATTGAGAACCTCGATCGGAGACTATTCTCTTGGGTACTCCATGCAAACACACGATCGAGCCATGTATAACTCGGCTAACTTGTCTCCCTTGTAAGTTGTCTTCACGGGGATGAAGTGGGCGACTTTAGTCAATCATCAACTATAACCCATCTTGAGTCACATCCGGACTTAGTTCGAGGTAGACCGTAATGAAATCCATTCGATTTCTTCCCATTTCCACCGAGGATCTGTAAGGGTTGTAGCAATCCGGTGGTCTTTGATGTTCACCCTTGATTCACGACATACATCACAACAAGCTACATACTCGCGATATCTCTTTTCATTCGTGGCCACCAATACAAAATCTTCATGTCTTGGTACATCTTGGTCTTTGCTGGAGTGCGAGTGTAAGCTGTGAGCTTCCTTTAAAATCAGATCTTTGAGTTCCTTACGGTGGGGAACAAAGAGCGTTTCCCATACCATAGGATTCCTGCTGATCTTCGACATCTTAGGGGCCTTTCCTTTGGCCATGAGATGCTTGAATCTCTGGACTCGGGATGCCCTTCTTGAGCGGTCTTGATTCGCTCTTCTAGAGTTGGATACGCTTCTATTGTGGCTAGTGTGCCTTGCTCTATTAACTCAAGGTTGAGGGCTTCAAATTCCTTGCGAGCTCGGGTTGATGTTCTTGAATCATGACATTCTGCGGTGGATTTACGGCTCAATGCATCAAAGAACTACATTAGCCTTTTCGGGATGATAATGGACATCAAGTTATAATCCTTTATTAATTCTAACCATCTTCTTTGTCGAAGGTTGAGGTCCGATTGGGTGAAAATGTACTTGAGACTCTTGTGGTCTGTGTAGACATTACAGTGATTTCCAATCAAATAGTGTCGTCAAATTTTTAGGGCGTGCACTACTGCTGCTAACTCCAAATCATGAGTTGGATAGTTGTCTTCGTGAGGACGGAGTTGTCTTGAAGCATAAGCTACAACTTTTCCTCCTTGCATGAGCACACAACCAAGACCTTGGCGCGATGCATCACAATAGACTTCGAAGTCTTGATGTATATCTGGCAGGATTAATACTGGGGCAGAAGTTAACTTCTTCTTCAATTCCTGAAAACTCTTTTCACAAGCTTCTGTCCAATCATACTTCTTTTCCTTTTTAAGCAGATGGGTCATTGGTTTGGAAAGCTTAGAGAATCCTTCAATGAAGCGTCTGTAGTATCTGGCCAAACCGAGAAAACTACGCACTTCCGTCACCGATGTGGGTTGTTTCCATTCCATTACAGCTGCTACTTTGGATGGATCAACTGCGATTCCTCCAGCGGATACAATGTGTCAGAAGCGATTTCATGAAGCCAAAATTCGCATTTACTGTACTTGGCATAAAGCTGGTTCTCTTTAAGTTTCTCTAAGACCAATTGCAAGTGTTCGGCATGTTCTTCATCGGTCTTTGAGTAGATCAAGATGTCGTCTATGAACACGACAACAAACTTGTCTAAGTATTCCATGAATACTTTGTTCATGAGGTTCATGAAGTAGGCTGGCGCGTTGGTCAAGCCAAGCGGCATGACGGTGAACTCATACTGAGCCATACAGGTGGTAAAGCCGTCTTAGGAATATCCTCATTCACGATCTTAAGGTGATGGTATCGACCTCGGTCTATCTTGGAGAAAGCGATGCTCTGTCAAGCGATCGAGCGGGTCATCGATGCGAGGTAAGGGATACTTGTTCTTGATGGTCACATCATTGAGTGCTCTGTAGTCCACGCACAATCTGGCGGTGCCATCTTTCTTCTTCACAAAGAGAACTGGCGAACCCGAGGGAGAAGAACTAGGTCTAATGAAACCTTTGTCTTGCAAGTCTTCAATTTGTGTCTTAAGTTCTTCAAGTTAGTCGTGCCATTCTGTATGGTCTCTTAGCAATTGGGGCTGTCCTGGCTTCAAGTTGATGACAAACTCAACATCTCATGCAGTGGCATGCACAGTAATTCTTACGGGAAGACATCGGGTAAGCTTGAACTACAGCGTTGTCTCTAGGGACAACTCTCCAAGGTGGTGGATTGTTCTATTCAACGGAGAGGAGCGATCCACACTAACTCTTATTGTGGTCTCTGGGTTCTTGGTGAGCACCACTTTTACTGTTGGCACAATCTATCAATCCTTGATATTTGGCCAACCAATCCATCCTAGGATGATATCCAGCGTTTGAGATTCTAGCACGGAAGGTTTGCTAGGAATCCGAAATGTTCCATAGCAATTTCTACAGGGTGGACCGAGGTAGCATAAAGGGTCCCAGGGTGAGCTAAGTACCACGGGTTTCTTTAACTTATAGGTTGGCAACTTAAGCCTTCGACAAACTTTCTTGAAATAAAAGAGTGCAAAGCTCGAGAATCAAACAAAACTTGTGCGGTGCTGAATTAACGAGGAACGTGCCCATTAGTACTCTGAGGCACCTTGAGCTTCCTCGGCGTGGCGTGGTTCACACGGCCATGGCTTTGTGTTGGTGTAGACCTTGATGCTGTGAAGTCCGGTGACTCTTGCTTGGGTGAGGTCTGCCTTGAGCTGGCGTTACTCTGTGTTGAGCCTTGCCGAGCATTCGGCGGGTAGGACAACGATTGGCGAAGTGTCCTCTTTCTCCACAAGCGGCGATGGAGGTTTCTTCTTGGGTTGATCTAGCTGCCGTTGCCGTGAGCGGAGAGCACGAATCCACTTCCTTGGGGGCGGGGTGGAAACTTGAGTTTTCGAGAGGAGGCTGCAGGCGATCCGAAAGATGAGCGCCTTGGAATGTAGACTTAGGGAAAGCTACCTTGTGGCCTCGAAATGACATCTTCCTTTGCGGCTAATCTCCATGATCTTCTTCTCATTTTCACAAATGAGGGCTTTATTAACTAAGCTGCTGGAAGCTAGAGTAATCATGGAGGATAAGCTGTCCTCTCATGTCTTCATGCATTCCTTCCACAAAGCGGTCGATTTTCTCTTCTTCATCGGCTACATCATTGGGGCGTAGCGAGCAAGTTTGGTTAAACTTGGTTAGATACTCATTTCTTGACATCGACCTGCTTGAGAGCTCGAATTCATTCTTCTTCAATCTCATTGTTCCGGTGGTGCGAGTTGGCCTGGCGCCTTGAATTCCTCCCATGGAATCGGCCGCCATGCGGGTTCAATTTGACTTGTTGTATTTCCGCAACTTCTTCTATTGCGCGCAGAGGCGCGGGATCTTGTGGGGCTCCAATCGTAGATGCTACGACTTCCGCTATTCTGCTTCTTCTTCCTCTAGATTCTCGTTACCTCGGCGGCGAGGTAATTCTCCCACCGCAATGCGCGGCGCCTTCGGTGATGGGTGGCGAAATCCACCTTGTCTTCATTTGAGCAGCGGGCAAGGCGAAGTTTCTTCTCGGTGTCCCCGAGCGGTCTTGACTTCTAGAGGTTCATTGGCGCGAGCAAAGGTGAGAGGTCTTGTCTGAGAAAATCGCGACTTGGAGTTGCGATTGTGGGTCGATCTGCGATTGTTTAGTAACGCTGAAGAATGCAGTCTGCTGAAACATGACTTGAGTCATTGTTGGGTTTCTTTGGTGGTGGAGGCGGTTCTGTCCTCGGCCTTGGCCACGACCACGGCCACGGCCTCTTCCTCGGCTGCGGCGAAGGCTCCACGGATGGGCGCGGCTCTTCTTGGCGGCATCTGAAGGAACTCGAAGCTTAGAACTAGAGGGAGTATATGAGGTTCACTAGCCCTCTAAGGCACCTGAGACAAGAACAAAAGCCAACAAAAGAACGAAGCAAGTACAATACAAAGCCTAGGCGGCTACACTATAATAAGGGGTTAAGTGTTACATGACTCTCGAACAAAGCTTATACACTAAGCTAAGTCATGACACGAAATACAAACACATCGTCTACAAAAGAAAGAAACAAAAGTGCTTGCAACCCAAAGAGCGCTCGGCAAGCACGGCTAGCTAACCTAAACTAATCGGCAATTTGCTCTGCGGGGGTGACCACAGCGATCGATTGCGGGAGCGAAGCGAAGCGGCTCGGCGGCTCGGCGAGCGGGGCGAGGCGTGAGCGGCCGAGTGGCGTCCACGGCCGGACTCGTCAAACCAGGCGGTGGGTCGGGCTGCGTCCATGGTTGGACTCTCTAGCGGCGGCGGGGCGCGGCGGGCGCACCTTCTTGCGTCTTGTGAGTCGGAGGCGGTCCGCTGGGCGGGAACGTCGGCTCGGCACTGGGAGGACGAGGCGGCGAGAGGTGCAACCGGGCTGGGGCGAGGACCGTAGCGGCGGCTCGAGGCGCGCCAACTCTGCAAGCGGCGTCCCTCTCTGTCTGCGACATCCCTCTCTGTCTGCCGCATCCCTCTCTGTCTTTGCGGTGGGTGAGCTTCATCACTCGATCATGTTGCTCGAAGGGTGTCGGAGTGGGCATAGCTGCCGGTGAGGAGTGTCCGGTTGCTGATCTCATCCATGGCAGCGGTGATGGTGGCTATCATCGCCTGCGTAAGCTGGACCTGCTGCGTCAAGCGGGGGTCGTCGTCTCTGGTGTCGAAAACTGCTGGGACACGCTCCTCATCTGGGAGGTACGGGTAGAAGCAGAAGGGTGACCTCAGCAAGAGATCCTCGTACTTCCAACACAAGCGGGTGGAAGCGACGCGTGCGGCGTCCTGAATGGCGTCATGACGGCTACGCCGGGGTGCCTCGGCCCTGAAGAGGTAGGAAGTGAACTCGCCAACCCTGGCGGAGAGGTACACCTCCATCGTCCAGGACTCGCGGGTCTCGATCCTCGTCATCCTACCCCGGAACGTAGGCTGACGGGGAAAACCAAGGTACAGCATCAGCTGGCGAAGTATGTCCGCGAATCCTCCCTCGTTCTCTCCGTGAACGAGGAGGTCCCACGGGCCATCCGACGACGGGGTAGCCATCTACAAATTTTGAAAACAAGAGGAGGTCAGCACAGGGTAAAACTCAAGTGAAATAAAGATAAGTACAGGACTAGGAGTGAAGAGTAGAAGCAATAAATACTCTATATTTTTAGCAAAGCTTTTTCTTAGTTTTCGAAAATAAGATCCAAGTCCTTAAGGCAACGACCAATCTAACTAAGACTCTACAGTCGTATGCTCTGATACCAGCTCTGTCGGACCCGGATTTTCTAATCCGAATCCTCTGTGAAAACGTTGTGCTATTCCCTGGATCAGTAGATAGCACTCACAGGCATTGCTGAATCATTCATACAAGGCGTGAACTAAAGTATCATTATTACAATCAACGGAGTGACATAGACCACGTCGGGTCGAGTTTTACAACAGGGGCCGATCAGGCCAAATTGATTACAATACAGAACACCGATTACGGTAGCGGAAGCAAAAGGGTAGAGCTCATCTCTTCACAGGCAAGCGACTGGGGCAACCTGTGTACGACTGATATTACCCAAGGACCCGGATAATATCGGTTGTACGCAAGTACCAACGAGTCAACTTAGACTGCGTCGAGGCCTAGACTACAGATCCTAGACTACTCTTCATCGTTTCCTTGTCCATCAACTTCTGGTTCCTCGTAGTAAGCATAGTCTCCTCCATCAGCGTCATCCAAGGGTTTGGGAGAGCGAGGATGAGCACAACTACCGTGCTCGCGAGCCAATACACAATGCAATGATATACATGCAAGGCTTACAAGGATGGCTCGGTTCTTTTATTTGCGAAAGCAATACTTTTAAATATCATAAGTACAAATTCCTAGCACTTAGCATTTTTAACAAATTTCATTTTAGTTAAAGAGAGAAATTGTGCAATATTTGTATCAGCAGAGGTTACCTCCACCTTCATGCTTATTTTGATTGTGGTTACATCCACCACTAAACGACACGGGTACAAAGACCGGGAATAACCAATCTCGGGGCTAGGTGAGCCCGCCACAATTTCATACCACCCAACAAGGTTTTGAAATAGAACTAACTCAAGTTAAGTTCCCATGTCCGCTTTGACCGTGAGGCACGATTTGTTTAAGCAGTTTGTAACTCTGCAGAGATTGTACACTTTACCCACAAGAGACAATTAACTCGTTGCCCTACGATTCCGTAGTCGTGTAGTCGAGAGGTTGTCACAATAACTTTCTAAATATCTCGCCCCTTCCTCGTCTCACCCATATGGGGTTATGCCCATACGTTGCGCGGATGTCCACCTCAGCGACTGGCGTAGCGTGGCTACACCTCAGCGACTGGCGAACTTCACCCTTGACTCGGTGTCCCATCCAAGCCCGACATACCCAGAGCTTGTGCCCCTTTAACCCTCCAGTGAGATGATTTTCAGGATTTGATAAATGTACTAAGCCAAGTCGCAGTTTGTTGCGCACTTGTGGTTGTACTGTTATACAGGAGGTCGTGACAAGATTAAGTCCTTAGGGTTGTGCGGACGGCTCAACCACATTCCCACCATTCTCGTGCTACATCCGCACCCACCATCTTACCATCCGCCCAGACGGGTATTAGCAGTTTAGGGTTTTTGAGATGTAAAATACAACAATTCAACCATCTCAGTCATTTACCCGCAATGACTGCCCAAATCATTTTATGTTTGAAATGATGATGATTAGGACATTTTAATGTCCCGGTACTTAAGCAAGTCTAGCATGTCGCTTAAGTACAACCTATAGCTAGTATTACCATATAGTTACTAGGGTGACAATGGAATTAGGGGATTCAAGTTGTCAAGGGTGGCATAATAATTAGTTAATCATCAAGTGGGTAATTAACTACCTTAAACTTTAACATACATTTGTTTAAAGAATTAAAGCATGCAATTTGCTATTTTAAAAGAATATAATTTGCATAAAATGTAGGCTCAATATGATCAAAGTATTGACTCGCCTTGGTTGTAGGGGAGAGAGTCCGAGTAGTCTTGTCCTTGATCGACGTGGAGGTCTCCGGCGTCTCCGAAATCTACGCGGGCGAGGTACCGGCAAAAATAAACGACAAGCAACGGAAGCAATTAAATACACAAGAGTACACAAATGAACTCCAAATTGAACAAGACCTATGCCATTAGCAAGATCTTGATTTTAGAAATTTTTAGAAATTTATTTCATAATTTTTGGAGTTGAAATGGGGAGTTATTAATATTTAAAGACTCACTTTTAAATTAAAATGGAAAAAGGGAAAGAAAATCACAACAAAAAGAAAACCGAAAATCGGCCCGCAGCCAAAATTTCGGCCCGGCCCAGATCTTGTGGCTGAACGCCAACGACTGCTGCGAGCGGAGGCGGCCCAGGAGGGGGGGAAGAAAAGCGGCCGGGGCGCTGCCCTAGGAGAGAAGTGGGGCGCGGGAGGAAGGGGGAGAACGAGGCGGCGGCGACGGCGCGCGAGGGGGAGAGAAGGAGGCGGCGGCCGGAGGGGGAAGAGGAGGTGGCGGCGCGCGAGGGGGAGGAGGAGAGGCTCGGCGGCGCGGCGCCGCTGGAGGAAAGGAGGCGGCGGCCGGAGATGGAGAAGGGGAACTCGGGCGTGGTGGCGGGGCTCACGAGCGGCGGCGACGGCGACACCGGAGGCGACGACGGCGGCGGCAACAGAGAGGTAAGGGCCCTCTGCTCTTCTACTCCTTCCTCTTTCTTTTTCTGTTCTTCTCCCTCGGTTCTTCTTCGCCGGGAAGGTGGGGGAAGACGGGGAGAAAAAAAATGGGGGAGGGAGGGCACCGGGGCGGGGGCTTTTAAAGCCGGCGCGAGGAGAGGGGGGGGGGGTCCGGCGAGCGGCGCGGCTCGGGCGCGGGCGTGCGCACGGAGGAATGATGGCGGCTCGACGGCGTGCGTGCGAGGACGGCGAAGCAGGTGGAGGTGCCAGAGGGGGTGGCGTGCGCGCGGCGACAAGCAGCGCACGCGAGCGCGGAAAGGGAAGGGAGGAGGGGGGGTGTCCGGGCCGGCGAGGGGGAACGAAGGGGGCCCCGGCGAGGGTTGACCCGGAAAGGGGGAAAAAAGGGGCATCACAATCTACCAATCCTTCCAGGATTTGGACGATCTCTCCCATTGTTGGCCTGGAGCTTTCGTTATCTTGAACGCACCAGCAAGCAACCTTGCACAACCTTTCGAACTCCTCTAAATTCACATCGTCGGCCAATTCAGAATCCAACAGGGTCTTCACCTCTCCTTCAAGAAGCTTCCTCGCTACCAACACGGGAAAGAATATATCCGTGCTTGTCTCTGTTTGCTTCACATTCCTCTTTCCTGATATGATCTCAAAAAGCATCATCCCGTAGCTAAAAACATCCGCCTTTGTTGTTATGGCCTCACCGCTTATCCACTCCGGTGCAAGATATCCTATAGTGCCTCTCATTGAGGTCAAAACCCTGCTGAAATCCCGGCCTAAGAGCTTCGCCATCCCGAAATCCGCCACCTTTGGAATAAACGACATGTCCAGCAATATGTTCTGTGGCTTGATATCACAATGTATTATGCAATCTCGGCACTCCTCGTGTAGATAAGCCAGCCCCTTTGCAATTCCTGTAGCGATTTGATATAGTTTTCCAACTCAAAATCAGAGATCTACTGCCAAACAAATGCTGATCAAGCGAACCATTGGGCATATACTCATATACAAGCAATCTCTTCGCTCCTTCAGAACAAAACCCAAGCAGGCGAACCAAGCTTATGTGCTGAATATTCCCGAGAGTGCTAACTTCAGCCCTGAATTGCTTCTCCCCCTGACGAAGGCCCTCTAGTTTCTTGACTGCCACTGTTGTTGTGTCCGGTAGAATCCCTTTGAACACAGAGCCAAAAGACCCTACACCCAATTTCTCAGAAAAGTTTCTGGTTAGAAACTGCAGATCACTGTATTTGAAAGTTATCAAAGGCCCATCACCATGGTTTATACCATTAATAATTATCCTCCTCCTTCTATGCAGAAAATATAAAATGGTCATTCCAAGACTTGCAACAATAAGCCCACCAATGATGGTCCCAATGATCCACCATTTCTTGGTTCTTGGGTTGGGTATTTCTGACGCAGCCACTCGAATAAAGATACTATCACCCGGCCCAGCAATATTATCTTGCAAATTTATCAAACCATTGTACCAAACCAAGCAAGTACCATTATAAGAGTAAGCAGTGCAATAACAATTGTTCAGGCAAGTTAACTCACAGTCGCGAACATTTGCTGCATATACGCCTTGTGCCATATCTGCCAACTTCACATTACTGATCATATAGAATCTATCTTGCTTCGCCTTCACGGAGCCATGGTTGCCACATTGCAACGGGACATTTCTTCGACAACCTACAATATTGTCACTTAGTTTCCAGTTGTTTGTATTACTCTGGCTAAAACCCTTTAAGCAATTGCATGATGACACATCATTCTCCTCGCACTTGCTATAAGCTCCACATAGTCCATACACACCACACTTCGATTTTGGTTGCGAGAAATATAGTGCCCATGCTTGTGCCACCTCTACCCACATCCAGGCTTGGGTTTGACCTGACACATCAACAACGTTTCTTACCAAGAATGCATCATCTTTAACGTTGTACACGAAGTATGCCTCCTGATCATTGTCGACAAATTGGAAAGTATACGCGGAGTTGGGATAGCTATGGATTGGTGACATCTCTGGCACACCCGTAAATGAGTTGCCAGTCCAGTTGCCACTAGCCCAATACTCTACGGAGTTATTCCATAGAAGAATGTATTGGTTCCAGCCATGCGGATCCATCTGAAGGGAGAAGATTCCTGGTGCTGGATCACTATGTTCCTTCCACGAGATCATCTTTTTGGTCACACCAGTCACCTTATTGCGGCTGAGCTTGCAGCCTGGGAGCCATGTGTCCGTGAGATCATCGAAACTTTGCCATAGCGCATCAGAGGTGTTGGACTCTTTTCTGACAACTAGGTTCCCTGTGTCAAGGAGTACAGCAACTGAGGAATCAGTAGCTGCGTCGTTTGTAATATTGGTAGACCAGACTGGAGTTTTTAGATGGTTTACTAGGAGAACTATATTTCCATTAGCCGACATTATTAGGTTTGCTGAGGCTGGATCGGAGATTGGTTTCTCTCTGTTAGCCACCCACACTATAGTTTGCACTGGGATTTTATTGTACCAAATCCCTATGTACCACTTGCCAGTAGATCCTCCAGCTATGAGTGCAAGATAGATAGAAAAATGTCAAGTCATATATCGAAGGTGCCAAAAGAAAATTAACTCCTTACATTTTAATTCTAAAATCACGGTGAAAGGTTTCGTTATTTCTTTTCTTTTTATAGTGTGCATAGAGCTGGAAGTGAAATTTCAAGTCTGGTAAATCATCATAGTGCTTTTCTCCAGTAATATATTCTATTTTGGATTCCTTCTAAAAAATCGTACCTTGGTTCATTTGTATAGCTATTACACGAATTATATGGAGTACACGCGTGATTGAAAAAAAGGGGTCGACTAAGCCACAGTCGCCTGAAATTTTCTTAAAACCTAGTCACTTTCTTTGGTACGTTGGATCACCATCCAATGATTTCTGTTTTTTTATGTTGAAAGATTCTAAACTAGACAAAAGTAAATCTAGGTGAACCCTACAAAACAAAAAATTCTAAGCTAGACAAAAGAAAATATAAACGAACCCTACAAATACAAAAATAAAACAAAAAAAATCTATATTAGACAAAAGTAAATATAGGTGAACCCTACAAATACAAAAAAATATCTAAACTAGACAAAAGTAAATCTAGGTGAACCCTATAAATACAAAAAAATATAAACTAGACAAAAGTAAATCTAGATGAACCTTACAAATACAAAAATAAATAGAACTAGAAGTAACAGTAAAGTTGTACTAAAATTGCACGTTACTTGGTTATACAATTTTAGATTTAGTACTATGTAATTGTAGGTGATTGGGGTTTAAGAAAATTTGTAGGTGACTGAATTTTAAGAATTTTTCAAGGAGCTAGCAAAAGCAAAATAAAGGCTCACCCGCAGGCTGGAAGAATCCCAGTGCAAACTTGCCGCCCTGAGAGATCAACTTCTGGTCACCGGAGAGTGTGTGGTTGGCGGTGAGTGTGTCAGTGGCATGCAACGGAGACTCGTGGAGTGAAAGAAGCAACGTAAGAAAGGATAGGACGCATGAAGAAAGCCAGGTCGCCATGCACAGAATCAATGCAAAACACCCTTCAATCTTCAAGGTGAGCAGGATACACTGACCGTGTATATGTGCAGCTTCTATCATCTCCCAGACTATATATATATATACTAGCCATCCTACGATGTTAGTCCTATGCGATGTCAGCATTAATCTGATTTGGTGCAGCGTGTGTTGTCCTCTCCATGGAAGTTCAGCACGACTATGCCGCTCTCTCGATGTTGAAGCCGTTAGTGCAAAAAGTCCTTGCCGTGGACGTGTGTTCTGCGCCTGAGAGACCGTCTAGATGAGAACGCATGATAACTTGGGAGTTTTCACCCCCATAAACCATTGCCGTCCAATTTCTGTCAACGTTAACTCTGGCTGTCACCAAATACTGGTTATGTAATGCATCCTGGCATGCAGTTGTTGGATTGTTAAAAAGTAAAATAGGGCTAGGAAGAGGATCAGCTAGCGGTCAGCGGTGATAGTAAAGGATGAGATGGCTACGTACTCAGGGGAGGACCTTGACGAAACATGATTAGAGGACCACTCTGGTTCCGATGCTTAGAACGTCGTTGTGCCCACTCGCATTTGTATTTCCGAAGAACTTTATTAAGAGAGAAAGAAGTTCAAAAGCACAAAGGAAGGAGGACAACAAAATATCACCCTCTATCTAGGTTACATCATGCTAAGCTAATTCGGTTCTTGTGCTGGGACCTTGAAGAGACCGGCGCTTCTCCAGACCCAAAATTCCTCCGGTTGCTTGTACTGAGCCTGAAATATCCGGGCATTCCTCTCCTTCCAGATTAGCCAGTGCACCAGGATGCATAGCGTGTCAGAGGCTGTACGAGAATCCTTATGGAAGGCTTGCCGTGTCGTGCACCACCAGTCCTCTGTAGAGGTGAAGCTCCATGTTGGATGTGGAAACCTGGCCTTTATCCATGTCGCATTTGTAGACCACATCACCACACCGTGTTCCTCTGCAAAGTCACATCTGCCATTCAAGGGATTCGTTGATTTGCTCTCCCATCAAACTCCTGGTTCTCTGCTTGCCATATATTTCTCAGGGCTGATCGATCTTTCCCTCGATGTCCTTTGCCTTGTATTATTATTCATACTTGATACATATATGAACCCTAAATACCCATGAGGATCGATTCCATGTACTGATGTTTTTAGGTAGAAGCTTTATGGGCTATGCTGTGGCCTGTGGGTACAGCACAGGACTCGTTTTCCCGAATTAGGATTTATTAGGAGCATCTCATGGCACGATCCTCTCGATCTGTGCAACCTGTCGATCAGAACAGCACGCTTGCTCCAGGCCGTGCCTCTTATTTGTTGAAATAACTGCGGATTTAGCTAATATCTTAGAATAATTCTAGAAATAAATAACGATAGAAAAGCATAATTTCAACAAGATTTATATAACATAAACAATAGAGATACATTTAACGTCACAAAATTATTGCTTATAACATATAAACAGGAAAGCATGCTCAAGAATTTAAAACTATGGGCAATATCAATTAGCATAATACACATATTGATATTTAATCCTTTGCTCTCAAACATCGGCCGCTCTAGTGTTGAACTAGGCCTTCTCGATATCATTGGACCGTTTCTAAAAGGGAAAATTGGTCACATAACATTGCAAATTGACACCCTTTGCCAACGGACCTTCAAAAAACGGTGTTACATTAGAACACACCGTAAAAAGGTGTAATTTTACCGTATGACACTAAGGCCATTATTTTACCATTTTCGGACCGGAGGGGGGGGGGAGAGAAAGCACACGAATTATCAATTTTGCCCTTCCTGCCCTCTCTCCCCTCATCTCTTTCTTCTCCCTATTCTATTTCTTCTCCCTTGGAGCTCTCTTGGCCGAATGGTGGCTCCATGGCGTCACCTCTCCTGGCTCCGGCTCAGCCCAGCGGCCCAACATAGATTCCAAGTTAACTATATCCAAGTGGGAGGCTCAACCGAAACTAGAGCCCCGGTGATCATGCGCACTGCTCTTCTGCAAGCACTATATGATGACTGGTTCTCTGAACGGTCCAAGCACACACTTAAACAAGTTAAGAGGGAATCCATCAATAGCGAGCATAGGGCTATGTTGGTTCCAGGATCAGCGACCAACACGCCTATACCCACATACAATGTTGATCATATCCATACAACATCCATACATTGATAATTCAAAAGATATACAACATAATAGTTAAAGTCTACGACTATTACAAGTGGTCGGCCGACCAAATTCAAATAAGAACAATAAGTAGCAGCGGAAGCAAAATAAATAAACCAAAAGTCCAGTATGGTGTGCTCCATAACCTATGGCAACCGACTGGGAGTTAAATGATAACACTACTCGTCAGCGTCGCCTAAATCGGCGCTAACGAGCTCATCGGGCTCAAAGTCTTCCTCACCTGAATTTGCAGAACCAGATTGAGTACAATTGTACTCGCAAGTCTTACACAAATTAAAAATATTTATGCATAGAGGATATCAAAAGAAAGACATTAGTGGCTTAGTTTTGCAGAAAATGCAACAACTTACATTCCTAGACCATCTAGTCTTTAAATTGCCAATTTGTAAATCATTATTTAAGAAAAGAAGTTTGTAAGACATAGATAGTTATATAGATCAAGCAATACCAAAGTGGTTGTCCACTTTGATAAACTAATATGCATGAATAGGAAACTAATATGCATGAATATCCTATTCATGCCGAACACCAAGTTATAACCATATCAACTTTTAATTTCAAGACTAACGATGACGCATACCAAACCAAGTGTTGTCCATAACGGTAGACACGGCTATTCGAATAGATTATCTCTGCAGAGGTGTACTACTTTACCCACACGACTCGACTAGCCCATAAGCCTCCGGATGCCTCCAGACAATGACACACTATCTTAGGTATGCCGGCCGGGGAGAATCGAGATACGATCGTTTTTAGCAAGAAAATCCTATTGAGCTAAGTCCCCCTCATGAGTTGTTCCCATACTTAGTACAAGCTACGGATAGCGCTTGCTAAGCGGGCTCACAAGTTGTATTAGAAATGCCGATGCAATGTAAATAAACAAAAATGGTGCTCCCATGCACACTATAGAAAATTACATTGGCTCCTACGGACAAATGATCAAACACAAGTGCCCTTACACCACCTTGAGACTTAACATAATAAAACTCTACCCCTACTTAACCGCACGGTACTCATATCCCATGTGTGATAGTACGCTCGGTACTTGGAATGAAAGCCCATGGCTTGGTCCTTAACGGTCCAGACAAGACAACTACATACCCGAGTCTCGTGCATAACAGCACCCACCTTTACAACCACTTGTCCAGACCCAAAAACCATTTAACAACCAAATTTTTGACTCAAACACCAGATACAACGATCTGGACAAAAAGAAAGTAAAAGTTTTTATGTGTTTTCCACAATCGACGAGATAATCTCGTCGATTGACCTAATGTGATTTCTAGACCCGCAATGGCTAAGCATTCACATGAAACATTCGTAATATCACAAGCATCTATCTTAAGCATATTTATAAGGGAAATTATCAAGGATAACCAGTAAGTATAGGACATAGCTAACTGCTCAAACATAAAGGTATACAGAAATAGCATGTGAGCAATAACATTGCATTTCAAACACTAGTGTATTAAAACTGGGATCAATATGATGCAAAAAGAAAGTTCAAATGATGTTTGCCTTTTTGGAATTCAAGTTGCTCACTCTCGGTGGCGAAGGAATCTACGTCAATCGCTTCGGGCTCAATAGAATACAAATATTGATAAACACCGAGAAATACCATAAAATTCAAATTGCTCAAAAATGAATGAATTTTCTACAATATCTAAGTCATGATTTTAGATGAATTTAGGTGCAAAAATTATTCTATTTGGATTTAGTATGTGAAAGTTATGGTGGTTTGAATTTCAGTTTTCTGGAAAATCCAATTTAATTCCAATATGTTACTATTCACTGATTTCAATTATTTAATGAAAATTTTCAGAGCAGTGGTGGATACAAGGATTATATAGATAAATAGAGGGTAATATTATACACTCAAAATAATTTGGTTCACCTCGTTTGGAGTTTATATGAATTAGTTATGAATTTCTAAAGTTATCAGCAATTTATAGTGTAAAAATAATTCATTTTGGGATCACTTTCCACAAAATATATTTTCTGTGACAGAGTTGTAAGATCGAGGAGGTCGACTAGAAGGGGGTGAATAGATGGTTTTAAAATTCTTATGGCTAAAACATAGAACCGAGGTGTACGACCTCCTTGTGAACATTTATGTCCTCGGAAGGCTCGACCACTGAGGGTGAATCGAGTTGCTCGTGAAAAACTCCGGGTGGGACGGTTGACCTGGTGGAGGCCATTCGCGCCAACTGGTCTGCCAGAAAGTTTTTCTTTCTAGGAATATGTTGGATCTGGAAACCGAAGAAGTGTTTTTCGAGTTTCCGTACTTCTGCCAAATAAGATGACATCTTGGTACTAGAGCATTGATACTCTTTCTCTACTTGATTCGCTACTAGTTGAGAATTTCCTTTCACTAATAATCTACAAATCCTGAGCGAACGAGCTACTTGGAGTCCTGCCAGCAAACATTCATATTCTGCCACATTATTTGTAGCAGGAAAGTTTAACTGAATGGTGTATTTTAAATGTTTACCGTTAGGGGAAATCCAGACGACTCCAGCCCCCGAGCCTGTGAGCATCAAGGAACCATTGAAGTACATTGTACACTCATCGTGGCGTTCATACTCGGGCCCTTGGGTGGGTTCAGGGTTCGTCCATTCGGTAATGAATTTTGCTATTGCCTGGGACTTGATTGTTGTTCGTGAGGTGAGATGGAGATCGAACGCCCCAAGGTCAACCGTCCATTTTGCTATTCGTCCCGATGACTCCCGATTTCCAAGGAATTGACCAAGGGGATATCCAGTTGGTACGACCACTTTGTGGGCCTGAAAGTAATACTTTAGTTTCCTTGAAGCCATAAGGGGACCATAAAGCAATTTTTGTACCTGTGGATACCGTTCCTTTGGTCCATGTAAGATTTCGCTTACGTAATATACCGGTCGTTGGACGTTGTCGCGTTCTACGACCAGTACACCACTGACTGTTTGTGGCATTGCCGCTACGTAAATCAGCAATGTCTCCCCCGATCTCGGAGAAACTAAGATCGGAGTACTCGTAAGGTACTTTTTAAGCTTTTCAAAGGCATCGTTTGCCTCTTTAGTCCACTCGAAACTCCCATATTTCCGGAGAAGTTTGAATAAAGGTAATCCTTTTTCTCTTAACCTTACTATGAAACGACTTAGCGCTGTCATACGGCCGGTTAGTTTTTGAACTTCTTTCTTCATGGTCGGAGGGCGCATCTGGTCGATGGCCGAGATCTTCGCTGGGTTGGCTTCGATGGCTCTATCCGAAACTAAGAATCCAAGAAGCTTACCAGAAGAAATTCCGAACACACACTTTTCTGGATTTAACTTAAGGTTATGGCGTCTCAAGTTATTGAAAGTTTCATGTAGGTCTGGAACGTGATCACAAGCGTTGATGTTTTTTACGACCAAATCATCAACATAGGCTTCTATATTCCGACCAATTTATGAATTAAAGGTTTTTTTGCATCAACCTTTGGAAAGTTGCACTAGAATTTTTGAGACCAAATGGCATCTTTACATAACAGTAAGTGCCGTATGGAGTGATGAAGGAAGTTTTCTCTTCATCGTTTTTACTCATACTAATCTGGTGGTACCCTGAGTACGCATCTAAAAAACTTAACAACTCACACCCGGAAGTAGAGTCTACAAGTTGTTCAATGCGAGGAAGGGGGAAGATATCATTCGGACAAGCTTTATTTAGATATGTAAAGTTAATACACATTCGCCATTTTTCATTGACTTTTCTAACCATTACAGGATTGGTTAGCCACTCTGGGTGGTTGACTTCACGAATAAACCTAGTCTTGAGGAGTTTGTCGATCTTTGACTGGATTGCGTCCTTTCGATCAGGTGCAAAACGCCTCAGCTTTTGCTTGACCGGTTTCTTGTCAGGCTAAAGAGCTAGCCTGCGCTCGATCACCTCCCTAGGGACTCCAGGCATGTCGTACGCCTGCCAGGCGAACACGTCCTGGTTTTCTCGGAGGAAGGAGACGAGCGACTCTTCCTATTTGAGACTGAGTCCCGCTCCGACCAGTATTTTGGCGCCTTCTAGAGAAACGTTCTTGTCGAGTAGTACCTCCTTTGTCTGGTCGGAAGGTTTTGGCGCCATCTTTGGTCTTGAGTGCTTGACCTGCATGGTTGGCGGTTTAGTTTCTCTGGTCGGAAGTTCGTCAACCAGCTCAAAGCATTTCTGATCACATGCGTAAGCCATTTTTCGATCGTCTCGAACCGTGATGACACCCTTTGGTTCTGGCATTTTTAAACTCTGATAACCGTAGTGCATAGCTATCAGGAATTTTGGTAAAGTTGGACGACCGATGATTGCATTGTAGGCAGTTTCGAAATCTACCACGTCAAATGAAATCCTTTCTATTCGGAAGTTGTCAGGCCTTCCGGACGTAACCGGTAGGGACAGGTATCCTATCGGCTTAGCGAGAGAACCAGGGACTATGCTATGGAAGGAATATTTCACAGGTTTTACCTTAGATTTGGGATTTTGCATATCTTTCAATGCACCTATAAATAAAATATTTAAAGAACCATCTCCATCTATTAAAACCCGATTAATAGTAGGCTCTACGACAATAAGGAACCTACTTGGTCGAGTCGAAGGAATGGGGGCAGTCTTCTTTGCTGAAGGAGATTATTGTCTCCGACCACTTGGATGGCTTGACAGTGATTGGAGATTCGGTAAGGTTAACCTCCCGCTCCATGGTCTTCAGGTGACATCTTGACTCGCATGAAGATGATCCACCAAAGATCACATTGACTGTGTGTTGTGGCTCTTGGTACTCCATTTCTTCATCCCCGTTTTTGTCCTTTTTGGAGCTTGTCTCTCTGAGTTTCTGTATTGAGGGGAGTGGACCTTTACCAGCATAATAATCTTTCAGTTTCTTTTGCCAAGCGCGGCAGGTGTGCAAGTCATGCCCTGCTTGCTGGTGAAGTGGACACCACTTCTTGTTTTTCTTGTAACCATCGGTCGAAGCCTTTTCTTTGCCTCGACCGGTGTAATCTTTCTTACCCTTGATAAACTTTTCAGGAACCGCAAGGACCTTCTTATCGTTGAGTTTACGGTTTCTCTTTTTCTTGAGAGCCTTCCTATGCTTCTTTTCTGTTTTATCCAAGCCAGGTTGAGGGATTTTGTCCTTTCGATCAATGGCATCGTTCCATTCGACCGCCTCGCTTGCAGCTACATACTTGTCGGCCAGTCAAAAAGCTCAACGGTCGTTCGTGGAGGATGTATTGTTATATCCTCTATAAATCGTCGATTCCTTAGCCCTGTTTTGAAAGCTTGGATGACAGAAAATTCTGCAAACCTCTGATATTGAATTACGAACCTGGCTAAACCTTTTGATATATTGTCGGAGAGTTTCATTAGATTTTTGCTGGATTCGGTGAAGATCATCTTCCTTCCCAAGGCGATCGTACGTGCCCTGAAAATTCACAATCAGGAGATCGCAGAGTTGCTCCCAAGTATAGATAGATCCGACCGACAGGTTTAGTAACCATGACCGAGCAGATCCTTCTAGTACCGTGGGTAGATAATTAGCCATCATATTTTCATCGCCACCAGCAGCTCTGATGGTGGTGGTATTAATTTGGAGAAATTCTAATGGATTTTGAGTTCCATTGAACTTATCCAAGTTGGCCGGTTGGAACTTGTTTGACCAACGCACAGCTTGGAGCCCTGCGGAGAAACCTCGACAACCTGTAATTGATTCATGGCGCCTCCTTTAGAAAGGTGCCGGATTGTAATCGGTTGAAGACCAATTCCTCAAGTTTGAGTGCCGGCGCTCAGGTGTCTCGCTTCGGTCGTGGACGTTGGCAGGATGCCTCCGACCGCCTGCTTGATTTAGATGATATCGAAGATCATCAGGTCCAAGCGATTATTTCTCTCGATTAAGAGAAGGAGATGGTTCTTGGAATAACCTTCTCCCCTCGTGACTCTTTGGTCGGAATCGTCGAGGTGGTCTTGGTATCGACTGGCTTCCAACACGACCATGATGCCCTCTGCTAAGGGAGGAACGTTGGGATGAAGTCATGGTTAACTTTGCGAATATCTTCATTCCCGGTATGCTTCTGTATGCTGCATAGTCTGTTGGAGAATTTCTAATACCTGACCTACAAGTTGGACAAAACCTGGAGTCTCTGCTAAAACAGGGTCAGAGGTATTTAAAATATTCTGAACTCGCTGCAAGTTTTGTACCGTTACCGAAGGTCTTCGAATGTTCTTGTTTGGTGTTCGATGACCTGAACTTTCCCTCGACCTCCAGGTTAGTCCTGTCTGGTCCCTTACTCGAGCTGGAGCAGAATCAGACATATTAACTGATGGACGTCCATCAGCTCTGTTACCTCTGGCATTTGGTACTTGACCGCTCGTACCATCTCCATCATTATGTGGTGACGAGGCAACGTATGGAGAACCGTACATGGCATTTTGATCCGTATCTCCGATCACATTGACCTCGTGCCTCCAGCAGTGATCTTCCGATGAGCTTCCATCGTAATCGATGGAGAGCCTTCCAGCGCTTCTGCAAGAAGTTTTCACGATGGAGAGTGGTCGGTGATTAACACCTCCTGAGATTTTTGTGGTGGTCTCAGCCTGATCCAGCGGATTGCTGACCGTATACTGAGCCTTACCATCCCTACTTGGCCTATGACTAATGGGGGTTTCATCGACACCGTTACCAGATGTCGGTTGGCTCCTGGAATTGTCAGAAGCCGTCGGTGAGTACCTGTCAGTCATGACCGTATTGAGAATATATTGATCCTCGAATTGTGACGCTGAGGTTTCATCACCTGTTTTGCCGGTCGGAAGGACCGGGCTTGCAGATGCCCTTAGGTGCTCCGGGTCGGCCGGAAGCACTTCCTCTGAAACCGCCACCGGTCGTAGCTGTAGATCCTCATCCATCCGGTCGATTTGGCTGATGTTTACGATCGATGAACCGGGGGAGGAGGAAGATGATGGCATTCCATTTTCTTACATGGCGTGGATGCATGCGTCCATGTTGAGATCGGAATACTCCGTCAGGTCGAACCAGTTCTCCTCGTCCCAACTCCCTGCCATAGCCACATGAGCGATTACGAAAGAGAAGTGGGCGAGGATCTGAGCGAAGAATCTCTTCAAGAAATCTGCGTCTTCTTCCTCACGGACGGCGCCAGCTGTCGACGATCGAGTCGATCTTACTAAAAAGGAGAAATAACACGGGACTTCTTGGGAAAGAACGTAACTGCTCTTTATTGGTATGAACTGGTTGTTACAGGGGGTGCCTGCGATTAGGCGGTGGACTATATCTAATTACACTGAGAGTAACGATTGTTAGTTTAATGTATCAGGCTTGAAACATGAATCCAATGCTAATGCCTATGCTTCAGTCCGATCCTTTATGCTTCAGTCCGATCCTCTATACTTCAATCTCCTTCCTCTGACTCCGATTGCTCCGTCTTTAAATAATTTCTGAAGAGGTGGCAGGTACTCCTGGAGAGACGCTTGTTGTGAAGTGATGCGACTGGTCGGAGCGAGGTGACGGTTAATGAAGTATCAACCGTTCTACGGTTGAGTGTCTGTGAGACACTCAACCGTATGGTAGTTGTTGTCAGTGTCCGTGGCTATATAGTGTCATGTGGCATGGAATATATGACATGTGTTTCATTCATCACGAGCAGTTACCTGGTCGAAAGCTAGGATCTCTCCCGACCAGGGTACCCATTCAAATAACCTTTGGAATCCTTACGACCAGTGAGGTCGTTAGCCTTAAGGGTTACGACCATGAAGACGTACAACCTTTTATCATGTATTAAAGAAATACATGGTGATTTTAATCCTCGTCAATATTAAACTCCAGAACAGTACAACGGTATATGCCGATATTAGAATGTACAATTTTAAAAGCTAAACTGGTATGGTCTCCAAAATGGTACTGACAAGTATGCTTAGGCATCTCCAATAGTGTTGACGAGGATTAAAACCTCTATGTATTACTTTAATACATAATAAAAGACCATATGTCTTCGTGATCGTAACCCCTAAGACTAACGATCTCAGTGGTCATAAGGATTCCAGAGGTTACATAATGAGTACTCTGGTCGAAAAGGTCCTGTACCTAGTTTTCGACCAGATGACTGCTTGTAGAAGCAATGAACTGGCATCTAGATCTAACTCCAAGTATATTCCTTACCGTGTGATGAATTGAACACATGTCATATTTTCCATACCACGCTACGTTTCATGATCCTAAGATACTGACAACAACCACCATACGGTTGAATATCTCACAGACACTCAACCGCCGAACGGTTGATACTTTATCAACCGCCGCCTCGCTTCGACTAGTTGCGACACTTTCAACAGGCGTCTTCTTTAGGAGTAACTGTCACCCCTCTGTCGACTACTTAAAGGAGACTGCGAACAGCAGAAAGGATGGATCGCATTGCATTAGATTGAGGCGATTAGATTGAAGCACAGCAATCGACGTTAGATTCATGTTTTGAGCCTGATTCAATAGTATAGAAAGCATTACGCTCAACGTAATTAGGATTAGTCCACTGCCTTGTCAAGGGTATCCCCTGTAAAAGATTCAGTTCACAGCAATAAGGAGCAATCTCATTCTCTCCCAAGAACTCCTTGCCATTTTTCTCTATTTATTTCGTAAGATCGACGACTCAATCGTCAACAAGTGTCTTTATTGTCATCTTTTAACTATGTCACGTTAACAAAATTCTACGTAGAGGAGAGAGAGCACAGGTCGTCTCTTCCTGAAGAGACTGTCGTGCCCGTGAAACAAGACATGATACATTAATCTACTCTAGTTGACATGTAGACCCGTTTTAAAGGAAAATTATAAAATATAAATGTTGGAGAGTGTACTAGAGACTATTTATTAAAGATGCTATATCTAAAAATGATGTAACATATATTAGAGACACTGTTATCTCTAACTATTGAAGATACCCTTAAATCACACTTGTGTTGTCTCAGGTAGGGCGCGGCCGGGTGTGCGTCGCGCTCCGCCATTGATGGCTTCATGTGACCCCGGAAACCGACCGGGCCACGGAAATCCACTGCTCCGGCTTTATTGCCCGGATTGCGCACGACACCGGCACCACCCTTCGTTGCGCGGCTATCAACGCGACACACCAAGCCCGAAATTTGGGTTTGGTGGCGTATCGCCGTTTGCATGTTAATGCGTGTCCCCTGCCAAGTTAATACTCCAACTATTCTACGTACTACTGGCACGCCCACTTGCGATCGATGCATATACATCCATCTGCTGCTATAAGCCTAGATACATGGATACTCATAACATGCAATGCTCGCTCAGGCTGCCAAAACGATCGATCGACGTCGACGTGGAACGGCTTTGCTAGTGGCCTGCGTGCGTTGCATCTCGCAGTACTTGAGTCCGCTCGCACAGGGTCCCCGTCCCAGTCCCAGTCCCAGTCCTGTGAGATTTTTTCTTTCACCAAGCACACACACTGGTCCACAGCTGGCCCGATCATATTGCATATGCATGTGGATATCGTGGCCAGCTTCACACCGATAACTAGTGTCAGCAACGCACAAAGCCGTGTGAAGAAGTAGGAAAACACGTTGCTGGCACGGCATGCAGGTCGAAAGTAGCCACGCTAACAGCATGGTCTATATATTCACATATATCATCCAGAGATAAACGTAAACTCAACTCCTATAATATGTTGTCTCTTAAGTGTATTTCGATGGTACTCTGTAATCTTTTAATTATTGTATGAAAAAAATATCTATTATAGACAACAACTCATGCAATAGCATTTTTTATTGTATATATGTCCATCTCTTTGCAATAGTATTTTTTATTGTATATATGTCCATCTCTTTACAAAGAGACAGCTGCACTCTCTTCTTCTCTCACGTGTTTGTAAAAATTCTACCTGCCAAGGGTTACCAACAGAGGACGTTTAACTCCACTCGTACGACGCCTTTATTGGCACATTTAAGCCCCGTCCGGCGCAGCCGCTTGCAAATCGCCTTTCCCCCACAGGAGCAGCGAAAATCGCCATGTGACGATCGACCAAGACCTCCAACGTCCGGAGATCAGATCGATCGATCAGACGACGCCTGCTTCCTTTTTTATATTGCAGCTTCCTTTTTTATATTGCAGCTTCCTTTCGCTTTCCCCTTCCTAATTCCTCGTAGTAGCATTTGGTGTCTGCTTAGAAGCCACCTAGCTGGCTGGGCTGGCTACCTCCCTGCCACTCCGCTCCAGTCCGGCGTTCTTGTCGCGCGCTTGGAGCAATGGAGACTCGCCGTGGACCGTCCTCCCGCTCGGTTCTTCTGCTGCTGAGCTTTCTGCTTCTCCGGGGAGCTCTGTCGCGCGCCGCCGATACCGTCGCCGTCGGCCGGCCGCTCTCCGGCGTGCAGAGGCTGGTGTCCAAGCGTGGCAAGTTCGCGCTCGGCTTCTTCCAGCCAGGTACCTCCTTAATTACTACCCACCCACCTACAGTGGATGCTCTATTTATTTTTCGCCTTCTTTTGTTTGTATGGGTTTGCATCGGAGTCTTAGAGGTGTATGAATAAGCTCAGCTGTGTATGCATGGGTGAACCGGTGAAGCCGTATGAAATGTACCCGTACGTATAGTACACTGAACAGATAAGATAGCTAATGCTCTCGCGTGTTTATATACTCCGTACAAATGGAAGTGCATACTGTATATTAGGTTCAGAGATACCCGATCTAGGAGCAACCTCACTAGCTTGTTTCCTCGAGAGTTCGTGAATCTAAACCATTCAAGTGCAACAGGATAGGCAGTACCACCAACCACACGTGTACTATATAGCATTTAAATACAAAATAAAAACTAAAATCTTATGTCAGTCAACATTCTTCTTTCCAGAAAGGAACGTTTCTTCGTTTTCACATGTCGATCATGATGAGAATATAACAGCTCACTGCTCAATTTTAGAATACTTTAATCTCATCCAGAAGAATTAGTCTCCTGTTGTATACTAAAAAAAATCAAAAGTAGGCAAAGAATGATCAACAGCTAGCGTTGGGAAAAGACTTAAATCGAAGGCAAATTCTTCTTCTTCTTTGGAATCATGCGTAGCTGTGTCGTATATTAATGTTCTCTCTCAATCACGTGGATGTAGTACTTGACTTGTTTGGCATAAAGTGTATGTCTATGTTCCCCACTTGTATATCCTCCAGGATGTCAGGTTTTAATGGAAATTAGTATGCATACGATCAGCTCTTACGACCGAACTCCGGAATACTGATCCTGGGCAGGGTTTTCAAAACCAGAATCATTTTTTAAAACGGGGGCGGTAAGGCAAATCGGAAAATTTCAAATCAAAGAATTTTTTGGATTTTATTTTTTTTTTAAATCAAATTCAAGCAAAATTCAAATAAATTTGATTTTTTGGACAAAATTCATTGAAACTGATTTTTTTGGACCGGTTTGTATTCCTAGCAGCCCCCACCGGTAAATCCGATATCACCGATTTTCGAACCGCCTGAATCCTGGGCGGAAAGACGTGTCGGTCCGCTTGACCTTCTTCTTTGTCGTATGACATATTATGAGAAACTATCTTACGTATAGCAGCTCTGGATTTTAATATAGCTAAATAAATTTGAATCAGCCTTAAAAGAGATATTTGTGAGCACAAATTCTAACCCATTGCGTAACCCTTTTCCTCGTGCGCAACAGATAACTCCTCGCAGAATTGGTACATGGGCATCTGGTACAACAAAATCTCAGAACACACCAAGGTGTGGGTTGCCAATAGGCACACCCCAGTCTCTGACCCGGAGTCCTCGCAGCTTTCCATATCAACCGATGGCAACATGGTCCTCTTGGATCATTCCAAGTCTCCGATCTGGTCTACGAACGTCACCAACATTTCGTCCAATTCCACGGTCGGTGTCATCCTCGACACCGGCAACCTTGTCCTGGCCGACGCGTCCAACACCTCCATCGTGCTGTGGCAGAGCTTCGACCACTTCGGCGACACGTGGCTCCCCGGAGGAAAGCTCGGCCGGAACAAGCTCACCGGCGAGGTCACCCATCTGATCGCATGGAAAGGCTACGACGACCCGACGCCGGGCATGTTCTCCCTCGAGCTTGACCCGGATGGCACGAGCCAGTACATCCTCAACTGGAACAACAGCAGGCAGTACTGGACCAGCGGCAACTGGACCGGCCGCATGTTCACCGCCGTGCCGGAGATGATGGCCTCCAGCGCCTACCCTATGTCCCTGTACACCTTCGACTACGTCGACGCCGAGAACGAGAGCTACTTCGTCTACGACGTCAAGGACGACGCCGTGGTGACGCGGTTCGTCGTGGACGTTACGGGGCAGATCAAGTTCATGACGTGGGTGGAGGCCGCGGGCCAGTGGGTGCTCTTCTGGTCGGAGCCCAAGGCGCAGTGCGACGTCTACTCGCTCTGCGGGCCCTTCAGCGTGTGCACCGAGAACGCGCTGCCGTCCTGCAGCTGCCTCCGCGGCTTCCGCGAGCGGCAGCTGCAGCAGTGGCTGCAGGGCGACCACACCGCGGGCTGCGCCAGGAACACCGGCCTGCAGTGCGGCGTTCAAGCCATGCAGAAGCCGAAGAACGACGGGTTCTACACGATGCCCAACGTGAACCCGCCGAGCGATGCGCAGAGCGTGGCGGCTGCAAGTGCTCACGACTGTGAGCTCGCATGTCTCGGCAACTGTTCTTGCACCGCTTACTCTTACAACGGCAGTTGCTCGATGTGGTACGGTGACCTCATCAGCCTCCAAGACACGAGCAACATTGGTACTGGAGGCGGCACCATCTCGATCCGCCTGGCTGCATCAGAGTTCTCCAACACCAGGAACTCCAAGAAACTGATCATCGGACTCGTCGTCGCCGGGGTCGTCGCAGCAGTTACTGTCATTGTTCTGGTCACAGTCTTCGTTCTGAGAAGAAGGATGCAGGCGCCGAGGAGAGTCGAAGGGCCATTGATGGCATTCACATACCGTGACATGCAGTTAGTGACCAAGAACTTCTCCGAGAAGCTTGGAGGAGGCGCCTTTGGTTCGGTGTTCAAAGGATCACTGCCTGACGCAACTCTCGTCGCAGTGAAGAAGCTCGAGGGCGTTCGTCAGGGGGAGAAGCAGTTCCGTGCAGAGGTGAGCACGATCGGCACGACTCAGCATGTCAACCTGATCAGACTGCTCGGGTTCTGCTCCGAGAGAACACGAAGGCTGCTCGTCTACGAGCACATGCCAAATGGCTCTTTGGACAGGCACCTCTTCGGATCCAGCCAAAGTATCCTGAGTTGGGAGACAAGATACCAGATAGCTCTGGGAATTGCGAGAGGATTGAACTACTTGCACGAGAAGTGCAGGGATTGCATCATACACTGCGACATCAAGCCCGAGAACATCCTCCTGGACGATACGTTTGTTGCGAAAGTTGCAGACTTTGGGCTCGCAAAGCTCATGGGCCGTGACTTCAGCCGCGTGCTGACCACGATGAGGGGCACGGTGGGGTACCTCGCGCCGGAGTGGATAACCGGCACGGCCATCACGACCAAGGCGGACGTTTTCAGCTACGGCATGATGCTTTTCGAGATCATATCGGGGCGGAGGAACGTGGAGCAGCGGCAGGACGGCACGGTGGACTACTTCCCGTCGACGGCCGTGAACCTGCTCTTCGACGGCGACCTGAAGAGCGCGGTGGACAGCCAGCTCGGCGGCAACGCCGACATGGCCGAGGTGGAGAGGGCGTGCAAGGTGGCCTGCTGGTGCGTGCAGGACGCCGAGAGCGCGAGGCCGAGCATGGGCATGGTGGTGCAGGTTCTTGAGGGGCTCGTCGACGTCAACGTCCCGCCGATCCCGAGATCGATCAAAGTGCTCGCGGATCCATCCAACTACGTCAACTTCTTTTCAGGGTTGCCGTCGACCTGATATCGCCATATCGGAGCAGTGCGGGATTGCGCAGCAAATATTTACTACCTTCTTACCGACATGGACTGCTAATTATGGTGTACAAATATACTAGTACGCGCTAGTGAGCTCTGTCCCGGGAGATTCACGTGGTTGTGTCACGAAGGGTGTCGTGACTAGCCAAGAAATTTTCAGATATCATTGGTAAATGTATGTGTGTATTTTTCATTCACCCTGCAAGTGCAACAGATGCACATTGAGATTTCTCGGCTATTGATCTACTCACTGAAGTGTTCAAATGGATTTGACAAATGAAAACTCTGTAGGCCTGATGGGCCGTAAGCCTAGCAGATATAGTTTTGCCTGATTTGGGCCATAGAGAGACTCGACTATGCCTACGTAGAACCGAGCAAAACGGATTCAGGCTGGCATTTAGAAGTGCTCATGTCTGATCATTGGAAATTTAGGCCCGATGGTCCAGTTATGGGAAACTATGTTAGCATTTGAAGAATTTTTTTACCTCGATAATCCTTATGTCATTAGCATCCTAAATCCTTACACTGGTTTCCCCTTTTAAAAAAACTTGTACTGGTGAGCTCCTTAAAAAACAACCCTAGTAGTTCGGGATGAGTTAAGCTGTTGTAAATAGTAGTGTACATATTTTGTGGATAATTGAACTAGAATCAAGATTTAAGAAGAGGGTTGCTGAGCTCAAAGGGCCTGACATTCATGCAGCCGTTCCATCTCATCTGCTGGTCAGATGGCGTTTAAGATGCAATGCTGACCTGTCGCCTTCCATCGAGGGCGAGGCCCCAACATTCCACAGAAGTTTCTTTGAGAAAGAAACGTGGCATTCTTTGTTCCACAAAATACTCTCTGCTCAGAAACGGGAGCACGGAGCAGAAACATGTGAACTCGCTCCCTTGCGTCCGCTATGCTCTCTTTAATTGGATAGTACTTTTCGTCGAATCGTTCGTCTATAACAGCTCGCTCCCTTACTTGCGTCCGCTATGCTCTCGTCGTGTTGGAGGCTGGAGCAATGGCGAGTTCTGGGACATCCTGCTCCCCTGTTCTCTCTTCCGTTATGTTCGTCATGGGCATGGCTGCTCTGCAAGGAGCTGTGCTACGTGCCGGTGCCGCCGATACCATCACCGTCGGCCGCCCGTTGTCCGGCTACGGCAGCCAGAGGCCACTGGTGTCCAAGGGTGGCAAGTTCGCGCTGGGCTTCTTTCAGCCAGGTTCAATGCTACCATCACTCCTTTTTTTACTATTTTTGCTTGTATACATAAACAAATATAAAATATTTTAACTTCTAAGTGCAGCACGCCGAGAACTAGTGCTACTGGCTCCAGTAAAAAACATTCTACGATTCGTCAATAAGCAAACGAGAAATTAGATTATACTACTATACATTTAAAAATATACTATCGCATCATTTTTATGGCAAATTTACTCATGTCATTATTATATGATCAATGATGACCACGATATCTTTGGTCAAAAGCTATAATGGTTTGGTAGCACGGATTCTATAACTTGTTTGTTTGTAACTTGAGAACAAAATACAATTGGTGATTTTAGAACATGTTAGGCTATGCCAGCACTAATGACCTCTAGTAGTTCGAGAATTCCCCACGAAATTGAGAATTTCACATTTGTCAGGATCATTGGATACTTAAAGTAGAGACACTACTACTTTTTAGGCCGCTCTTGTTGCGTAAACCGAGGCAAGTACAATTGCCACCTCTTATTGACAAAATTGATGCAAGACTTGCGGGGTACAAAAAGAAAATACTTTCAAGAGTCGGAAGACTCACGACGCTCAAGGCCGTTCTTACTTCTTTATCTATCTACCACATGACATTGGCTGACCTTCCAGCATAGACACGAAGACTGATTGACAAGCGTCGTAGGGCTTGGTTCTGGAGTGGGAACGAATATTATTCGAGCAGAGGGAAATGTTGGGTCAACTGGAATACGGTGTGCCACCCAAAAAAATTCAGTTAGCATTGTTTGGTTGGGGCGCTACGTCTCTGCTGACTATGGCACCAATGGAAGGAACCGGAGAAACAATAGAATGGTATGCAATTGCCAATAGATGAGAAAGACCGTGTTTTGTTCCGAGTTTCAACCAAAATCACCCTAGGAAGTGGCGACAAGGCCAGCTTCTGGAGAGACGCCTGGGCAGGACGCACCCCCCCCCTGAAGGATACGTTCTCTAGCTTATACGCCATCGCGTCTAGGAAGAATAGGACGGTGCGAGAAGTGCTTCATGAAAACACTTGGATCGCAGACCTCAGAAGAAATATCACAGAGCACCTTCTCAGCTATGTACATCTTTATGGAGAGGTCGCGTAGGTGGTATTAAACCCTTAATTACCGGACGATATCTCTTGGAAGTGGACATCAACAGAAATTTATTCAGCCCAATCAGCATATAAGGCTCAGTTTCTGGGATCGACGGATATACCCTATGCAGGTCTATTTTGGAATTCATGGGTGCCGCAAAAATGCAAAAATTTTGCATGCTAAGCGATTCAAGAACGACTCCCAACGACGGATGTTGTAGCAAGAAGACATATGCCAAACGATTTTTGGTGCCCGCTTTGGACAAACAATCCTGAAACAGCAGTCCATCTTTTTATAAACTGCGAGTATACGAGAAGGGTTTGGAACGCTATAGCAACATGGGCGCAGCACAACAGTTTAATACTGACCCAGTGGGACGCTCAGGAGACAGTACTGGATTGGTGGCTGGCAATATCACAAAGAGAGGTGGCCACGACCAAAAAAGGCCAAAGTTCATTAGTCATTCTAACTTTGTGGCAAGTCTGAAAAGAAAGAAATAAGAGGATTTTTCAGTACAAGCGAAATGATGTAATGGGGATGGTAGCAATCATAAAAGAGGAAGCTAAGGCTTGGATAATAAGTGGAGCAAAAATTTTAACAGCTACTTACCGATAGGAAACGTGACACTCTCTTGATGTTCGCCACGGCTAGGCAGGAGGCAACAGAGCCATGGTAAGTTTGCTGCCCACAGTCTGCGGCAAGGAGAACAATCACTATCAAACGCGGCTACGCCGTGAGGATCAAACCGTGAAGGGCGCTTAGTCTTCCTCGTTTTCGTTTTTCGTTTTCCTTATCATTTTCGTTTCGTCTTCCGTTGTCGTTTGTGTTTTGGCTTTGCTGTTCAGCGTTTTTTAGCTTCTAGCTTCTAGCTTGTGTTTTGTTGTCGTTTTTGTTTTGTCCAGTTTTGTACTGCTGTGAACCCTCTCCTTCTTTAATGCAATAATGACAATGTTCTTGCCATTTCATTTAAAAATGTTTATGAATCTTAAATCAAAACAGTTAATACTAGGTGGTGGCAAATATGCATAATATATAAAAAAATTAAATCGAAGATTTACCCCTACCTAATATGTTCAAGTCTATATCTATATCTAAATCTTCAATCTGATTTATTTTTATAGGTTGGGACATATTTACTATCATCGTAATTGTATTGAAGCAAACAAAGCAAAATATTCACTTAGTCAGTCATGTCTTAATGTTTCCTTTTGATGTGCAACAGATAACTCACAGCATTGGTACCTCGGCATCTGGTACAACCAAATCCCAAAGCAAACCCAAGTCTGGGTCGCAAACAGAAACTCTCCAATCTCCAATCCAGAGCTCTCACAGCTGACCATATCAACCGATGGCAACATGGTCCTACTCGACCACTCAAGAACTACAATCTGGTCTACCAACACCACCAACATCACCTCCAATTCCACAGTCGGTGTCATCCTCGACACCGGCAACCTTGTCCTAGCAGACGCATCCAACACCTCCATTGTGCTATGGCAAAGCTTCGACCACTTCGGCAACACATGGCTCCCCGGAGCCAAGCTCGGCGGGAGCAAGCTCACAGGCGTTAGCACACGTCTAGTCGCATGGAAGGCGCACAACGACCCAGCTCCTGGGGTGTTCTCCCTTGAGTTGGACCCAAACGGCACGAGCCAGTACCTCCTCCAATGGAACAGTACCCAGCAGTACTGGACCAGCGGCAACTGGACCGGCCGCGCGTTCACCGCCGTGCCGGAGATGATGCCCACCAACACCTACCCCAACTCGATGTACACCTTCGACTACATCGACGGCGAGAACGAGAGCTACTTCGTGTACGGCATCAAGGACGATGCGGTCACCACGAGGTTCGTCGTGGACCCGACGGGGCCGATTCAGTTCTTGACGTGGCTGAAGGACACCAAGGAGTGGATGCTGTTCTGGTCGGAGCCCAAGACGCAGTGCGCCGTGTACTCCTTGTGCGGTCCATTCGGTGTATGCACAGAGAATGCATTGGCCTCCTGTAGCTGCCTTCGTGGTTTCAGTGAGCAATACCAGGGCGAGTGGTTGCAGGGTGATCACACTGTAGGGTGCAGTAGAAATGTTGGGCTGCAGTGCAGCAGTAATGGCTCGCAGAATGACAGATTCTACACTATGGTGAATGTGAAGTTGCCGAGCAATGCACAATACAGTGTCGCTGCAAGTAGTACTCAAGAGTGTGAGCTTGCCTGTCTAAGCAACTGCTCTTGCACTGCTTATTCCTTCAGCGGCAGCTGTTCACTTTGGTATGGAGACCTCATCAACCTGCAAGATGTGAGTAGCATTGGTAGTCCAGGCGGCACTATTCTGATTCGCTTGGCTGCATCCGAGTTCTCTGACAGGAAGCACACTAAGAAAATGATCACTGGAGTCGTAATTGCCACTGTTGCTACTAGTGTTGTACTAATGATTGCTGTTTCAGTTTTCTTTGTGAGAAGAAGGGTCAAGGCAATGGCGCGAGTCGAGGGTTCCTTGATGGCATTCACATACCGTGATTTGCAAACTCTGACCAAAAAATTCTCCGAGAGGCTCGGAGGAGGCGCCTTTGGTTCGGTGTTCAAAGGATCACTGCCTGACGCAACGCTCGTCGCAGTGAAGAAGCTCGAGGGCGTTCGTCAGGGGGAGAAGCAGTTCCATGCAGAGGTGAGCACGATCGGCACGACTCAGCATGTCAACCTGATCAGACTGCTCGGGTTCTGCTCCGAGAGAACACGAAGGCTGCTCGTCTACGAGCACATGCCAAATGGCTCTTTGGACAGTCACCTCTTCGGATCCAGCCAAAGTATCCTGAGTTGGGAGACAAGATACCAAATAGCTCTGGGAATTGCGAGAGGATTGAACTACTTGCACGAGAAGTGCAGGGATTGCATCATACACTGCGACATCAAGCCCGAGAACATCCTCCTGGACGATACGTTTGTTGCGAAAGTTGCAGACTTTGGGCTCGCAAAGCTCATGGGCCGTGACTTCAGCCGCGTGCTGACCACGATGAGGGGCACGGTGGGGTACCTCGCGCCGGAGTGGATAACCGGCACGGCCATCACGACCAAGGCGGACGTCTTCAGCTACGGCATGATGCTTTTCGAGATCATATCGGGGCGGAGGAACGTGGAGCAGCGGCAGGACGGCACGGTGGACTACTTCCCGTCGACGGCCGTGAACCTGCTCTTCGACGGCGACCTGAAGAGCGCGGTGGACAGCCAGCTCGGCGGCAACGCCGACATGGCCGAGGTGGAGAGGGCGTGCAAGGTGGCCTGCTGGTGCGTGCAGGACGCCGAGAGCGCGAGGCCGAGCATGGGCATGGTGGTGCAGGTTCTTGAGGGGCTCGTCGACGTCAACGTCCCGCCGATCCCGAGATCGATCAAAGTGCTCGCGGATCCATCCAACTACGTCAACTTCTTTTCAGGGTTGCCGTCGACCTGATATCGCCATATCGGAGCAGTGCGGGATTGCGCAGCAAATATTTACTACGAACCTTTTTACCGACATGGACTGCTAATTATGGTGTACAAATATACTAGTACGCGCTAGTGAGCTCTGTCCCGGGAGATTCACGTGGTTGTGTCACGAAGGGTGTCGTGACTAGCCAAGAAATTTTCAGATATCATTGGTAAATGTATGTGTGTATTTTTCATTCACCGTGCAAGCGCAACAGATGCGCATTGAGATTTCTCTGCGGTCTTGTATGTTTGCGGGTGGCAACAAATATTTTTCGGCTATTGATCAACTCACTGAAGCGTTCAAATGGATTGGACAAATGAAAACTCTGTAGGCCTAATGGACCGTAAGCCTTGCAGATACAGGGCTGTTTGTTTCTGAGCCTAGACTATCGAATCAAAATTTTGGCAATACCAAAAACTGAACAAAAAATAGTGTTTAGATCTTAACCAAATTAATTCACGGCAATATCAAAATTGATGTGTTTGGATTTTAGCTATGCCAAAATTGCGAGTGTCACATGAATCCCGCATGACTTTTTTTTTTGCACCAAATATATGTTAACATAGCTCTTGTTTTATTGATAAAATGACAAGGAATATAACAGTTCAAACGGATCACAAATCGAATACTCAGTTTAAGATATATGATCATTTTAAACTTGTTAATCAAACTAATTAAGTAATGAATGCAATAGCCACATCCAATCACCACATGCCACCTATCCTTGTGAACACTAGCTGCCAAACCAAAATTCAGACGCTCGTTTTGGTCGCCCGTCCAAGCCAGCAAAATGTGAAGAAAAACTTTGATGCGACCAAAATTTCGAGGACGACGCCAAATATTGGAACGAAATCAAACGCTAGCTAAAATTTCAAATTAATATCAAAATTTTGATTTAGCTCATTTTGACATTGAACCAAACAGCCCATAGTTTTGCCTTAATATGGGCCATAGAGAGACTCGACTATGCCTACGTAGAACCGAGCAGAACGGATTCAGCCTGGCGTTTAGAAGTGGTCAGGTCTGAACATTGGAAATTTAGGCCCGATAGTCCAGTTGTGGGAAACTATGTTAGCATGTGTTCGTTCGACGTCAATGTCTCTTCCAAGACGCACGTTCGTGGACGTCGCATTTCGTCCGCGTCGAAAGCCAATCCAAGTCGACGCTTTTCTTTGTCCTTGACGCCTCTGCTGCTTCAGATCTTTACAAGCAAGACGCTTGCGCCTTCGCCAACGCGCTGCTCCACTTTCTCTTCGTCCGTCAAGACGCACGCCTTGCGCCTGCCCCGTTCAACGAACGTCGCTGTCCACCAGTCCTCTCCAGCGGACAGCTTCCATGTTTAATTGTTGCTGTGCTTGCCGGTGAGAGAATTCGTTTTTCCACAGATCTTTGCTTTAATTCTTTGTCTGAATTGCTGTTCAGGTTGTACGGGAGAGCAAGGAAGCAGTTGTAAAGGAGAAACCAACCAGGAACGGGGGTTGCGTCCACATTGCCGCTGCTGTTTTTCCGTGCACAGTACCGCACGTTGGCGTGGCCGAGGGAGCCTGGGGACGGGCCGAGTAGAGGAAAAGATCGGACGTGGTCGTACGTAACGCGGAAATATTTTTTCTTTCGTTGAATGGAATACGCGAAAGATAGTACGTAATCTGGAATAAGATTTTAGTGAAGTATCTTTTATTAAAGTGTTTAATCTTGTTAAAAAAAAATTCACCAAGATATATAATAGCACTTCAATTAATAAGCATCACAATAAACTCTGTATTTTAGCATAGTAATTAAAAAATATTAGCTATCTTTTTCTGAAAAAGTGCAAGATAGTTATGCGCACTCTAAGGCATCATTTGCTTATGGAAGAAGATATAAAACTCTCTTAGGGAAAAAAAGGAAATACTCATAATTCTGAGTTACACTTTGGGGAGAAAAATGTATTAATAAAAGGAATTGATAAAAGAGTAAGCCTAATTGTGACTTGAGAAAAAAAGCTTATAACCAGAAACGCCATTGGGATGATCATGGAAATTATAACTCAGTTCAGAGGAATGATAAGTAAAATAATTTCAAGTATCACAACAGTGGTCAATATGGACATTTCCGAGCTGATATTGCAGGAAAAAGAATAAGCAGAATGAGCAAAAGAATCATAACAATCAACAAGTTGAGCGTAAAGACGATTCATCGCTTGACGGTATGTCTAAATTTTTTTGTATACACTAAATATTTATTTACTACTACTTTTCTAAATAGTTAGGTTGTCGATTCTGATGCTATATCTCATATTACTAAAGATAATAGAGCTTTTATTTCTATACAAACAATTCCAATGGGAAATAGATATGTCTATTTGGGCACTAATGTCAAAACTGATGTACTTGGAATTGAAAATTATGTCCTAGAACTCCCTAGTGGAGGAAAATTATTATAACAGGATATTGTATATTCACCTAGCATGAGAAGAAATTTAATCCCTATTGTCCAGTTACAATCTATTGGTTATGGTATACTATTAGGAAAAAGAAATAGTTAAAATATTGCTCAATGAGAAATTAGTGCATATTGGAACTTGTCATGAAGATATTTGTTTTCTTGATGAGCTACCAAATGATGACAATATTTATTGCTTGGTTGGTGAAAATAACTCTATAGTGAGGAATACTAATGATAGGAACACATACTTAGAATCTTATTTATGACATTTAGAACTTTGCCACATATCTAAAAACAGAATTAAGAGACTTTTTAATTATAGAATTCTGCACTTCAAGTGAGAGAATTTTAATATTTGTGAGGTGTGTATAATAGGTAAGATGGCCCGTGTGCTTTTTTCAAAGGCAGAAAGATTAAATGAGCCTCATGTCATTATACATTCTGATATTTTTGATGAGATGTCTACTTCCACTAGAGGATAAAAGATTTTTTTATCATATTCATTGATGATTATTCAAGACTTAGTTATGTGTATATTCTTAAACATAAGTCGGGAGGATTTGATGTCTTCAAGTCATTTAAAACTGAAGTGGAAAATCAATTGAATATACTTATATACTTTCTCTATATTTTTGAATTTTTTGGGTATGCCAGTGCATACCGGGCACCACCCTTAGCTCCGCCCCTGGACCCAGGACTGGTAACACTACTTTGTAAAACCGTAGTAAGTCCAAAACTACAGTCTAAACGCAGATGCATCCGCAGGCCATGCAGGATTCTGATCCGCGTGCTACGCAACAACGTATGTAGAAAAAGTGTCGACCCATCGGATCCATTGGATCATTGGGTCCATCTCTGCTGTGGCAAAAGGGGTGACCCCTTGCATCTCTTGGCTTTACGGGCAGGTCCGGTTCGAACCGGATTGAACCACACCCATCTCTACACCTGAAAGTGAAGTTTATAAATAGGTCTCTACCTTCTAACTTTATTATACAATTATGAGTGACACCATAAAAAAGACAGAAAAATAGAAAATAGACCGAAAGGTCTTCACAAAAATCAATCTAGCGTATGCTGAAAACCTAACAATTCATGCGGCGGTTCCGTCTCATCTGCTGGCTAGATGGCGTTTAAGATGCAATGCTGACCTGTTGGCTGTTGCCTCCCATCGAGGCCTCAACATTCCACAGAAGTTTCTTTAAGAAAGAAACGTGGCACTCTTTGTTCCACAAAATGCTCTCTGGTCAGAAGCGGGAGCACGGAGCAGAAACATCTGAACTCAACATTCCACGGAAGTTTCTTTGTATAGTACTTTTCGTCAAATCGTTCGTCTATAACAGCTCGCTCCCTTCCTTGAGTCCGCTATGCTCTCGTCTTGGAGGCTGGAGCAATGGCGAGTTCTGGGACATCCTGCTCCCCTGTTCTCTCTTCCGTTATGTTCGTCATGGGCATGGCTGCTCTGCAAGGAGCTGTGCTACGTGCCGGTGCCGCCGATACCATCACCGTCGGCCGCCCGTTGTCCGGCTACGGCAGCCAGAGGCCACTGGTGTCCAAGGGTGGCAAGTTCGCGCTGGGATTCTTTCAGCCAGGTTCAATGCTACCATCACTCCTTTTTTTACTATTTTTGCTTGTATACATAACAAATATAAAATATTTTAACTTCTAAGTGCAGCACGCCGAGAACTAGTGCTACTGGCTCCAGTAAAAACATTCTACGATTCGTCAATAAGCAAACGAGAAATTAGATTATACTACTATACATTTAAAAATAAACTATCGCATCATTTTTATGGCAACTTTGCTCATGTCATTATTATATGATCAATGATGACAACGATATCTTTGGTCAAAAGCTATAATGGTTTGGTAGCACGGATTCTATAACTTCTTTCTTTGTAACTTGAGAACAAAATACAATTGGTGATTTTAGAACATGTTAGGCTATGCCAGCACTAATGACCTCTGGTAGTTCGAGAATTCCCCACGAAATTGAGAATTTCACATTTGTCAGGATCATTTTATACTTAAAGTAGAGACACTACTACTTTTTAGGGGCGGAAATAGTATGCTTAAGTATCTTTTAAAAATGTTTATGAATCTTAAATCAAAACAGTTAATAATAGGGGGACAAATATGCATAATATAAAAAATAAATTAAATTAAAGACTATGGCTCTGTTTGGTACAACTCCTACTCTTAGCTTCTCGTTTGGATCTCGTAAAGTAGTACCAAACACCAAGTTTCTCAAAACCACTAGATTCTACTTCTCGCGAGAAACTATCTCGAAAATAAACTAGCAAGGAGAAACAGATTCACGTGGATTTTCGTGAGAATCCAACCTTACAGAAGCCAAATACCCTTTGAAGTTGATTATTATTACCCGCAAATGCCATCCAACTACACCCGATCGATTCCCACTGCGAGGCACCCCGAGCGCGTTCCGAAGCGGCATTCCCCTCGCGTCCTCATCTCCAACTGCTCTCGCGGCGACAGGCAATTTCTGCATGTGCCGCCTCCGGCCCCCGTAATCCTCCGCGCATCTCACCGCCACCGCCGGCGGTGAGCCGACGGGTGAGAAGAAGCGGCGGAGCAGCGCAGGCGCACTCCGTCGCCCGCCCGACAGGCCCAGGGGAAGTTGAAGAGGAAGAAGGGGTAGGTCAGCCCTCCTCGTCTGATCGAAGTAATCACCTCCACAAAGAGTCGCTGGCGGGGCAACCGCTGATGCAACGCTCATGGCGTCGGCGCTTCTCTCGTACCTGCAAAGTCTGTGGCCGCTCTCCGTTGTCCTGAGGGAGAATGACCTACGCGCATCCGTGCGGCTAGTGCGGACGCTCTCGGTGCCGAAGGAGACGAAGCAGTCCGTATTCGTGCACCGCGAGTCCGATTCGTAGGGTGTGATCTACATCCTAGCCGTGCGCGCACATGGTGGTGGACGATGTCCGGATCGAGGAGGAATTCTCGAAATGAGAATCTAGATCTCTACCAAACAGGCCTTATATCTATATCTAAATCTTCAATCTGATTTTTTTGAAGTTTTTTTTAAGAAGAACAGTAGGAAAGCAGCATCGTACTGTATATGTATTAAAATTATTTTTTATAGGTTGGTATAGATTTACTATCACGTGATTGTATTGAAGCAAACAAAGCAAAATATTCACTTAGTCATGTCTTAATGTTTCCTTTTGATGTGCAACAGATAACTCACAGCATTGGTACCTCGGCATCTGGTACAACCAAATCCCAAAGCAAACACAAGTCTGGGTCGCAAACAGAAACTCTCCAATCTCCAATCCAGAGCTCTCACAGCTGACCATATCAACCGATGGCAACATGGTCCTACTCGACCACTCAAGAACTACAATCTGGTCTACCAACACCACCAAGATCACCTCCAATTCCACAGTCGGTGTCATCCTAGACACTGGCAACCTTGTCCTAGCAGACGCGTCTAACACCTCCATTGTGCTATGGCAAAGCTTCGACCACTTCGGCAACACATGGCTCCCCGGAGCCAAGCTCGGCCGGAGCAAGCTCACAGGCGTTAGCACACGTCTAGTCGCATTGAAGGCGCACAACGACCCAGCTCCTGGGGTGTTCTCCCTTGAGTTGGACCCAAACGGCACGAGCCAGTACCTCCTCCAATGGAACAGTACCCAGCAGTACTGGACCAGCGGCAACTGGACCGGCCGCGCGTTCACCGACGTGCCGGAGATGATGCCCACCAACGCCTACCCCAACTCGATGTACACCTTCGACTACATCGACGGCGAGAACGAGAGCTACTTCGTGTACGGCATCAAGGACGATGCGGTCACCACGAGGTTCGTCGTGGACCCGACGGGGCCGATTCAGTTCTTGACGTGGCTGAAGGACACCAAGGAGTGGATGCTGTTCTGGTCGGAGCCCAAGACGCAGTGCGCCGTGTACTCCTTGTGCGGTCCATTCGGTGTATGCACAGAGAATGCATTGGCCTCCTGTAGCTGCCTTCGTGGTTTCAGTGAGCAATACCAGGGCGAGTGGTTGCGGGGTGATCACACTGTAGGGTGCAATAGAAATGTTGGGCTGCAGTGCAGCAGTAATGGCTCGCAGAATGATAGATTCTATACTATGGTGAATGTGAAGTTGCCGAGCAATGCACAATACACTGTCGCTGCAAGTAGTACTCAAGAGTGTGAGCTTGCCTGTCTAAGCAACTGCTCTTGCACTGCTTATTCCTTCAGCGGCAGCTGCTCACTTTGGTATGGAGACCTCATCAACCTGCAAGATGCGAGTAGCATTGGTAGTCCAGGCGGCACTATTCTGATTCGCTTGGCTGCATCCGAGTTCTCTGACAGGAAGCACACTAAGAAATTGATCACTGGAGTCGTAATTGCCATTGTTGCTACTAGTGTTGTACTAATGATTGCTGTTTCAGTTTTCTTTGTGAGAAGAAGAAGGGTCAAGGCAATGGCGCGAGTCGAGGGTTCCTTGATGGCATTCACATACCGTGATTTGCAAACTCTGACCAAAAAATTCTCCGAGAAGCTCGGAGGAGGCGCCTTTGGTTCGGTGTTCAAAGGATCACTGCCTGATGCAACTTCGGTGGCTGTGAAGAAGCTCGAAGGCTTTCGTCAGGGGGAGAAGCAGTTTCGTGCAGAGGTGAGCACAATTGGCACCATTCAACATGTCAACTTAATTCGACTGCTTGGGTTTTGTTCAGAGGGAATGCGAAGGCTACTTGTCTACGAGTACATGCCAAACGGCTCACTGGACCGGTATATTTTCGAGAGCAGTCAAATAGTCCTAAGTTGGAGCACGAGGTACCAAATTGCACTAGGAATTGCGAGGGGATTAGACTATCTTCACGGGAAATGCAGGGATTGCATCATACACTGCGATATCAAGCCTGAGAACATACTCCTGGATGACTCTCTTGTGCCAAAAGTTGCAGACTTTGGGCTTGCAAAGCTCATGGGCCGTGACTTCAGCCGTGTCCTGACCACGATGAGGGGAACCGTGGGATACATCGCGCCGGAATGGATAGCCGGCACGGCCATCACGACGAAGGCTGACGTCTTCAGCTACGGAATGATGCTGTTCGAGATCGTATCGGGCAGGAGGAACGTGGAGCGTCGGCAGGACGGCACGGTGGATTTCTTCCCGTTGTTGGCCGCGAGCAAGCTCACCGACGACGGGGAGTTGAACGGCTTGGTGGACAGCCGGCTGGGCGGTTGCGCGGACACGGTCGAGGTGGAGAGAGCCTGCAAGGTCGCGTGCTGGTGCATTCAGGACGACGAGAGCGCGAGGCCGGCCATGGCGGCGGTCGTGCAGGTTCTGGAGGGGCTCGTTGGTGTCAATGTCCCGCCGGTTCCGGGATCACTCAAACTCCTCGCGGACCCAGCGAATTACGTCAGCTTGTTTTCGGATTTGCCGTCAAAGTGAGAGTGGTTTGGGCAGAACCACGACGCACAACGTGTGTCGGTGGCACGTACGCGCGTGTATAACGTGGCGTAGAGTCTACGTGATACTTGAGTATTTTGTTGCTAACTAATATTTAAATTTTGAACTCTTAGATCTAGATTCAATGTATGAGATCACTTTGCCTCCTCCTTTAATGAGATATCATCAAACATAACATAGATAAAAAAACTTAAATACTCATAAACCCAAAAACACTCGAGTACTCCTAAGCAAACCCCACCTAAGAATCCTGGACAGTTGTTCGGCCGATCAAGCATCGAGACACGGCACACGGCACCATCACTATTCACTCACACGCAGGAACGCACGCACGGCACATGGCACAATCACTATTCACTCACAAGCAGGAACGCACGAACGGCACACGGCACGCTTCGGCCTTCGGTTAACAAGTGCCTGACACAGTGACATCGCGACACGCTGCCGCGCGGCGCCATCAGTAAACAGTTGCTCCGAGCACGGCGCATCAAAGACTCAACATGGCATGGGCCGTATGGAAACCGGGGGATTGGACTCGTCTGATCCTACTATCCTAGCCGCGCCATGGTCACGTCCTCGTTCTCTCCGCTGTGGCGTACCACCCTCGACGACCGGAGAACGACCAGATTATCGAAGCAGGTCTTGGCCCGTTGCACATCGACCAAGTTTTCCACAGACTCTCCCTGCATTATTGGTCTCTCTCTCTATATATATATATATATATATTATATATATAAAATGGTATATATATATACTAGGAAAATGGTATGGTATATACTCTCGCTTCTCATGTACCACTTATATCGTACGATGATATCTCTTTATCTATTGGAGTATACTCCAATAATGATTATAAGATACCTCAAATGAGTTCCATGAAAAATTTCATCAAAATGTGTATATACCTCTTTTATATATGAAAAAAGGTATATAACAAAAAATAAATGGTTGCAATGAAATTTTTCAATAAAGTCACATTGGAGTATCTTATAATTGAGATTTAAGTATAGTGAAAGTGGTAAAGAAGTATGATATATTCGTTTAAAGTGGTATATCTGAAGTGGGAGTACATATATAGGACGTCCGTTTTGTACTCCTAGGAGTACATACTTTCACTTTGAATATACCACTTAAACAAATATATTATACTTATTTATCATTTTCAATATACTTAAATACCAATTCTAAGATACTCCCATACGACTTAACTGAAATTTTTTCAATTGAGCCCTTTATTTTTGCTATATACCTTTTTTATATATAAAAGAAGTATATAAACAATTTTTGTTATAAAACTCACTTTAGGGTATCTTATATTCATTATTGGAGTATACTCAAATTGATAAAGAGCTATCATCATACGATTTAAGTGGTATATGAGAAATGTGAGTACATACTCCCAGGAGCATCATACCATATGGGGATATCTATACTAATATATATATATATATATGCCAATCTTGACCGTTGAATCTACATCTTGACCGTTGGATGTGATATGTTTAATGAAGGTGCATTAATGAAGCGCATTGGAGGTAGGAGCATGCAAGGTGATTAAATGGTTTGGAGGTGTGAACCTGCATTAATTTTAGTTATTCAATCCAGATCCAACGGTCAAGATTGACATTAGCGGTAATTCAGTGCTAAGGTGCTAATGCCAATCTTGACCGTTGAATCTACATCTTGACCGTTGGATGTGAAAGCATGTAGGGTGTTTAATGAAGGTGCATTAATGAAGGCGCATTGGAGGTAGGAGCATGCAAGGTGATTAAATGGTTTGGAGGTGTGAGCCTGCATTAATTTTAGTTATTCAATCCAGATCCAACGGTCAAGATTGACATTAGCATCTTAGCACTGTATTATCATATATATATATATATATACACGCTTTGTACCATCTTTACTATGGATCTATAGATACTTGCCAACCCACAAGCTCATGGAACAATGACGGCTTTCCGGAGGCCATGTTTCTCTGCTCCCTGTGTCACCACTGGTCTCCTGTTCGTAACATTGGTTTCTCTGCATGTGGTCGTGTCGCGTGCCAGGGCCGTCGATTGTCCGGCGACCAGAGGCTTATCTCAAAGCACGGCAAGTTCGCGCTGGGCTTCTTATTCTTGCCTGGTAAAACGCCTACTCTGACTATTTGCTCATCTTGGGCAAGCTTGTCTGCACAGAAGTTGTATATAGGAACCTCACTGTTCTTCAAATTTTCAGGGCCTTGCCCCTATTCTTCCTCTATTAGTTACTCTTTTACAAAAATATATACATGCGCATCTACATCTATTTAATCTTAAACGATACATTGATTATGTGTGTGGTAAATTATGTTATTAGCTTACATGGTATTAAAGTACCTTACTCACGGATACACCGATATACCATGAGCGATATCTCTTAACTGCTACCTTTTCTAATGCAATACTCTAACCAAATAGTTGCCTTCTAATTCTCTCCAATTATTACTTACTGCTGATCGTTGCGACATAAACACGCATACACGTCCAACCATCGTCGATCCCTGCCGAGGTCCCGGGGATACCTGTTAAGCTCTCTCCGGTGGTCCCGAGCCTATTCCCTACGACTACGCCATCTTTACTCCGATCTCCTTGCTCTTCTACTTTTGAGCGTCCTTGTTTCTATTTGTACAGATGCATACATGCATATACATATGTATGATGTTATACGTACTCGATGTCCTCTTCTCTCATGTCAATCGCTCCCCTTCTTCGATGCTGGCTAACTCTAAGTTGTGGTTTCCTTACTAACTGTGGCGATCTCCCATCTTAATTAATGTCAGAATGTCTAATCTTCTCACCATCGCCGATGACGTTGTGCCCCTCACCATCGATGGCACACTCTTAGTTACCCAATGGTCATATATCATCCATAGCTCGTCTTCAATGCAAATCTTCACAACCTCTCTGTTAGGGCTTTTCCATCACCGAGCTTCTTTGGCAAACGACTTCTTCAACAACGTCGATGCTCACAACTCGTCGTCGCAACCTTTGGCACCTTCGTCTCTAGCCTTTCTCTTCAACGACTCCAGCGAACAGCATGGTATTTTCCTCACGGAATGACTAAGGTGAGCAACACGGTATTATCCCCATCTCTGTTGATGCCGCCTCGGCACTTCGCTTCTTGTGGGTCAATGTCTTCTTGGAAGACAGATTGACGATATTGTACTTTTTCGTGGTCTGTTCTGACACCATTCGTGTTATCTTCGTTATAACTTTTATTTTTATTCAAAATTTTAGTTCTTTTTATTGAAGTTTGTATACAAATCAAATTGCTAATTTTATTTAATTTATTCCAAATTTTAGTTATTTAAGGATTTTACTTTGGAATTCACATAGAAATCAATTTGTGAATTTTTCTTTTAATTTTCATTCCAAATTTAAATTATTGTTGGTTGGAATCCGTATACAAATCCAATGGCTTATTTTTCTTTAATTTATATTATGAACTAAAGTTCTTTAGGGACTTTACATTGGAATTCGTACAAAATCATATTGCTAAATTTATTTTATTTTTTATTCCATATTTTAGTTATTTTTTTTGGAATTTGTATGCAAATCTAATTGCTATTTTTTACTTTTTTATTCTAAATTATATTTATTTATATAATTTTACTTAGGAATTCGTATGAAAATCAAATTTGTAAAAAAATAATAATTTTTATTCGAATTTCAGTTATTGTTTGTTGGAATTTGTATGCAAATCCAATTGCTATTTTTTATTCAGAATTACCGTTATTTATCGACTTTACTTTGGAATTCGTATCGAAATCAAATTGCTAATTTTATTTTCTTTTTATTCCAAATTTCATATATATTTTTTGGAATTCATTTACAAATCTAATTGCTCATTTCTGGTTATTTTTTTTATTATGAATTATATTCATTTAGGGATTTTAATTAGGAATTCATATGGAAATCAAATTACTATTTTTATTTTATTTTTTATACCGAATTTATGTTATTTATGGGACATGAACTCTTTCTTTTAATCATGACCATTATAATCTGGATCCACCACGATCAACGGTATAAATCTTTCTTTTTTATGTCATTAATGTAGAAATTTCTAGCCCTTGAGAGCGAACGTTGTAACTTCTTTTGCCTTTACTTTAAAAAGATAATAGATATCTACGTGGTCAAACTTTACTAATTTTAACATCCTTAGTATATTTAGTACTCCCTCCCTCCGTTCCTTTTTACTTGCCTTTTTTTTTTTTACTTTTTACGGTCTCTGAGATGTGACTTTGATCGTTACTTTTTATGTCTTTACATTAATATGTACTAATAAAATTTTAGTATATAAAATTATTTTTGATGATAAATATAATGATATGATTTGCATATAGTCAATCTAGATAGTTTTAAACCTATTAACGGTCAAAATTTAGAAAATTTGACAGCATGGATTATTGGACGCCGAGTAAAAAAGAAGGGAGAGAGTATATGTAAAAGAATATAAATTGGATACATGAAAAAAAAAAGACATTAGAGAATGTATACTTCATACTCCTTCTATTCAAGAATATATGATGTTTTGGACATCGGCACGGTCTCCAATATCCAACTTTGACCGTTAATTTTCATATGAATATGTTAGTAAAAATTACAAAATTATTATATTATGAAAATACTTATCATGACAAATCTAATGATATCATTCTCACATGACCAATCTAATAGTTTTTTATATATTACTAGCGAAAGTTAGAGATGTTTAATTGCACACTTCCTAAAACATCATATATTTATGGAGGGAGTAATGTTTACAACCATTGTAGTATACAAATCAGTGGCGGAGCTGGGCCTCGGGCCGTCGGGGCAATGGCCCGAGGCCCAGCTCAAAATCCTTCTTGCCTTTTCTCAGCAATGTACTGGGCTGATCTAGACCCACATTATTTTGGCTGGTCAGGCCCGAGGCCGCTGGCTGGGCTGGCTACACCCCTGATACAAATCACAGTCAAAGTCTCGCATCGAAGACCAAGTAAATTAATTTAATGGAAAGGGCTTCAATGCTAATGTATGCCTTGATTGTGAGGTGGCATGTCTTAACAATTGTTCCTGCACCGCTTATTCCTACAACGGCACTTATTGCTGTGGTACGGAGACCTAACGAATCTTCAGGATATGAGTGGCACTACTACTGGAGGTGGCACTATTTCGATTCGCTTGGCTGCCATCCGAGTTCCCAAGCAGCAAAAGCAACAAGAATCTGATCATTGGGATCAGCATCCCAGGGGTTGTCGCAATTGCTACCGTCGTCGCCGCGGCGGTTTCAGTTATCGTTTGAAGGAGCAGAGAGAATCGGAGGATCCTTAATCGTTGCCGGATGCAACTGTGGTGGCTGTGAGAGATGCAGGGACTAGACTATCTGCATGAGAAATGCAGGGACTTCATCATACACGGCGACATCAAGCCTGAAAACATCCGCTTGGATGATTCGTTCGTACCAAAAGTGTCAGACTTTGGGCTCGCAAAGCTTATGGGCCGTGACTTCAGCCGTGTCCTGACTCCTGAGTCCTGACCACGATGAGGGGAACCGTGGGATACCTCGCGCCGGAATGGATAGCCGGCACGGCCATCACGACGAAAGCGGCCGTCTACAGCTACGGCATGATGCTGTTCGAGATCATATTGGGGCGGAGGAAACGTGGAGGAGCACCAAGACGGCGACGGCGAGGTGGACTTCTTCCCACTGTTCGCGGCGAGGAAGCTGATCGAGGGGGACCTGAGGACCGACGTGGTCGACAGCCGGCTGGGCTGCGACGCGGACATTGCCGAGGTGGAGAGGGCGTGCAAGGCCGCGTGCTGGTGCGTTCAGGACGACGAGAGCCTGAGGCCAACCATGAGCACCGTTCTGCAGATTCTGGAGGGATTGGTTGATGCCGGCGTCCCTCCGACTCCGAGATCGTTTGAGCTTCTCACGGACGCCACGGATTACGTGGAGGCCCACGTGAGAATGTGAGAGCCCAAAAGCCCACATGTGTCTTTCTATTTTCCATTTTATTTTCAGAATTTAGTGTCTTTTTAAGAAAAAAGAGAGTAATCGGATAGCTCCCTGAGACGAGGCAATCAAATCCTCCTCGCGGCTGAGAGCTCTTCTTCTATCCTTGCAGTCTTGCACACAGCTCAACTGCTCAAGCCTCTCGCTTGCATGGCTCTCCTCCGGCTCCAAGAACACTGCTCCCTCCTCCAAATCTCCAGCTCCCACCTCCCAAATCACTCAAACCCCCCAGAAATCCTCGCAAGAACCAACTTTTGCCACCCAATGCGGCCAAGATTCCTAGCTCCTCCAGAATCCCATCCCCCACCGCGCCGAAAGACGCAATCTTAGCGCGAAAGGTGGCGGCGCCTTGGCTGGGCGAGCTCCTCCTCCTCCCCGTGTCCGCTGCGTCCTGGCCACTCCCTTCCCTCGCGGCGGAGGCCGACGGGAAGGTCAGCCTCGAGTCCATCGTGGTGGCCATCGACGACTTCAACAACCGCAACCCCTTCTTCGTGGCCGGGGTGGTTTTCTTCTGGCTCGTGGTGATTCCCCTCGTGCAGGAGTACTTCAAGAAGTACAAGGCGGTGGGCGCCATCGACGCGTTCCGCAAGCTTCGCGACGTGCCGGAGGCGCAGCTGCTGGACATCAGGCTGGGCAAGAGCGTGCGGTTCATGGCGCCGCCCAACCTGAGGCTCGTCGGCAAGAGCGTCGTGCAGGTGGAGTTCGACGAGGAAAACGAGGAGGAGTTCCTCAGGGAGGTGCTGGCGAGGTTCCCGGACCCGGCGAACACCGTCGTCTGCGTCCTTGACAAGTGAGTGCTCTATGGAACCCCGATCGATGCATGCTGTGGTGGTTCTTGTTTATTCTGTGGATGTTGTAACTATTACCGATTACTGAATGCAGTAGTTCTGCGAATTGAATGGTTTTGGCCTCAAACGCAATGTCCAGGGACTAGGATTCATAGGATTAATGTGCTTAGTTCTGTATGCAGTGTACACAACCTAGAATTCAGAAGTGCAAAGCAGTTGTAGTAAAAAACAACTTAGCATAGTGCTAGATGTTTTATGTTTACTAGTATTGGTACTGTAAAACGCAATGTTCAGTCGTAAATCAGAATGTTCCGTTGTTCTATAAATGCAAGCAATCGGCGTATGTGCTTAAAAGGATGAGAAATTCCTTGCGAGTACCCCTATTTTGCTAGTTGTTACATCACTGTTTCTGAGCCACTGAACTACAAAAGATAAACCTTTGTTATTCTCTTTTCCATCTGATGAGTTTCTATTTTACATGATTGTCTGATTCGATTAATAGATAAATAAATAAATACGAAAATTTCTTGTCACATCGTAGTGCTTCTTCCAGACTAATAAAAATGGATGCCATGTGAATTTTGCCTCCCGGATTTTGTTACTTTGGGTTCTGAATTCGGATAATGACAGCCTTGCTTTGGCACTGATATTACTGTATATTTTGTTCATGCCAAAGCAATTACATTTAAACTCTTTGAACTTTTGTCATGCTGCAATCTGTTACCGACTCAAGTTTGTGTTGTGTAAGGTAGCTTTGATGGTAATTCTATGAAAGTGGCTGAGCTACTTTTCAACAATGGTTTCAAGGAAGCCTATGCAATCAAAGGGGGACTGAGAGGCCCAGAAGGGTGGCAGGTTAGTTATGAAACTGCGGGTTTAAAATAATGCAGTAGTTGAAAAAACACATAATACTTCGTTGTTGTAGTTCTAAATCTTTCTGTTTTTTAGGCAATTCAAGAAAACTATCTTCCCCCATCTGTTCATGTTTTTCCGAGGAAAAAGAAGAGTAAAAAGTCAGCGCACACAGATATGAGCACTGATGGAACAGATGACCAGCAGGAGGGGAATGGAGAACTATTAACTTCTCCTAGCAACTCTCTAGTCAATGCAAGCAATGGAACCGAAGATGGTTATGAAAAGCCCAATGGAAGTACTTCAGCCTCAAAACATGCAGCCAGGCGACCATTATCACCATATCCAAATGTATGATCTCGTTGCCTTGTCGCCATCATTCTCAAAGTGACTCAGAAGTTTATAGATTAGATTTTCATCATACTTCTAACAGGCTAGTAGCATTTACATTTGCACCCACCTGACTGCCTGCCTTTATACTGGACAGTTAGTTGCAAAATTACATGTTTCCTAGTTCTCGCAGACAAAGCCGTCCATCTCAAATGATGGAATTTGGGGGGAAAGACGTGGCAACGACCCCCCGCGGCTCTCCCTGTTAAATTGGAACTCTCATTTCTGGACATCGTATTGCCTTCTAAAACCTTAGTTATTCCTAAAAACTGATGGCAAGAAGTCTTTTGCTCTGTACTAACAGCAAAATAAACTGCCAATAGACTACCCTGTTCAGTAGCTTGCCTAGCTAAGCTGTTTAATATCCAATGTCTTTCAGATGTGTGTTTTCATTGTTCTTTATGATGAGTGCTGACAACAAAAAACTATGGCCCAATCCGTTACACGCATTGAGTTTGTCATGCAGTACCATGACTTGAAGCCGCCGTCGTCTCCGACGCCATCAAAGCTAGACAGGTAGAAGCAATGAAGGGCAATAAGGCGTTCAATACTTAACTCACAGTCAGTCTTTTCCGGCATCACAGTCAGTCTTTTCCGGCATAACCATTTGGTATACTTTTAATCCATGGATATAGAGGCGATTGATGGGTGTCACGAAGCAGAAGACCATCACTATTGTCAGAAAACTATTGCTGTTATTTATAGCATGGTCAATTGTGTAATTCTTGAACTTTCCCAGTTTGCTATTCTCTTTATTGTTTGTAGATTGCAGTCGGGTGGAAATTTTATCGTGCACGAAACTAAAACATTTTGTAATATTATACTAGCACTGTGACTTCTGAGTTTGAGAATTTTGGTTACATATTTAATTTAGTCAGTGCTGCATACATCTATGAGCATGGATCTCAACCTACTGACTCAGCTCCTCTGTCTAAACTCCTAATGTTTTTGGGATTATCGTTTTACCGAAGTTAAAAAAATGGTTAATCCCAAGTTTGGGATCAAATTCTCTTGACATCATCGGCGATGCTAATTATGTGAACTTGTTAAGTTCAATTTTGAGAATATTTGAAGTTGGTAGATAGGCTGCTGATGTGATGGTTGAAATGTGAAATTGTGAAGAAAACAGAGAAACTGCGTTTGAATCAATTGATGACTCGTAGGAATCAGTTTGTCCATTCGAAGTTCTGGAATCATCAAATTTACCTTCGCCCGTCCGTGCAGGTCCTGAACCCTGCGGCCTTCGCGTTATTAGCACCACGCTCTATCTAACTGAGTTCATAGGCCATTTTCTTCCTTCTTTTCTAACAAAAAGCATTTTTGCGGTTTATATACGTTGAACCGAAGCGATGACTAAAGGGGTGGGAGTTTGAATATGACCACTATCTATTTTTCACTTTGACCGGATTCAACAAAATTTTCACTCCAATAGCTATAAAAGCTACGAAGATCAACGTACCAGCACAGCGGAAGTATTGTATTGAATCCAATCAAAACCCCGAAACACAACAACTAAAATCACCGAAAACTCAAAACAAGATGAGTTGGACGGTCAGACCTCTTAGGTTGGGTGGTTTGACCGATAGCCTGCCGGTCTGACCTCTCACCACTCACCAGGGGTGGTCTGACCAACAGTATGATGAACAGTGAAATTAGCACGAAATCAAAATCACAAAATGACTCAATTTGTGATTCGGTGATCCAAATCTTCTCAAATTTCAATCATAGCTCATCAAAAATGTTAGAAACCTATTTCAATCGACGATCGGGAAAATCAAGGCCAAAGTTCTATGATTTTCATAGATGAGGGAAGGAGGGCACAAAAACTTAGAAAAATCAAACTTTGATTCTAGAACTTACTCGTGGGTAAAAGATGATCAAGATGATCCTAGATACATTCTCATATGCCACAACAAGCAAGATCATAACAAAAATCAAAGGAAAATCAAAGGATCATCAAAATTCCAAGAGAGAGTAAGAACAAGAAGAGACTTATTTTGAAAGGATCTTGCTTGTTTTGATTTGAAATAGATATTGCTTTATGGAGGACAAAAACTCAACACTTAACACAAAATCAATTCATCTCTTACAAACCTTAGCCTCAACTATTCCAAAATCCCATCTGGACATTCCCTTTTTATGGTGGAAGCTAGGTTGAGAGAGAATACCCTAACGGGCACCGTTAAGCTCACATACAAACAGGTCTACACCCACGCATGCTTCTCAAAGCGGATGACGAATCAGGTTTCCTGAATCCGTTTTCTATGTGATCTTTATCTCTTCTTGACCTAAACCGCCTCTCCTTACGCCGTCTTGCGTCACGGTTTAGCCAAAGGTCGAAGTTACCAAAATACCCCTTCTCGATCATTCTTCAAAGACCGAGTCCAATCTTCATGAAGCAATCCCATACTTCGCCATGTATAGGTTGATTAACGACTCTTTTTTATGTCGGCAAATATCTACCATCTGGTTCCCACCGAAATCACCATGACACTTGCACCAACCCTGTGCCGCTTGATGCATCTCATCGCACCGAACTTCTCGTTCGGCCATCCTTATCCATTTTGCACTACGCTTGAGTCTACTAACTTTACTCGGCATCCTCGATCGTTCTAGATCTCAACTCTCTAAGCCTAGTCCCGATCGTCCTTACCGTTGACCGTCGTTGACCTTCAAGCCTCCTGCACAATAATAGATCAAGAAATTGATTCCGGGTACAAGTTCTTTGCGACTTGACCTACGTTAATCAAAACATGCATGATGCAACATATAGTCACTGAAACTCATGAAATTGACCTAACCAACGATCATCGCTACCTTGCCGGCCAGCGAATAGGACAAAACCGGTCAGGTCGCCACCCATGGCCGGTCTAACTGCCTAGTTGGGCCGCTCTGACCACCAACACATTGACTTAGCCGAATTTTCTCTCCGAAAATCCGAAACCTTTGTGGAAATTCAAAATAAATAGATTTTTGGCTCGATGCTCCAAAAATTATGAGACCGAGTGCAAAAAAAATCCACTCTCTTGCTTACACCCTCTATTTTTGACACAGTCCCAAACTCGAAAGTCACCTTTTTTGCTAGTCTGACCGCCATCCATGGCCGGTCTGACCGCTGGCCCGCCCTAGGCCGATCTGACCGTCAACTAGGCCGGTTAGACCGCCTGAAATCTGACAGAATTGAATTTTCTCGAAAACGTGTGTTTCGACAAACCTTCGCAACCATTGTCAATTGTATTATCATCATGAACCTATTCCCATAATATCCAAAATGTAAAACAACAGCTGTAGAACTATGGACTACCAGTCTATCGGAGATTCAGAGTGCATCAGAACACCTGCAAACCTCAGAGTATTTCTTGAATATCTGCCTTGGTTTCTCACATAGTACAACAAAAGGAGATGATACTATTCCACGATACATTGACCTGCCCTCCACTGGTCATCTTACATCAGCCACTGGCAAGGCAACGTAACAACACCCTATCTCACTCGCCGACGACAAACTGCAGTAATTGACCAGTACTATTGATAGTTTGACATCATCTTGTTCCCTCTGTATATACGCAGGAGTAAGATTTTACTCACTCCATTTCTCTTGGTGTGCTGTGTGAAATGTGTTAGTACTCCCAACTCCCAGGGGGTGCGGATCACGAGTGCTGACGAAGAGCAAGTCGGGAAAGTAGGCAAACGGCAAGACGAGGAAGGCCTTGGGCACGCAACTGGCTTAGCTTAGTTCTAATCACAACTAGTTAGTAGTAGTACTATTTACTAATGTTACCACTACTACTGTAGTACTGTTACAGTATCACTATCAGCTGAAGAATGATTAGTGTGATGCCACACTGCAACTCTCCTAGCCATAAAGACGGCATGTTGCTTTTCATACCCTTCGCCGCCGTGCGACTAGCAGAGCATTGCACTCGTACGCGTCCATTTCGGCCGGCCGGCCGGACCACTGGAATTATCCTGCAGCTCGCCAAAGCCAGACGTTGATCACTACTCCTAGCGCCCATTTGATATACAGAGCTAGCTAGATCCCTGGGGTTTTCACTTTTTGACAATTTCACCATGTGGTTATTTTGTGCGAGTTTGTGTGAGGCCACACGATTTCTGACGCAGAGCGCAACATACCCATTAATTCGTGGCAGATCATACCCTGTCCGATCACAGCCGTACGTACGTCGGTGAATGCCCTGATGGGACGCAACGTGGGTAGGGCCGCCTTTCCCATGCCTGCGCAGACGCATGCAGGCGCCCTCGGACCGAGCGCAAGCTGCCGATGTAGCGTAGATCCCTGGAATGTTTTGTGCTTGTCCCCGCCTCCTCAGAGGCCAAGTCAAATCCTCCTCGCCTCTGCAATGCAAGCAACGCCAAAACTCGATCGGCCGATCGAGCTCGACCCGGCAGCCTCGCTTTCCGGTTAGCCTGCGAGCGTCGTGCATGGCTGGTGGCAGCGCGCCGACGTGTGAGACGGCACTAGAAATGGAGTCGGCGGCATGATCCCGACCGAAAGCAATTAATCCAACGCCCCGAAAATTAAAACGCTCCGCGGCACGAAGGGTGTTTCGGCCGTTGGGGCGCGCATTAACGCTTGGTGCGCCGTGCGCTCGCGGCTGGGCCCGAATGCACAGTGGAGTAGTCGCCGCGCGCCTCGTGGCCGACGGGCAGAAGCATTCGCATTTAACGCGCAGCACAGGATCGGAGTAGTAGCGCGCATCTCTCTCTCGCTCCGCGCGCACTGTGCCGCGCTGCCACCACCGTCGGCATCAGTGCCCTTCCGTCACCCGGCCGCGCCATCATTGCACGCCGAGCTACATGCTTTGTTTTGGCGCCCTGTTGTTCCTCTCGCCCCATCCACTCCATCCATCTTAATTGAAGGGATGCTACGATACTAAACACTACGTTCTGCACTTCTACGTGTCACTGTGTCAGTGGCAGTGCATATACCTAGCCCTCGCCTCTTCTGTGTGCGCATGTTAAATTTGTCAGCCTCTTCCATATTTTGTCAGCCTTAGCATCTATTTTAAATCTACGCACATTTGGAACTCAATAAATTTACTTCATTACACATCCTTTTAGAAAAGTTTATGAATTTTAAAGCAAAATAGTTGATATTAGACGTGATAAATCCTATAAAAAATAAATCAAACTGAAGATTGTATATATATTTTTTAGGTTATGTATATTTACCCCACACCTGATATTAACTGGTTTACTTTAAAATTCATAAACTTTTCTAAAAGAGATGTACCAAGCATGCCCTAAAACTATTTTATGAATAATTTCTAACTGTCAAATGGGGCCTTATCATGGTGTGTGCATGTGTGTATAGTATTACTTATCAACTAATTAAGCTGAGAACGTCCAGCTGCACGCTTCATTCTAGTTAAGCATTTGGTGATCTTTTATGTAGATATACAACTCATTGCCGACCTCCACATAGATCATATGTCCTCATCACACAATAAAGTTTAGTAACGTCTCTATTACTACTATGCATGTTTTTTTATTCTGTTTTTGTGATAATCATTATAGTACAACATAGCTAGATTCAACAATTAAAAGGAAATATATGTCAAATAAAACTAGCAATGGACAAATTGTATACTGTGGGTGCGTGTGCGAGAGACTAGGCAGCTAGAGAACGCGCCTGTGTATGCAACTATGCTGGTATGCCCGTGTATATGCAGCCATGAATGCAGGGATATGCATTGAATATCTCCTGCAGAACGACATTTTTGGGAGCCCTGCTTGCCTGCCTTCTCTCATTGATGACATGACCCTCTCTCTCATTCTGCTTCCTTCCTTGTGTTTCATCCAGCCACTCCCTGCAACATGCCTTCTGCCTCCTCACACAGCAACCCCCAAAATTTTAGAGAGATGCATCCAAAGAGAGGAGAGAGAGGCAGGGTGTTCATTTGGTATTTTCGGTAAATACGGTTCGATAAATACAGTACATATCATAAATATGGTATTGTTAGTTCGGTAAATACTGTATTGTTCAAAATATGGTTCGGTATTGGTAAATCCTAATTTATTTCAGTACAATATCGGTAAATACCATATTTACTAAAGTTGACGCGAATTGCGAACGACAACATTGCGACAAATGGCAATGCGGTTGACGTGAATTGGGAACGACGACGTTGCGGCAATGCGGACTGCCTAAGTGGCAAGTGCCCAACCCCCAGAGGCAGCAGTACTGCCTGAGGCAGAGAGCTACGCCTACCAGGCACATTGTAACAATTAGCCTCCATCAGCAGTGGCAGCACCGTAGAAGGCAGCAGGTAAGTGCAGCAACATGCACATCTCTTCCGATTCTAAGGAGTCAGAGCCATCTTATGGTCTAACAATTTACAGTACTAGTTTGACCAACACAGACACATTAATTGCAAAGTAGAACGTGAGATGATGATGCAATACCAATACTCAACCATGAAGATTAATGTGGCCAGAGGAGCAATGTGCACATCTCTTTTGAATCTAACAATCCATCTTATAGTCTGAAACAATTTATGCTAGTTCTAAAAACACAGATGTGTTCATGACAAAGCATATATCATTCAATAGCAACAATCCACCTTGGCGGCGAGCTGCTCGGCTGTGGCGACGTCGTCCCGGCCTGGGTGAAGAGCCCCTCAAGGCGGCGCTAGTGTAGGTGGGGAAGGCACGGTGGTGTGCAAGTCGGCGGTCAGCCGTCGCAGGCTCACGGCACCACCCCTCGCCCTATATCTCGCCGGCGGTAGGTCGGAGAGGAAGGGGAGGGACCACATCTAGCGAAGGGTAGACCGGTGGAGGAGCTTTCGGGAGGAAGGTGAGGTGAGAGGGGCTGGGGAGGAGGGAGTGGCGGCGGACGCCAAAGGGCGTGGAGGTTAGAGGAAACGAGGAGGAGGTGCGGAGGAGCGAGGAGGAGGCGCGGAGGCGCGGAGGTGAGCGCAAGGGTGGTGGGTCGGAGGCGGAGGAGGCGCGTGGCACGGGGGCGGAGATGGGCGCAGAGGCGGAAGCGTGGGCAGGGGAGCGAGGAGGCGCGCGGCGCGGGGAGGAGCATTGAGGCAGGGCGAGTCAGTCAAGGGGAAAGAGGGGGATCGGCTGAGGCCTGAGCCTAAGGCTGGTTAATTTATTTTAGTATGTTCAGTTTTCAGCCGGTTTTTACCGGAAAAATCGAACTCTCAAAAAACAAATACCGAATACCAGTCAAATTGAGTTGACCAGTTCGGTTTGATTTTTTGTTTTTCAGTTAGGTATCACTTTCAACAGCCCTCGAGAGGGATAAAAAGTTCAAAACCGAATGACACACTCCAAGTCAGCATCGACCTTGGTCAACCGCTAAGCCGTAGCAGTAGTAGCCCTTAGGCACAGAGTTCAGAATACAGAGGTATCAGCTGCTGCCTCAAACCACTGGCTCCACACAGCGCCAGCTTTTTCGTAGGGTGTGGCATCCACTGCTGCAACAACGCATGATGCATGCATGCGCCATGCCATGAGCACAGCGAGAAACACCAATGCTAGCTTCGTGCAACGAATCATCGCCAGCACAATGCAACTATTTGTGCATTTTCGCATGAAATTGGGTAGGAGCATGCATGCAGGCACGCTGTCCCTGGCTTGCGAAGGCTCATTTGCATTCATATAGGTTGTAAAATGCAAATGCACTAGACCTGGCCGGATTAACGATTGCTAGTGCCTCTTCCTAAATAAACCTACCGGTTATAGCTCAGTACCGTGATCCTTTTTGGGTTCACCACCGAAAAGATTGCAATCTACACTGACCAGTACCTCATCAGGATGTGACATTGGCTCTCTAGGACTCTAGGTGTCATGTAACCTAGCAGCCAGGTTGTGAATCTTGTGAGATGCTAGCTACTACTACTGCTGTAGTCTCTATATGCAGCATCTTGTGAGATGCTAGCTACTACTACTGCTGTAGTCTCTATGCAGAGAGAGAGAGAGAGAGAGGGAGATCAGTGCAGCCTTTAATAGCTTCCTCTTCCCCTGCCATTTGGCCTCTGGTGCAAGCAAACCAGTGCAAGAAAGAGAAGCACTTATAAATGCTTGCTTAGGTCTAGATCGTCCACTTGATCTACTCCATCTGACCAATCTTGCAGTGAGGATCTCCATGCAATGATACAGCATATTTCATGACTGACAAGTATGCAGCAGGCGTGCCTAGGTACTCTGGCTAGCTAGCTAGGCCATTAGCATGCCATGTTCAATCGAAGGCCACAAGTCAAAGCAAATATCGATACTTACAATCAAACAAATCCAAAAAATGTCTCAAGCTGCACATCTCAAGGTCAACTCCAGCAGCAACTAGGAGTAACAATGGAGTATACTCCATGGAATAGTTATATCTTTGATCCACTAAATCTTATATATATTAATTAAGGGAGCCGCCCGAGTGGTAAAAGCCAGGGACAAGCATGCGTGCAGCAGTACACCAACAACAAACACATGAAATGTTCGACCTTGTGGATGGAACCAAAGAGAAGCATTGACAAAGTAAACAGAGAGAAAACATGCATTCTTCATGTAAATAAAATGGACTAGGCATCAACACTCCTAAGGTGGATATTTAGGATCTTTCACCACTTAAGTCTTCAGAACTTGGATGGATTTTTTCTAGTCAGTAACCTGGAAAAATTGGCAAACATATGTATCAGTTGGTAAAAATAAAAATATCAGAATATGGCCACAACATTTTTAATTCTCCTTTGATGTATAAATAACTAATTGTTACTACTGCTTGCCAGACCAAAACTACATAAAAAAAAATCAAGAGAACTGTTCACAAACTGTACGTAGTCATATATATAGCTGAATATAAAATGACATGGACAGGACATTTTTCTTCTCATGTTATGAATAGACAAATACAAGACTAGCTAGTTTAATACTCAGAACAGCTAAAATTGGTGTGCCACAGTTGAAGCTGACAACGCAATGCGATTGTGTCAGGCTGTCAGCAGCAGCAAACTGATCATGATTAGCTAGTTGTTACAACAAAACCTTTTATTATGGGAAAAATAGGTTATTAACATCCCAATCGTCAGGATTAAGAGAAATGATATCACATTCATAGTTGACTGTCTCGTAATAGCGAGAACAAGCAAAATTAGGAAAATAACACTGGTGGGGTAAAATAACGTTTTTACCCCCCCTCTCTCATCCCCCTCTTCTCCGACTTCACTCTCTCTCCCTTTTCTCCGGCCAAGCTGCGCCACCTCCTCCGAGCCATGTCGATGCCACTACCGGTCTCCAAGCACACTGTTGCTGCCGGTCTGCGCCACCACCATTGGTCTCCAAGCGCCAACGTGGGTACATGCGGCGGCGTAGCCGGAGGAGGCGTGGCGTAGTCAGAGTGAGAGAGTGACCTCAAGGGGAGACACCGTAGTTGGGGAGAAGGAGGACAATTGTGTCTTTTGAAAAATTTGTGATGTAATATTTCCTTGGAGTGTTGTTTTTCATATTTTTTAGCTATTTGGATGTTATTAGCAGTCAAGTTCTATTACGATGTTATTTATCTAATTTCAACTTTTTACGATGTCAGTGACCTAATTGCCCCTTGTATAGTTCCGTTCCATAGCCCATTTTCATGACACTTTGAAAGAGAGCTTGCGCGCAGAAGACATGAAATATCAGTACTACTAGCTAGCTAGCTAGCTGGTGATAATTGACCAAGAATACCCATGTTGATCCCAATAACTTTTGGCAGGAACTTTCTAAGCCTGCAGTCATATACTATGTGCAAGCTCTATCGTCTATGCTCAAAAGGAATACTGCGTGCATGAGAAAACCTTTTCATCTGTTCACAAATGAAGTACACTTACAATACACCAGGCAAGGCATGCCATGCTATCATTGCTGTGCATACATAAACTGGCATGCTACAGCACTATCAAGAGGTCAAATATGAAACACAACTAGCTTTGTCCAAGACCAACAGTGCTAAAATATGGTCTTACAAAAAGCATGCATAACACCATTCCCCTATGATACCACGAATTACAGCACCAACATACAGAATGCTTAAGGCTTGTCCACCACAGTGTGCAGTGCATGGACACTAACAAGTACTCTACCAGAGTAAAAGCCAAATAGTGTACGAGAACAGATGCTGGGTTTCCACTCAAAACAGATGCTGGGTTCTTGATGAGCACAAGTCTAGTGCAAAAGTACAAACGTAATTAATCACCAACAATGGATTCAAACAGTTCTACAATGCCTGCACCTGCAATAACAAGGCTCCAAATTATCATCATGTACTGCACTAAATTGAGCAACAAGATCCTTATCAGTCATGCATCATTGCACAGCAAACTAACGAACTAACCGTAGGCACACGCAGACCAACAAACTCGTGAATTATTCGAGACCAGAAGCGAAAGAAGACTAGCTAGAGCACAGTGCAAAGAGTGCAAAAACATACCAGACAGTCACCGCCAGACTACTGACCGGTGCCGGGCCTCTCGTCGCTGCCGGCAATGCCGGACTTCAAGAACGGCGCGCCGCCGAGCGTCCCGAGCCCCGACACCGATCCGGCGCCGGCCAACGCTGTGGAGTACCCGAACTCGTATCCTCCGTTCACCCCCAGCCTCGCGATGGGATCCCCTTCGTAGCTCCTGGACATCATCTGCATGGCGGCGAACTGCTCTTGCCCGAAGCCAGCCGCGCCTCCGATAGAACCGAGGGCCACCGAGTGCCCAACATTGATGAAGCTCTGCGCGCCGTTCGGCACCGTGTTGCCGATGAACTCTGCGATCGCCTGCGGCCCGTTTGGCCCCGTCGCCGCCGCCGCCGCAGCCTGAATCAAGAAACGGGGACACCAGCAAGAACGTAAAAAAGAAGCACACGTACGTATGTATATGCTATTGTATGAGTGATGATAATTTATAAAGGGTGTAACCGTGTAATCTCACCTGATACTTGGAGAGCTCGTACTTGGCGCGGGCGAGATCCTGCTGGAGCTGGCGGAGGTTGCGCTGGAGGATGGAGATGACGGCGACGCAGCCGTAGACGGGGTCGCGGAGGCGCATGTCGGCCTCGTAGGCGAGCGAGTTCACGGCGTCTTCGCGCTGGTATGGGTGGAGCTCGTTCAGCAGCTTGGTCACGTTGCTTGCGCCGAAGACGCGGTGCACGTGCACGAACTTCTGCGGGTTGTCTGGCGGGAAGTAGGGCGCGAACACGCAGTCCGGCTGGCACTTGCGGCGCAGGAACTTGCATGCTGCGCACGGAGAGCCTGTGCCGCACACCGCCGAGTTCTCCGCCGACGATGACGACGATATGGTGATCACCGACCCCGACGGCGCCGGCACCGACGACGAAGCCATCCTTCTCGCCTGGTGAAAAAAATATCGATGGGTGATAGGGCGCTTGTGTTCTTTGTTCTTTGCATAGTTTTTTTCGTGGAAAGCTGCAGAAGTTGCTAGAAACCAGGAGGGGACGAACAGAAAGAATCACTGATTTTATTCCCTTGCTAAATATGAAGAACACTGCCTAAAAAACATAAGAAAGTATACTAAAAATGTACATACATTAGGGCCCCTTGTCTCTAAACAAGGAAACATATATAGGGACAGAAATCACAATACAATTTCTTTCCATTGAAAAAGAAGAGAAAACAGGAACACAACCGAGTGTCTGCTTGTTTCTTATAGTTTGAAATGCCTATGAAATCTCTTTTTTTCTTCTCAAGAATAATACAAAGTCTGAAGCTATGGTTTCTTTGTGAAATGGCAAGACTTTGTGCGCATGAGATATCTGAATACTCTGACAACTAAAGAAACGTCCCGGCATGTGCTTTTCTTGGATCACTGGCCCGACTCTTAGTTAATTGGAACCAAGAAGAAAAGTGTGAGACTGTGTAGTAGGAACTAGGAAGACCCCGGGGGGGGGGGGGGAGTAAAGAAAGGAAGATGTTATCGGATCCGACGCCGGCGGTGGATGGCTGCGTACGTACCCTTTTTGGACGATCTTTTCTGCTGTCTCTGCGCCGCCGCACCGCCGACTCCTCGCCTCCACGCTCCTCTGGCTCCTCACCGCTCTCCTCGCCTTCCTCTCCTCCCGGCTGTTGCTGCTCCTTTTTCCTCCCTCCTGCTGCTTACTTTCTTCAGGTGTCTGTTTTAGAGAGAGAAAGAGAAGTGAGGCCACCTAAAGATGGTGAGGTGTGTGGTATATGTTGCGAGGAAGAGGGAGAACAAGCAGGGATGGGTTGTAGGGAAGGGAAGGTTAAAAGAATGGAATTTGATATCTGTGTTCTTTATTGGATGAGTAGTTATTGAGAGAGAGAGAGAGAGAGAGAGAGAATGGAATGAAAGGATACGGATTGGGGACCTACAAGGTGAATTTGATATTCTACATCTTTGGATCTATGGTCATCATGTGTGAAGTTTTAGTAGTTTTTAGGAGTAGATACATGTGTAATCTTTTTTTTTTCAAACAAGATGAATTGGCCGTGCGACTGTGGCTATATTCAAAAATATAGTTTTATTTGCTATAAAATCCCAATGTGTATGATTGAAAATATAGTTGGGTTTGTTATGTAATTGTAACAGTTGTAATATTTATGTTTGATTAATTTGCACTGTTGGTTAATGAGAGGACATTCCCCCCTTTTCTGTTGATTAATGAGAGGATTTGTAAGGTTTTTTCACATTTCATTTTGAGAATTTATAGCGTCTGAGAGATGGAGATGTCTTAAATCCTGCCAGTTGTTTATGTTTGTATTTATATATTTGCTTGCGGTAGATTTTATAGAGAGAAAAAAAAATGCACATGTTAGTTTCTACCACTCAGTTTGCTTTAGGATTTATACTCTGATCCTCCTCCTGAGGTTCTTCGACCTAATCTTTAGGTGGCGGTAGTGGAAGGTTGTGCAGTGAAATAGGTTATGGTTATGTGTTGCAATTGCAACTAGGGCTATGCAGTAGGTTTGAAGAAGACGATGATGCCACGTTTGGTTGTGGGCGGTGGACAAGGTGGCATCGATACCACCATTCACAGGAGGTGAATGGCGTAGAAGTCTTGACTCTTAACTTAGTAGTAGCAGTGTGATGGGTGGTCGGAAGGTGAAGTGACGAGGAGACTAAGGCATTATTGTACTGGTCGTGGCTGGTGGCAGTCCAGAGGCGGATGAGGTAGTACTAGAACTCTCGGAGGCTAGCTAGCCATAGGGGGACGAACAATCAGAGGAGCTAAGTTTGCCACCTCGCTGTGCCATATCATACCGGGCTAAGTTTCTTTTTTTCTCCAATGTTTAGCAATTTTTTTTTAAAAAAAACCCAACTCTCTCACCTCCCACAACCGCTTCCATCTCGTTCTCTCTCTCTCTCTCTCAATTCAGTTGGAATCGAGTCCTGGACTTGAGTTGAGCCGGGTCTAACTTGTCTCAGTGAAGCCCCTCTGCATGCAATGGTTTGGAACCGGGTTTGGAGAGGCTAACTTTTCTTAGCCTCCACTTTTTGGCAACGTTGCACACGCCCTACGGCGTTTGCACAGGTTGGGTTGAGGCTTAGGTGCAGTGTCGCCGGAGGGTTCAGGGAAACTAAATTAAAATAATACTGTATGCTATGGTGAAGTGTATATAGAAATATGGAAGCAGATGTGAACATATATCCAATCAAGCGTATTTGCCATATTTGTCAAAATTCCATATGTAGTTATATAGTAGTCTCTTTGCAGGCAGACACTTTTTAAAGGTTAAAGTTACAGTACTGTCTTGGATTTGAATATGCAAATCAACCAAATATAAAGGATTTGAATACGCAAATTAACCACCGAAGAATGAATCATCTAGCTCTAGCCACTCAACCCTTTTGGTCCAATATTTAGAAAGATCCATGCATGCATGCTCATGTCCTTCCCATGACAAAGAGCATGCCCCGAATAGACACTTAGCCGACCGGCCGGGACCGGGCCCTTTTGATCACAGCGAGTCAGAATGCCGGCCACCCTCCGCCTGCCAAGCCAATAAAACCAGCCCAGGGCTAAACAGAACCATGGACGCAATTCAATGCATGTAGCAGCAAGAATGTAATGCATGATTGAGCACTTGGGGGTCCCTTTCTCAGGACCCTTCCTATTCAATACCGTGATGGTCACAACTCACGCATCGACAAACGCTCATCATGACAAGTTAGCTTGCAGATTGTACGTGCTCCTATTTGATATTGTGTAGTGGTATGAGATCTTTAGCCCGATTGGAGCAGAGGGTCGATGCCGGTGTATGTCGTCACGCAGGGATACACTACTACAGAAAAAATCTTCACAGATGGTTCAAAAACATCACCACAGACAGTTTTGTGAGCCGTCTGAGTCTATGAATCAGTAATGACATGAGGTCATCACAGACGGTTATTAACTCAGAACCGTCAGTGATAGTTGACTATCACAGACGGTGTGTAGCTGAAACCGTCTGTGATGAGTTTTCTCTATAGACGATTTGTAGCTGAAACCGTCTGTGATGACTTTTCTCTATAAAGTCTCCAAGCAGTGGTTGTTTGTGCCTTTAAAATCGGCATCATATATATATATTGTTCGTAGTCCCTCATCCACTTTTGGGGGATCGTCCACGCAGTATAAGGAGGATAAGACAGCAACCACGGGCAACTTCATCGAGCCCATGCAAGTTTAAGAAGCATGGCTGTCAGGAGAGCGTTAGGACATTCAATTATCTGGATATCGTCGATAGGTAATTGGACGTCGTTATGTTTAGAAAGTGACGTGGACGCGCAGGTACTCCGATTGGGAAGTGGCTTCATGTATCTATAACAAACTTAGTTCTATGTTGGTTTGACATCAAGGAATGGTTGGCTGCTGATATAACGAACTTAGTTCTATGGTGACTTGACACCAAGAAATGGTTGGTTGCTGACATCCAGGTAATTGGATGTGCACGCGCTCTTCTGGCCGCCATGCTTCTTGAAGTTGTAGGGTCTCGATGAAATTGGTCGTAGCTGCTGTCCCATCCTCCTCATGCTGCATGGACGACCCCTCGAAATTGGTTGTGGGACTACGAACAATACACACACACACACAAGCAGCCACTGCTTGAAAACTATATATAGAATAGATCAAGAATGAAATGGTAGGACATACCCGGGACGCAAGGGAGGAGAACTTGACTGGCATGAACACGGTTACGCAAACAGGTGAAGAGGTGTTGTAGTAGTTTTTAACTCATTTGGTCTTGTTTTGGAATGGAATAGCAAATTTAAAAGACATAATTGACATATAAACATGTGAATCCTTCTGGTCATTTAAAAGACACACAATCTATACACAATATCATATCCAATTGCATTTGTGACATCAGTTAGCAATTCAATTGTATATCAGAATGTATAAATTTGTATGTCTACAGTAGTTAGCAATTCATTAGAGCTTAAATATGAACTAATTATCAATTCAATTTCAGCATAACACTATTAACATCATTGAGCAGTTCAACAGAGCATATAAATTTGCAATACCTCCCAGTGCTAGGCACAAACAAATCACACAAAGCATACAAAAATCAGTGATTGTGTCAGATTAACACATTAAGCAACCTAATAGGATCTATTCACAACTAGCAGCACCAGCAGTCACACCCGAACACAACCCCATTCCCCACCTCCAGATCCATCCATCCATCTAGCTAGCCATCAGTCACATTGCATCTCGGTTCACATGAATACCAACAGCCCAAACCAATAGGTGATAGATCTGTATTACCTCGACGTCGTCGGTGTCGGTGGTGAGGTAGCCAGGGGAGGTCGGTGGAGAAGTAGCCGGCTGGGGTCGCGCACGTCGGGGGGAGAGGATGAGGAGGTCGCGTGCGCTGGGGAGAGGACGATGACATCGTAGGGGGGAGCTTCGGGCGGCGGCGTCGAGGTGGATTTGGTCGCACGGAGGTCAATTGAACCTACGGCGGCGTCGGGGAGGAGGCTTCGGGCGACGACGGCGTCGAGGTGGGAGGGGAACAGGTGAGAGTAAGGGCGCTGGGGAGTGTTGAGTTAGGGCGCAAACCCTAGCGGCTCCTACTAATAAAGAGTTATCATAAACGGTTCTATTATGGAATCGTTAGTGATACTTATCATAGACGGTTCCATAATAGAACCGTCTGTGATATGATCTTATCACAGACAGTTCTATTATGGAACCGTCTGTGATATGAGACCATATCAGAACCGTCTGTGATAAGACCATATCACAGACGGTTCTATTATGAAACTGTTTGTGATATGGTTGTTCAAAGTTCAATATATGTTTTGAGCATATATTGTCATGTATACATTTACATGACATGAAGAAATTACATGTTTATATGTCAATTTTGTCATTTAAATACTGCTAAAAATTATTTGCATATGGTTCAACATATAATATAGTAATTCGATCACCTCCAAACTAGATTTTTTTTCATTTTATAATTTACATATATATGGCCAAACAACGTGGCCAGTCGCTTCCTACAAAGATTAAAAAAAGTAGAAACCTAAATAAACAAAGTTTTTCTAGTGGCGGAGGTAGGCTGCTATCTCTGTCTTCAAAACTTCGTAGGCGGCGGCATCGGCATCGGCATCGGATGGTTCGTGAGTGAACGAAGCCCGAAATGCATCCACACGCTGACGCGCTCATTCGAGTGTCTCCTGAAGACCCTCGAACTGTTGAATCAAGAAGAATTGAGCACATATGCTCTCTTCCTTTGGTTGAGGGGTCTCGGCATGTTCGACTCAGTCGCCCGCCACCTCAATTAAGCAGTCCAAGTGACGGTGAGCCTCCTGGAGACATACAACGTCGTTGTGGAGGACCACATCGATGACGTGGTAAACTCGTCGGAAGTGGGAGATCACTTGGAAGATGCGGTGGAGGAGGATGTCAAGATGGCGGAAGGTGGTCGCCACCTGCTCTGGCAAATTCTCGGATAGAGGAGTGAGGACACTATTGATTAAATGGTGTCCTTCCGTCGTATCCGCCAATGTACAGCTGGAGAGGTTCTCGTACAGTATGGCCAGGTGGACGATCAAGGCCGGCGATAAGGAAACAGAACAAGGAGCCATTTCTGCTAGCTTTGGAAGAGTAGAGTTTATATGTGGGGGATCAATGATGATCATCTTCGATGGTGGATGATCTTTTTTATAAAACAAGGAATAAATTTGGCGCGCGCGTGAGAAACATCGGGGAGTCGAAGCGGCATTGATGTGACGAGGAGACGCATTGGCGACGAAGAAACTCATCGGGGAGCTGAAGGGATATTATCACAGACGGTTATAATTAAGAACCGTCTGGGGAGTATCACAGATGGCTGTTTGTTGAAAACCGGCTATGTTATTTCTAAATATTACAAACGTTTATATTTCAGAACTGTCTGTGATACTTCACAGACGGTTTTTATCATGAACCGTCTGTGATATTAGCTCTTCACAGATGGTTTTAGCGCAGCCAGTAACACAGACGGTCTCTAAACCAAAACCGTCTGTGATTGCATGTAATACAGACGGTTTTGGTCAACCGTCTGTGATGAGGCGTCCAGTATTAGAATTTTTGTAGTAGTATATGTATCTCTTTTGTAAAAGGAATTTATTACCACATACGATTTGACTGTTTCAACCCGTATAGTGACACTCGCATAGTGACTTTTGCAACTTAATACTATACATGCTGTGATGTTTATTCTCGCTCATACATGGGACTTTTTGTCCCTCTAGAATCTTCACGAAGATTTGAGAATATAGTAACCCATATAAATATGTAGTCACGACAACCATAAGTTTCATTTTTAAATTTATTCCCGCTACCATAGCTATAAGGTATCGGAACGTTGTACCATCCATTACAGGAAAATAAGTTTTCTTGAAATCGATGTCAGGTCACTGCGTGAACCCTTGTGCTACTAATCTTATTTTGTATCTGACCACTTTATTATGTTTATCCCTCTTTCTTATGAACACACACGTGTGTCCAACATAAATAACATCGTGAGGTGTCTTCACCGCAGGTTTGAAGACTTCCCCTTATTAAGCGACTTTAGATCATTCTCGATTGCTTAGTTCCATTTATCACAATCTTTATTATTCTTGCATTTTTCAATCATCTTTGCTTCCGGATTCGATTCAATATGGAACACAATATTTGAGATGAAGCAGTTGCTATTAGCACTCATTTGTCTATAAAAAGACTTCTCTTGTTTTCACATAGTTTGTGGAATTTTTTTGGTCCAATTCAATTAGAACTTAATTTAAATCTATCAGCTCTCTAGTATTTCCCAAAATGGCAGAGCTTGACTGTTCCGTTGCTCTAGGGTGGGCGAGTGCGTTTCCTTCTTCACTAGTCACCTGTCCCTGTACACGAACATGTGCGCCTCCCCCTCTGCTCCTGTACGGGGTACCACCCGTTGTGTCTTCACTCGGGGTGTAACGTCCGTCAGATGTTTCCCACTTATGTTCGATTCATGGAGTTTCCCCCCTATTCAATACATGTCATTTGAGAATGTCTCCACGGTTTGAGATCCTTTGATCCAGGAGGTCTCCTCCTCTTCTTACGAAGAGCGGTGAAGTTAAATGAAGAACCCAAAAGGTGAGATGGTTCTACTCTTTCGATTGCATTTACCGCTGGTATATGCAACTTTGTAACTTCTTTATGATCCGTGAATTAATCCGGCAGCTGATTTGCAAGATTTTTGTAAATCTATTATCCTATGAACCTCTTGTTCAGAGTCCTTAGTGTATGGATCATTATTCGGAAGACTACTATCATTCCATGATAGTTCCTAGCATTCCAACTTGGGGTCAATGTGCGCTGAGGATATGAGATCGGTATGTAAACGACACAGTCGAATTTACGCAGATGGGAACAGTTTTGACCTAGGCGCTAGGCGGAAGGTGGGCGGGCTCTGGCCGCCTAGCGCCTAGACCGCCTAGGAGGTCGACCGGCATAGCAAGGAGGTGGGCGGGAGTAGCAGCATAAGGGCATGTATAATACGAAAATGGTCATGAATTATACATCAAGGAGGAGAATTGTTACCTAGAGATTTCTAGCCTAAATGCCTATTCACTAATTCACTACTTGCTACTACAGAAGTACAGAGGTATCTGGATTGTGCAGGCACTACTCACTGGACTGTAGAGCAAGAGCGAAACAGAGCAAAAGAATAGTGAGAGAGAGAGAGATTGAGAGAAGCAGCAACCCAGCAGAGTGCGCATTGGAGCAGAGGAGCTCACCATGAGGGAGGAGGCGACGTGACGAGGTGCCGAGGAGGAGGCGACGCGCGATGGGGAGTAGGGAAGGAGGCGCCGCGCGATAGGTAGGCGGGCCAAGTGCCTAAGGTGTCGATTATGCATGAATCACGGTGGCGGATGGCTGGAGTCGTATTAATACTGATGCATGTAATACGCCATGTTCCCAACACATAGTTTTTTTAAGGAAATCCCAACACCTAGTTGGTATACGGGATTTCATTAATAAGGGTCTAGTGATCATCTAGATCCTCTTGATTGATGATTCAACAAATCCATTCTAAGTATGAACATCGGGACCGAATGTTCCACTATTATGCCTAAGGCCATGCAATAGTCATTAAATAATTTTGAGATAAACTCTCCAGCATTATCCATTCTTATGGATTGGATCCTATGATCCGAAAACTTTGCACTTAGTGCAATAATTTATGAAATCAGTTTGGCAAAGATGTGATTCCTAGTGGATAATAGACATACATGCATCCACGAGTGGATACGTCTATTAGTACCATAAAGTACTTGAATGGCCCAGACATAGGCTCTATAGGTCCGCATATGTCCCACTGAATCCTCTCAAGGAAATCAGACAATTCATCCTTGATCGTATCATATGAGGGTCTCGTAATCAACTTGTCTTTTACACAGGCTTCACACACAAAGTGTGATAGATCGGGGATGTCTTTGGACTTCAAGTTGTGGCCAACGAAATGTTGTAGTATCCGACACATCAGATTGTCTCCAAGATGACCCAGAATTTCATGACACGTTCTAAATAGTTTGGGGTCTTTAACCTAGATGCTCATCGTAATATATTCTTTATCACATTTAATAAACATGTAGTACAATCTGGAGGAGAACGTAGGGAATTTCTCTTCTACTTCTATCTGATATCCCTCTTTCTTAGTGATGAGAATTGTCGATGGTTTAGTATCGATATTATGAATGAATGCCGGGGGCTCTCCTGGAGCGAAAACACGCAGAAAAGGACACATGAATTTTATACAGGTTCAGGCCTTCTCCTGAGAGAATAATAACCCTACTCCTGTGTTTGTTGTATTGATTATGTTTACAACAAGGAGTCACTACAGCTAGGGCTTAATCTTCTTATCTCTCACTTCTCGTCTATCCCTCTCTCCTATGTCCACCGACTTTACTCCTTATATAGCACATGAAGGGGTGACAATTGTCTACATCAAAAGGCACTTTGTCGTTTGATGCAATGCACATGTTTAAGGGTAGTTATTGTCAGAGACACATCCCTCACGTCGCCTTGCGATTATGTCAGAGATATATGTTTAACACGTGCAGTTATGTCAGGAATAATGACACATATTAACTACTATGTGTATTAAACACATCGCACAAATGTCTCTATTCGATTAGGCTTGCATGTCTGTAGGCTTTATCGATCATAGGATGGTCGTAGTAAGACTTACGACCGTGATATAATCGTTGCACGACTTACGATTAATAGGTGCTCGTAGAAGAACTTACCACCATATAGGGTGATTGCAGTAGGACATACACTCAATAGGTGGTCGTAGAAGAACTTACGATCATATAGGGTGGTTGTAAAATAGCTTACGACCACTATGTGTGTATGATCTCCCTCATTGTTAATATTGAGGGGTACATTTGAAGGTTATATAAAATACATTATTATCTATAAGTGTTATAGATAAATAACTTAATTGGGGATTATTAGATCCTCATCAAGAATGTACTCAAAACTATTCTCTTTCTCTGTTTCCACGTGGAAATCATTTTTTAAGATATCTTTGAAACTTAGTAGAGTTCTAGTTGAGTCCGGGAACAATAATGCATTCTCACTTATTATTTTCGCTGCTAATGGAAAGACTACCGTGACTCTTCTAGTACTCGCAATATTATCATAGTTGCCAACTATGGTTACAATATCGCCAGTCTTAGAACTGGAGGTCTGAAAATACTTCACATCCCTTAGGATATAATTTGTGGTACAATTGTCCACAAGATAGAGTCCATGTTCTTCCTCCATTGTACGTCAAGTATAAGCATGAGATAAATAATTTGCATGAAAAACACTGCACATGCATAAATACACATAGCACATGAAGTGGAAATACTTTATTTATTTCATGAACTAAAGATTTCAAGAAGTAATTTTAATTTCTAATAGTAATATTCCTCACTAATTCAGGATCGACAAAATTTGGTGTTCAATTTAGTAACATCATCCTGAACACACCATGACTTGACATATAAATTTAAGAGGATATACATTTTGTAGTATTTACTCTAATCTTCCCTTGGGCGAACAATATCATCCTCAAGAAGATAAACTTCTCCTTCGATTTGAGGGAAACCTTCATAATTGAGACCAGTTACTTCTTCTATTCATATGGCAATATCATTGAGAGACGATCAGGGAATATATTCATCAATCTCCCTTAACACTTTATCATTTGATACTGCAGTTGCATCACTTTGGTGGGTGTCATCTTCCTTTGATAAGAAAGCCACAAGTTCTTCGACAGATGAATCCAACCTTTTGATCTTGTGGTACGCATCCACTAGGTGCTTGGGGGCTTTGCACCTACTAGTGGTTTGTCCATGGCAATCATACCTGGGGCATTTGACACTGAAGTCTGTGACCACTATGACCTCCTTCTCAGGAGTCTTCTCGATTTTTTTCTTTTTCACCTTTCCTCGAAGCGGAGTAGCTTAGTGTCCATTCGAACACCTAACTTCTTGTATTTTCCTCTTTCCGTCCCTTCTCTTGAAAGCTTCACTTTCATTACTGTCGGGACCCCAAGTATGCAACCCCGGTATCATCTGTGCATTCTAAACTAGTCCCAGATTAGTAGCTAGCTCGTACAGTTACAACATTGATGTAATCATAACCATACAACGAATTAAAGATGAAGCAGATAAATTAATATTACTTTGTAGCAAAAGAGACCTTATAGTCAAGTCTTATAGAGTTGCCACGTAGGGCTTAACAACAAAAGATAACTTGCAGCGGATCCCAAAATATCTCGTGGTGGCCAGCCGACATGTCCACAGGTAATCGAGTGGACGGCGTGACCTAGTTCACATAATTCTCAAAGTACTCCTCTTCATAGAACTCCGAGCTTCCTAGGTCTTCTTCAGTGACTAATCAACCAAAGGGCATAAAGCCGTGAGTACTTTGAATGTACTCAGCAAGCCGTAGGGAAATGTATGCGACTATTATTCATACAAGGCTTGATAAGGATAGCTTTATGGCAAATAATTCTGAAAAACAGTATTGACAGTAAATACGGTAAGTAGATTGTAAAAATATAATTTAAAAGATTAATACATAAGTAAACAAGTTTCTTTGAAATAACTAGTGAACTTCCCAACCATTCCACCCAAACCATTTTGATGAAAATCTACCCTTCGTGTGAAATCACCAGGCGTTGTCCATAACCGGGGACACGACTATTCGAATAGTTTACTCGCTCAGACACTTCCAAAATCTTGATGGGTGCTACTTTTAGGTGAGATCTTCCTGCAAATCAACTGCTTCTAGAGGCATCTACTCTTCCGGTAAATGTAAATATTTCTTCCATTGAGACACATGGAAGACGTCATGCACATCTGACTGATGTGGCAGAAGCTCCAATTTGTAAGCAACTTCTCCTCTTCTGGCTAAGATTGGAAAAGGTCCAATGTATCTTGGTGTAAGCTTCCTGCTTACTCTGAAACGACGCATCCCTTTGAGAGGTGAAACCTTTAGGTACACGTGATCTCCAGGCGCAAAATCTAAATCTCGGCGACGGTTATCATCATAACTTTTCTACCTGGTCTGAGCTGTACTCAGCTTTTCTCTGATTGACCAAACTTGATCTTCGGCTTCCTTTAGGATATCATGTCCAAGTACTTGTCCATCTCCTGTTTCAGTCCAATACAAGGGTGTTCTGCACTTCTTCCGTAAAGGGCTTCAAACAGGGACATCTACAGACTTGATTGATGACTGTTATTGTAGGAAAACTCTGCATAAGGTAGTATTTGATCCCAGCTGGTCTGGTTCTCTAGAGCGCAGGCTCTCAACATATCTTCTAGGATTTGATTTACTTTTTCTGTTTGTCCATCTGTCTGAGGATGGTAGGCGGTACTGAAATTCAAGTTAGTGCCTAAGACGCTATGCAGCTTCTGCCATAATCTCGAGGTGAACTGAGATCCTCGATCTAAGACAATCTTCTTTGGCACTCCGTGCTGACATACTATCTTGGCCATGTACAATTCTGCTAGTCGGTCTCCTGAGTAGGTGGTCTTGACTCGGATGAAGTGGGTAGCTTTTGTTAGGCAATCTATAATTACCCAGATAGAATCATAACCAACTCTTGTTCTTGGCATACTGGCGATGAAGTTCATACCAATTTCTTTCCATTTCCATTCAGGGTTGCAGGAGTCCAGCAGGTCTCTGATGCTCAGCTTTAACTAGCTGGCAAACATCACACTGTGCTATGTATTCAGCAATTTCTCGCTTCATACTAGGCCACCAATACAATTCCTTAAGATCTTGATACATTTTAGCGCTTCCGGGGTGAATGGAATACAAGGTTTCATGTGCTTCCTTGAGTATCAACTGCTTGAGTTCCTTCTGGTCTGGTACACAAATACGCTTATTGAACCAAATGGTTTCTTGTTCATCTTCTGAAAATCTTAGAGACTTACCCTTCTTCATGTTATTCTTGATCTCCTTGATATCTGCATCTTCGATCTGGGCTTCCCTAATCTGACTTTGTAGAGTGGGCTGCACTTCTAGAATAGCTAAGTAACCTTCTTCAACCAATTCAAGCTTGAGCTTCTGAAATTCTTCATGTAGTGCTGGCTGACTTTCCTTGATCATCAGAGTATTGTAATAGACTTTCTACTTAAAGCATCCGCTACGACATTAGCTTTGCCTGGATGGTAATGGATTCCAATGTTGTAATCTTTGATCAATTCCAACCAACTTCTTTGCCTCACATTGAAATCAGCTTGAGTGAAAATGTACTTCAAGTTCTTATGGTCAGTGTAGACTTCACAACGATTACCGATGAGATAATGACGCCATATCTTCAAGGCATGCACTACTGTAGCCAATTCTAGGTCATGGGTGGGGTAATTTACTTGATGAGACCTCAACTGACGTGAAGCATATGCTACTATCTTCCTTTCTTGCATCAGGACATAACTGAGACCTTGTCACGATGCTACACAGTAAATCTCAAAATCCTTTCGGACATCTGGCAAAATCAACACTAGAGCGGTGGTCAAGCGCTTCTTCAATTCTTGAAAACTCTACTCACATTTTGGCATCCAAGAAAATTTCTTTTCCTTCTTCAGTAATTGATTGTGGGGTCTTGCTATTCTGGAGAAACCTTCAACAAACCGACGATAGTATCCTGCCATACCACAGAAACTTCTAATCTAAGGCACTGTTTTGGGCGACTTCCAATTGAGCACATCCTTGACTTTTCTAGGGTTGACGACGATTCCTTCTGCAGACATGACGTGTCCCAAGAAGGTAACTTTCTTCATCCAAAACTCACACTTGTTGAATTTGGCATAGAGTTGATGATCTCTAAGCCTAGCCAAAATCAAGCGAAGATGTTCTTCATGCTCTTCTTCACTCTTGAAATATACTAGAATATCGTCAATAAAGACAATGACGAACGTATCCATTTACTCTGTGAATACTTTATTCATCAAGTTTACAAAGTAAGCAGGGGCAGGTTAGTCCAAAAGACATGATCGTGAACTCATACAGTCCATATCGGGTTGAGAAAGCTGTCTTGGGTACATTCTTCTGACGGATGTTCAACTGATGGCATCCTGACCTCAAATCTATCTTGAAGAACACTCTGGCTCCCTTCAATTGGTCAAACAAATCATCGATCCTGGGCAGAGGGTACTTGTTATTGATGGTAACTTCGTTGAGTGAGCGATAATCCATGCACATACTCTGAGTACCATCATTCTTTGCAACAAAGATAACTGGGGCTCCCCAAGGTGAGGAACTTGGTCGGATAAATCCTTTATCTTGCATCTCCTCAATTTGCTTCTTTAGTTCGACTAGGTCGTCAACAGACAAATGGTAGGGTCGCTTGGAAATTGGTGCAGTTCCTGAAACTAAGTTGATGACGAACTCCAGGTCCCTGTTTGGTGCCATCCCAGGTAATTCATCAGGAAAGACATCTGAAAATTCTCTGACTACCGACACATCTTCTAGAGATATAGTCTTGACACTGCAGACTAAGGCTCCATGATGCTTTTCCGTGGAGGCTTCAAATTTTGCTTTGGTTCCAACTGGACTGATCAAGGTGATGCTTCTACCACCACAATCCAAAACTACTTGGTGATAAGCATGCCAATCCATACCCAAAATCACATCTAAAGTCTTGGCGTCAATAATTATGAGGTTGGCTAGAAATTCTACCCACCTATAGTTACTTTAACCTTCGAGCACCCTTGGTTCGTACTCAACTCCGAACCGGGCGATTGAATTAAGAAAGAATTTTTAAGAGTCAAAACCTTCAGTTGATGCTTTGCAACAAAACTCCGAGCAATAAACGAATGCGAAGCTTCAGAATCAAACAAAAGAGTAGCATACTGAATTTACTAGGAACTTACCCAGTACGACGTCCGGAGCTGTTTGGGCTTCCTCCACCATGATATGGTTCACACAGCCTCTCCCAAAAGGCTGAGGGGTCTTGGCTGGTGCAGCTAGAGTCTGAGGTGCTTCACGTCCGGCTCCGAGCATAGGGGTTTTGGTCGGAGTAGCTCCCATGTTTAATCTGACAGGCGAAGGGCCTTGCTTCTGCGGGCAATTACTGGCGTAGTGCCCCAATTGCTGACAGTTGAAGCAGGTGATTCCTGCGGCAGGATTGATGTTTCTGGGCTACTGGTTGTTGGTGTTGTTATTGCTAGGACTGCGAAATCCTGGAGTAGTAGGGCGAGGTGCTGTCGCTGAGGTCTTGAATGTGACAGGAGGAGCAAAATGGCCTGGGTGTTGCACATTCATCCTAGCTCTCTGTGAATGGTCTTGATGATCACCATGCTGCATCATCTTTCTCTTATGAGACTCTGCCAGCTCACGGCGAGACTCTTCTATGAGCATAGCCTTGTTCACTAGATACTAGAAATCTGCATAGTCGTTGCCGAGGACTTGAACCTTCAAGCTAGGGTTGAGTCATTGTTTAAAGCGCTTCTGACGTGCATCATCGGTGGCAACGTCCTCTTGAGTATATCCCGAGAGTTGAGTGAACTTATCGAGGTATTCACTCACAGACATGTTTTCTTGTTTCAGCTCGCGAAACTCATTCTTCTTCATTTCCACCTTTCTATTAGGAATATGGGAGTGACAAAAAACTTCAGAAAACTCAGCCCAACAATGTTCTGGTGGTTCTCGTGGGTGGCGCAGTAGTTCTCCCACCATTCTGCGACGGTACCTTCAAGTTGGTGTGCAGCATATAGAACTTTCTCACGGGCGTCACACCAGTTAATGGAAAACTTCTTTTCAGTAGAGCGCAGCCAGTCATATGCGTCTAATGGCTCGGAGGAGCGGGAGAATGTAGGTGGATGAGTCATCATGAACTCTGCCAGCCGTGATTGAGGAAAAGCCGGTGGTGGCGGCGGTGGCATGGCAGCTTGTGAGGATCCCCGAAGTCGGATCCGTATCAAGCTAAGTGATTACGCCGTAAACGCAACACTTAACGTGAGACGCACACGATTCCGAGTGACCCGGATATGTGTCATATGCTAGCTCCCAAGGATCAGTGGCTAACATGCACATATCCTAGTACACAACATTGCAATCACATCCATACACAATGTACAAGAATAAAAGTATCAATTACAACATCAATTAAATAGAACCTTATAGTACAAGGTTGCATAAGGGGGGCCGATCGGCCAAATCTAATTAACACAAATAAATTGCAGCGGAAGATAACTTAAAAATTAAAAAGGGAATAACCGAGTTGGTATGCCCACAATCCCACAAGCAACCAACTGGAGTTAAAGCCGTTGCACCCGTCCTTCTCACCTGAACAAATAGACACTGTTAGAGTACAAAGTTGTACTCGCGAGACTTTCAAAAGAAATAAGGATGCATGTAAGTGTCAAAGGAAGGCTACTAAACTAGTCAATTTTTGGCATAAAAGATTCTAACTTGCCATTCGTAAAACATTTAGAAAACATTTTATGATAGTAAGTAATGATCAACAATGGTATAATCTCCAAGTATAATCAACACACGAACATCTCATTCGTGGCACAATTCATTCCTCAACAACATTAACGCGCGAACTACGCGTTCATGAGATAATTTCAGATTTGAACAAACTAACATAAAGACAAGACATTTCCAACCATAACCCAAACTTAATTTCCCAAAAGCTAACTGTGCCTGCTTTCCCACAAGTGTTGTCCATAACCTAGGACGAGGCTATTCGAATAGATTTAGTTACTCTGCATAGTTGTACAGCTTTACCCACACGATATGAATACCTTATACTGTCGCCATGCACTCTTCCGAAGGAGTGTGACTAAGATATCATAACGAGGCCGTTACAATGTCATGTCTTAACTATCAAACCACCCGAGGAACAGAATCCCATAGCAGACTAAGCGCCTCGCACCACAGGTGAACCCCGTTGTGTAAGTAAGTCCCTTAACAAACAAGAGACCCTTAAGGGCAAGTAAGGCAAAAATTTAATATGCCCCCACGAGATTGACAAAAGAGCAATTAAATACATAACAATAACAATTGTTAATCCCATTGTGTTTTGATAGCTAACACACAACAAATTATTAAGCCAAGCCTTCGCCATTATCCCGGCGTGTGGTTGCACGTAAGACTTGGTTCATCACACCACAGACCGGTCCTTAATCACTCAGACGGGGCTACACAATTCCATAACAACAATAGTAATTCATCATCAACCTACACTCGTCCAAGTTAAGAACATAAAAAGCTCAACATGTCCACAAACCCCAGATACGAAGATCTGGATACAACCCTCAAACCCAACATAATCCAATCCATAAAATCCTCAATTTTCATTAGGATTCAATTCAATTCACTGGCCGATGGACTAGCTCCATCAACCGCTCTCGGCTAAGACTACTAGCATGGCTAAGCATCGTTCTACAAACTAGTAAACAATCCCATATAACATATGACCTTAGTCATTCAAGGTAAAAGGGTAATCAACATTCAAAGGAAGGGCTAATGCAGCAATTAGGAGATTAGCTACTTCTACCCATAAATATACATTTCAAAATAGCATGCAATTGCGATAATAAAACTCACACAAAATATTTAAAAATCACTGGGAGCAATATGATCAAGAAGAGGGTGCTCGCACCTGTGCTGGTATCACAAGTCCAATCTCAGGTTACTCTCATAATGATCTTACGAATATAACGGTATCGTCGAAAACCTAATCGAAAGACGATATTGCAATAAATACCAAATAAAGCCAAAAATTCAAAATGCTAAAAAATGTAAGAAATTTAAACAATAGGTAGATTATGATTTTATATTAATTATGGTGAAAGAATTATTCCATTTGGATTTAGCATATGAAAGTTATGGTGGTTTGAATTTCAGATTTTAATACGCCTTCATTCGTGTAATTTAATTATGAGATGAAAATTTGTAGAGCAGTGGTGGATACAAGGATTACATAGATAATTAGGGAATAATATTATAAGGCCAAAATAGTTGAGTTTACCTCATTTGGAGTTTTTATGAATTAGTTATGAATTTACAAAGTTACAACAGTTTATAATGTAAAAGTAATTCATTTTGGGATACATTTTCACAAAATATATCTTCTGTGCTAGAGGTAAGACTGAAACCATTTTTAAAAATAAGTTCACTCAAAATTAAAATTATCAAAAGTGGTTTCACTATTTTTGGAGTTAAAATGAAATAGTTATGTATTTTTGAAGTTAAAAGCTTTTTCTTATTGTAAAAATAATAGAGTTAATGGATTACTTTCCAAAAGTGTATCCTCTGCTACAGAGACAAGTTTGAAACCAATTTTAAAATAAAATTCACACAATAAGAAAAATATCAAAACTGGTTTCATTCATTTTGAAATTTAATTGAATTAGATATGGATTTTTAAAGTTACAACAATTTTCAGAGCACAAATAATTGTATTCCGAATTTTCTTAAGTATTAAGTACTTTTTCTACCGAACACTGCGCTAGCCGCAGACACTTACAAGCGGGACCCCAGGTCAAGGGTTGACCCAGTCAACAATGACTGGTCTCAGTCGCACTATGCTGAAAGCGTACTCATATGAATACGTCTCCTAAATCAGAAAACGTAAATCTGATCAAAGTTTACAAATAATACGTTTTTCCTTTGCAAAAATGTACTAACAAACTACACATCCACTTAACTGGCTAAACGGGTCCACATGTAATAGAAACTACACGTATTAACGCAACACTAAGCAATGATTAACGCAACACTGTTTTCGGACGGAAAACCGACAACAGGGCCGCACGCTCCCGCGAGCTTTGCCGGCGGCTCGCCGGCGCGATGATCCACAGGGGCGTGAAACAAGGGCATACTTGGGTTGCTAATAGCCTGCTAGACCGGCTGGTGGCCGGAACTTGGCCGGAGAAGGGCTGTAGCAGCGGCGCGACAATGGCGGGCGGCGGCGCATATTCGGAAAAAGTGACCGAGTGCACCCGATAGCACATTGAGCAAACAAAAGCATTCTTAAGCTCCTAGGAGGTAACAAGAAGCTACCTTAGCCGAAAACATGACCAGAGATCCATGGAGGAGCTCCGACGACGTGTGATCGAACGGCGGCGCTAAGGTCTTCACGAGGGCACGACAACCTGAGCAACGGGAGGGCAAAAGAACGATCGGGGTCACTTAAGTAGACCAAGGAGAAGCTACTACCAAAAGGAATCGCTGGACAACTCACCAGGCCGGAGATAAGAACGAAGGAGTTGACTTCGGCTGGAAATCAAAAGAAACCAAATTCACGAAGATCCTGCGATCCGATGCGGAAATTGTTTGAGGGGTTGTCGAACTTAGGTAAAGAGGCACCTGAGCACTTAAGCGAGGACCATACTCACTGAGGACAATGGTTCCACAGTGGTGGCTGTAACAACCCCAAATTAGGGTTTGTATTTTAAATGTATAAAAGTATTAAAATTTAAAAACTTTTGTTGTATATCTTGGTCATGCTCTTGGTTTTATACAAACTTGTGTGCAATTTTAAACTTTTGATGTTTTGTATTAAAGTTGTGTTGGAAATTTCAAAGCTTTTAAACTTAAAATTCATTACTATTTGAAATCCAGAAAAATGTGTGAATGAAAGTTCCTGAAAATAATTTATTCAAATACTAGATTATTTATCTTAACTTTTAATTATTTTTACCAAATTTTTAGAAGTCATTTTACCTTCACCAAAATTCAAATCAAATCACTAATGCAGATTTGAAAATAATTTAATTCTGACAAATTTTAAAATACAAAGTGTTTGAAATTATTTTTCCTAAGTCCCTTGGGAATCTCAGAGTGTCCACAAAAAAAATTTCAGAATTTTTCAAATTTTATTTCTATTTCAAACCATAGCTCAAACTTGTGTTATTTTCGGTCAAACACTAAAACTCTAAATCCAAAACCTAGCCGAAACCTTTGTTCTTACCGGACCCCTTCACGAACACAGGTCCAACCGAACCAACTCGCACCGAACCACCCCTCCTCCTCTCACTTACCGGTGGGACCTGCTTGCCAGGCCTTCTCTTCCACGTTTTCGCCCACGCGCCTCCCTCCCGAGCGCCCGCTCGCCAGCTCCGCCCGCCCATGCGCGCCACCGAGGTCATCGCCGGTTTTGGTCTTAGCACCCCTGGTTTTCGCCGACCTCGTCCACCGCTTCTCCTGCCCATGCCGCGCCCACGCTTGCCGGTCGCGCGCGCCCATGCTTTGCCCGGCTTTTCCGTGACCGCACCCGAGCTTGCCGCCGCCCTACCGCAGGCTTTCTTCTCGGGTTACTCCGCCTCCTCTCTATTTAAGCCAAGCACTCGAGCTCACCTTACCCTTTCTTTGCCTCCCTCCAATCCCCCCCACTCCTTCTGCTTCATCACAATATCTTCCTGAGCTCCAATTGAACCATGAGCCGAATGCCACTCTTGGACCGCCACGCCGCCTCCGAGCTTTCCGGCCGCTCCGGCGAAGCCTGACCACCCACGACCGCGTCACGACGCGCCCCTCGCCTAGAGAAGCAAACCCCCTCGGTCAATTTGGAGAAACCGTCACCGTGGAGCTGCGCGCACGGCTTCTTCTTCGGCTCCGGCCGAAACCGCTTTTTCCGCCGCCGTGTCTACTCCGGCGACTCCCTCTCCAATTCCTCCCTCCTGGAGCACCCTCTAGGCTCCCTTGGCATCCTCCGATCACTCACTCGTGTCGTCTTGCTCCACAGGGACCCCTCCACGGTGAACCACCGCGCGCCGCCCCTGGCTCCCGTCGCCGGCTCACCTCGGCATCCCTCCGTCCTCAGCGATCACTCTGGTGAGATCCACTAACCCCCCTGGTGCTCGTGCGCGCGCTATTCTCCGTTCCCCCCCGCTCTCCGGCGCCGTCGCCCCTCGTCACCTCCACGGCTGGCCACCGCGCCCTGTCGCCACGCCGCCACAGTGCCGCTCAAGCCGCACCACTCCACCCCTAGCTTCCTTGTACTCCGGGTAACCCATTTTTGGGTTCACTTTCGCCGCACCACCACTCCAGTCGCCGGCGATTTGCCACTCCAGAGCCACGCCCGAGCCTCCTGTTCTTGGTTGTTCCTTCCTCTGTCTCATCAAAAAGTGGGCCCACTCCCTAAGCCAAACTATTTGCTAAGTCAATGTGATTAGGTCATCTTGATTGGTTTAGCAAAGTTGAAGATTGAGTTTAGAAAGGAGTTTAGGCTTTAGCTCTCTGAAGCAATGTTTACGTGTTGTCGAACTCAAAAACAGAAAAGATGTTGGGTAGAGGAGGCATTGGATGAAAATCAATGTCGGTGAATTCGTAAACCTATTAGATGACTAATTGACTACTCAAAAGCATTGTTTAAGTGAATATTCAAATTAACTAACCACCACTCTTACTCAGATTTGAATCATCACTCTGGCTGTGTGAACAGAAGAGTGTTTTGATGAAATCTGTTTGGACATTAGACCTTGTAGCCATCTTTAGGCCACTCAAATAGGTTGATCAGTTGTAGGAAAACCAATTCTGGATGAGAATATTCAGAAAACTAGCAGAGGAGAAAAGATGTGTGCAAGGAAAACTTGGGGCACTAGTGTTATCAATAGACTAATGATTTTGTTAATACAATGAGTTACCTGTCTCAATTCTTTTAGTCGGTTGGTAAGTGTTTGTTAATGGCAAACATATATGAGAATCCTTAGGGTTGTGAAGTTTCGGAAAGCCATCGGAGAAATAAAAACTATAAAGTGTCATTTGAGTCACTACTTTGAGATAGTAGCACTTAAGTTCCGAGAATCTTGCTAGTTGTTAAACAAAGACAATCGTAGATGGAAAAAATGGGCATTAGGATAAAGATTTTATTGTACTTAGTAATTAAAAGGATTTTTTTTGGGCTTTCACACACTTAAGTTAATAGGAGTAGCCTAAATCTGAAAAACAATCTTTGAGCTTTCTAGTGGAGCTTTCAAAAGTTCTAACCTCATGATTAAAAGCTAAAACCTTGTTAGATGCATAAGATCACTAAGTAAACCCCTTAAGGATTAGCCATTAATTCTTAGTCTAAGGGAGCAAAGTTGCTTAGAAGGCAAGAATTAGGTTATATGCATGTCAAATAACAGTAGACCTTAGGCCATTATCTTAACTTCAAAATTTGTTACCATTTCAAATTAACCCCAAGTCCAATAATTTGTGTCTTTAAATTTATCTAAAATCATGATCTATCTTTTGTGTTTTTGAATTTTGGTTACTGTTGGCGTTCTGGTGTTTATTCGCTGTTTTTCGCTTTGGCAGTTTTTATCGCTAGATGACGTTGATATCGAGAGTGATCCTCTGCAACAAGTCAATTATCTCTAGCAAGGCAAAGGCAAGCAGTTTGATCATATCCAGTTCATTCCCATTATTTTCAAGTCTAATATTTTGTTTAACTTGTATGTATGCATGCTTTTGTGTCAAAGTAATTTTGTCGATTAGAGGTAGTTAATCCCATTGCCTTTGTTGCCTCAAATTGTTCACCCTGCCACTACCTTAGGAATATTATTCTCACTAGTGAATTAGAGCCCGGTGAATGATTTAGGGCCTTTTATTTGTCTTTGCGATATGATGCTTAGCAATGCTTAGATACCGGTAGAATTGGGCGGTTATCGACTTAGTCGATAACTTTGATCACACAAAAATTATTATAACGTTATGTTTCAGCATTTTTGCTACGTTACTTGTGAAAACTAAAAACTAAAAACAAAATAATTTCGACTTGGGCACAATGGTAAGATGGTGTGATTTTGGGTGTGACTGGAATGGTGCCCAGGTCAATTAAGGACCGAACATCTTGTGAGTGAATTTTTATCCAGACATTTTAGCGTGCTAACCACACTAGAGTATATGGGACCTCTCTTGACTTAGTACTTTGGCGTGTATTGGCTCTGGGTCGCAGGAGGTCGCAGGAGGGATGGTGTTGGGAGCATGGTAGTTGTCCGAAAAGCTTTATCCTGAGTGGGTAGTTGTCTTTTCGGCTTTACCATGTAAGCGTATGGATTTCTATCCATACGAGCGGCTCGTAGTTAATACACAATATTAGAAAGTGTCTCGTAGGACTTAGCCGTGCCAGCATACCTTCGGAAGTGTGCTTTGGCTTAAAGGCGATGCGAAGTGTGGTATGATGGTACACCCCAGGGTTAAAACTATTCGAATAGCCTCGTCCTAGGTTATGGACACGCTTGGGTAAGCTTTTCAAGAGTTAGACTACAACCTTTTAATTAAAACTTGATGGGTTGGTATGAACGGGTGTTCATACTATTGTTGTGATGGCCATTGGGTTGGTCATCTCCAAGATATCTTTTGTTACTACTTCTTCAGATCATTGTTATTTCGCAAATAAAATTTGAATAGTTAAAGCGCCTTCAAACTATTACATTATTGCAAAAGAAAAGCGGCTTTTGCTAAAAATAAGTCGAGCCCTCCACTTAAATAAAGCTTGCATGTAGTTAAATTATAGTTCATTACCCTTACACGTCAGTCTTGTGAGTACAAAAATAATTTTTGTACTCAGATGCTTTGCTTAATGTTTTTGTTGCAGAGAAAGAAGGTGAGCCCCAAGGGCTTTCCTTTTGTGAGATGCGCTCCGGGTTTGACGACTAGCTTGGCGGCCCGGTTGGTTGCCTTGTGGGTAAAGGCACACTAATTGGCTCTTTTATTTATCGCCATCTTATGGCTTTTGCTTCCGCTGTGTAGTTTGTTATTTTATCTTGTAAGTTCTTTCTGTTGTATATTATGAAGTTTTTATATTGTAACCTCTTGTTGTATGGATTTGATACATGATTTTGTAACGGGGTGTGTATACTGCATTTCTGGGAAGTATACATATCCTGAGGCTTGGTTTATTTGAATCGTGATGCTAGGGTCAATGGAAGGCTAAGCATTACAAGTCGAATAAACCGGGGTCCTCACAGTGGCCTTCGGGTGCGCGCTCCGGGGATGCCGAGGGCACGAACTTGGTTTGGAGCCTACAAGCTACAACAAAAGCTCACATGAGCTAAAATGGAAAGGCCAAGGGAAGTAGGAGCTAAGGGATCTCACGGCAACGACATTACCGAAGGGAGGAGCTCAAACAAGCCTCCCTCTCCTCGGCCAGCCAGAGGAGAAGTGAAGGAGAAAGGGGGCACCCGAGGGGGTTTTGAGCCGGGCAAAGGATGGAGAAAGAGACGGTGTTAGGCGGGGACGCTTGGGGACTGGTCGGCGAGGGCGGTGCGTCACGGCGTCAACGGTGCCGGCTCAGAGGCGCTCGGGCGCGTGGCGCTCGAGCTCTGCTCACGCCCGCCTGAGGTGGAAGAAGACACTGGCGCGGTGGGACCCACTGTCAGCGACGGAAAACGAGTGGGCACGGGTGAGACAGTGTGGCTGGACCAAGTGGCGCGTCCGGCTCAATCGGTTGGGTTTTGCGTGGACCGCACAATCTCAAATGGACGGCTTGGATCAAAAGGGATATTCGGACTGGTCAAATAGCGTCAAGATCTGGACTGTCGAATCCCAATCGAATGGTCAATCTAAGTTGGGTTCAGCGCAGTGCAATAGGTGGTTAGGTTTGACCGCGTGGGTTGGGGTCCGGTTCGGTCGGTTCAACAGTGCTGAGCCCAAAGTTTGATTTCAGTTTGACTAAATAACAAAATGGTTTGACCGAGGCTTTAAATATAGAAACAAATTTCTAAAAATTCTAAAAATATTCATAGGTGTTCCTGGGATGACCTAGTATTAATAAAAATTATTAAAGTCACTGTTCATGATATAAAATGTAAATTTTAAATTCAAACCTAAATTAGGTCTTTGAGTTGTGTTTGAATTTTGTGAGGGTTGAATCTAGTTCAAAAAATTTGGTAAAAATTATATTTATTCATGATAATTATTATAGTATTTGAATAAATTATTTCCATAAGATGATCATAATTTTTTGTTGCTATTTTTATTTGGAGTTTAAATTTGATGTGTATGTTTGATCTTTGATTTAGATTTTCCAATTACAATAATTTATGCAAATGATTCCAAAATGTCAAGAATGCTGATAAGATGCATACTAAATCCCATTAATTAATTTGGGGATGTTACACAGCTACTTGGTTGTTTTGGTTCATCATTGCGCGAAGAGCGGCTGCGGTCTCGTTTTGTTCAATCATCATCTGGTTTATATTCTGCATCATTGTACTCATCAGTAAAGTCTGGGCTGCCATGAACTGACCCAAACCCTGATCTACTGTGGCTGTTGGAGAAGGTGGTGGTGGTGGTGGTGGTGTATTGAGGTTCACAGGGTCAACTTGGCTTGCGGAGTTGCGGATCTGAACCATATGTACAAATCTTTTCAGGTTTAATAGATGAGAGGAAGAAAACACAGTAGATAAGAGGGAAAAGCATAAAGACGAGCGAGAGCGAGAAAGAAAGATAGAACAACCTAATTGAGGATAGTCGGTTAAACCCAAGGAACGGATAGCCGAAAAGCTATTAAGAAGCAACGAACTCAAGCCGAAGGTCCTATTACACAAACTAAATGATACTACAACTAGGAGGGTAACTTGCTAAAGCACCTTTAATCTAACATATAGGGGTGGTCGACTCGAAACAATTCTCGGTCCTATCGAGATCACTGGGTGAGAAAGATCAATTTAAACTTCAAAACTAAGTTCCAGAAGGGATAAGATGTAAGAATGAGAGGAGAGAAGATTAGAACAAGATGAGAAGAGAATAGAATAAGGTGAGAGAGGAATAACTATTCAAGTTAAATTGGTTGGTTTGATTTAGAAAATAAATTTTAATTTTTTTTACTAAACGACTATGCTAACTATAGTTACGTCCTACAATCGAAATGGCTCTGATACCACCTCTGTCGGGACCCTAGGTATGCAACCCCAGGACCCTCTGTGCATTCTGAACTTGTACCAGACCAGTAACTAGCTCGCACAGTTACAACATAGATGCAATCATAACCATACAACGAATTAAAAATAAAGCAAACAAATTAATATTACTTAGTAGCAAAAGGGATCTTATGGTTAAGTCTTACAGAGTTGCCACGCAGGGCTTAACAAAAAAAGATAACTTGTAGCGGATCCCAAAATATCCCATAGGCAATCGAGTGGAGGACGTGACCTAGTTCGCATAATTCTCAAAGTACTCCTCTTCATAGAACTCCGAGCTTCCTGGGTCTTCTTCAGTGACTGATCAACTAGAGAGCATAAAGCTGTGAGTACTTTGAATGTACTCAACAAGCTGTAGGGAAATGTATGTGATTATTATTCATGCAAGGCTTGACAAGGATAACTTTATGGCTATTTTGCAGAAAAACAGTATTGACAGTAAATACGGTAAGTAGATTGTAAAAGCACAATTTAAAAGATTAATACATAAGTAAACAAGTTTCTTTGAAATAACTACTGAACTTCCCAACCATTCCACCCAAACCATTTTGATGAAAATCTATCCTTCGTGTGAAATCCCTAGGCGTTGTCCATAACCAGGACACGGCTATTCGAATAGTTTTACAACCATTCTTTGTAAAGTTGTACAACCTCTGCAGAGTGTAAAACTATTCGAATAGCCGTGTCTACCGTCATGGACATGCTGGCAAAGCCACTCCATGTTACATTTCTGGTTTTGTTTTCAAAAGACTTTGTTAACTGGTTTTGGATCTCTATCAAATGGGAAATTTTGGGCTGGGAGCCTTATGACAGGAGGGTATCCTTCACAACTTGTGATGAATGTTATCCAAACGGTAAAACTGAGATTTAGAAAAAAAGAATTTTAGTTATTGTGTAACTACCTTGAACTTAGTACTTGTATTTAGAAAGAAACATGACTTTATGCAAATCAACTCTATAAGCCTCCTATTGTTAATCCTTGCATGCATCAATCTGTTATTGATGGGTGTGACTTGCGAGAACGGTTGTTGTGCTCACTCTTGCTTGATTTAATCATTGAGCAGGACAGGACTTCGAAGAGATTGAGGCCCAAGACGACCAGGCTGCGCCCTCCAGCCGATTGGTTGTGGTGTATCAGGTGGACTTGTCATTTTGCCTCCGCTGTGTATCTTGCTTTTGCTGGCTTGTAAGCCATCCTTGTAATCAACTCTTTTGTTGTTAATAAAGTTGCATTGCTGGTTGCTACCACTTTTGTCTGCTGTGTGAGCTAGCCGTTGATCCTTGGGACTAGTTCAGTACACAGAGGACTTGGAGCTTTCCCAGATCTCACGACCTCCTCGGGTTTGGTCTCTCGACCACCCCCGTGTTGGGTCGTGGCACTTGGGGATGTCCTGGGTCTCACGACCTCCTCAGGTCCGATCTTAGGACCTCCGAGCGATCCTGCTGGACCCCCTGGGTGGTCCAAGTGGACTTTCCGGGTGATCCTGGAGGACGTCTTGGGTGACCCATGGGTTGGGGCGTGACATCTCGTTAGTTGAAAGAACCAATGATCGCTTTATGAAACCAATAAAACTAAGGGAAAACGACCAACTGCATGGTAACCACTAACCCAAGAAAATTCATCATCCACAACTGTAACAAGAATAACTAATCCAAACTCAAGGAAGACAATAACCTTCCCAAAGAAACTCATGCTCAACACGTGGAACTAGTTTACCCAATGTAGACACTCTACTATTATCATACCCCAACCGGTGGTACAACCTAGCCACGCCCATGGCCAGAACCAAACTCTATCTCTCGACATCGACTATCCCGAAACATAACAATCATATAATCAAATCATAAGCATTCATAATAAATTCATATCAGCAATCATCAATGCTACATAACAGAAATGTAAATGCAATGTTTTGCCCATTCCCATCCTACTGTGCACAAATGTGTCAAATTTTAAGTTGATTAGCCATTAGCAAATTTTAATTAATCTATTCACCACGGACCTAAAGCCCGCTCTGATACCAACTGTAACACCTCAGCTTGGCAAAAGCCCAAGATGTCACCCACAACTATTATCACTACAAATTTCTACATCAAACTCAAGTATTACTACCTTCTAGGCGGCACAATTACACATTATACAACGAAGTAATCATAAATTTTAGCAAGCTTTTGTAAACATGTATGTATGCTGCAATTCTGGAAAACACATGTCCATCAAGGCACAGTGTATTTTGTTTGTGATGCTAGGGCCAACGGAAGGCTAAGTATTACAAGCTAAATAAATCGGAGTCTCACAAAGTTGGTATCAGAGCCATACTGACCGTAGAAGCCCCAAGCTTAGTCGTCTTTAGGATATTTTGGAAACCTTATTTTCAAAGTATCAAATGATTTATAAAAGCTTAAGTAAATTCTCAGATTTACTCCTTACCTATCCTAGCTTTCTACTCTCATTTTGCTCTAATTTGAGTTTTAAAAGCTTGTTTCCTCTCTTCCTTTCAAAAGATGGTTGCTTATCGGTTAAATTGGTTTTGGGAGAACCATGAGAGTTTAAATTGAAGTGTTGGCTGTTTTGGGGTAAAGATCAGGAGCTTCCGGAATAGGAGATTTCGGCCAGGAGCTTGAAGCAGAAAATCTAGGTAGCAGGCATAAATTTCTGGGCAGCTAGCTGTTAATTAGAAAATGAGAGGTTAATTTAACTAAAACTTGTTGGAATAAAAGGGTAAGAAGTGATATGAGTTAGCTAAATGTCCAACATTCTATTAGGTGGTTTTACCCTGCTCCTTGGGTGTGTTAGGGCTAGGACTGAGTTCTGAAATTTTACCTTCCTGAACGATGGCTCGTTCTTTCAATACAGGCTGGTCGTTCCGGGAAGTTGATTTTGTGACTTAAGGTCTTGTACTCAATTTGTGGTTGTTTTTGAGCCGTTTTAAGTGAGTTATTGATTTCTTGCTCTCGGGCCAGTTACTAACTTATCTTAGTGAAACAGGATGGCTGAAAGAACTCGTGGCAGTCAGTCGGCTGGTCATGATGAGGAGCTTACCCCTCCTCCGACCATGGCTGAGGTTCTCGCTCAGATCGAGCGGAACCGTATGGACCAGACGCGGATTCTGGAGGTCATCGCGAGGAACACCTCCACTCCCTCCGGTGCCTCTAGATCTGGGGGAGGTGGTGGACACCAATCGCGGGGGGGGGGGACTCTCGATGTTCCTTCGCACGCAGCCGCCCACCTTCTCCCGGTCCGAGGACCCACTTGACGCGGATGATTGGCTGTGTTTGGTTGAGCAAAAGCTCAACATCGCTCAGTGCCAGGAGCAAGAGAAGGCACTCTTCGCATTCCATCAGCTTGAGGGTGCAGCACTCTCATGGTGGGAGAACTTTCTCTCCATGCAGCCCGCTGGCCACGTGGTCACTTGGGAGGAGTTTCACATTGCTTTCCGTTGGGCTCATGTCCCCGCCGGCCTTATGAAGCTAAAGAAGAAGGAGTTTCTTGCGCTCAAACAGAGGCGCAAATATGTGACTAAGTACCTCCATGAGTTCAACCATTTGGCGAGGTATGCTCCAGCTGAGGTGGCCACTGGTGAGGCCAAGCGGGAGAAGTTTATGGAGGGTTTGTCTGAGGAGCTGCAGGGCAAGCTCTCTATTGTGGACTTCCCCGACTTCCAGACCTTGGTGGACAATGCCATCGTCGCCGAGCACAAGACGAAGGCACTGGGCGAGTTCCGCAAGCGCAAGTGGGAGGCCCAAAAGGCTGCACAGGCCAGCCTCTCTCGTCCCCGTGTTGGGCCTACACCAGGGGCCCGTTCTCAGGCTTCACCACCGCCAAGGCCGTCGGCGCCAGTTCCCCGTCCCCCGCAGGCTGTGTTTCAGCCACGTGCACCTGCGGCCCCGCGGCAAGGTGGCCTCCGCAATCCGGCTGCCGAGGTCACTTGCTTCTCCTGCCACCAGAAGGGTCACTATGCTAACAGTTGCCCTAAGAAGGCTGGAGCGGCCCCTCGTCCTAATGGACGACGCGGGCAAGGGAGCGATCACCCACCTGACCCAGAAGATAGTACAGAAGCCCCAGGGCGTGAGAAGCGGCCGAGTCAACCATATCTCGACTGAGGAGGCACAGGAGGCACCCGACGTTGTGTTGGGTACGCTTCTTGTCAATTCTCGCCCTGCTGCAGTATTATTTGATTCAGGAGCTTCACATTCCTTTATTTCAAGATCTTTTGCTGCTGCTAGTGATCTTCACTTTGTTCCTTTGGGGGTTCCTTTGCTTATTCGCTCTCCGGGTTCGGAAATAATAGCTGATCAAGAATGTCGGGACGTTCCTATTGAAGTCGAAGGAGTGGGATTCTTGGCGAACCTCATCTTACTCAACTCAGCGAGTCTGGATGTGATTCTTGGCATGGATTGGTTGTCCTAACACTTGGGGCAATTCGATTGCGCCAGAAAGATTGTCTACCTCACCAGCCCCTCAGGCGAACAGGTTGGATTTTCACCGCAGCTGCAAGGGCCGCATCTTTGTGCACTTGAAGCAAAGCCAGCCTTGGAAATTCGGGATGTTGCCAAGGAAGATCATGATAAACTTTGGATCAATGGACGTATCTGTACGCCAGACGCTGACGGTCTAAGATAGCTAATCTTAAAGGAAGCTCATGACTCGAAGTATTCGATTCACCCCGGAAGCACTAAGATGTACTAGGAAGTTAAGAATAAATTCTGGTGGCCAAATTTAAAGCGAGAAGTCGCAAAGTTTGTGACCTTGTGCGATGTATGTCAGAGAGTAAAGGTAGAACATCAAAGACCAGTAGGAATAAAGACCAACGCCTCTCGTGCGACCCGGGTGCTCATTGTTTCCTAGGGCCGCGGAGAGTATATCTCTCTTCCTGTCTGCCTGGAATTAACATTGAGAAGATTGTGTACTTAGCATTACCTGTAATAGCCCGACATGTCATTTCACTTCCTCGTCTGCGAGGTTTGGAAAGGAGATGGCCCCGGGAGACAGGGTAGATAACCTCACTCTTAGCCAGTTTCGGTTGCGCTCATCAGTGATCTCGACAAATGGCAGGGAGTCTGTTACAACCATTGAAGATTCCTGAGTGGAAATGGGAGGAGATCGGAATGGATTTCACAAGCGGTTTACCAAGGACTTAATCAGGTTGCGATTAAATTTGGGTAATAGTTGATCGTTTGACGAAGTTGCCCATTTCTTGCCAGTCAAAACCACTTACTCGGGAGATCGTCTTGCAGAGTTATATATGTCAAGAATTGTCAGTTTGCATGGTGTGCCTAAGAAGATAGTGACTGATCGAGGATTTCAGTTTACCTCTCATTTTTGGCAGAGTCTGCATGAAGTTTTGGGGACTCACCTGAATTTTAGTACTGCCTATCACCCTCAGACAGATAGGCAGATCGAAAGGGTAAATCAAATACTAGAGGATATGCTGAGAGCTTGTGCTCTAGCTAACGCTGCCAGTTGGGATAAGAGTTTATTGTATGCAGAATTCTCGTACAACAATAGTTATCAAGCCAGTCTGCAAATGTCACCATTTGAAACCTTGTATGGTCGTTCATGTAGGACCCCTCTGAATTGGTTAGAAACAGCCGAACGAAAAGTATTCAGGCCAGATATGATTCAGGAAGAAGAAGACCAAGTGTCTATGATCAGAGAAAGATTGAAGATAGATCAGTCCAGGCAGAAGAGTTATGCTGATAATCGTCATCGAGATCTCAGCTTTGAACTAGAGGATTTTGTTTATCTTCGGGTTACTCCACTTAGAGGTGTCAGAAGGTTTCATGCCAAAGGGAAGCTTGCCCCTAGGTATGTTGGTCTGTTCAGGATTTTGAGTCACCGAGGAGAAGTTGCTCATCAGCTTGAACTACCGCAGTCGTTAGCAGGAGTGCATAATATCTTCCATGTTTCGCAATTGAAGAAGTGTCTTTATGTGCCGTCAGAGCAAACCCCTTTGGATTCAATTGAGTTAAATGAATATCTCACTTATAAGGAGCAATCGGTCAAAATTTTGGATGTCGTAGAGAGAAGAACCATAAGTAAGATCTTTTTTTTCAAAGTTCAGTGGAGCAACCACTCAAAAGGGGAAGCAACGTGGGAGTATGAAGAAGAGCTGAAAGCCGAGTTTCCTAGTCTTTTCTCTAGCTAGCCGGAATCTCAGGGTCGAGATTCCTTTAAGGGGGGAGATTTGTAACATCCCAATTTTCTGAGTCTTAATTTTTTTTTTGATTAGTTTAGCATTTGGAAAAATTCACCCAAGAGAATTCATTTGAATTTAATTAAAGCTTAATATTGACTTTCAATAGCAAAAACAATTTAATATGATTAATCCCAACTTCAACTATTGTCAAAACTATTTTATTTGGATTCTATGAGCTTGGATGTATTTTCTAGATTTTTCTAGAATTTTTCCGAGTTCATTTGCTATTTTCTAATTGTTATTTGCATTTTTGGGTATTTCTAAAATAGAAAAAGTATTTAAAATCTAAGAAAAGCTCATGGGCCGAAACCCAAAAACCTCGGCCCATCCCTATGCATTCCAGCCCAACTCCACCCGCAGCCCATCTCTCTCTCTCCACACGCGCGTGCTACGTTGGCCACACCCGTCAGCCGCACATGCGTCATTTGCGACACGAGCTCGCCCGAGCTACACTCGATGATGCATGGGCCCCACCAAATCTCCTGTTCATCGTTCTCGAATCTGTTGAGGATTTTTTTCCACCGCCGCGTGGCCGTTTTGGGCGTTCGCTCTCTAGACTCTTCTAGACCGTCGGGTATAAAAGGGAGGGAAGCCCTCGGCGTCCGCACATCAACCCTTGCCGCCAAGAGCCGGGAGCGAAACCCTAGCTGCCGCTTGAGCTCGGAGAAGCAAAGGTCGCCGCCACAACTCCGACAAGTGATTTCGCCGCAACCGGAGCAGCCCAAACCTCGTCGTCTGTACCTTCGGCATCGCAAGAGTGTGGGCTACATCCTGGTCGCCTTCACTTCGCCGGAGCATCACCAGAACACCAATCCCGTCGAGCCCGAGTTGACCTCGCCGTCGGCCGCCTCAATCATCCACTTGTACACGTGAGCACACCGACAAGTTCCCCTTCACGCCCTCTTCACGCTGGTACCACTCACCGCCAGTGATGCACCGCCGTTCGTCGGGACTATTGGAACCTGAGCCCTCGCCGACGTTTTGTCGATGTGGTCGTCCATGTGTGCAGCCACCTGAGCATCTACGTCCACTTCTCACCTACGTGGCATCCGCGTCAGCCGCCACATTTGCGCGTGTGTGGCACAGCCTGCCAAACCCTAGACTTTACCCCGTGTAGATCTATTCCACCATAGACTAAGCCATTGCCTTGTGGGACCCCCTTGCCAGTTCACTATTCTGCAGACTCGGGCACCCGTAGACCCATGAACCGAGTCTGTGGACCGAGTCTATAGACCCTGGGCCCACATGTCAGTCTTTGTCTTTTTTCTATGATTTTCTTTTAATTCTGAAATTAGGGCTGACGTCCGCATGATGTCACGATCCAAATTTTTCAATAGATAAATAATTCGGAATATTTTAGAAATTCCAATTTTTGTTATTTCTTTAGGTTTAGAACGGCCAAAAGCCCTATCTTCTTCATTCGAACTCCGATTGAGCTCATTCAAAATTTTAAATTCATCTAAATTCGAGATCTATTTTACTAAGATTTTTATTTAATTTTTGGAGTTTGTTTCCCTCTTTGTTTTATTTATTTTTGTTTATTTGCTTTGTTTGCAAGTAAACGTTGATATTTCAGGGGATTTTGAGGAAGGAGGAGTTCACCAAGACCAAGACCAGTACCAAGATCTATTCCAAAGCAAGTTGTACCTTTGATCATGTTGAACCAGTTTTACAAAATTACTTTGATTCAATTATTGTATTTACTTTAAAGTAATTATTTAAATGCATTGGGATTAGTTATCCATCCTAATTGTTTATATACACCTTGTCTATTGTTATGTCATGATCTTTTGTCACCCTAGATTGGTTCGTTATTAGTTGGTATTATCATAGTACCAACATGGGTTGGTTAGATACGATTAGTCTACTTATCCATACAACAAGTCATTATTTCATGTGAGTTTCAAATATAACTTTGATTAAGTGATTATGGAACTTTGTGATAAAATTATGTGCTATTACTCGTTGATGGCATGTGTTGCACTTAACCAACTGGGTGGTAAAAGATTTAGACTGAGGCAAGTGGTGGAAACTGTGTGGTATGGTGGAGCTTTGTGACTGGGAATGTTAATCTTCGTGGCATAGTTAGAAATTAGAAGTGTTGCCTTGGTTAATTAAGGACTGAACTTTGTGCGCCACTGAACTGAGCCTTATTATATGACCACATGCCTGGTATTGGACGGGCCTAAATTTGTAGGTTATGGATTCTCGATATTGACAACTCAAGTGGTAGGTTAGTAATGGGTAGAGGTGTGGACTACTATGTAGAACACATTTATGAGCGGTTCGCCGTCTTACGGTCCAACGGTGTCTGTTGTACCAAAGGGCTGTGTCAGGGTTGGTATGACGGTAAAGCACATCGGGAGTGTCAATGGTTGGGATGAAGTTTCTGAAAAAGTTTTGTTATGATTAGTACTTACTACACTAGTTATATCGTGTGGGTAAAGTATACAACCTCTGCAGAGTGTTAAATAATATATTTGAATAGCCACGTCCGCAATCATGGACATGCTCGGGGATTTCACACGAGGGGTTATTTTCATAAAACAATTGGAAAAGGATGTGTGAAAGAATTTGTTTAGGCTTTGTATCCTTTGTGAAAACAACTGCTAAAGTATTATTGTTTAATTGTTTTGAACTACGCTTTCAATCTATTATTTGTATTCAATTATTAATGTTGCTTTATTGTAAAATAACCACAGGAGCCATTTTATTTGTAATAAGCCATCATCTATATTTGCATTCTGTGGTACAACTTATTGAGTACTCATTTTTGCTGCAATCATTCAGCTGAAGTGGAGGAATCATCGCCTGCTTTTGAGGAGGAGTTCTACGAAGGTGCTGATCGTTAGGTCTTGATCCGAGTCAGTTGCCTATGGTGAATCGATGGGTTTCTGCTGCTGCTATTTATTTCTTGTCGGCCCTGCGTGGCTAACTAAGTGTAAACTCGGCTATAAGGTCAAAATCATTAGTTGCTCTTCAAATTAGTCGTTTATTCTATTAATCATCTTGTATGGTTCGATATTCGTCTATGTTAACACTGTGTGCACTAGCGTGATCCTGGACTAGTACATTTTACACTAGCTGGTCCTATTTCTCAGGGCAAAGAGGGGTGGTGGCTGCGAGGGTGGTGCCGCTGTTTTTGGGTTTTCGTAGGGTGGTACCGACAGTGCCAGCAACTGCGACGGCCGACCAAGCATGGCGCACAAACATATGATGATCTGGTCGCACTCCTCCACGATGAGACAATGCGGTAGCCACGGGATCAGCACTAACCGCCATTCGTCCATGCTGGCATCATGGCACGTGGAGGGGCTCTCATATATGCAGCCTCCATGACTGGTTGAGGTTGGGGTCCTGGAGGCAGTGGTCGTAGAGACAGGTACTACTGGACAAGTGGCATCCATGTAGGACGGTTGATTTGTCAACTTTTTTTGTCCGTACAAAGGTCATTGTTCGGTATTACGTCCCAAAGTCCCATATGCATTTTTACCTTTTGTCAACTTTGGGAATGAATTTTGTGTTAACACCAATACTTTTGGTAGACATGTCGTATACCGCTTGGAAAGCTCATCAAGTCTACTTTCTGATGCATAAGGCAATACATCTCGTAGGCTTTTTGTGTGAAAAATAGCATATGTGTTTTGGTTGACATCACCCTGCCAACCTATGGATTGTCCATAGTAGCCAAGAAATAAACACACAAGAGTTTTTGTGAGCGCATTCAATTCACGGAACATATAATCGCCTAGATATGATCCTACATGCATGCAAGCATTTCCTGAGGACATGGTGCAAGTAAGACTAGCTACCATTTCATTTTACTGCGATAATACCTGAATTAGCCGTTTAACGATGGATGATGATAATAAGAAAAGAAGTAGCCCCTGGTATATTTTTTCACCTCGTTGTTGTTCTGTTTCATGAGGAAGAACACTAGTAACATTTGACTGCATGGACATAAGCTGTACATTTCTCTTACTAGCAGTGAAATTGATGTATTAGTTCCTCTCTTTATACCGAGAGATTATTTAGTGGTATAATAATATTATATATTTCAACTCCAAATAAGCATACGGCATGCATATTTTGATTTTATCCAACATGTAAACAAATAGAAAGGAACAAGATATTCAAATCAGCCAGACATGTCATAGAATTATGAAGAAAATAAAGACTTCCAAAGTATGGAGTATTTCTTTCCAAAAATTTGAAAAGAGTTCAACTGTCTCTTTCAATATACAGGACAAACATAATATAATATATTTTTGATTTTGGGGGGAGATTATCAAATCTGAATGATCTTGAAAGGCTTTTGCAAGGATGAATCACTTGCTACCATTAACCACCGATTCACAAACCAGAATGCTTTGAATATGCCTTCATTATGATGCTATATATAAGGGACACATGATCAGAAGGTTGCTGCACCAAGCCATCACCTGAGCAGAACCACAAAAAAAAATTAGTCTCTCAAATCTCTCTTGTCCTCAAAAACACATAGGTAGACATCTTATTACTATCTGTTCTTTTGATTTCATTTCTATTCCTCATCAAACTTCACTGCACAAATGTGAGTCTCTAATCTAATCCATGCGAGCATGCTTGATTGTACAACAGCAAGAGGAATGAAGGGTAAGAGAGCATCAGCCATTGTTGCCTTGTGCATGCTCATGTTGCTGTCAGGCCAGCAACAGGTGGAGGCCATGTCACATTTCTGCATTTGCTACAAGTATTGCTACGATGACTGCAGGAGGAGACACGTGCCCCGGTGGATCTGTTTGCCCAAGTGTGTCACTGACTGCACCACCGCGTGCGCCATTGCTTGCCCTGTCATCAATGAAAAGGTGGCCGCCCTGACATCGACAGCCGACTGCAGCAAGATCTGCCTAATCTCCATCTGCGGCTCGGTTGCGACCGGTATGGCAACAATCTTACATTGATCCATTCATTTTTGTTCTTTTTTATGGGTCTCTCTCCTGAACTCGGATACAAATGGTGTTTCCCCCCGCTGATGGTGGTTTTTACAATGCAATTGCAGATACAAGTGGTGTCGCAGCTTGTGTAGATGACTGCACCAAGAACCAAAGCCAGTACGCCAAGCACCTTTGAAGAGGTAGTTGATGACGGCATCACGGGATTTGGGTATTAAACAGTGCTGACGCGGGATGATGATAATAATAAAAGAATTAGCCTATGCAAATGTTCAACATATTTTAACATTGTACAACAAGTTCACAAAATTATTTTCTTTCTTTTTGGTACAAAGTGACACCTTGAATATGTCACACAAAACAATTGCTAATCTCTTGTGATCCGCAACTCTTTGTGAGCTGTTATAATAAAATTTGGCACATAGATGTGTGACTATTTATGCACCACCTTCAAGGTTTTTACCATGTGACTACATGAGCTGGTATGCATGCAATACTAACTGGGCTTTAACAAGTCCGCTAGCTATATGCTTGAGGATTGAGATGGTTATATACTACAAAGAAAATCACACAACATACTTGATCCATCCCTCTGAAAAAGATGGGAAAAACATCTAAACAATGAGCACCAGATTGATTTTAAGATCGGTTAAGTCAGGATTACCTGATCCTATGAAGCGCTACAGTCCTTTGTTGGTTGTACGCAAGAGATGCTGCTGTAGAATACAGAACTCCATATAGCTAGATCAGGAATGGAATGGTAGGACCATGGGACGCAAGGGAGGAGAACTTGACTGGCATGAATACGGTTACACAAACAAAGGTCAAATGAATGGCGAGAGGCAGCTGAAGAGGTGTTGCAGTAGTTTTTAACTCATTTGGTCTTGTGACTATCATAGACGGTTCCTTAGGACAAACCGTCTGTGATACATCAGCTATCATAGACGGTTTCATCTACAAAACATCTGTGATACACCAGTTATCACAGATGATTTCATATAAATCATCTGTGATAGTCAACTATCACAGACGGTTCTGAGTTAATAACCGTCTGTGATAGTCTGCATCACAGACAGTTTGAAACCGTCTGTGATGACCTCATGTCATTACTGACCCATAAACTCAAACAGCTCACAAAACCGTCTGTGATGACGTTTTTGAACCGTTTGTGATGACGGATGACCTTTTCTGCAGTAGTGTATGCATGCTGGTCATATCTTGTTGGGGAATCCATGGAAATTTGATTTGAATGCTATATATCAAGAATGGTCCAACCGGTATACTTTTGTGCATAAGGGTGAGTTTCATGCTTTGCTATCCAAGACCGATGAAGAAATCAAGAGTGACTTGGTGGTGGTCAGCAAAAAGAAGGCCGTGAAAACTACACTAAAACTGAGAACGATTTTGCTTCAAGAAGGAGATGATGATAAGGCCCTAGGTACATCTACTACTGTGATAAATATTCCTAAGTTGCAAGTGTGTGCTAAACCTGAAGTTGAGCCTATTTTGCATCAAAGGAGAAAAAAAAGCAAGAACAAGGTTCGGCCAAGAGAGAGGAGAAGGAGGTAGACCGAAGGGGGAGCTTGAGCAGACATGGGAAGACACAAGGACTGAGGGCTAGCTTTGCATGTTAGAAGGTTTCCAAGAGAATTTGGCCAAGAAAAGACAAGGGAGCCAAATTCAAACTCAATTCCGAAATCAATTCCGAAATGGATTTGGATTGGAGCAATTCCAATTCGGATCTTTCTTTAAAAGAGATTAATTTTGAAATTGTTGTAATAGGATAGTTCAATTTATTTTCAACAATTAGAGTAGTTTAAATTTCAAATTAAAGTAGGAGTTTGCAATAGGAGTGGTTTTGGATACTATTCATGTGGCACTATTCCCGAAGCAGACACTGTTCACTAAAATGGTTTACTGTTAACCACGAGTACTGTTCACCAAGCCTATATATTAAGGGGTAGACCCCCAATTGTAAGGAAGTTTGGAGTTGAAGAAAATACAGAAAAGTCACATGTTTATATGGCGCATAATGAGTACATGCGTTTCGAAAATTCTCATCTAGGGTTTTGTGATTGTGTGAATATTGGAGGGTTGCTTTTCTTCCAACATCTGTGATTCCTTGTGGATCATCTCACCAATTAATAGCATCCTCAAATGCTCACGGTTTGGTGTTATTCTTCGGGTTTGATTTTGTTTCTCTTCGGATTGATTCAACATTAACCAAATATCATTACTTGTTTTGGAGATACACTTGTTCTTCCTTTTTGCCGAACCAAGAAGGAAGAACGATGTGGTTTTGCTTCGATCAAGATTGAAATACAAGTACCGTGAAAGATTAGGCCATATTACGCATCAACACACATTTATCCTATCAGACTCTGACTTGGACCAAAAATACCAACCTAGTAAAGAATCCTCGTCGAGGGATACTTTTGCTCTGGTTATCCATAGAGTAAAACCAACTCTTCACGATTCTTTCAAGAATTATTGCCCTAGAGTTATAATGATATATAGAGCTACCTGAAGTCTATCAACCAAGGAGCAATCCATTGATTTTGGGTAAAAAGCAGTCTAGTGTTTTGAGTAAAAAGCACTAGCTAGAATGAGTTCTTTTTATTATTTAATCATTTTTTTAAAAAATATTTTAAAACTAACATATTCCTAACTTTATTTCCAATTCTAACCCCTTTGGTCATGCCATTACCCGTGACGTGATCAAACTGTGCTGTCACGTCACCGACCGCGGTGTGGATAAACCTACCATGATAGCCCTCCGAGCCGACACGCGTCCATTTTGAGGCTAAGTCCTGTCACGCCAAGAGTAGTGGCATGACATCACTCATTTGCCACACCAAGGTCCGTGATGTGATAACGTGTTTTTGCCACACCACATATTGTGGCATGGCCACAGGGGTCAGAATTGGAAATAAAGTTAGGAATAGATCAGTTTTAAAATATTTTTTAAAAAAAGATTAAATAAAAAAAGAACTTAGCTAGAATGTACATATAGCACGCAGAGCTAGCTAGTAGGATGTAGAATAAAACCATGATGCTAAAACAACTAAAGTCCCAAGCGTCACAGCTTGAAAAGTGACGCGAGAAGGTGTGGCACGTGCATTGCACGGTGCACCAGACAACAACCTTCTTGCCAACTTTGTTGCTGCATCCCCAGCAGTCCCTTTGTTTCTCAAAGCAATTGATGCATCACGAGAAGTTTTTTTTTATAGGAAATGGCAGGAACTGTCATTGTTTCATTAAAGAGAGTTTTAGAGACGACCACACACAAAAATAAATCAGACATGGAGTCCTAGAAAACTGGAAAAAAGACAAGAGAGAGAGAGAGAGAGAACACAAAAAAAATGATTGCCTTTTCACTACCCGGCAATCAGTCCCAATGGGGTTTATACTGTGATTGTCGTGTCCCCTCCGACCGGCATGTAGGTCGCGAGCTTGGCTGCCCCGCTTATTATCCATGCCCGGGCATCAGGAGAAGTGAAGAACACAGATTACAAGGCAAAATTATTTCTGGATATGGTTGCTGAAGAGGGACATCGAAATGTAGTTTAGATCATCACAATTGCCGCTTTTGTTTGCAGAGCAGCTACACTTAAAGTTGAAGCTCCATACCAGAGCATCTTTTGGGCCCCATGTGTTATTCACACACTTAATTTGGTCTTGAAGAATATGTGCTCATTAGAGAACTTGAACAAAGCTTCAAAGTATCCACTATGTGTAACATCCCAAAAACTACACAAACAGTGACCTTAAAAGGATTTTCGAGAAAAATGCAGAATAGATAAAATTCTAGAAAAACTACACAAACAATTAAACAGTGTCAGGAGCCTCCACATGCATTTTCATAATTTTAGGAGCTAAAAATAAAAGAACTAGAAAACTTTCGTGTTTTAATTTGCAGACTTCCGCCAAGTGAAAGCCATCATACTTTATTCCGAAAGTTCCAGGGTCCTTCTTGTAAACTTTCAGTCCAAAATGACCCAATTTTCATAAACTACGGACTTGCGCTTAATTCCAAAAAAGCTGAAGGGCTTTTCTACAAAAGCACCAAGGCTGGTCACGTCCCATTCCGGTCGGGCCATAAGGGCCAGAACCAACATCGTAAATAGGTCCTTTGTGCGACCCGCTAGGCTTTCCCCTAACCCTAGCGCGTCTAGGCTCGAGTGCACACACGCGCACAAGCATAGGCTTGTGGCGGTGTCCTCGGTGTGCACGGCGATGGCGAGCGTGATCGGTGCAGCGGCGACGAGGCGACTTGACGACAACGGTGGTCTGTGCGCCCGATCAGTCCCGGACTGATGCGGCGACGGTGTACAGCCAGTGCCCCACCTCATCCTGGCCAGGGACGACCACTACTACAAAAAGGCACATACTGGACGCCTCATCACAAACGGATGACCAAAACCGTCTGTATTACAAGACATCACAAATGGTTTTGGTTTAGAGACCGTCTGTGTTACTGGCTGCGCTAAAAACCGTCTGTGAACAGGTAATATCACAGACGGTTCATGATAAAAACCGTCTGTAAAGTATCACAGACAGTTTGTAATAATAACCGTCTATGATATTGCTACATATCACAGACAGTTTTACGTTGGAAACCATCTATGATACTTCACAGACGGTTCTTATTAATAACCGTCTGCGATATTACTCCATGTCACAGACGGTTTTTTGTTGAAAACCGTCTGTGATAATGATCCCATCACAGACGGTGCACCGTTTTGCTCGCTTACTACTTATCATTCGTTGCAATTTACTCCTCAACAGTCTTCTTCTCCATCTCTGGTGCTACGGTGAGTCTATCGGCGCCACTCCGTGCCCGGTTTTTAGTATCGCCTCACCTCACTGAGCCTACTCGATCGATCGTGTGGTCCATTTCAGCTATTGTCGCCCACGCCGAGCTGCATGTCACCGCCGCCGCCATCGACGCCAACTCTTTTCCGGTGAGTGCTCGACCCCCACCAAGGTCGATTTCCCCACCTATATGTCCCCCTAAAGCTGTGGATGTGCTTCGTTTCAGTTTATTTCCACCGAGAAGACCTGTCACCGAGCAGCTTGCCGCCGTCGCCTCTGTTCACCGACGACCAGCCGCCTTGGACATTCCCCAACCGACTTCATTGACTCCTTCCTCGTGATCGAGGTGAGCTACTGGAGCATAAGCATCCTTTAATTTTAGTAGTTTGGCGTTTACGCCGAAATCGCTAGTGAAGCCCATGGTCACCCTTTTATTTATTTTCAGGGTTTTCAACACGAACCGTGTGATGGACCGAAGCTGGATGTTGAATAAGGGGACGGAACATATGTATTGTCCATGCATTGACTGCGAGAATCTGAAGATGTTTGACAACCAAGCGCAGATCCAATCACATTTGATTCGAAGGGGTTTCAAAAAGGGGTATACACGTTGGATCAGTCACGGTGAAGAGAAGATTATACAAGAAGATAGTAATAACGACATCGCCGACGAAGTCAACGATATGCTGCCGGATGATGTCGATTATGGTTCCGATTCGGATAGGTTGCATGATGACAATCTGGACCAGATGCTTCGCGATGCAGAAGTGAACTATAGTGAGAGAGAGTTTGGTAAATTTGAGGACTTGATAAAGGACTCGGAGAATCCTTTGTTCATAGGATGCAAGCCAGAATACACAAGGTTGTCATCCGTGCTTGAACTGCTGAAATTGAAGGCAAGCAACGGTTGGTCCAACAAGAGTTTCACGGTGCTGTTAGGTCTCTTAGCGGACATGCTTCTGGATGAAAACGAGTTGCCCAAAACCACCTACAGAGCCAAGAATGTTCTTTCTCCGTTGTGAATAGAAGTAGAGAAATACATGCATGTCCAAACAACTGTATCCTCTACCGTAAAGAGTACGCAAACATGCATGTATGTCCGGTGTGCAACGCATCCCGATACAAGCATAAGAATCAATCAGATGACGGCGAGGGAATCGAGGTGAAGAAAGAACCTCCTGCTAAGGTGGCGTGGTATCTTCCTGTAATTCCCCGTTTGAAGCGGTTTTTTGCGAACCCAAAGGAGGCAAAACTACTATGTTGGCACTCGGAGGAGCGTAAGCAGGATGGAAAGCTAAGACACCCTGCTGATTCCACCCAGTGGAGAAACATCGATAGGAGGTTTGCAGACTTCGGTGTGGAACCGAGGAATATAAGGTTTGGATTTAGTACAGATGGAATGAATCCTTTCGGTAATATGAGCAGCCGACATAGCACTTGGCCTGTGACTCTCTGTATGTACAACCTTCCCCCCTTGGTTGTGTATGAAGCGGAAGTATATTTTGATGTCGATACTTATCCAAGGGCCGAAGCAACCTGAGAATGATATTGATGTGTACCTAGCACCAATGATTTAAGATCTAAAAATACTGTGGATCGAAGGGGTACAGGTATGGGATGCGTACAAACGAGAGTACTACACTGTACGCTCCTTGTTGTTCTGCACCATAAATGATTATCCCGCCCTTGCTAACCTGTCGGACCAGAGTACAAAAGGGGCTAAAGCATGTACTCACTGCTTAGATGATACCGAGAGTGTGTGGCTGAAGCACTCGCACAAAACCGTGTACATGCGTCACTGTAGGTTCCTCCAGAGCGCTCACCCATACCGCAGCATGAAGAAACAATTCGATGGAGAGAATGAGATCAGTTCAGCTCCAAGGCATTTAAGCGGAAAAGAGGTCTATGATATGGTTAAGGATTTAGATGTTGTGCTCGGAAAGGGACGTAAATCGAGGATCTGTGAGAAGAACATGATCTGGAACAAGAGATTAATATTTTGGGACTTGCCTTATTGGGAGCACCTAGAAGTTCGCCACTGCATCGACGTTATGCATGTAGAGAAGAATGTATGTGACAGCTTGATTGGTCTCTTACTGAATATTCGTGATAAAACAAAGGATGGTATCAATGCACGACTTGACTTGGTTGATATGGACATCGGACCTGAGTTAGCACCGACAAAGATCGATAAAGGACGAACGTACCTCCCCCCTGCTTGTTACACTATGTCCAAGGCCGAGAGAACTAAACTGTGCCAGTGCTTGCATGGTGTGAAAGTCCCGTTCGGTTACTCTGCCAACATGAAGAAACTTGTTTCGATGGAAGATTTGAAGTTAATTGGCATGAAGTCTCATGATTGTCATGTGCTGATGAAACAGATGCTCCCTGTTGCAATTAGAAGTATTTTATCGGTCAAGGTATGAGAGACAATCATGAGACTGTGTTATTTCTTTAACACAATTGCTCAGAAGGTCATCGATCCCGAAGGACTAGATGCTCTGCAGGATGAGGTGGTGACGACTCTATGTCATCTTGAGATGTATTTTTCTCGATCGTTTTTCGCTATCATGGTCCATCTCATTGTTCACATTGTGAGGCAGATAAAGATGTACGGGCCCGTGTTCCTACGTAGCATGTACCCGTTCGAGAGGTTCATGGGAATTCTCAAGTCCTATGTACGAAATTGATCTCGGCTAGAGGGAAGCATCGTGCTTTTCAAGATCCCGCTGTATCGGTGCCTGACGAGGATTGAAACCTCTATGTATTATTTTTAATACATAATAGACCACACGTCTTCATGGTCGTAACCCTGAGGTGCACGACCTCACTGGTCGTAGAGATTCCAGAGGTTACATAATAGGTACCCTGGTCGGAAGAAGGCCTAAGCAAAGCTCACGACCAGGAGAACTGCTCGTAAAAGATATGAACTGATACTTGGAACTGATTCCAGGGATATTCTCTACCGTGTGATGAATGGAACACGTGCATATTTTATACCATACGATGTTTCTTATCCAGAAGCACTGATGAATAACCACCATGCAGTTATATATCTCATAGACATATAACCGTCGAACGGTTGTTTATTTATCAACCATCACCTTACTCCGACCAGTCGCAACGCTTCACATCAGACGTCTTCTCTGGAAGTAACTGCCACCTCTTCGAGGGTTATTTAAAGATGGAGCCTGGACGAGACACAGAGACAAAAACAGAGACAGAGACAGAAGATAGAGCCATCAGACTGAAGCACAAGTCTTAGATTCGTGTTACAAGTCTGATATTATAAAGGAACAAGTAGTGTTCTCAGTGCATACAGGAGTAGTTCATCATCTAGTGAGAGTGCATACTCTGTAAAACCCAGTTCATATTAATAAAAGAGCAGTCTCATTATTACCCTAGAATTTCCACGTCACTTTCTCCTTTTCTTTTTTGTAAGATCGACGTCTTGATCGTCGACAGCTGGCGCCGACCGTGGGGATCGCGACATGGAATCTTGGAAGAATTTCTGTGCTAATCAAATCTTTGTCCATTCCCCGTGTGTGATCGCTGATGCGGTTATGGCGAGAAGTTGGGATGAAGAAAACTGGTTCGACCTGGCGGACTACGCCAACCTCGACATGGACACATGCATGCGCGCCATGGAGGAAAACGGAATCTCTTCATCATCCTCCTCCGCCGGTTCGCCCATCGCAGAAATCGGCGAAATCGATCGGATGGATGAGGATACACCACTATGATCAGTGGCGACTTCAGAGGAAGTGCTTCCGACCAGTTCGGAACACCCTAAAGCCTCAGCAAGCCCGGGCCTTTCGACCAGCAAAAAAGGTGACGAAAATTCAACACAGCAACTCGAGGTTCAATATACCTTTGATATGATCATGGTTGATAGGTACTCACCGACGGCTTCTAGCAATTCCAGGAGCCAACCGACACCTGGTGACGGTGTCAATGAAACCTCCATTGGTCACAAACCAAGTGGAGATGATAAGGCTCAGCATTCGATCGGTAATTCGCCGGATCAAGTTGAGACCCTTCCGAAAACCTCAGGAAGTGCTGATCACCGACTGCTCTCCATCGTGGAAGCTTCTCGCAGAAACTCTGAAAGGCTCTCCATCGATTACAACGGAAGCTCATCGGAGGATCGCTGCTGTAAGCACGAGGTCAATGCGATCGGAGATACAGATCAAAATGCCGTGTACGGTCCTCCATATGTTGCCTCGCCACCACGTAATAATAGAGATGGTACGGGTGGTCAAGCACCAAATGCCGGAGGTAACGAAACTGGCGGATGTCCATCAGTTAATTCGCCTAATCTTCCCCCAACCAATGTAAGGGACCAGGCAAGACCGACCAGGAGATCGGAAGATTCAAGCCATCAGACACCTTCCTCTGGCAGAAATCCCTCGAGACCTTCGGTAACAATACAAAACCTGCAGCGAGTTAGAGATATGTTACATACTTCTGACCCTGCTTTGGTAGAGACTCCAGGTTTTGCCCAACTTGTAGGTCAAGTATCAGGGATTATCCAACAGACAATGCAGCGCACAGAAGCATATCGGGAACGAAGGTACTCGCAAAGTCAGACCATGACTTTGTCTCAGCATTCTTCTCGAAGCAGGGGCCTGCATGGTCGTGTTGAAGATTAGTTGACACTACGACCACCATAACGATTCCGACTTACAAGTCATCAGGGGAGGAGACTATTCCAGGAATCCTCACCCTCACTTCGTCGAGAGGAGATATCGCTTGGACCGAGTGATCTTCGACATCACCTAAACCAGGCAAGCGGTCGGAGGCGTTCCAATAACGTCCACGACCGAATCAGGACACTGGAGCACTGACAATCTGGTCCTAGAAATCGGTCTCCAACCGATTATAATCCGGCACCTTTTCAAAGAAGGCGCCACGAAACTATCACGGTGTCGAGCCTTCTCGTGAGGCTCCGGGCTATCGTTGGCCAAATAGGTTCCGACCGGCCAATCTGGATAAATTCAATGGGACCCAAAATCCTTTGGAATTTCTCGGATATATACCACCGCTATTAAAGTGCTGGTGATGATGAAAATGTAATAGCAAACTATCTTCCTACGGTATTAGAAGGATCGGCGATCGTGATTGCTTAACCTTCGGTGGGTCCGTGTATACTTGGGAGCAACTCTGCGACCTTTTGATTCAAATTTTGAGTGCGTATGATGATCGCTCGAAAGGAAGACGATCTCCATAGAATACGGTAAAAATCTAACGAGACTCTCCGGCAGTACATCAAAAGATTTAGCCAGGTTCGTAACTCAATACCGGAGGTTGCAGAATCTTCTGTTATCCAAACCTTCAGAGCGGGATTAAGAAATCGAAGGTTTACGGAGGATTTAGCTATTCGACATGGCTGACAAGAACGCGACGGCCAGTGAAGCGATCGAGTGGAACGAGGCCATTGATCGAAAAGATAAAATTCCCCAACCTAGTTTAGATAGGACAAAAAAGAAACAAAAGAAGACTTTCAAGAAAAAGAAGCATGGCAGAACCAACGACAAGGAGGTTCTCGCTGTTCCTGAAAAATTTACCAAGGGAAGAAAGGATTATTCTGGTCATGGTAAAGCCAAGGCCCCGACCAATGATTACAAGAAAAATAAAAAGTGGTGTCCTCTCCACCAGCAAGCAGGACACGACTTGCGTAATTGTCGTGCTTGGCAAAAGAAGCTGGAAGATTATTATGCAGGTAAAGGTCCACTCCCATCGATACAAGAGCTCGGGGAAACAAGCTCCAAGAAGGACAAAGATGGTGACGAAGAAATGGAGTACCTAGAACCTCAGCACACTGTCGATGTGATCTTCGGTGGATCCTCTTCGTGCGAGTCGGGCGTCACCGAAAGCCATGGGCGAAAGTCAACTTTACCGAACCTTCGATCGTCGTTAAGCCTTCAAGGTGGTCGGAGACAATAATCTCCTTCAGCAAAGAAGATTGCCCTATTCCTTCGACTCGACCAGGTAGGTTTCCAATTGTCGTTGAGCCTACTATTAATAACTGCAGGGTTAATCGGGTCTTGATAGATGGTGGTAGTTCTCTAAATATTTTATTTGCAAGTGCTTTGGAAGACATGCAGATTCCCAAATCCAAGGTAAAACCTATAAAATATGCCTTCCATGGCATAGTTCCTGGATCTACCGCTAAGCCAATAGGGCACTTGTCCCTACTGGTTACGTTCGGAAAACCCGACAACTTCCGGACAGAAAATTTTTTGTTTGATGTGGTAAATTTTGAAACCGCATATAATGCAATTCTTGGTCGTCCAGCTTTAGCAAAATTCCTGATAGCCACGCATTACGGTTACCAAAGTTTAAAAATGCCGGGACCAAAGGGTGTAATCACGGTCCGAGGTGATCAGAAACTAGCCTACGCATGCGATCGGAAATGTTTAGAACTGGTCGATGAACTTCCGACCAGGGGAACTAACACCATTAACATGCAGGTCAAACACTCGAGACCAAAGATGACACCAAAACCTTCCGACCAGATAAAAGAGGTACAACTAGACGTAAGTGCTTCTCCAGAGGGTGCCAAGATACTGGTCGGAGCAGGACTCGACCCTAAATAGGAAGAGTCACTCGTCTCCTTCCTCCGAGCTAACCAGGACGTATTCGCCTGGCAGGCGTCCGATATGCCCGGAGTCCCTAGGGAGGTGATCGAGCATAGGCTAGCTTTGCAGCCTAACAAAAAACTGGTCAAGCAGAAGCTAAGGCGTTTCGTATATGATCGGAAAGAAGCAAACCAGTCAGAGATTGACAAGCTTCACGAAGATGGGTTCATTCGTGAGGTTGACCACCCAGAGTGGCTCGCCAATCATGTAATGGTTAGAAAAACCAATGGGAAATGGTGAATGTGTATTGACTTTACAGATCTTAATAAAGCTTGTCCGAAGGATGACTTTCCCCTTCCTCGCATCGATCAACTTGTAGACTCTACTTCCGGGTGTGAGTTATTAAGTTTTTTAGATGCTTACTCAGGGTATCACCAGATTAATATGAATAAAGAAGATGAAGAGAAAACTTCCTTCATCACCCCATATGGTACTTTCTGCTATGTAAAGATGCCATTTGGTCTCAAAAATACTACTGCAACATTCCAAAGGTTGATGCAAAAGACCTTTAGTCCACAGATAGGTCGGAATCTTGAAGCCTACGTCGATGATTTGGTCGTAAAGAGCATCAACACTGGCGATCATATTCTAGATCTACAGGAGACTATCAATAACTTAAGACGTCATTACCTCAAGTTAAATCCAGAGAAATGTGTGCTCGGAGTTTCGTCAGAAAAGTTTCTCGGATTCCTAGTTTCGACTAGAGGCATCGAAGCGAACTCAGCGAAAATCGCCGCTATCGATCAGATGCGCGCTCCGACCACAAAGAAGGAAGTTCAGAAACTAATCGGTTGTATGGCAGCACTAAGTCGTTTCATAGCACGGTTAGGCGAAAAAGGACTACCTTTCTTTAAACTTCTTCGGAAACATGAAAATTTCGAATAGACTAAAGAGGCAAGCAGCGCCTTCGAAGAACTAAAACGGTACCTTATGAGTCCCCCAATCTTAGTCTCTCCGAGATTGGGAAAAATATTGCTAATTTACGTGGTTGTAACGCCACAAACGGTTAGTGGTGTACTGGTTGTAGAACGAGACCATGTTCAACGACCGATATATTACGTAAGCGAAGTCTTGTATGGACCAAAAGAAAGGTATCTGCAGGTACAAAAATTGCTCTATGGTCTCCTTATGGTTTCAAGGAAACTAAGGCATTATTTTCAGGCCCACAAAGTGTTCGTACCCACTGGATATCCCCTTGGTCAAGTCCTAGGAAACAGGGAGTCGTCAGGACGAATAGCAAAATGGGCGGTTGAGCTTGGGGCGTTTGACCTCCATTTCATCCCACGAACAGCAATCAAGTCCCAGGCAATAACAGAGTTCATTGCTGAATGGACAAACCCTGAACCCACCCAAGGGCCTGAGTACGAACACCACGATGAGGGTACAATGTATTTCGACGGTTCCTTGATGCTACACGGCTCGGGGGCTGGGGTCGTCTTGATTTCCCTCTCGGTGAACAAATAAAGTCGCCATTCGATTAAACTTTCCTGCTACTAACAATGTGGCGAAATACAAAGGTTTCTTGGCGGGACTTGAGCGGCTCGTTAAGCTCGGGATTCGCAGATTGCTAGTGAAAGCGATTCTCAATTAGTAGCGAATCAAGTAGGAAAGAGTATCAATACTCTAGTACCAAGATGTCATCATATCTGGCGGAAGTACGGAAACTTGAAAAGCATTTCTTCGGTTTTCAGATCCAACACATTCCTAGAAAGGAAAATTTTCTGGCAGACCAGTTGGCCCGGATGGCTTCTACAAGGACATCCGTCCTGCTCGGAGTTTTTCTCGAGAAACCCGATTCACCCTCGGTAGTCGAGCCTTTCGAGGACATAGATGTTCGCAAGGAGGTTGCACACCTTGATTCTGCAAATATGGATGCTCCACAGGTCGATGATGGTTGGCGCCATCACGATCACGGTAGAGATTGGATGACATCGATCTACAATTATCTTCAGCATGACCTAATTCCAGAAGATGATGTAGAGGCCGATCGTATAGCACAAAAGGCCAAATCATACACTCTAATTGAACGTACCTTGTACAACTGAGGATCTCACGGAGTGTTGATGAGATGCATATCTCACTCGGATGACATTAAATTGCTAACCGAAATTCAAGGAGGAGTCTGTGGAGCTCATCATTCCAATAGAACGTTGGTTGGTAAAGCCTTTAGGCAAGGATACTACTTGCCAACTGCCCTTCATGATGCAAAAGAGCTCGTAGCGAAATGCGTACAATGTCAATTTCATAGCCGACAAGTACATCAGCCGTCCAAGCTTTGCAAACAATTCCTCTTTCTTGGCCTTTTGCAACCTGGGGACTAGACATTCTGGGACCTTTCCCAAGAGCACCCGGGGGCTTTGAGTTCCTTTTCATCATGATTGACACGTTCACCAATTGGATCGAAGCCGAGCCGGTTGTAAAAATTATAACTGAAGCCGCCAAGAGGTTTCTCATAAAAAGCGTGATCACACGATTTGGTGTACCCAGTCGTATAATCACTGATAACGGTACTCGGTTATCGGCGGCAATTTTCGAAGTGCAGCGAGGATTTAGGTATCAAGATACATTTCGCTTCTGTTGCTCATCCGCAGAGCAATGGAGCACTTGAGCAAGCCAATGGTATCATAATGCAAGGAATCAAATGACGAGTTTTCGACCAGTTAATTCAATGGTCAGGGGCTTGGGTTCAAGAACTTCCTTCTGTATTATGGGTCGTTCGTACCACAACTAGTCGTGCGACCGGTGAAACACCATTCTTTATGGTTTACGGAGCTGAAGCCATGCTTCCTCTAGAACTCAAAATTGGTTCTGCTCGAACTGATTGCTTTTCCGAAAGTGATCAATGTGAACGACGACTTGATGACATCAATTTCCTTGAAGAACGACGAAATCAAGCTTTGCTACGATCGACAATCTACCCGAGAAGCCATGCGTCGGTACCACGATCGTAGGTGCAACCTCACGACCTAGTCAGTAGGTGATCTAGTTCTTAGAAAAATTCAGAACCAAGCGGGTCGCAACAAACTTTCACCTAAATGGGAAGGTCCATACACTGTGGTCGAAGTCACCCGACCAGAATCGGTACGATTAGCTATGTCAGATGGGCAAGTTTTGTCTAATTCTTGGAATATTGATCAATTGCGTAAGTTCTTTGTATAATTTCCTGTATTTCTTTCATTTCATATTTCAATAAAGATGCATTTCCTTTTTTCAACGATAAGTATGGTTGTTTATACTTATTATTCGTCGTATCTGGTCATATACCTTTATTGTTGTTGGTTGGTCGGAGAAGACACTCATTCTCTCCGATATTCCTTTCGAAGGGATCTCCATTACTCATGGGTGCTGACTTAAATGTCACATACCACACCAGTTTTAGTCGTGAACATTGCTTCAATGATACACACGCACAACCAAATACACTTTTCTTAAAAGAAACATACGAGTATAAGGAGTACCAACTCAGAAAATTTATATAGTTTTCGTTATTTCTTGAATTTGAAGACTGTTATTTTATTTCAACATTCTGTTCTACTCGAGTTTGGCTACTGGTCGGGACACGGAAAGCCTCCTGGTCGAAGTCTCTCCTCTCTGCACGTGGTCCTGCTCACTGGAAGGAGCTTCCTAGTGACGGTCCTTTTCCTACGATCCTCGCTGCCAGTCGGATTTGAGCATGAGCACGTCTCGCGAGATATTTTACAAATCTTCAATTCTTGGGATTCGTTACGACCAGATTCGAATAATTTATAAACAAAGGTACTTTTTTTATTTCCTTTTTTGCATACATTCTTAATGTGTATCTTCTTATCATCAAAGCTAGTCTTTGTTATATCTTCAGAATACAAGTGGTATCTCATAGTGATTCGATAATGGACAAGATCTAGACTAGTCGGAATCATCAGCCGGTTCCGACCACATGATTTCCTAGTGTTCACTGGATCGCTGTCATGAACATTATCAACACTTCTACCATGGTCATTGTTATTACTCCAATTTCTTGGTCTACTGCTTTTTTAGTAAAGTTCATCTACTAATATAAGCAGTCGGGGGCTAGGAGATATATCAAGGATTACATGGAGAAGGATTTGACGCCCTTCCAGAAGTATCCGTTCGTGGAGGAGTACTGGGAAAACTTTGTGGCGAAAAAGAAGACAAATGATTTTAGGATTCAAAGTGAGGCGCAGAGGGCCCTCCAGGCAAAAAACACGCACCCCCACAGACTCGGCACCGCTGGATATGCGGATAAAATCGCGCAATGGAGGGATCTGAACGAGCGTGCACGCCAGTTGGATGCCTCCCCGCCATTTGCCAGCATCACTGATGAGTGTTCCCAACGGTGGCTAAGGGCGAGGTTATCTACCTCGTCTTCGGGGGTCGTCTCCTTTTCAAACCCCGCATACATGGAAGTGTTACGGCGCATGGTAAGATATCGAACTACTTAGTTTGTAATTACTCGATAACTTCATAGGAAGTGAAATAACATGTCGGGCTCTTGCAGGAAGAGCTAAGTACTGCGTAATCGTCCCAAGGCTCATTCCAGGCAGACAGGGAGAGAGATATACTCTCCGTGGCCCTGGGAAACAAGGAGCATCCGGGTCGCACGAGAGGCATTGGTCTTTATGTTGATTGGAACAAAGGATTCTCAAATGACTTCGAGACGTACCGGAGTAGGAAGAAAGCCAAAGCCGAGCGCGAAGCAGAGATACGAGAGGAGATTCGTGCATCCCTTAGAGAAGAGATGCGGGATGTCATACGAGAGGAGATTCGTGCATCCCTCACAAATCAGTAGGAAGCCCCGCGCTCTTCGTGCTAGCTAGCCCCCAAGCGTCCGAGTAGTCAAGCATCCAACCATAACTTAGAAATCGATAGCAGATTTCCTGTTGATGATATCCAGGTAATAATTATTATCCCTGGAATGCTTGATCCATTGATAGGCCTGTTGGAGTAGCTAATTTTGTATCGCTATGTAGGGGGCTAAGAAGTGCAAGCTCCAAGTGAGATGTGGCTCCATTGCCCTGGATGCTTCTTGGGGCCAGGCGTATCCATCCGATGATCGGGGCCTTGCTGCACGTTGTAAATATAGCACCGGGTTTCACAAAACTGAATGTGGACGGTGTTTATGCCAATTTCGAGGTCGTCCAGCTGGAGAAGCCCCCAAACGACGAGGTCGTGACTTTAGGGTAAGCCATTGGAGCATTCATCCAGTGGCCCAAGAGAGACATCTGCCTGGAGCAACCTGCACTGGTGCCAACTTCACAGGAAGTATCTGTACTAGAGCTGACTGCACCGAAGCGGCAAGGGTCCGGTGCATCAGGTGCATCTACACCTTATGCTCAGTCGACTCTCGTGAAGTCGACCTATACAAAGCGAGGCAGGAAGGGCAAATCGAAGATGGTCGACTCCTGTTCTGGTGTACCCTTCTTGCCATTGGCCCAAAAATTCATACAAGGCGAGCCGTTGGTCGAGAGGTTACACAACCCTACCATAGGATTGGCTTGCACGAGATTGCACATATGGTACATGGAACAGGCCAACAAGACGGATGAACAATGACGCTCGGGTGTCACCGTCAAGTTCAAGAAGGATCATTTTAACAACGAGGCTCTAGACTGTGTCTTCATGGTGATGTTCGATGACTTGTTCAATCTCTTCAACCTCGACTTCTCACTCATGCGATGCTGGACACTGTAAGTGTGTACAATCACAGTCAATGTTCAATGTTCATGTATATATATATATATATATATATATATATATATATATATATATATATATATATATATATATATATATATATATAACTCCTTGCTTTTGTGTGTATATATATATAGAGATACATGATTTCTGAAGCCAAAATAAGGCATTCACCGGTAGGTTTCCTCGACCCACACATGGTCTGCGAGCAAACCATCAAGGAGAATGCACAATTCGTCGAGGATTACGTGGTGGACTCATTGCTGACTCACCGCAACAAGCAATTCATACTTTTGCCCAACAACCGTGAGTAAGTCTTTGCACTAGTAGCTATACTTGTTGATTTGTACTTTATAAGCAACACCAACTTAGGTTTAATGACCATGGCGACATACCCGTAGGTTCCATCGATTCTAATTGTAATTATACCAAAACGGAACTTGGTAATATACCTAGATTCCCTAAAGAGGGCCACACACAACTTCACAGTTATCCGAGAATTAATCAATAGGTAAACACATTTTCTCCATAGATAACTCTATTGTACAGTCTTTCCTTCCTTTGCAATGGTTAAGACTAAGTTTTTGGAATCACGTAGGTCGTTCAAGATGTACTATCCAAAAGGAGGGATATGCAAGGGAGGGACCCTGCGACATGATCTAAATTTCCCGGTACTCCTAGTACACATTAATCCTATGTAACACTTCATAGTAATGCCTCTCGAACCAAACAATTCTATTTTTGCAATGCCACCAGCAGCCGTCGTCCTGCAACCTATGTGGATTATATGTTTGTCACAACATGGAGCTACTCATCGGTTCCGCGATAACCAATGATCCTCAGGTTTGTCGATCTTAATGCAATAATTATTTCATATTTATCAATTTATATATACAGGAATTTAATCTTCGTAGCGCGCGACAAGTTGCGACCATCGTGGAAACTGCGTTGGAACAGAGCAAACTCATAAAAATTCGACACCTTGCTGCATTCTTGAACCGTGAGGTTATAAATCCAAATGGGAATTTCCACAATGTAGATTGAACTTGATTGGGATAAGATATTGAACTTAACCGTACATGTGTGTAAATGTACATGAATGGTTAATTTTAGTTAATTGATTTGTGAATTGGATGTGCTTGTTTCTGAAATGAATGCGAATTGGATGTGCTAGCTTGTTTCTGAAATGAATGTGAATTAGATGTGCCAGCTTGTTTCTGAAATGAATGCGAATTGGATGTGCTTTTTTCTGAAAAGAATATCACAGATGGTTCCTTAGGACATACCATCTGTGATGCATCATCTCTCACAGGCGGTTTGATATACAAACCGTCTGTGATGCATCAGATATCACAGGCGGTTTAATATACAAACCGTCTGTGATACATCAGATATCACAAACAGTTTCATCTACAAACCGTCTGTGATAGTCGACTATTACAGACGGTTTTATATACAAACCGTCTGTGACAGTAGACTTTCACAGACAGTTTTAAAACCGCCTGTGATGACTCATGTCATCACTGACCCATAGACTCAGACGGCTCACGAAACCGTCTGTGATGGCGTTTTTGAACCGTCTGCGAAGACTATTTCTGTAGTAGTGGATGGTGGCGTTGGCGGCGGTGTCCACTCCATCCTCTCCTGCCCCCTGGGATAGAGTCGAAACCCTTACCTCGTCCGTATGCAGACGCAGAGGCGGTGTGGCGCGAAGGCTGCCTCTGCCTGAAGTTGCCGCGTAGGCGGCGATACAGGCACGGAGGCGGACAGCAGTGACCATGGTGCGGAGGCGTTTAGGTTGTCCCATCTATCTTCTTCTCTAGCGGCGAGTGCGGCGGCGCAATCACTACTACGAAAACCTCATCACGAGCGGTTCGAACCGTCATCACGCATTTTCCAACGTGCGTAAAAGTACGTCTGTGATAACGGCGGTTATCACGAGCGGTTTTTGAGCCGTGCGTGATAAAGCTATCCGCACGGTTGAAACGAGCCGTCAGTAAACAGTATCACGAGCGGTTGAACAAGAACCGTCGTGATAATCAATTATCACGACGGTTCTTGTTCGAACCGTCAGGATACTATTTTCCTGACGGCTCTGTTCCAAACCGTCTGTGATAGCTTTTTTATTGCAAAAAAATATTGCCATTTTCATGGATACACTCATACACATACACCGCCATTTCGAAGCCTCCCAAACATGGATTCATTGATACACATACATAGATTCCCAACTCCTAAGCCATGGATTCATGGATACACACATACACTCGATCATACACAAGTACCAATGAGTAGAATGCGGAGGAAAATCTAATGTAAACTGGATATGAATCTAACACAAGTACCACAAGCTCATACATACAAATCGGATCTGAATCTAATAGAACCTCATATACAAAAGTACCATGAGACATCGACGTCGGAGGAGGACTGGAGGAGCTCGGCGTCGGCGTCGGCGTCGAGAGGACTAGAGGAGGTCGGCGTTGGTGTCGCGTCGACTCTCAAGCGTTGGGGAGGAAGACCATGTCGAAGGTTGGAGATCTGCGGGAGCAAGGAGGACCGGAGCACGGAGGTGTAGCAGGGCCACGGAGGCTGGGGAGGACCGGAGGAGCAGCTACGGCCGGAGCTCGGAGGAGGATCTGCGGAGCAAGGGAGGACCGAGCCTGAGGAGGACCGGGGCTGCGGAGTGCGAGGCGGCGCGCCGAGGAGGTCGGCCATAATATATAAGGACATATTTTGCCTCCGCGCATGCGTTCAAAATTTTCAAATTCCCGCAGCAAATCACGCAGCGATTTCATACAAAACCGTGCAGTGATGACAAATCCTGAGCGGTTCGTATCACGAACCGCTGCGTGATAATAACTCATCACGACGGTTCTTAATACGAACCGTGCAGGATAATACTCATCACGAGCGGTTGGTATTAAGAGCCGTCAGTGATTTGGATTTACTATGGCTTGGAATTTTCCTTACTCTCGATTTTACCATGACTTAAATTTTCCTTACTCTCGATTTTAAGCTATAGTAAGGAAAATTTAAGTCATGGTAAATCGAAAATAAAAAATTCAAATCATAATAAAATCGAGTAAAGAAAATTTAAGTCATGGTAAAATCGAGAGTAAGAAAATTCCAAGCTATAGTAAAATCAAAATCACGAGCGGTTGTTAATCCCAACCGCTGCGCGATGAAATAATTATCAACGGCGGTTGGTATCACGAACCGCCTGCGTGAAGTATCATAGACGGTTCGTTATACTAACCGCCCGTGATGAGTGTCCTCATCACGAGCGGCTCCTTCTACCAACCGCTCAGGATACTTCACGACGGTTGGTAGAAGGAGCCGCTCGTGATGAGGACACCTTCACGAGCGGTTCTTATTATGAACCGTCAGGAAGTATCGCGACGGTTGGTAATAAGAACCGTCGCGATGAGGCACTATCACGAGCGGTTCTAAAGGGAACCGCTCAGTATAAGATTCAATCTGACGGCTCCTTTGGAACCGCTCGTGATGGCGTCGATATGACTGTTTTGTAGTAGTGAATGGCAGAGTTTGGCGGCAGCGGCCACGATACGAAGGCATCGATTTGGCCGGCGACATGCGACGCAAAGGCGGCACATGACACACCTTGCCCGACGGTGAGATCCTTTCCCAATGGAGCCCGATGGCACGTGCGGAGGTTAGCAATGACGAGCCTGATCTCAGTCGGTGGTGCGGTGCGGAGGCAACACCCTATCCTGTCGGGATGGTGAGATTGATACGGCAACGACGCGCCACGGAGGTGACGCCCGGTGCTCGGTTCATGGTAGCGGCATGCACGCGGAGGCATGTTGTCGTTGCCTAGACAGTGGTTGCTGGCGACACATATGCTGTACGACCGGGGGGAGGCCCAGTCGGTGTGCACGTGGAGGCGTGCTCCCGGTCGGCCGGCGGGATCGTCGACAGTGAATAGTAGAACAAAAACTAATCTACTAAAAAGGACATTACCGCTATATAACAAACTCACAGATAATAAACAATAAACAAGAACACAAGTATGTAGTCCTAACATTATATCTTTATTAATCTTTTTCTCGTAGGCTTATGTGTAAAATGAGAGCCCATGCCTCCGATTTTATAGGAGGAGGAGGTTTCCTTTAATACATGAACGAGCAACATGGGACTAAATTAACTAATGAACCAGCATGGGCCGATAGTCATCTAATGTGTCTTTGTTTAGATAGAATTTTCACACGTAATCGGGCATATAAAACGGACCGATATACAACCGTTGTGAATTTGTACTGCTAGTCACTACTGTGATAGGGGGCGAGTATTAGCGAGGGTTGTCAAATGAGGAGCTAGTACTAGAGGCTGGACCGCGCGGCAGGTGGCCTGCTGCCAATTCTAGCTCGGCAATTAATTTGGGTGTTTCTCCACATGATGTTTAATCGATCGAGATCATTGTGTGTGGTACTGCGTACAGGGATAATCTTGCAGCATGGCAGTGCTTATCCACTGCACGCCATGTGGTGTACGTTGCAATCAATTCTTTCATACACGTTTCAGTGCCAACACATGTACATGCATGGAGTATGTGGTAGGAGTATACGGAACAGAGTCGTCGTACCACGATCGAAGAGCTAGCTTTGCCTGAAAAACTCGGTTAAGTCGGTCGTTTTGCGCGAAGTGTGTGGCTGATCGCACGTCCCAGGATGGTGATATGATATCCTAGGAGATCGAGGAATTACACGCGCGGGCGGGGCAGGTGAGGGGTGGGAGGCTCGTGTCGGGTGGCTGCGGCTGCGCGCGTGCTTCTCGCGAGGCGCAGGGGGGCGTACGGCTTCGCGGAAATCAATGGGGGCGGGGCGGGGCGGGGCGGGGCGGGAGAAAGAGCGTGCGCGAGCGGAAAAGCGGCGAGGCCGGTGTCGCGGAGTGCGTGAATGAGTGAGGGAGGGGAGAAAAGTTGCATGTCCCTTCTGAGGTGACACATCCTTTGGCATCAGCTTGACCATACGCGTACGGCCGACCCTGTGTTCGGGTGCGCCGTGCGCGCGCGTAAATCCACCGGATGGGACTGGAGGGTGCAGATCCCCTCGATTTGACACACAAACTCACCGGTTGGATTTGTCCAAACCCAGGCCACTCCTACTTTTCCTATGGTATGGATTAAACCACGTCACCCAACTCCATGTATGGAAGTCTTCCTTGGGAGTCCTTGATACTTCATGGCAGGCAGCAATGGCAATAACGTTGGGAGCAAATGGCCTCGCAGAAGCATATGGAGAGGGAAAGCAGGGGGCATCGGCGGCCGCCCCTTAAGCAATACAATAAGTTCAAGGGTTATTGTGTTCTCCAGTGATACACTAAGCCATCTAACTTACGAAAGGAAAAATTGAAAAATGAGAGTTAGCCATCTCCATTCCTTGTTCTTTTAGATCTGCAACATGTTGGAATTAATACGGGCTAGGCCCAAATTTATATTCTAATTAATTCCTGAAAATCCCAAAGGCCCATGTGCATGTGCTAAAACCGTTTAGTCCCATATGGAGAGTTTTATGGGAGTTACACCACTTTAAAAGGTGGAACGTGGTAACCCCCTTGTGGAATTGGAGAGAGCCAATACACGCGCGCGCTCGCTCGCCTCGCCACGCCGAGCGGAGCGGTGCGCGTTTTTCTTTATCTATTCAAAAAACGAAACGCACCGACTGGCAGTAATGGCAACCATTTCTGGTCTCTTCGTTTTTGCCATTAATCAAAACGTTAAGTTCTGAAGAACAGAGTACTGAAAAGACTGCTTCTTCTTCATCCAAAATCTCTCCACGCTGGAAACGGTCTTTCACAGTTTTGATTGTTGTCTTCGCCGATCTCCATCCCGGCGAAGCGCGGTATGCGCCAAACCGGAGAGCAGCCTCCGAACCCTCGTCCTGAAGGCTTGCACGAGCGAGGACGAATAAGGTTTTGAGGAGCGTCGCGTGATCGCCACGCTTCCTCTTCGTCCATCTCGCTACATCTACATCAATCGCATTTACTACTACCACGACGTCTACTACGCTATGACGAACGCATTTATCTCGCCAAAACTCTTGATGTCGCTGCATCTTCTGTTGTTCCTTCTACTGGATCTGGGTATGACTGTCTCTCATTTGTTGTTTGCTTAGTTTTATCATCTGTTGTTGATCTGAACGTTGAGATAGGTATGCTAGTTATATCTATAATGTTCTTGCTTATATGCTTTGTGAAAATGGCTAGAATAATCTCCATGATTTATCTAGTGTATTTCTGGATTAAAGTAATTCAAAAAATGCTTATATGTTCAACACAACAGTGATTTTTTTTAGGTCCTCGTCGTCTGCAAGTTGTTAGATGACATGTCCACAAGGGCAGATCGAACAGCTAGCTTTTTTACATGATCTCTGCAGATGCTAATCATTGATTCATTCATCAATTGTGTCGAACTCCAAACCTAGTCTGCGAAACAGCGGAGGAGCTGTTATGTGTAGATGGTCAGTGATCAGTAGCAACAAGGGAGGTTTTGTACTCGGCCACATGGAATGGAGAAGGAAAGATCCGGGCATGATCTAGAGATAGGACGCTGTGTTGGTGAAAGGGCCGGAAGAAGCTAGGAGAAAGATGACGTGGCTTGATCCTATCCATGTGAAACGATCGAAGGACGGTTCAGATTTCATGAACTCCGCCAGATGGATTTGTGAAAGTACTGTACGGACTAACGCCTCACTGCAAGTTTGTGATCAACAGTACAACACCTCGCCCGAAAAAGTTTTGAGATTTTGATTAAACGGTGTGTATGGAGAATCGATCGCAACCTCGTCGATCCTAAAGGCGCTCCATATCATACCGATCTACTCTATCAACCCAGAGCGTACCGAACAATGAACCACTGAGTTTACACCACAACCAAGACCACATGACTGCAGAGAGTCCTTTCCTGTGCGGAATTTCTGGAGCCAGCGGTACAACTGCAGGGTGGTGGTTCTGAGTTTTGTTTGGCTTCAACGGCGAGGCGAGGAGAGATGATGGTGGGAACGCATATCATGTATATACCGCCTCGGCCCGAGCGACCGACTTGTCAACGTCCAAGGCGCAGGGGAGTTATGCGTAACACTGATCCGTCCACTCTGCCTGCCTCGTTGGGCCCATCTCATCTCCTCCGGAGGAAATGCGAGCGACTAGCCCTTTCTCTCATCATTCTTGGGATCCGTGTCCTCGATGAGCAGCGTCCCGCGCTGTGCTTGTGCGTGCACTCTGTGTGCCGCCTTCGTCCCCACGTATACTAGCGGCATGTGCAGATAGCCATATACTCCTATTTAGCAACGTTACTGTTACCGTCGAACGGTAGTTAACCACCACAATTGATTGTACAGGTCATCTTAAATCTTAAGCCTCACAGAACGCACATATCACTAGTTCCAACATACATTTGAAAATCACGATGAGAAATTAGCACAGGTAGCCCACTCAACTTGTTGGAATCAAACTCGGTTATTCGTGTTTGTTTTAGTCCTGTTTTAGTCCACAGTTTAGTCCACAGTTTTAGTCCACAGTTTGACGAAGTTATTCGTGTTTGTTTTGTTCATTTACATTGCCAAGCGAATACACATGTGAAAACGGTGAGCTTCCCAAATCACCAGGTGATTTTTGCCGGTGAGATGAGATGGAATGGAAGGATAGAATGGGCAGGCAACACAAGTAGGGGCCCAAGTCCAATGGGGCCCGGCCGGGGCAGTGGGCGTACGTCCGGGCCAGGGGACAAAACGGAGGGAAGGCAGGGCAGGGGGGTGTGGGAGCAACTGGAGAGAATGACAAAGTTATTGCTCGCCCGGTGGTTCTGCCTACTTTGCCCCCCTTCTCCCTTGCCCAGCCTCGTTCTCACAATACTCCCTGATCCCTCCCTCGGGAGACGAGATCAGATTGAATGCAACGCCATACCAAGCAGTATGCGCATGTAGAGACGAGCTGTCCCGTCCCATCACTCGATCGCCTTCACCTTGGAGCCACGCGTGTCTCGTGTCCCTGGGCCATGCCTCTCCCTGCCCCCCGTACTTTCAGTTCTTGCATTCCCCCCTTCATGCCCAACTCATCATCTTCCCTTTTGCATCACTCCTTTTACATTCGCTCATTCACTCCGTCTTGGAGAGATCGTGCTGCCACCCCTGCTGCTGCTCTCTCTCTCTCTCTGTGGCTGAAGTTCACAGTGTGATGCGTGCGAGGGCAGAAGGAGATTAATGGCGGCAGCAGTATAGGCAGGAGGAGATCGAAGTATAAATACACATGTACTGTGGTAGTGCGCGGTAGATAGGACAGTCTGACTCGAAGTGGCAGGTCCTTAGGATTTGTACGCGAGAATGTGTGTGTGTACGCGCGTGCCAGCGACAGCAAGGAAAAGTAATTGCAGGGAATGCACCTCGGAGTCCACATTGGCACTCCCTTTCGCGCGCCCCGCCTCTTGCTGATGCTGCAGGGTTGACCCATCCATGAACGCCCGAATATTCGCTTGTCTGGTGGAGCGTCACTAGGAGGGGTTGGAAAGAAATTGTCTGACAGAGAGCCTAGACTCCTACGTCTTACGGCCCTATTTTAGATTTAGGACACCTGAAAACACCAATCTCAAAGCATTTTCTTTTTTCCCATCTCATCCTTCAAAATTATTCATGCAGGAGAGGGCCTAAACTCTCACGTCACGTCTTACTCTTAAAAAAAACTCTCACGTCTTATTCATGCATGATTGACAAGTAGGTTGTTACACCTGTGCAATACCATGAAAGCAAGGGGTCTAATGGTCAATATTCTATGCGTTGTATAAAAGCAGATCTATACTTCGAGAAGGACTTATCGATGAAATGAATACATTCTGAATTTCCCCATCTTGCTCTTCTGTTTTCACCCCTCCTCTTCTCTGATTCCTCACCCTACCTTCCTCCAAATCCTCCAATTACTGGTATCCTTTACTACTACTTTGTGCAATTTCAGTCTCCAAGATACTCGCTGACGACCAGGATGTAACAATTTGATATCAGAGCCCCCAAATTTTGCTTTCGCTCATTTCGTTCACGGCGACCACTGCAATCCCAGCACGTGGTTGATCGGTGAGGGAGACGAACCACCATGGTGGAGTCATCAGACCAAATGTTGGTGTTATTGGATCGGATACTGGCTCGCATGAAGCACAACGATGAGCACTTAGGCGAAATATCGAGGCATGTGGAGCGCTTGAAGCAGTCGGTAGAACACCTGAAGCAATCAACTGAGGAGGTGATGGTGGTCGTGGCATGCGAGGAGAACATGTTTAGGCTTCCACCGCCACCGCCATGCAAGGAGTTTTTGGCCTGGGTGAGTCGCTCAATCAAGTCCTCCCCAATGTTGGCCGCTGCTGAGGATCTTAATACCGTTGTCGGCACCCTTGGGGCCGTGATACCCACCAGGTGCTCGACGTCGTGCCCCGACCACAACGATGGCAAGCTGACGGCTACAACCACCAGAGCTTCAACTTTAGCCACGGGCAAGGCCAAAGTAAGGGAGGAGAGGACCAAGCAGGTGGAGAGCGCCAACGAGAGCTCGTACAAGTTATCAGAACCGCTGCCACCAAGCAAGGAGGAGCTTGCCATCAACCTACAACAACCTAGCAATTGCTCCACCGAGGTCTTTGATGAAATGTCTCGTGAGGCCAACGAACCGTCGGCAGGTGTGTTCGCCACTAGTCTACAACAAGCAGAGTCATCCATTGTGATTTCTGACTGTGAGGGTGATGACACCGCCGCACGGTTGTGGCAAGCTTTGGTTGTGGGTGATGACCACCTTGTGTTTGTTGAAATTCACGTCATCAAGTTGTAGCAGCGGCAATCACAAGACCATTTCATGGCGTTGGTCCGACCGATCGTGGTGACGAATTCTTCAACTATGTTGGTTAGTGGATGTGCAATCAAGGAGGACCTTGTGAGTAGTGGATCAGCATGGTATGCATGGTGGAGCACTACGTGCGGCCAGGAGTGGCATCGCCAGTGATACATTTTGCCGCCGCCTACCGCCGTGCATCGCCACCGCAAGGCGTGACCAGGACACTCACTACATTGACGACAATGGGTGGCTGGTTCTAGATTGGGAAGCTAGTGGTGCTCGGCAAGTGCTCGATACATTGTCATCGTTGACGACATAGAACTCTGGAATGGAAGGTGTTCACTTGGTGTTCAACAAGATAGAATACTCTACTGCAAAAAATGGGATCCAGGTATCATGAGGCTTATTCTCATGAGTATGAAGTCAGAGATAGGTATAAACCAAAGCTTAGTTCAGTATGTTCAGAAATCACTGGAGTCATTGGAGCTTATTCAGCAAACCGCCTCGTATGTCGTCTGGAAGCAGTTGTTGGCTCATTGGTTATGGACATGTGGTCTGTGGAGCCGTGCTTATCAGGATTCTGCATTTATGCTTTCGAATATGGATCAAAAGGGCAGTTCATATAGGATGACGAAATGGGTATCTGTTGAGGTGTTGGTTGCTGACCGTTCAATGGGTATAGCACTGGAGTTGTTCCTAGGTTTTATTAGAAGGGAATACTCAGTTACTCATAGGAGTATACCACCTATTGCTCCACCTGCATGTGCATTACTTGAGATTGGTATGATTCCACTAGAAGGTCAATTAAACTGTTGGCATCAGGACAATTTCATGATGTGCATTCTAATCTTTGTTGGTAATAATGGCGAGACATACTTCAATACTGATGCGCTCGTCTCATGTGTTCAGAACTTTCCCAAGAGTCGTGGACCAATTGTTGGTATCCTAAAGGGATTTGCTGGTTTGAGCGGTGCAATCCTAACATAGATTTATGCGGTGATACTCGTCTGATCACGCTCCACTAATCTTCATGGTTGCAGTTGGCCCAATAATGGTAGTTATCACATTAATGTTCATTGTTAGACCAGTTGGAGGCCACAGACAAATACGTCCTTCTAATGGTACAGGTTTCACATTTGTATACAACGTCTGCTTACTCTTGGCCGCTTATCTTATGGGTGTGATGATACTAGAAGACCTTGTTGACTTGAGCCACATAGTGATGGTCTTGTTTACCATCATTCTAATTGTCCTCTTGCTAGTTCCAACAGCCATCCCTATTATACTCAGCTTCTTTTCAGATGACGATGAGAGTGTCTATGCACTACTGTTGCCAACACCTCGGAGAGAAGAAGCTAGTGCATCAGCACCTTCTGAAGAGCAGAGGTTATACTCAGTGAGGTGGAGGACGAAAAGCCCAAGGAAGTTGATTTATTTCTAGCCTCATAGAGGCAAAAGAGGATTGTAGAATTTAGGCAAAGCTATTCCAGGCAGCTGTTGTTGGCGCCATCAGGGTTAACAGGAGGAAAGGTCTACGACGAGGAGAGGATTTCACATTGATTCAAGCGCTGATCAAGGCAGATTTTTGGCTTCTATTTTCTCCCTTCTGAGTCGGTGCGGCTTTACGCAAGGGTTGCAATTTTTTATTTTCATGGTTGCAAGACATACAAAGGTATTAATTAGGAGTTTTTTGTTTACAAAGAATATACATGTACTATCAATGTCACACGCTTGCTAGGGGTCAAGCAAGTTCTCGCGGAGCCGGTAATGTCACACTTGTGCAATACCATGGAAGCAAGGGGCCCACTGGTCAGTGTTTCTATGCGTTGTATAAAGGTAGATCTGTACTTCGAGAAGGACTTATCGATGAAATGAATACATTCTGAATTTCCCCATCCTGCTCTTCTGTTTTCTCCTTCCTTCTCTTCTCTAATTCCTCACCCTACCATCCTCCAATTCTGGTATCCTTTACTACCGATTTGTGCAATTTCAGTCTCCAGGATACTCGTTGGCGACCGGGATGTAACACAGCTTCCCTCCTTGAGTGCTTGAACATTCAAAAAAGAAACACATAAGACCTATTCTTTGCAAGAGAGTCTATTCCCCCTTCAAATATGGAGTAGGAGGATCTCTCCCAGGTCTTCTCAATATCTAAAACCGAAACTTTATGTTTGTTGTACTCAGGTGAACCTTATCATTTTCCAACCTACAAAGGAGCTATGGCAACTCCCTGGGCGACTCTAGTTTGCCTTCGCCGGGACCTCTAGGGCACCGGCGGTCCTCCACCGCTTGAGCTTGCCAACCTCCACCAGTCTCCCAATGGTGAGCCCTTACAATCCTAGCCTCTCGACTCAAGTTTCCAGCCTCCCGACCCGTTACCTGGCTACCCCCTAGCTCCCGAGCTTTTGCTGTACTGCCAAATCCTTGCCAGTTCTTCCTAGCATCTCCGGTCCCATCCTTGTAGCGCCCCTTGGGTGGAGGATTTGCACGAGCCACTGGACTTTGGTTCCTTGGGGCATGATAATCCTGACTTGGCGCATCATGTGCAGTTAATCCCAGCTCTAGCAGATCTCAAATACCCTTCGCAAGCAAGCCCAGATTCAGCAAGATCCTCCTCGTCGGCATGCGAGCAGAGTGAGGGGCATTAGGCGCACCGTCCCATGGAGAGCTGCCTACTTGCAGATTCTGGGATGTACCCTCTCATTGCAGCCACATCACCGCCTCACGATGCAAATCCCCCAAATCCGTTGTTGTCACGTCAGCCAGTGGTCTACAGCTCCCCAGGTAACCAGGTCTCCACTCCCGCGCCTTCCCCTAGTGATGAACCCGAAGGTCCGATTTGTTGGCTCGATCTTTCGATGAGAACAATAAGTCCGGTAGGTGTCGCTCAACTCTCACGATCCTGGCTACGAACACGCAAGGCTCGAAAACCATGCAATCGCTGAACTGATTGACAAGTCGTTATCAACCGTACACGAATACCGGTTGACGACCACGAAGTCGATTCTGCATACACCGAAGAAGCACGCAAGAACAAGATAATAAGCAATCTGAAATTGCAAATAGGATTGAAATATTTAATTGAGTTGGGATTCTGAAGCGGTATTATGGTTGGTCTAATCAACACAAGCCAATACACGAAGTTGCTATAAAGCTAACTTTTAACTAAACAAAATCCAAGAAAACTAGAGGTGTGCGGCCTCCTTAAATAGGGAACGAGGAGCCACAAATCTAAAGGAACTAGTGAGGAGGGACTAAACTCATGGTTTACTGTTCATATGAACAGTAACCACACCTCTAGGTGGGCCGCTGGCATATGGGCCAAGTTGAGTTCGATTACAAGGCCCAGATTGGCCCAAATAGATGATGTGATGTCTTCTTTAGATGATTGCGATCAGTCCAGAAGGAATTTGAAGATGAGGACAGATCCATTGGAAAGAGGACGAAATAATCTTTCAATCAAGTACTCGTGGACCTCCAACGGACTCTGTATGTGAAAGTTATGGCCATTTGAAGTTGGTGCTGTCAGGTTGATTCCGAACTGATTTGACCAAAACGTATCCAGCTTGGCACATGCAGTAGCACCATGGCTTGTAGACATAGTACCATGGTATGTAGACGTAGCACTATGACATGTAGATGTAGCTCGATCCAATTGGGTAATATGGTCTTGCATTAGCCGAAAGTCCTATTGGCGAAGATGTTGTTGAAGTAGAGAATGCAGTGCAGCAAGTCGAAGCAGTGGTTGCATCCTTAGGTTTGATGTCCTCATCACCTAGATGCTTTTCCTCCGGAGGTCGGCGAGGGCAGTAACTCCTCTGCAGGTGCCTGCCTTCGGACACTCTCCCCGCAAGTGCCTTCATTGTTCAACTACTCCGCAACGATGCCCGCACTCAATGCTTAGTTGCCAGCAACCTGCTCTGCTCCACGTGGCAATTCGACATGGGCATTAATGATGTGCAAAGCAACCAATGCTCGTAGTAACTCTCGCATGGCAGTCAGCCAGACGGCCCAGACCGCAAGCATTAAAGATAGAGTAACTACTGAAGAGCACTAGGAGAGGGTGAAACCACGCAACTGGTGGCAACAATTACAACGCCAGAGCACCCGGCCTCCGCCGAAGGGTCATCCCTTGGCTATTAAATCCCAGTTCGAGGGAAGGTGTTTCAATTGCTTATCAAAGGACCACATAGTAGCTACTTGCAGAGACCTCTCAGGTGCATGCGATGTAGGAAAGTGGCTACTTTGCTCCCTTCTGCCCTCTCAAAGCCTTAAGCAAGCGCAAGCCCCACACGAACACACCACCACCTCTGCCCAATCTCTAGGGTGCTACCCTTCCTGGCCCCCTACTGAGGTGTATGGAGGACCACAATGCTGGCCAAGCGGTCAACAGGCCAGATGAAGGATTTCGCATCGTCACCATCACTCCACACATGGAGGCGGAGCTCCAACGCCTCTGCAACCGAGCGGATGTGGTCAAGGTGGTGGGCCCCTGTTGAGGCCCCTATAGACCTAGTGGTGAGGGCCATTCAGGACCAAGCCCAGGAGACAACAAGTCTCACTCAACAAGAAAAGGAGTTACGTACAAACTTGAAGGCAAGAATACTAGGTTTGGCAGCGGTGCAAAGGATATGCTGGAGGCTGTGGGCACGAATCACATGGCTCAAGCTTGGACATGCAAACACAAAGTACTTCCATCTGAAAGCAAGTTCGAGGAAGAGGAAAAACTACATTCATTTTCTCACAAAAAACTACCATACATTCACACACCATGAGGAAAAAGAGGAAGCTTTGCACACCCACTTCAAAGAGCTACTGAGAACGGTGTATCTGACAACCTCCTCCTTCGATTGGAACTTGCTTCGACTCAATTCAACACAAGACCACTTCCTTCAGGATGTCGAAGTTCCTTTCATTGAATTGGAGATCAAGTCGACAATAAAGTAATTGCCCACTGACAAGGTGTCGGGCCCAGATGGCTTGATGGGCAGTTTTTACAAAGAAAGTTGGGAGACCATAAAGGGAGATGTTTTACCAGTCTTCCACAAATTATTTTACATGAACAGAACTCATTTTGCAAAAATCAACAGAGCAAATATTCTCCTGCTGCCGAAGGGGGGGGGGCAATTGAGATCTCGGACTTCAAACCCATTAGTTTAATACACAACATAGCGAAGATCATAACCAAGGTGCTCTCACTGCGGTTAGCAAAGCACATGGACAACCTCATCTCAACAAATCAAAGTGCCTTTGTAAAGAGGCGATGCATCCATGACAACTCTCTTGTATGTCCAGAATGTAGCACACAATTATCATCGATCCAAGACACCTTTGCTCATGCTAGAGTTGGACATGACCAAGTATTTTGACTCGGTCTCATGGCCCTACATTCTGGTCTTACTACAGATGAGAGGCTTCAGCACAAGATGGAGAGAATGGATGTCCATTCTCCTAGGGACGTCAAGCTCACAGATCGCCCTTAACGAAACTTGGGGAAACATAATCTGGCATCACCAAGGGGTCCGGCAAGGGGGCTCACTATCTCCATACCTCTTCATTTTGGCTTTTGATCTGCTTTAGAGCATCCAAAGCATAGCGAATCAACAAGGATGGCTATCCTATCTTAACGGGAGGGTGATGAAATCAAGACTTTCCATGTACGCGAACAACGTGATGATCTTCCTCTCACCGGTCAGGCAGGACGTCAACATGCTAGTACTGCTAGTGTAGATCTTCGGGGAAGTGATAGGACTCAATCTAAATATAACCAAGACAACCATCATCCTGATCCAATGTCAGAATCTCGACCTCGATGATATCCTCCAAAACTTCTCGCCGTTTAGGAAGGCCTTGCTGTGCAAGTACCTTGGGCTACCGCTGTCGCTTCAGAAACTATGACACATATAGCTACAACCCCTAGTCTACAAGGTTGAGGCAAGACTAGTGGGCTACAAAGGGAAAATGTTGTCCAAAGCATGGAGATTAACAATCTTGAAGGTGCCCACTACCCTGCCGATTTACCAAATGACGCTAGCCAACCCTCGGGTTTGGTTGCGAAAGCGGATGGACAAGAGATGGAAAGCTTGGCTTTGGAATGGGGACCTGTAGGGGGGATGTTGGCTGAACTGGAGGGTGGTGTGTCGCCCAAAAAATCTAGGTGGCTTGCTCGTGCTGGATATCACATCCTTTAGCAGAGCACTTCATTTTTTATGGCTATGGTATCAATGGAAGACTCCGCACAAACTATGGAATGGATCTCAGCTGCCACTGATGAAATGGATCATTCACTATTCTGGGCCTCCACGTCAGTCACGCTTGGAGATGGCGCCAAGGCAAACTATGGAAGCACGCCTGGCTACATTGCATGCCCTTGAGGATGGTGGCACCCAACCTATATCAAATCTCGACAAGGAAAAAACAGGTCGGTGTGAGGAGCATTAAATGAAGGAAAGTGGATCGCCGATCTCAGGAGAAACATTTCAGCACAACACGTGTGGCCTATGGGAGTACATTCGCCTTTTTATGAGGTTGGCCGAAGTGGTTCTGACACCAGACACCCCAGATGACATAATTTGGAATTGGACTCCTTCAAGGGACTACACATCGAAGTTGGCTTATGAGGCATAGTTCCTGGGATCGATTGAGAGACCTCTCCAGCGCTTCATATGGAAACCTTGGGCACCACAAAAATGCAAAATCTTTATTTGGCTACTACTCCGGCACCGAGTACCAACGGTGAACAATCTCTTGACCAGACACATGCCAAATGACCACTGGTACCCCTTCTGTAGCAGCAATCAAGAGACGATAACCCATCTCTTCACCCAGTGTACTTACACTACTACACACAGCCTCATCACAAACGGTTCGGAACCATCATCACAGATGGTTTTTTAACCGTCTGAAAAAGTTCGTCTGTGATAATAGGCGTTATCACAGACGGTTCAAAAACCGTCTGTGATACGAATATCATAGACGGTTCGGAAGTAGAACCGTCTGTGATAGTAGTTATCACAGACGATTCTACTTTCGAACCGTCTGTGATAGTATATTTTCACAGACGATTCTTGTTAAGAACCATCTGTGATAGTTTTTCATCTGCAAAAAAAATACAAAATGTATAGCTTGAAGGTGGCCACGGCGGCCTTCCCCTTGGTCGTCCGCCTCTTCACTGCCTCCGCCGCCTTGGCCGAGCTCCCGGCGTTGCGCTCCTCAATGTAGGAGATGGTGGAGTTGATGAGGAGGAGCACGATGATGCCGACGAAGTCCTACCAGTCCGGCGGGCGGTGGTCGCCATTGGCCATCACGATGGCCATTACGGCTGCCACCTCCATCACCCATGATAGAGGTTTCCACATGAACCCCAAGAACTTGAGGATCTCGCTCTCCTGCGAACTTGAGGATCTCGCTCTCCTGCGCACGCACGCAAGCACCATGCCACCATTGTTACAACATTACGCAAAAGCAAAGCTCGCAACTAATCTAATTAGTCAAAACACACGTAGATTAAAAGCTCAAAACCCAACAAAATTAAAGATGACAGAATCGGAAACTACTAACATTCTTTTCTTCAAGCTTGTTGGGGCCGAAGACGGCAATGCACGCCTGGGAGGACCGGCTATATAAGGATTCCTACTACTCCCGCGCACACATTCAAAATTTTCGAACTCCCGCGCACGTATTTAAAATTTTCAAACTCCCACGTTTTAAATCACATTGTGAATCATATCATAGACGGCTCGTATCACCAACCGTCTGTGATGAGGTACTTATCACAGATAGTTCGTAATACGAACCGTCTATAATAGTATCGCAGACGGTTCTATTAAAGAACCATCTATTAAAGAACCATCTGTGATACTAGCGATTATCACAGACGGTTTTTTAATAGAACCGTCTGTGAATTATCACAGACGGTTCTATCATAGACGATTCTTTAATAGAACCATCTGTGATAGTGAGTATCACAGACGATTTGTAATACAAACCGTCTGTGATAGGCCCGACAGACCCAACACAGACGGTTCCATTTTAACCGTCTGTGATGAGGCATCTACTAGTTGCGGCTTGGTCAAGATGAAACACCCTGGACCCGACACAGTGGGCACAACACGAAGATGCACTTCAATGGTGGACGATGAGGCTACTCTCCGAACCAGCCCCCAATAGAGTGGACCAGGCTTTGCTCATTATCCTTGTCCTCTGGCAAATCTTGAATGAGAGGAACCGGAGGATTTTTCAGCATCAAGAAATGACTCGACAGGGACATTGGTGGTCATAAAGGAAGAGGCCCAAGCTTGGTTGCTAAGTGGGGTAGTCAAGCTTGGGGCCTATCTATCGGCCGGAGAGGAAACATTGTTAGCCGCGAGTGAAAAGAAAACCAAGGCGTGAATGCTGTGGCGTAAGCCCCCGGCTGGGGTCCATAGGAACGATGGGGGCAAATTAGGGGGCAGCGGATCGGTGTAGTGGTGGAAACGAATGGGGGAAGCTACGCTCTCATTTCCTAGGGCTATTACTTACATATAGGTTGTATCCCTATAGAAGAGGCTTCCCTGACGAGGGGCGAAACCACTACAGTATTTTACTCCAAGAGGCCAATGAGGCGGTAGCGAGGCATTCGAGTAGCACTAACATCAGCCGAGGTAGTAGGTGCGGAACCAAATAGGATCACCTGGTGTCACAGGACACTAGGTTCAAAAAACAATTTAGTGGGGATCAACTTATATGTACCACATGTGCACCCCCTAGTCCAAAAACTATGCACCCCATAGTCATCTCAGGTGGCGACACGCGCGTGGCCCGGGTTCATTGCTAATGATGCTAATGATGTTGTGGTTCATCGCTAATGATGACGTGGTTCATCGCTTCATTAACTTGAAAGAACGTACGTATTAAAAGTTAATTTATTTACTTAACTACTTTTTTTTTTACCATTCTACTATTTTTTACTTGAGAATTCTAAGACATTTTGTTCTCTTCTTTTTTAGTCCATTGAGGTTGGATAATATATTTTGCCAATACGACCATCTTTTGTTCGTGATTTCGTCCTTAGTTCCTTTATTTTGGTAAGTGTTGACACGATCTATATGCGTACAATGATAACCGCAAGCTCACAGATCGGTTGTAGTTTTTCACCTGAGTATCCAGGGTTATCGATCTGAGGGAACATTTGAGATTACAACTAAGGCTGACAATTACTATTAACAAGAATGTTGTATGAAAGATTTAATCTAAAAAACTAAATTACGAGAGAATAGAAATTACTAAGGTTCTACTAAGACTAACTATATCGTCCCGGGACTAAGTTCACTTACGTGTAAATCAACAAGTATACTATGAATTGGTACTAGGCTAAAATCGCTCTCACCCTGCAGATGATACTACATTTTTCATCGATTCACCTGTCACATGATAAGACTAATCTAAACGTAGCAAGCTATGCACTATTTGATATAGATCAGTTGACTAAATCCAAATACCATGTTTCGATCTAGCAACTAATAAGTTGATTGCAGAAATCAACAAAATAACACAATATCAAATGGACTGATCAAAGCAATAAAGTATCATAAGCGTCAAATAGACTAATCAAAGCAATTTGGGCTGAAAAAGGGTGTCTCGGGGCCCAAAGAGCCGATCGGTGTAGGCCCAACGCTGAGCGACACAAAATCCTGGCGGGCCGGGCTCTGATAGCTTCTGGCTTTTGTAACTTTTGTGTCTGACCTCCAATTTGAGCAAATAATATATGCATTTCGATCGGCTCAATGAGGCGGATGTCATGGTAACCTCCAATTTATCATTTGATAAAGTTCATTTTTGCACATTTTCCAAAGAAAGCTCTTTATCTACTCTTTTTAGCCAATGTCCTTCGGAAAAAAGTGAAATACAACATATCTCCGGATTTCGTTAGGGTTAGTTGCCAAATGGCACAATTTAGCACAAATACTAAGGTAAATGATAATAATATGGGGTGAGTAAAGCATAAAAAATGAGCACCAATTGTAAGCATATTGATCGCTACTTCTTTATTATTTTATATTGTCGTCGGTTATGTCGAATTATTGATGTTAAAAATAGGTGCATGTGTTACTATTTAGTACAATATTACTCGAAAAATTCATATGTTGCTATATGCATGGTAAAGTAGTAAGCTCCGATCAAATTCGTTCTAGTTCCACCCTACGAGGTAGCAACGACTGCGCAGCAGCGAATGTGACGAAAAAGAGGCTAGGGCACAGGTCGAAGGAACATTGATGTCCCCAGCTGTCAGAGGAAGAGGAGCAGGAGAAGGTGCGGCCGTCGCCACCTCCGCCTGATCATGAAGGGATCTAGATGACTTGTGGTTTCTTGCTAGGATGTAAGGCAGAATCGCAGATTGCAGCGATGCGTCCTAGCTGGGTGCATTTGGCCTCATCTGATTATGGAATTTCCCTACCCTGTGTTCTTATTGTTGTAGGTTTGGACCTGCAGCATTTGGAAGTCATAGAGCATGTCGATGTTTCCAGAGTTGCGTGTCTCGCACGTCCAGTGCTACCCCTACTGCGAGCTCAACTGCACCAGATTACACTCTTCCTACAAGCCTTTGACCATGTTATCAAATATGTAATCATGTATTGATAGAAGCCAGCTAGAATGTGATAACATAAGATTGATGCTGCCAGCTTCACGCCGGCCGACCTGCGCAAATTCACCAAGTCACAGAGATTGCAAAGGATGCCTTAACAAGCTGTTTGAAGAATGGACAGTGGGGGCACCATATATACTACATTTCAGGCTGCTGCAGGCTTCAATGGTGCAAATGTGTCTACTCAATGTGGTTCTTTCACAAAACCAAAAGAGTTATATGCTTCACTTGTTTTTCCTAGCCATGGAGAAAACAATGAAAGAAACTGTGATTTGTGCTTTTATTTTGCATTTTATTTTCTTGCTTATGTAAATTGTGAACCGCTACTTTCTTTAATGCAATAGTGGCAATGCTCTTGCCATTTCATAAAAAAAAAAAAAAAAATTATTCACGCTTCTCTCTCAATTGCAGCACGTCGTGATGTGGAACTCGTGCTCGTGGCGCAGTCTGACCCATGTTGGATGCCGGGAGCAGGGTGTCTGGCCCACGTGAGAGGCACAGGTGGCGGGGGAGAGGCTTGCAACCGTTGGAGACGAGGAGGTGCGGGAGGGTGGCGTTGCGGGGGGTAGGAGGCGTGGGGCTCGTAGGACATGAACGCCGAGAGGAGCGCGAGCGTGGAGGGGGACCTGAAGCAAGCGTGCACGACGGAGGTCGGCACGTGGGTGAGCCTTGCGCGCGCGTCGCGGCCGAGTGGGAGTGCGTGCGGGGAGAGGAAAAGGAGCTGCTCCAGGTGCAGGCCGCCAGGGCGGTGGGGGAGGTGGGAGGAGGCGACGGTCCGAAAGTGGGGCTTGGCGGCGGCGACGACGGTGCCATCGAAGGGGGTGGCCTTGGTGTTGGGCCGCGGGAGGAGGAGATCGGGAGCAGGGGAGGGGACTGGGCGGGGGACACGGTCGTGGGGTGAAGAAGGCGAGGAGGGCGAGAAGGTTGCTTTCACATTTATTCTAGTGTCACGTGTCACAATCGGGTAGCCTTAAGGGGAGGGGGCTAAGGCCCTCTTCCAGGTAATTTTCTTCCGGAGGGGCTTTTCTCGAAGCCGTCTGATCCGCGCACCATCCTATCACTTATGCTAAGTTCCTAGCGACGGTAGCTTCGAGTCTTATACTCGTATATACGCGAATTTTGTGCTAGTATATGAATATATGATCGAAGCTTCTCTTCGATGACTTAGCTAGGTGCTCGACACGTAACCTGGCCGTGTGGTAGTACATGAACGGCAAGATCAAAGTCAGTTGGTCCATATATATCTGCACGAAACGATGGAAGGATAGTAGACGCAGCCATGTTTATGTGCACGCTGCTCCCGTCCACTGAACATAAGCGTGTTTACGGCCGGGTCACGAAGGCCAGATGGGAGGAGCCGGTAACGGAGCCCCATCGCGCAACGAATGCGTACGAGTTCATCGCGGACCGAATCGCACGTCGCTCCGGCAACAAACAAACAAACCGAACAACGAGAGATCGGGAAGGACTTGCTTTGGGCCGCGCGTATGGGCTAGTCCGGTGACGAATCGGCACCTAGCCGGCTGCGAGAAGGCTTTGGTTCACCTGCCAACGTCAAGAATAAGCGTGTGAACGAGTGAAGCCATGGTAAGCCCACTGCGCCGTAGATGGGCTAAAACCTGCACGTTGAGCCCATCGTATCGTGTGAGTAGCAAAATTTAACATTTCTCGACACTTTTCTTTTCCTTTTTCTTTCTTTCTTTCTCGGACGAGCTGATGAAAGCCCAAAAAATGCGGCTTAGTCGAATTAAGCTTCCTCTGAGTACTTGAGATTTCAGTTACACATCTTGATGGCCAAGAAACGTTCGTTTGACCCCCAAAGACCCACCATGAGATATTTTGTCAAGTTATATATATATATATATAAAAGATTATATTAGAGATTACATTCCGTACGCGCGGCACACTGCGCGTATATCCTCTCCCGATTGCCTGGAGCGCACTCTCTTGCCCTGTACACGGATCGATCGATGAAGTTTCACATCGCGGCGCTCGCTAGCCGGAAAGATTATTTCCTTCCGGTAGCAGCAGATCTCTAATTTGCGGGGAAGGAATCCCGGGGGGCAGATGAAACCAACCGGGGAGTGTTTACATTGGCTGGTCACCAGCTAAGCAAACAGGATCGCCACTCGTAATCTCTCTCTATCTCTGGCAAAACCCCGTTCAAATCGCGAGGCCGTAACAGACTCGGCCGCGGTTTCCTTGGGTCGGTGGAGTCCGCATCCGAGTGGGGTCTGCTTGGCGCGCGCGGCCGCGTCGATCACTCGCGCGGCCAACCCTGGCGCTATATAAAGGCAGCCCACTGCGTGCTGCCACCCACAACACAAGCCGATCGACTCGATCGAGCGGAGCGAGAGCAAACCCTAGCGGCTGCTACTCTCTCCCCCTGGAGCTCTGTTTCTGTCTCGAGCGACACACGCCGCCACAGCGAAACCCTAGCTAGCTAGTAGTGCTCGCAGCAACTCGGCTCTGACCCAGCGACCATGGCCTACTCCGACGACCAGCCCCGCCTCCGCCTCCGCCGCCGCCGCCCCGACATCGACGACGAGATCGAGGAGGGCGAGATCGTCCCCGGGTACGGCTCGGGGTCCGACACCGACGACGACAGCCGCTACGTGTTCCAGCCCCGCGACGACGACGAGGCGGGCCGCCCGGGGATGATTAAGCGTCGCCGCCTGAAGGGCGTCGTTGCGGGAGGCTGGAATGCCCTGCCGTCGCCCACGTCCTCGTGTGGGTCGGACGGGACCATCAGCGACGGCAGCACCGGCGCCGGTGACGCCCCCGTCGCGCCGGCGTCGTTCCCCTGCCCCATCTGCAGGAGGGAGTTCGGCAGCCAGAAGGCCGTGCACGGCCACATGAGGGTCCATGATCCGCATGTGTGCCAGGGGGAGGAGAAGGAGCGGCCAGTGACCCTCGGCGGGAGCTGGGCCGTGACCGGCAAGCGGGGCTGGATCGGCGGCAGGGTCTTCCCCAAGGACGAAGTGGACAACACCATGTCCAAAGTGGTTGCACTTGCAGAGCCCAAGCTCTCCGTAGCAGAGCCGATGCCCATGGCGATCGCAAGAACCAATCTTTCCTTCGTAAAGATCGAACACGGGAGCAGCATCACGCAGACAAATCCCAATGAGTCCATGGCGGTCGTGGTGACAGCAACCAATATTTCCAACCAGGTCGTCGCCCACCCGCCCGCCCCGCCGCAGGTCGTCGCCCACCCGCCCGCTCCGCCTCAGGTCGTCGTCCACCCGCCCGCTCCGCCTCAGGTCGTCGCCCACCCGCACGCTCCGCCTCAGGTAGTCGCCCACCAGCCAGCTGCACCTCAGGTCGTCGACCACCAGCCGGCTGCGCCGTCGCCTGCAGGGTCGCAAGGTCAACACGCGGCGCCGCCCGCAGGGGAGCAAGGTCATTTCGAGGGCTACTCGTGCTCGGAGTGCGGGAAGCGGTTCTCCACGCACCAGGGGCTAGGTGGCCACGTGGCCGGCCACAAGAACAGACGGAGGGAAGCGGCGGCCGCGGCCGCGGCCTCCGGAGTCCAGCCGGGCGACGGCGCGGGCACCGTGGCATGCCGCGGCGGCGCCAAGCCGGAGAAGATGCACGTGTGCAAGGTGTGCGCCCGAGAGTTCAAAACGGGAGTGGCGCTCGGCGGCCACATGAGGAAGCACTACGCGGGTCCACCGATAGGGCAGAAGAAGCAGGACACTAACCTCTGCCTTTATCTTGCGCATCCCGGGGAAGTGCTTGCACCGGCCGCCGTGGAAGCGCCGGAGCTCACACTTGCACTGCCTGTGGAAGAGGCGGCGCAGCCTGCTGTTGCTGCGCCTGCGCCGGCTGCGACAGGCAGCGTGAGGATTTTTGGCGTTAACATCGTGCAGACGCCAGCGGAGCAAGAAGGATCGGCCGTGACAGAGGACTCGGCGTCCACCAGCAGGCAATAGGAGATCGATCGAGAGTCGTAAGGATGTAGAAAGTGTCCAGTTTGTTAGGATGCGTCTTTGATTTAGGAAACTATATTTTGCATGCATGGCAAGTTTTAAGTGCTCCCTACATGTCGGGAGATGCACGTTTTCTTCCAAATGTATCAGTTCTTTGGGGATAAGAGCAAATCTTCCCCATTGATCTTTTTTTAAAGGAATTTCCCCCCTTGATTTTTAATTTATCGCATTTAAATCAGTATTAAAAAAATAAACAGAACAACAGAAGTAAGAAAAGGTAAAAGATACAGACACCGGTCCCATCGAAGATTCACGACAGACGGGGAAGGAACTCCCGAAACACCTAGCTAAGCAGCCAAATACCAAGGGGAATGTACCAACTAGCACAACGCCGAAACACCGACCAGCTCGCACGCACGCAAACAGCCAAGGGTAGGACAACACCCCCATTACCTAACATGTTGTAGCCTTGAACGGGTTAACAAGTTACACATGCAGGATAACTATTGCACAGTGCTTAAGAGAAAAGAATAGAATCAATGGTATGAAAAACCACAACTCCACCACGGTTGAGGGCCAACGTCTCTTGCTAGGGCTTGAAGTGCATCGACACCGAGGTGCTCACCACAGAAACAGCATCACCACAACTCACCATCTTGAACCCACCACGGCACACCACACCTTTAGACTGCACCAACACCCCACCACCAACAAACGGCAAGGCCCGCACGGAACCACGACAAGCACCACGGATGACCAGCAAGCAGCTTGAGAATGCAGTGGGTGAAGAAGTGATCCCTCCTCTCAACAATGATGGTGAAGGGCGCGAGGGCGAGCAGAAGGGACCAGCAGCTTATTTCCTTTCCTCCGCCCACCAGCAAACCAGTTTTTGAACAGACCGATTGTGCTACTAGCTAGTAGTTTCTTAATTGGAAACAATCCAATTTGCATCCGGTATGGAATCGGCACTATACCTGTTACCAAGACTATCACGGAGAAATTATGATAGATATATGTGAACACTATTACTAAGTCCATGATCCATCACAGAGAAATTTGTGGTATATATAGGTGAACACTTCGATTTAAAAATGCCTATGGGCCTGTTTCAAATGCATGAATTTCACAAGAATTTTACAGAAATTTCATAGAATTCAATTCATTTCTTCGGTAACAAGGAAATCTTTGCAGTAACGATTCGATTAGGATTTTTGATGGATCGGTACTAGGTGCATGCAAATCAGGCTGCCTCGGTCGCTGGTAGTAAGGACCCACATGGAGGAAACATCCATCTCCCAGAGTTTTTGATTAAAATGGCACTGTTGGCATATGCAATAGCAAAACTAGCCCACCCCTACCCACGCGAATCAAAGGCAAAAATGACGTCATGTCCATGCCCAGAGGATCGGATTTGCCATGCGGGCGACACATGGCCTCGTCCAGACCTCAGGGGCGCGGATGCCCCTCGTCCGACTCCCAGGAGCGCAAAAATGCCTCGTATAGCCCCTAGGGAAGTAGAAATGAGATCCACAAATTATAAACATTTTTGTGAAGGCTTCTGACACAGTATACTTGAAAATTTCAAAAACATACTCAAAATACTTTTCACATTTATTCTCAGTATAATTATCTCAAGTATACATTTCTTTTGAAATTTTCTAACCCCTGAGGCCGGATTTGCCTCGTCCTAACCTTTGGGCCCCCAAGGTGCGGTAGCCCCCCACCCTTTGTTTTTTTAAAAACTAAAATGTTGTTTTCGGCTTCCCGAATTCTCGCTAAAATCTGAAAAAGATTGTTTGATATAATTTCGTCAGATGTGATAATGCCTCTTACCCCGATAACGAAAGTTTGATCTGATCAGCAAGAACGGGCCAGGTGACCAACCACGTGAATTTTTTTTGTGGAATTAAATTTTTGGTACATGTGATAATATTTACTTATTATTTTTTTACCTCTATAAAAAAGATAAAAACTGTATTAGAATGTTGTCGTGAAGTTGACATATGATTTCCTCTACGTCCCGGTCGACTTCGGGTACCAATACTATTTTCCTTCTTGCTTCAAGTAGTACTAATTGTACTACTATTTTTACTGTCTAGATTTTTTAATTTTGTCTGATCTGATCACTCGATTCGTGGACTTTTATTACTCACATCCAAGTGCGAGGTAAAAAAGAAGAAGAGGGGAAGACCGGGGCATGGGGGGCACAGAGAGAGTTTTTGGCTAAAATAGCACGGTTGGCACCGCAAAACAATGTTATGTGAGACGGGCTGTAAGATTGAATGTTTTGCTGTAGCTCATAGAACAAGGGTGAGTTAGTTCAAAACAAATAGGGTTAGTTAGTAATTAATTACGACAAATTTGTTATGAATTATTAATTACAACTATTTTAATTAAGACAACTATCTACGACTTCTTAAGCAAACCTAGTTAATTACGACTACATAATTAATAGTACTTAATTTAGCCTAATTAATTATTTCTAATTAATTATAGTTAAAAATTTAGGAAAAACAAATTACAACACATTTATTATGACTAATTAACTACCACTACATAGTTTGGATTTTTGGATTGACTAAAATATTCACATTTAATTAACCCTAATTAATTATGAATATTTTGGTTAATACTAACTAATTACGACTTTCTAATTAACTAGATTAATTAATTAATACTATTTAGTGAAGACTAATTAATTATGATTACATTATTATGTTAATTAAATATGACTATTTTAGTTACGAATTTTAATTACGAATAACAAACTACAAGTAATTAATTACGACTAACTCACTGTGAGGGAAAATTATGACTAACTAACTACGACTAATTAAGTTTTCTCACTGTGAGCGTAAATCTTAGAAGAACTCAGAGGAAAATATGTTTTCTCTGCTAGAAAGTGTAAACATCAAAGAATACATTTTCAGCATTACCTTTTTATTAATATCTGAGGAAAATATATTTTCTCTGCTAGAAAGTGTAAACCTCAAAGAATACGTTTCCAACATCACCTTTTTATTAATTTCTGGATTTTCAAAACCGAAGCAGATTCAAACCTTAATAACTCAAGATTGAACAAATCTTTTTTCTAAATTCATCTGAAATCATGATCTGTATGAATATGCAAAATATTTGGGTTTTGTTACTGTTGAAATTATTTTACTATTTATAATTTGCTTTCGGCTCCAATTGAATAGACGTTGATAATTCGAATGGAATTTTTTATGATCCTCCATCCTCATACTTTGAGATACCAGAGCAAGACAAGCACCCCCCTTTTGACCATATTGATTCCATTATTTCAATCATTTTACTTCTTTTTGGAAAATCTATTATGCATGCATGTATGTTTGCTTAAAATTGCTATATTTGAGGATAAAGGTAGTTGTATTCCTATTCAATGCATAATCTTTCTTGAAATATTATTATCCTCACTGTTGTAGCCATTAGGGTATGGTTTGAACAATAAATTATGTCAAATTGGGTCTTTCGAATGCGAATATCACATAAATGCTTAGTCGGGTTGTAGTATTTACTAAAATTTGAAAATGGACGAAATATTGAATGTGATTTGGGAGATTTTGAAATGATAGTCCATAGGGGTTACCTCTGTTAATTTTGTATAAAAATAAAAATGAAAACCTAGATTGTGACGCAGACGAGTTATATTATGAATTGATGAATGTTAGAGCGTTTTTCGGATATAGATAGGGGGATATCCTTGCCTGGGTCAATTAAAGACCGAACACCGGTACCACCAATCTAAGTCTAAGCGTACAATCACATGTGCCGGTATGGGACGATCTTAGTTAATTAAGTCATCGAAAACTAACCTTGCATATTGGTATGCCGTAGTAATGCAAGAATGTGTGATTGCTCGAAGGGGCTCCCTTCACCAAGGTGTTGGGATCAATGTCTTCTGGCACAACGATTACTGTCTCACTTTGATGGGAGGTACCCGATATTGAAATGAGAGTTGTCATAGCTGGGCTAGTGCAAGGTTTGGACTAGGTGATGTAAAGGTTGCGATATGTGCTCTAGACTGTATACTATAATGTTGTGTGTGGTAGTATCGACGGATGTCGAATAAATTAGAGAATTCGTATACTGTGGGTAAAATTGTACACCTCTATTGAGTATAAATCTATTTAAATAGTCATGCTCGCGGTTATGAGCATGCTTAATGCAGTCACATCAGGTATAGTCTCTATTTTTGCAAAAATGATTTTGTTGAAAAATGAGAGGATGGTTTTATTGTTATTGTCGGGTATAGCCAAGGAGGGTTGCGATTTGTTATTTATTAAGTTACTTACATGTTGTTCATTGTTTATTTAACTGCTCTTTAAACTTTTGCTGCAAAATAGTATGTATTAATATTACAAATAAAAGTTGCTTGATGCCGAAAACAACTTGTAGCGTAGAGCCCCATCTCTTGTTAGTCAAACATGTATATAAATTTTACGATACACTATAAGTCTTACTGAGTACGCAATGTGCTCAATCTTACTTAAATTGTTAGTCAAAGGATGAGCATGATCAAATGTCGGACGACGTCTTCTTTGGTCCTGGTACCAGGGGTACAAAGACGGGTCTTTCTAGAGTTTACTCCTTTAGTTGTCTGAGGGTTTGGATGGGCATACCATTGGACTTTTGCGTTTAAACTATTAAATTTTCGCTGCTATTTCTGATACTTGAACTTTTATTTGGCCGATTGGCGCTTATATTATAAACTATGTAATCTTTTAAGTTTATGTACCATATTTGTTTCATATTGTATGTAATTATATATGTATGTGTATACCAATATTGTGAATGTGTGTACTAACCATTGCTCATGAGACTAGTATAGTACACATATGAGGATTTCGGATATTCAATGCCCGAGATCTGACACCTAGGAGTCGGATGAGGCATTTCTGTGCCCTGAAGGCCGGGCGAGGCCATGTGTTGCCTGCACGACAAATTCGGTCCTCTAAGACACAAACAAAGTGTCATTTGCCTTTAATATATATAAAAAATACTAATTTTGCTATTGAGCACAAACGGTGCCATTTTAGCCTAAAACTCCTTCTCCGTACCAATCAACGAAGCAGGATAACGTCTCCTTCCTTCCGCTTCGCTGCTGCGGACTTCACCGATCAACAAGTCCGGCACCCTCGGGACCTTGATCCCCTGTAGCTCCCACACCAAGAACCACTCGTACATCTCGCACCAAAACACGACATGTGTCCTATCCGCTCACCCTTGTGGCCTCGGGCTCTCCGAGTCCGCTAATTACCGTCTTCCCAGCAGCAGTCGCCTCATCCAATCCTCGCGCTAACCTTCGAGACAACGTCTCACTGCGAGGTGGGCCCTCACCCGCCAATCCACTGTAAAATGTGGTGCGAGTTCTTTCCTTTCACTCCTAAACATCTCGAAGTAGCAGCAGCAGCAGTAGCAGTAGCAGTAGCGATGAAGTAGACCTGCAATTGGAGCTTGGAAGCAGCCATTTATTGCGAGAGGGAGATCTCAACTTCTCAAGCTCTCGTTTCTGTAGCAGGTACGTGTGCGTCGGAGCAAGTAGTTTAGAATTATGCTTAGGAGTTGCAAATTCTGCTCTTTTGTGTTCTTAATTAGAAATCCACGGATGCAAAGGAAGAGCTGGCTCTGTCGGACCCGGATTTTCCAATCCGAATCCTCTGTGAAAAACGCTGTGCTATTCCCTGGATCAGTAGATAGCACTCACAGGCATTGCTGAATCATTCATATATGGCGTGAATTAAAGTATCAATATTACAATCAACAGATTGACATAGACCACGTCGGGTCGAGTTTTACAACAGGGGCCGATCAGGCCAAATTGATTACAATACGAATCACCGAAGCGATAAGCGAAGCAAAGGGTAGAGCTCATCTCTTCACGAGCAAGCGGCGGGCAACCCGTGTCGATCGATATTATCCAAGGACCGGATAATATCGGTTGTACGCAAGTACCAACGAGTCAACTTAGACTGCGTCGAGGCCTAGACTACAGATCCTAGACTACTCTTCATCGTTTCCTTGTCCATCAACTTCTGGCTCCTCGTAGTATGCATAGTCTCCTCCATCAGCGTCATCTGAAGGGTTTGGGGGAGAGCGAGGATGAGCACAACTACCGTGCTCGCGAGCCAATACACAATGCAATGATATACATGCAAGGCTTACAAGGATGGCTCGGTTCTTTTATTGGCGAAAGCAAAACTTTTAAATATCATAAGTACAAATTCCTAGCACTTAGCATTTTTAACAATTTCATTTTAGATAAAGAGAGAAATTGTGCAATATTTATATTAGCAGAGGTTACCTCCACCTTCATGCTTATTTTGATTGTGGTTACATCCACCACTAAACGACACTGGGTACAAAGACCCAGGAATAACCAATCTCAGGGCTAGGTGAGCCCGCCACAATTTTCATACCACCCACAAGATTTTTGAAATAGAACTAACTCAAGTTAAGTTCCCATGTCCGCCTTTGACCGTAGGCACGGCTGTTTAAACAGTTTATAACTCTGCAGAGATTGTACACTTTACCCACAAGAGACAATTAACTCGTTGCCCTACGATTCCGTAGTCGTGTAGTCGAGAGGTTGTCACAATAACTTTTCTAAATATCTCGCCCTTCCTCGTCTCACCCATATGGGGTTATGCCCATACGTTGCGCGGGATGTCCACCTCGGCGATCGGCGTGGCGTGGCTACACCTCGTGATCGCGACTTCACCCTTGACTCGGTGTCCCATCCAAGCCCGACATGCCCGAGCTTGTGCCTCCTTTAACCCTCGGTGAGATGATTTTGGATTTGATAAATGTACTAAGCCAAGTCGCGCTTTGTTGCGGACTTGTGGTTGTACTTGTTATACACAGGAGGTCGTGACAAGATTAAGTCCTTAGGGTTATGCGGGCGGCTCAACCACATTCCCACCATTCTCGTGCTACATCCGCACCCACCATCTTACCATCCGTCCGCATTTGGGTATTAGCGCTTAGGGTTTTGAGATGTAAAATACAACAATTCAACCATCTCGCCATTTACCCGCAATGACCGCCCAAATCATTTATGTTTGAAGTGATGATGATTAGGACATTTTAATGTCCCGGTACTTAAGCAAGTCTAGCATGTCGCTTAAGTACAACCTATAGCTAGTATTACCATATAATTACTAGGGTGACAACGGAATTAAGGGATTCAAATTATCAAGGATGACATAGTAATTAATTAATCATCAAACGGGTATTAACTACCTTAAGCTTTAACATACATTTGATTAAAGAATTAACGCATGCAGTTTGCTATTTTAAAAGAATATAATTTGCATAAAATGTAGGCTCAATATGATCAAAGTATTGACTCGCCTTGGTTGTAGGGGAGAGAGTCCGAGTAGTCTTGTCCTTGATCGACGTGGAGGTCTCCGGCGTCTCCGAAATCTACGCGGGCGAGGTACCGGCAAAAATAAACGACAAGCAACGAGAGCAATTAAATACTCAAGAATACACAAATGAACTCCAAATTGAACAAGACCTATGCCATTAGCAAGATCTTGATTTTAGAAATTTTTAGAAATTTAATTCAAAATTTTTGGAGTTGAAATGGGGGAGTTATCAATTTTAGAAGCCTCACTTTTAAATAAAAAGGAAAAAGGAAAAGAAAAACAGCCGAAAAAGAAAAATGCAAATCGGCCCAAAGTGGAAAAGCCGGCCCGGCCCAAGGCCTCAGCCGAATCGCATGCTGCCAGCGCGCGCCCACGCTGGCGCGGCCAGCGCCCAGCGCGCGCTACAAAGGGGCGGCCGAGCGGCAGCAGAGAAGGGAGGGGCAGGCGGCGCGCTTCGGGAGAGGGGGTGGCGGCGTCTTTGCTGGGAAAAAGGGCGGCGGTGGTGCTCGGGCCGCGGCTCACGGGAAGGGAGGAGCGGGCTCGGGCGGCGGCTTGGCGGCGGCGGCAAAGACGGAGATGGGGCGCGACTGAGCGGCGGGCACGAGAGAAAGAAGGGGCGGCGGTGACAACGGCGGCGCCGGGAGGGTCCGGGCTCACGGCGACCGGGGAGATGGAGGCGCGCGGCGGGCGGCACCGGTGATGACGACGACGACGACGGCGGCGGCGCGCGAACGAGAGGTAGGCTTGGCTCCTCCCTTTTCTTTCTTCTTTCTTCTTCTTGCTTGGGGAAAGAAGGGCACCGGGGTCTTTTAAAGCCGCGCGAGAGAGGTCCGGTGGCGCGCGCGGCGGCGCGCAGCGTCGCGCACGCAGCGGCATCATTGCGGCGGGGCGTGCGGGAGGCGCGCCAGAGAGGTGGCGTGTCGCGGCGAAGTTGCAGCGCCGCGCGAGCGGGAGGAAGGAGGAGAGGGGGTCCGGCGGGCGTCCGTTGACTGGGAGGAGGGCGAAGGGGCCCGGCGAGGGTTGACCGGGAAGGGGAAAAAGGGCTTCACAAAACCTACCCACCTTAAACGGAATCTCGACCCGAGATTCGAGCCGCTCCGAGAAGAGGGACGGAAATCCAAATTGTTGATCTTCGCTCCCGGTGGCTTCTTTGGTGAGTGATGGCTCCATCGAACCTTGCAAAGGCGGATGACTTGACGTCTTGTCCGCTTCTCGACGACGTCGAGGATCTTGATAGGGTGCTCCGGATAAGTCAAATCTTTCTCAAGTGCGATGGCTTCGACAGGAGTCTGCTCTTCGGGTACTCTGAGACATTTCTTTAGTTGAGAGACGTGGAACACGTTGTGGACGTCTGACAAACTTTCAGGTAGCTCTAGCTGATAGGCAACTTCTCCACGCTTAGCGGTGATCGAAGCGGGCCTATGTATCTTGGTGCGAGCTTGCCTTTAACTTTGAATCTTCGGTTCCACGAAGTGGCGATACCTTGAGATACACAATCTCCAACTCAAGGTTAAGTCTCTTCGGCGGTTGTCGGCATAACTCTTCTGCCTAGGCCGAGCGGCTTGAAGGCGATCTCTCGATTAGTCGAACTTTCTCTTGACTTGCTTGAGAGTATCGGTCCAAAGACATATCCTTCACTGATTCGACCAATGCAGAGGAGTTCGCATTTTCTTCCATAGAGTGCTTCAAATGGGGACATTTTCAAACTTGATGATAACTATTATTGTATGCAAACTCGGCATACGGTAGACATTTTTCCGATCTCGGTAAACTCCAAAGCACAAGCTCGAAGCATGTCTTCTAGGATTTGATTTGTTCTTTCCGTCGACCATCGGTCTGCGGATGATAAGTCATCTTTGAAGGTAAGGTGTGTTCCAAGGGCATCATGCGGACTAGCCCAAAAATGCGAGGTAAATTGAGAACCTCGATCGGAGACTATTCTCTTGGGTACTCCATGCAAACACACGATCGAGCCATGTATAACTCGGCTAACTTGTCTCCTTGTAAGTTGTCTTCACGGGGATGAAGTGGGCGACTTTAGTCAATCATCAACTATAACCCATACCGAGTCACATCCGACTTAGTTCGAGGTAGACCGTAATGAAATCCATTCCGATTTCTTCCCATTTCCACCGAGGATCTGTAAGGGTTGTAGCAATCCGGTGGTCTTTGATGTTCACCTTGATTCACGACATACATCACAACAAGCTACATACTCGGCGATATCTCTTTTCATTCGTGGCCACCAATACAAAATCTTCATGTCTTGGTACATCTTGGTGCCGCTGGGGTGTAGGGTGTAAGCGAATCTGTGAGCTTCCTTTAGAATCGGATCTTTGAGTTCCTTCGGTGGGGAAGAAAGAGACGTTTCCCATACCATAGGATTCCCTGCTGATCTTCTGACATCTTAGGGGCCTTTCCTTTTGCCATGAGATGCTTGAATCTCTGGACTCCAGGATGTCCTTCTTGAGCGGCCTTGATCTGCTCTTCTAGAGTTGGATGGGCCTCTACAGTGGCTAGTGTGCCTTGCTCTATTAACTCAAGGTTGAGGGCTTCAAATTCCTTGCAGAGCTCAGGTTGGTGTTCTTGAATCATGACATTACTGCAGTAGGATTTACGGCTTAATGCATCGGCAACTACATTAGCCTTTCCAGGATGGTAATGGACATCCAAGTTGTAATCCTTTATTAACTCCAACCATCTTCTTTGTCGGAGGTTGAGGTCTGATTGGGTGAAAATGTACTTGAGACTCTTGTGGTCTGTGTAGACATTACAGTGATTTCCAATCAAATAGTGTCGCCAAATTTTTAGGGCGTGCACTACTGCTGCTAACTCCAAATCATGGGTTGGATAATTGTCTTCGTGAGGACGGAGTTGTCTGGAAGCATAAGCTACAACTTTTCCTCCTTGCATGAGTACGCAACCAAGACCTTGGCGCGATGCATCACAATAGACTTCGAAGTCTTGATGGATGTCTGGCAGGATCAATACTGGTGCAGAAGTTAACTTCTTCTTCAATTCTTGGAAACTCTGTTCACAAGCTTCTGTCCAATCATACTTCTTTTCCTTTTTAAGCAGATGGGTCATTGGTTTGGAAAGCTTAGAGAATCCTTCAATGAAGCGTCTGTAGTATCCGGCCAAACCGAGAAAACTACGCACTTCCGTTACCGATGTGGGTTGTTTCCATTCCATTACAGCTGCTACCTTGGATGGATCAACTGCGATTCCTCCAGCGGATACAATGTGTCCGAGGAAACTGATTTCATGAAGCCAAAATTCACATTTCTTCGCACTTGGCATAAAGATGATTCTCTTTAAGCTTTTCTAAGACCAATTGCAAGTGTTCAGAATGTTCTTCATCGGTCTTTGAATAGATCAAGATGTCGTCTATGAACACGACAACAAACTTGTCTAAGTATTCCATGAATACTTTGTTCATGAGGTTCATGAAGTAGGCTGGCGCATTGGTCAAGCCAAACGGCATGACGGTGAACTCATAAAGGCCATACCGGGTGGTAAAAGCCGTCTTAGGTATATCCTCGTTCCTGATCTTAAGCTGATGGTATCCTGACCTCGAGTCTATCTTGGAAAAGCGATGCTCTGTCAATTGATCGAGCAGGTCATCAATGCGAGGTAAGGGATACTTGTTCTTGATGGTCACATCATTGAGTGCTCTGTAGTCCACACACAATCTGGCGGTGCCATCTTTCTTCTTCACAAAGAGAACTGGCGAACCCCAGGGAGAAGAACTAGGTCTAACGAAACCTTTGTCTTGCAAGTCTTCAATTTGTGTCTTAAGTTCTTCAAGCTCGTCAGCGGCCATTCTGTATGGTCTCTTAGCAATTGGGGCTGTCCCTGGCTTCAAGTTGATGACAAACTCAACATCTCATGCGGTGGCATGCACAGTAATTCTTCTGGGAAGACCTCGGGGTAAGCTTGAACTACAGGCGTTGTCTCTAGGGACAACTCTCCAAGGTGGTGGATTGTTCTATTCAAAGGAGAGGAACGATCCACACTAACTCTTATGGTGATCTCTGGGTTCTTGGTGAGCACCACTTTTACATTGGCGCAATCTATCAATCCTTGATACTTGGCCAACCAATCCATCCCTAGGATGATATCCAGCGTTTGAGATTCTAGCACCAGAAGGTTTGCTAGGAATCCGGAATGTTCCATAGCAATTTCTACCCTGGGACTGACTGAGGTAGCATAGAGGGATCCCCCGGGTGAGCTAAGTACCACGGGTTTCTTTAACTTATAGGTTGGCAACTTAAGCCTTTCAACAAACTTTCTTGAAATAAAAGAGTGCGAAGCTCGAAATCAAACAAAACTTGTGCGTGTGCGATTAACAGGAACGTGCCCATTAGTACTCTGAGGCACCTTGAGCTTCCTCGGTGTGGCGTGGTTCACACGCCATGGCTTTGCGTTGGTGTAGACCTTGATGCTGTGAAGTCGGTGACTCTTGCTTGAGCCGGGTCCCGCCTTGAACCGGCGTTACTCTGTGTTGAGTCTTGCTGGAGCATTCTGTCGGGTAGGACAACGGTTGGCGAAGTGTCCTTTCTCCACAAGCGAAGCGATGGAGGTTGGCTCTTCTTGGTTGGCTCTGCTTTGGTTGCCGGCGGGCGGAGAGCACCGAATCCACTTCCTTGGGGACGCGGGGTGGAAACTTGAGTTTTCTGAGAGGAGGCTGCAGATGATCGGAAAGATGAGCTGCCTTGGAATGTAGGCTTCTGGGGAAAGCTACCTTGTGGCCTCTGAAATGACATCTTCCTTTGCGGCTAATCTCATGATCTTCTTCTCATTTTCACAAATGAGGGCTTTATTAACTAATCTGCTGAAGCTAGCGTAATCATGGAGGATAAGTCGTCCTCTCATGTCCTCACGCATTCCTTCAACAAAGCGGTCGATTTTCTCTTCTTCATCCGCTACATCATTGGGGGCGTAGCGAGCAAGCTGGTTAAACTTGGTTAGATACTCATTTTGACATCTGACCCTGCTTGAGAGCTCAATTCATTCTTCTTCAATCTCATTGTTCGGTGATACGGTTGGCCACAGCGGCGCCTTGAATTCCTCGAGAATCGGTGCCATGCGGGTTCAACGTCGACTTGTTGTATTTCCGCAACTTCTTCTATTTCGCGCAGAGGCGGGGATCTTGTGGGGCTCCAATCGTAGATGCTACGACTTCGCTATTCCTGCTTCTTCTTCCTCTAGATTCTCATCACCTCGGCGGCGAGGTAATTCTCCCACCAGCGGCGGCGCGCTTTTCAAATGATGGGTGGCGAAATCCACCTTGTCTTCATTTGAGCGGCGGGCAAGACGGAGTTTCTTCTCGGTGTCCCCGAGCGCCTTGACTTCTAGCGGTTCATTGGCGCGACAAAGGTGAGGGTCGGGTCTGAGAAAATCGCGGGCTTGGAGTTGCGATCGGTTGGTCGATCTGCGATTGTTTAATGCGCTGAAGAATCGAATCTGCAAACATGACTTGAGTCATTGTCGGGTTTCTTGGTGGTGGTGGAGGCGGTTCTGTCCTCGGCCTTGGCCACGACCACGGCCACGGCCTCTTCCTCGACTGCGCGAAGGCTCCACTGATCAGGCGCGGCTCTTCTTGGCGGCATCTGAAGAAACTCGAAGCTAGAACTTAGAGGAGTATATGAGGTTCACTAGCCCTCTAAGGCACACACAGACAAGAACAAAACCAACAAAAGAACAAAGCAAGTACAATAGAAAGCCTAGGCGGCTACACTATAATAAGGGGTTAAGTGTTACATGACTCTCGAACAAAGCTTATACACTAAGCTAAGTCATGACACGAGAATACAAACACATCGTCTACAAAAGAAAAGAAACAAAAGTGCTTGCAACCCAAAAGATCGCTCGGCAAGCACGCTAGCTAACCTAAACTAATCGGCAATGCTCTACGGGGGTGACCACAAAGATCTGAGCTGCGGGAGCGAACGAACGGCTCGGCGAAGCTCGCGAGCGGGGCGAGAACGTGAGCGGCCGAGTGGCGTCCACGGCCGGACTCGTCAAACCGGGTGGTGGGTCGGGCTGCGTCCACGGCCGACTCTCTAGGCGACGGCCGGACGGCGGCGGCGCACTGCTGCGTGCGTGTGAGTCGGAGACGGGTCCTCACAGGCGAGAACGTCGGCTCGGCAGACGGGAGGGCGGGGCGGCGATAGGTGCAACCGGGTGGGCGAGGACCGTGCGGCGCTCGAGGCGTGCCAACTCGCAAGAGCGGCGTCCTCTCAGATCTTGCGGGGGTGAGCTTCATCACTCCCGATCATGTTGCTCGAAGGGTGTCGGAGTGGGCATAGCTGCCGGTGAGGAGTGTCGCGTTGCCGATCTCATCCATGGCGGCGGTGATGGTGGCTATCATCGCTGCGTAGGCCGGACTCGCCGCGTCAGCGAGGGTCGTCGTCTCGTGTCGAAAATTGCCGGGACACGCTCCTCATCCGGGAGGTGCGGGTAGAAGCGTAAGGGTGACCTCGGCAAGAGATCCTCGTACTTCCAACACGGCGGGTGGAAGCGGCGCGCGGCGTCTGAATGGCGTCATGGCGGCTACGGCGGGGTGCCTCGGCCCAAGAGGAAGGAAGTGAACTCGCCAACCACGCGGAGAGGTACACCTCCATCGTCCAGACTCGCGGTCTCGATCCTCGTCATCCTACCACGGAACGTGGGGTGACGGGAAAGCCAAGGTCTGACATCGGTGGCGAAGTATGTCATGAAGCCTCCTCGTTCTCTCAGTGAACGAGGAGGTCCCACGCCATCCGACGACGGGGTAGCCATCTACAAATTTTGAAAACAAGAGGAGGTCGGCACAAGGTAAAACTCAAGTGAAATAAAGATAAGTGCAGGACTAGGAGTGAAGAGTAGAAGCAATAAATACTCTATATTTTTAGCAAAGCTTTTTCTTAGTTTTTGAAAATAAGATCCAAGTCCTTAAGGCAACGACCAATCTAACTAAGACTCTCTATCGTATGCTCGATACCACTCTGTCGGACCCGGATTTTCCAATCCGAATCCTCTGTGAAAAACGTTGTGCTATTCCCTGGATCAGTAGATAGCACTCACAGGCATTGCTGAATCATTCATATATGGCGTGAATTAAAGTATCAATATTACAATCAACAGATTGACATAGACCACGTCGGTCGAGTTTTACAACGAGGGCGTCGAGCCAAATTGATTACAATACGAATACCGAAGCGATAGCGGAAGCAAAGGGTAGAGCTCATCTCTTCACAGCAAGCGATCGGGCAACCTGTGTCGACGATATTATCCAAGGACCGGATAATATCGGTTGTACGCAAGTACCAACGAGTCAACTTAGATGCGTCGAGGCCTGAACTACGATCCTAGACTACTCTTCATCGTTTCCTTGTCCATCAACCACGGCTCCTCGTAGTATGCATAGTCTCCTCCATCGGCGTCATCCAAGGGTTTGGGGAGAGCGAGGATGAGCACAACTACCGTGCTCGCGAGCCAATACACAATGCAATGATATACATGCAAGGCTTACAAGGATGGCTCGGTTCTTTTATTGGCGAAAGCAAAACTTTTAAATATCATAAGTACAAATTCCTAGCACTTAGCATTTTTAACAATTTCATTTTAGATAAAGAGAGAAATTGTGCAATATTTATATTAGCAGAGGTTACCTCCACCTTCATGCTTATTTTGATTGTGGTTACATCCACCACTAAACGACACTGGGTACAAAGACCCAGGAATAACCAATCTCAGGGCTAGGTGAGCCCGCCACAATTTTCATACCACCCACAAGATTTTTGAAATAGAACTAACTCAAGTTAAGTTCCCATGTCCGCCTTTGACCGTAGGCACGGCTGTTTAAACAGTTTATAACTCTGCAGAGATTGTACACTTTACCCACAAGAGACAATTAACTCGTTGCCCTACACGATTCCGTAGTCGTGTAGTCGAGAGGTTGTCACAATAACTTTTCTAAATATCTCGCCCTTCCTCGTCTCACCCATATGGGGTTATGCCCATACGTTGCGCGGATGTCCACCTCGGCCCGGGCGTGGCGTGGCTACACCTCGTGATCGGCGACTTCACCCTTGACTCGGTGTCCCATCCAAGCCCGACATGCCCGAGCTTGTGCCTCCTTTAACCCTCCAAAGAGATGATTTTCGATTTGATAAATGTACTAAGCCAAGTCGCAGTTTGTTGCGGACTTGTGGTTGTACTTGTTATACACAGAGGTCGTGACAAGATTAAGTCCTTAGGGTTGTGCGGGCGGCTCAACCACATTCCCACCATTCTCGTGCTACATCCGCACCCACCATCTTACCATCCGTCGAGCACGGTATTAGCGATTTAGGGTTTTGAGATGTAAATACAACAATTCAACCATCTCGGTCATTTACCCGCAATGACCGCCCAAATCATTTTATGTTTGAAGTGATGATGATTAGGACATTTTAATGTCCGGTATAAAGCAAGTCTAGCATGTCGCTTAAGTACAACCTATAGCTAGTATTACCATATAATTACTAGGTGACAACGAATTAAGGGATTCAAATTATCAAGGATGACATAGTAATTAATTAATCATCAAACGGGTATTAACTACCTTAAGCTTTAACATACATTTGATTAAAGAATTAACGCATGCGTTTGCTATTTTAAAAGAATATAATTTGCATAAAATGTAGGCTCAATATGATCAAAGTATTGACTCGCTTTGGTTGTAGGGAGAGAGTCCGAGTAGTCTTGTCCTTGATCGACGTGGAGGTCTCCTGTCTCCAAATCTACGCAAGCGAGGTACCAAAAATAAGCGACAAACAACGAGAGCAATTAAATACTCAAGAATACACAAATGAACTCCAAATTGAACAAGACCTATGCCATTAGCAAGATCTTGATTTTAGAAATTTTAGAAATTTAATTCAAAATTTTTGGAGTTGAAATGGGGGAGTTATCAATTTTAGAAGCCTCACTTTTAAATAAAAAGGAAAAAGGAAAAGAAAAACAGCCGAAAAAGAAAAATGCAAATCGGCCCAAAGTGGAAAAGCCGGCCCGGCCCAAGGCCTCAGCCGAATGCGCATGCCCAGCGCGCCCACGCTGGCGCGGAGCCATGCGCCCAGCGCTAGCGCTACAAAGGGCGGCCCGAGCGCGCGAGAGAAGAGGAGGGGAACGGCGGCGGCGCTTCGGGAGGAGGAGCGGTGGCGGCGTCTTTGGGAAAAAGAGCGGCGGTGGTGCTCGGGGCGCCGCGCTCACGGGAAGGGAGGAGCGGGGCTCGGGGCGGCTTGGCGGCGGCGGCAAAGACGGAGATGGGGCGCGACTTGAGCGGGCACGAGGAGAAAGAAGGGCGGCGGTGACAACGGCGGCGCCGGGAGGGTCCGGGCTCACGGCGACCGAAGGGGAGATGGAGGGCGGCGCGCGGCGCACCGGTGATGACGGCGACGACGACGGCGGCGGCGGCGCAACGAGGAGGTAGGCTCCTCCCCTTTCTTTCTTCTTTCTTCTTCTTGCTTGGGAAGAAGGGCACCGGGGTCTTTTAAAGCCGGCGCGAGGAGGGGTCGGTGGCGGCGCGCGCGGGCGCAGCGTGCGCACGGCGGCATCATTGCGGCGGGGGGCGTGCGGGAGGGCGCCAGAGAGGTGGCGTGTGCGCGGCGAAGTTGCAGCGCACGCGAGCGGGGGAGGAAGGGAGGAGAGGGGGGGGGGTCCGGCGGGCGTCCGTTGACGGGAGGAGGACGAAGGGGGCCCCGGCGAGGGTTGACCCGGGAAGGGGGGAAAAAGGGGCTTCACATGGATGAGCCTTTTTTGCTCCATAGGAGCACTCGTGTCTTCTGCCAAGGCTATAGTTAGTACTTATGTAGTTTTGTTTCTGCTCTGTTTGTTGCTTGCTTGCTTGCTTGCTTGTATTATCAGTTAGCTAGGTCAATTCTTGAGGGTTTTTTTTTCCTTTCTCTCTGCTTCCAATTCCTAGGACTTCCGGGAGTGTAAATTTGGAAGGAGCGATGGTTTTGTTTGGCAGAAGAAGGATGCTTGGTTTCTGCAAACTGCAATGGATCCGTAGCAGGCTTGGAAATTTGTTGGTTTTGTATTCTCTGTTGTCTGCATGTCAAGTTGTTTTCTCGTTTTTTGGACTCTGCACTATTGGAGTGTAGGAATTTGTGTGCATGCAAGAACAACTTTTGGTATAATTGTAACGAGTTGTATGCCCATGGGTATTTCGTACTGATTTGATTGTTGGAATAGGGTCAAATGGTGGTTGGATCATGCGTCAGTTTGTACATGAATTGCAGAGATACACTACCCAACTCCAACATGAGCTATTTAACTCCATTAGTATAACCAGAATTCGAGTTGTATAAATACTGTATAACAAGAATTCTGACAACACTAAGGTCTTGTTTGGATCTCTTGTTTTAACAAAACCGGATTTTGCAAAACCTATTTTATGTAAAATCTTATTTGGATCTTCTAACTAACACGAGTTTGACCAAAGCCAGTTATCTCTAAACCCATAATTCCGGATTTTAACAACAAAAAAAACTACTAGGAGCTGTTTTTATCAAAACGTGTATATGCTTATACTTGTTTCGTAGTTTAGCTACGCCCGCAACTAACACTTGTGAACCAAAAATTCTTGAATTAAAAAAACGCAACTTCTATCATTTTTTTGTTCCATCTGTTGGAGCACTGAAGCATCTTGTTCCTTCATGTAAGTTATTGTGTGTGTGTATATATACACACACGACGAGACGAATTACTTGACTGCCATTAATTGCCGCTTACATCAGCAGTTAACTATTGTCTCCCCTGGAGCACAAAGGCTCCACCCACATGGCCACTGTGGTAGCATCGAATGAGCAGGAGAATACAAGTATGCAACACCGTCCATGGTTCCATACTTCCATAAGCCATGGTTGAAATTTTGTTATAGTTATGGTTTTCTAATATTAATGGTCAAATGTGTTTTTGTGAAGAACTCAACTAAACAAGATGTTAACAAGCCTATAAGATTCTTAGATGCTCTGGAAGGAGCGGAACAACAGAGTATTTAATAATGTGGCGAGTCCCCCGCACCTTCTGGTACAGCGGATCCACGATGAGCATCTCTATTGGCGCATGCCAAAAGCTAGCGGTCGGGAGGCACACTTTACTGGGAGCAGTTCCCCTTAAGCTGTGTGGTTGTGGTTGTCTTTCTTGTTTTTTGTTTGTTTGTTGTTGTTTTCTGTCCCGTTTTTCAGTTCTGTTCTTCTAGGCTTGTTTTAGTTTTGTCCTTTGTTCTTTCTTTCTGGGTTTGTTTTAGTTTTGGTTTTCATAGTTTTTGTGCTTTGTCCGCCGGGACTGGTTCCTCGTAGTCTGCTCTTCTTCTTAATGGAATAACGTGCAAGACTTTTACGCGTTCTTGAAAAACAAAGCCTATAAGAAAAACTCATTTTGGTGTGCACAAGCCAAACAAAGTATTCTATAAACTCATGTTAACAGAATACCAACTTAAAATTGGTTTTCCTAGAATTCCTAGTAAAACTAGTTTTCTAAAAATTTATTTCTAATCCAAATGATCCAAACAACTACTAAGGTTGAGAGAATTTAGCTGATAGGACATAGGAGGTACAGCAGGCCAATTTCTGAGATTATGAATGAGAGCAGGAAAGCAAATGATTCGGTGAAAAATAGTTTGTTACTTTTGAATTGAATCTACAACACCTTCCATGTCCTCACTGAGCGAGTGTATACTCATGATGGGGAGCAAACAGAAAATGGATGGAGCTGGTCCCTCCAAGAGAGGTCCTCCTGGTCGTCGTTAAGAAGGTGGGTTCAGCAACTGCGATTCTTTTTATGGTATTAGTGAATTGTCAAGAATAGTGTTGTATTGATAAGTTAACGTGTTTCTGTAATTCTTTTTCTTCAATCTTAATAGCCACAGAAGCTGAAGTTCAAACCAAAAGTGCCAGCACAAAAGCCAAAAAAATCATTTCCAGAAAAGTAAAGTGACTTGTGCAATCTCTCTCAAGTTTGTTCACCTAGCATGTTACAATTTATATTAGCAAACAATGTCTGCTCTTTCAGGCAACAGGAAGAGCCAAAACCAATTGATGAAGAGTTGGTGAAGAGACTGAGGGTAATTGATTATTCATTTGTTACGTCTTGAGGTCAGATAGTATTGTAGTTGTTTACTTAGGAGAAAAAGGGTAGTTTCCTTGCTAGCGCTGAACTTCTGTTTGTTCCTTTCAGACTGGCAAAGGAGCTGCAAAAACTTTGCCAAGTACAAAAGGTTGGTCTGTATCCCTTTACCGCCACATGTATACTTAGATCTAATTATAAGGCGGTCATTAAGTTTTAAGGGCAAGAGGTATTTCAATCAAATCAGCATAATGCATTTAAGATCAACGTACTGTATTTAGTCAATAATCTTACACGTCAGAGTCTATAATCCTGTTTGTAAATCCTTCGCAGATGAGCGCTCAGCACAGAATTCCCCCTCGACACTTTCTTCTGCACCTGGAGTTAGCTTATCACTGTCGCAGGCAGGAGGGCACGGGAAAGGTCAACCGATGAGTTCAATGATCTCTCAGGTTCAACCTTGCTCTGTTAGAAAGTATCAAGCGTCCTTTTGATGATAAGACACATGACTTGTATCTGGTCCTTCGTTTGTCTGTACTTGCTATGGCAAAAGAAGGCACTCCACATCCCTAGTGTCTTTCATGATACGGCCTATCCAGGTGAATTTGAGGCTTCATAAGTTCCATTGTTTTGACCAATACATTCCACTAGGATTAGTCACGGGAATGTTACACTGTTGCCAGGAATGTTCTATGATGATGACGACGACTCCGGCGATGAAGACGATGACGATGACAATGTTGAGTTACAGGAAACTCAGCCAAGTTCAACTGAATGTGAAAGTTCAGTTCGTCCAGCAAAAGAGCTCAATTTGCTTGTACGTTCCCTGAGCTCTACAAAATTACCTTGATATTTTCTGGCACTTACGCAATTTGTTTACAATTTGGAACAACAGGAAGAAGATGACAAAAGAAGAATGTTCCTATTCCAATTGCCGAAATCTCTTCCTTTGCAAAAATGCCATCCACTGTAGTTGAAAGGAATGGAAAGACCATTAGCAAGGAGGTGAAAGAAGGATACAATCTGAAAGATTTGCCTGGGGGGGTATTTGGGCAAAATACTGGTACACAAGAGCGGCAAGATCAAGATGAAGTTGGGAGATGTCATGTTTGACGTTAGTACACGTTTTTCTCTCTTTTCACGAACATAGTTTACTCCTTTCTTCACAATCTAGCAAGATCTCTGTATGTATGGTGCTTAGGTTCTTCGATTGCAGGTGAACCCAGGAGCGGAGTGTGGGATGGCGCAACATGCAGTAGCTATGAACACTAGAGAGAAACATTGTTGCCTACTCGGGGAGATTGAAAATCGGCATGTTGTCGTGACTCCGGATGTTGATTCATTGTTGAATGAGAATAGAGGTTAGGTTGTGAATTAGTCAGGCTATCAACTGTAGCAATTGTAGCAACTTGTCAAATATGGTGTGCTGTGTGCATATGCTAGATGTATGCATTTTAACTGCGTGATACAAGGTAAAGTTAATTATAGTTGTAGCAGTTGTAAAACAGTAGTCTTTCAAAGAATTGCTGCTTGCAGTTGATAGCTCAGAGATATTTTGTATCGTTCTTATTAGAAATTTAGAATCGGAGGAACATGAATCTCATTTTACTATTGTACTTGCATGCAAAGATGATTTTTTTTGTCCTTACATCCAAAAGGTTCCCAAGATGATAATACACGCCCTTCGGAAGTGTGGTTCCTAAGAAAAGAGCAAATCTGGAAAATCAAACTAAACTGGAGGGTGCACCAGATCAAGAATTCTTACAAAAGGCTAGAGAAGAACTTAGCCAGCCATTCCTTGCGTTGATACTGTTAGAGATATATATATGTCTAGTGTGTTGTGTTATTCCCCATTGTTATAAGGGGTTCTTTGCATATTCACCACATGTACTTGTGTATATATACTGGCTCATTGGCCCCATATTGAATACAAGCGTTATTCACCACATGTACTTGAACCTAGGGTTTGCCGTCGCTCCGCTTGTCGCCGCTGCCGCTGACGTCGTCGGGTCTGGAGGTTGTCGCCTTGACGTCTCGGCTTGAGTCGGCCGTCGCCGCTTGTCCCTCTCACCACCCGTGCCGCTGCCGCGCCGCCGGCTTCTCCTCCCTTAGCCGCCGCCGTCGGCATCCAGTCCCCAGGCCGCCGCTGTCGGCATCCACCCCCGGGCTCCTTCGGCTCCCGCTCAGGAAGCCGCGCCGGGGTCGCCGCCGCCGGATCTTCGTCGTCTTCATCGCGTGCCGCCGGAGCTCACCCGACCGCCCGGGCTCCCATCGCCGCCATCGCTGGGGCCTCTTCATCGCCGCCCGCATCGCCGCCGTCGGATCTTCGTCGTCTTCATCGCGTGCGCGAGCTCACCCGCCGCCGGCTCCGTCGCCGCCGCGCGGGCCTCTTCATCGCCGCCGCCGCCATCGAAGGCGCCGCCCGCGCCGACTCCTGCGCCAACGCCGGATCAGCCATCCGCGCTGCCGTCGACTGCCGGGGTTGTTGTCGCGCGACGCCGGCGGCCGCCGACCTCGCCGCTGCCGGGGGAACTCCATCGCCGCCGCCGCCGCCCGGGGAAGCCAGGGGGAACCCTAGTCCCCCTCCCCCCGTGCGCACCCCCCGTGCGTGTTCTTCGGCCCGTGGGCTGGTTTTAACTGAGTTTGAAAAAAGAGAGAAAAAAAAACGTAGTTCTAACCGCTGCGCCGTCCCGCGCCGCCTGTTAGACTTCGTTGTCTTGGTCGCCGCGCTGTCCAGCGCCGCCTACCAATGGGCACCGTTTCTCTCCCTCGCTGCCTGGTGATCTTCGATGGTGTTAACTACACCGACTTTGTGTCTCACATACGCATCCACATGCGTGGTCTTCGTCTCCGGGGAGTCCTCTCTGGCGATGTCATCTGTCCGCCTTGCCCTATTCCTCCGACGGAGCCTACGCCAGTTGCACTACCTCGGACAGCTGACAAGGCTGCGGTTGAGGCTGCCGGTCTTGCTGATGATGAGGCTGCCTCTGCCTACCAGGAGGCTCTGGATTCCTACAAGGATCGATTGACCGCCTACATTCAGTGGTACGATGATGATGCTCGGGCTGCTGCTGTACTCATCGCCAGTATCCAGCCTCAGTTTTCTTCTGAGGTTGTGGGACTCCCTTTGGCTTTCCAGATGTGGACTCATCTTCGTCAGCACTACGAGCCCTCTGGTGATGCCTTGTACCTGTCCGTAGTTCACCAGGAGCACTCTCTCCAGCAAGGTGATGCTACTGTTGACGCTTTCTACGCTCAGAGCTCTGCTGTTTGGCGTCAGCTGGACTCCCTTCGCACTGCTGGATGTCGCTCTTGTCCCTGTTGCCTGGCTGTCCGTGCTGACCTGGAGTTTCAGCGGATCTACGAGTTCCTTACTCGCCTTCGTACTGAGTTCGAGCAGCGGCGTGCCCAGCTCCTTGCACGCCACCCTCGCGTCAACCTCGTTCTTCAGAAAATACTCAAATGCTGTGATTGACACCCTTTCATTGTAACCGCAAGCTGTAACTGCTTTCCACAAGCCATCAGCAAGTCTCTGGGCTTTAAGCTCTGTACAACGTCTATGAATTCTCCAATCTTCAGAACTAAATAATGGACATCATCATTATCTATCTTTTGCTCCATGGAATCTTCAGATATCTGATTATCAGCAGAATGGGCACATTGATCCTTGTTCTTCGTTCAAATTTCAGCAGCTGATTGATCATCACTGAATATGAAAGAAAGCTCGTCATAAGTCATAACCCTCGATGGGCCTATTCAGCAACCATGAGTCCTTCGGATGAGCCTTTGTTGCAAAAAGACAAACTATTTAACAATGAGTTAAATGTGATACAGTATTGCAAACCAAAAGGGCAAGGTCTCATTACCATAGCATTGTGGTGGTAATCATATTCTCTCATGCTTGTTGTCCTAGTAGCATGATCCCATGAGGCGGCACTAATGGCATTTATCTTCACTATCCTCTGCCATTTCTCCCTCAGAGTTGTCAACCTCCTACACACATCAGCGACACCGCACTCTTGCTGAAACCGTCGAGAAACAGCCTCTGTAGCTGCTAGCAGAGTGTTCTCTCTGAACAATGCATCTTTTCCCTCGACAACTGAAGCGTGTTCTATACTTCTATCAGGTAATTGACGAAGAATTTGGCCCTTCCTTTCCTCCACGTGAGGTGCTTAGAAGAAATCCGATTGCCGCTTGCAATAACCTGGGTTTCATTTTCGATCACATTTGGTCCCATTGCCCCTGTTCCCTCGCTGCCCTGCAGAATGGATATATAGTTTCAGTCAGTTTGACAGCCCAGTGTTCTACTTCAATCCAGTATTTATGTACATATATCTGCAAAGGTTGCACGAAATTTCCAATTCTGCATAACTGAAGCTCCGATTGGACATTTTGGTGGTTATGCCTTTTCGAAATGTATCATTGATGAGAAGAATGCAAACGAAGTACTAATCACGAGCGAGAATACCTACCGTTCTGAAACGGCGCGCGGGTGAGGAGGCGGTGGAGATGCGTCTGCCGGAGAGGGCGGAGCTTGCGTTGCGGCGCCCGAAAGAGGCTTGCTCGCGAGAGCCGGCCGAGTCAGAGTCAGTGCAAAAGCCTCAAAGGGCAGTGCAAAAGCCCCAAAGGGCAGTGCAAGCGAGGGGAACTGAGGAAGAAGCATAACCACTGAATCGCCGCTGCTGGGAGAGGAAGCCGGCGGCGACGGCGAGAAGGGGAGACGGTGAGAGGAGGCCATGCCCGTGCATCGGGTCGCCGGCTCGAGACGCGCTCCGCTGCGGCCGAACACAACAAAGATTGCAGGTTGCCGTTGGGGATGGAAGAAGAGCATGCTTGGGGATTTCTGTTTTAAAACGAGGGAATCGCAGATTTTTTAGGTACGTCAGTTCTGACCACAGTGCTTTAATTTCAAAGGAAAATTTCTATATTACGTTCTGAACTTTGCTAAAAAATCTATCCAATATCTCGAACTATGAAATCAGATATTTGATACTCAAATTTTGCGGTTCGGTTCAAATAACATCCTAACTCGGTTTCGAATTGCCCACGTAGCGTGATGAGCAAGCTGATCAAGTTAATGTGAATAACAGGTGAAGCCCACGGGGGCTTCTCCCCTAAAATCAAAATAGAGAGGGGGAAGCTAAGGGTGCAACGGCTATGGGGGAGAAGCCCCCTGTGGGTCCCACCTGTCATTGACCTAACTTGTCCAGCGTGTCATCCTACATAGCAAAACTGCCCACTAATCACGCCACACGAGTAATACCACCCTGCGAAACCGAGTTAAGAGTTTTATTTGAACCGGATTGCATAATTCGAAAGATCAAATATCTAGTTTCATAGTTTGAGGGTGTTGGATAGTCTTCCGAGGAAAGTTAAAGGTGTTATATTGACTTATTCCAATTTCAAATTAGCTTTCTATGCTTTTGCAAAAAGTGGAAAGCACGATTTAAAACGTTAATGGCTTGTTGGAATGGGAATGGATTAAGACCTAAAATGGTATAATTCAATGATTTGCAGCCAACCGCTACACTATTAACATTGCTTTAGGATTTGAGCACTTTAGTCTCCAGGAGATCATTCAGAAAATAGTGCTTCGTAAAGCATGTTCTAACCAAGGATCAAAAAACTAGTACCAGAAGAAATCCCGTTCGGCGACCGGTAACGGTAACCGGCCGGTTACCGGAAATCTCGGTGAAAAACCGGACAAAATTCGCAAACTGAATTTTGAACGCTGATTTCTGGTGTCCATTAGTCCCGGTAATCGGAAAAACCGGCTGAAAAAATCGGGAAAACTGGAAAACAGAGAAAATGGGTAGTTGGCAATTAGAAAGTGTTTAATGAAGTAACAATCCTCCAAGTGTTTAATGAAGTAGCAATTGGAAAAAAAACAGAGAAAACCTTGCTAGCTTTACTATCTGGGGCAGGCCTCTCCTCTAAGTACTCAATAGCATCTAAAATAATAAAAATATAAGTTAATGGTAATGAATAATAACTTGACTAGCATACTAAAAACAATAATGGTGTAGCAATTCATACCAATACATTGCCGAGAAAAGCGAAAGTTGTGCAATGTACTCATTGTTATCAAAGAGTACAAGTCCTTCAAATTGAGATGTGGGCTCTGTATTGATCTCAAGTGTGTGCTTCATGGGCATATTGTAGTCAATGATTATAAATTTGTTGATAATATTCGGGTTCCATCCACTGGTAAACCATCCTTACATTGTTATTGAAGAGTATAAGACCGTAATGGCAATTGGCAAGTAGGATTAGAAGAGACGTTTGACGAATGAGAATCATCACCATAAGGTAATAGGTTGGCATCTCGACGTACTTTAGTCCGAATAGACCCTAAGCTAGCATAGGATTCATAGAAAGAAGAGTCTTGTGACCGAGAATGATGTTTTTGGCGATCCTTAGCCCTCGTGTAGGTTTTATGGATTTTTCTTGAAGCATGGCAACCATGATATTCATCTTGGGTAGCATGTGTGAATTTTTTCTCGCAGGTGAATTCCAATGGTTGACCAATGTTTTGTTGGTCTTATCCTGCATCATGAGCTGTCCCACCATCAGCACCATCATCGGATGACGGAGAGCTACTATCACCAGACTCTTGGTACTGTACTTTATCAAAGAGTGAACTTTATGTTTCTTCATCGCTTCCCACAATATCCTCCTGAATGACCTTTTTCTTCTTCTTATCAGCCTCTTGTTTCCTTGTTTGTGTAAGGGAGGCAAAGTCTGCAGCCAATTTTTCGGTTGGTTGGCTACAATATTTCTTTTTCTTAAGATGACTCTTGCCAATAGTTGTCTTTGTCCATTGCTTCAATGGTTGATCATCTAGTGCTTTTTCCAATTCCTTCTCAAGGATGGCATCAACTATAATCTTGGATGGAATGGGGGGCTCACCTTCCTCGTCAGGCTCCGATTGTATCATGGAGCTATCAAGCCACTCATGGATTAGGTTCTCTTTGTCGTACATAGTGACATTAATTAGATCGTCGAAAGGATCTACATTATTATCCTCATTCCTAGTCTCATGGTCTTGCAATCGTAGCCTTAGATTGTACTAGATATATACGAGCTTATGCAGTTTCTTGTACCCAAGACGGTTCTTCAATTGTGTATGCACTAAAGCAAATGTGCTCCAATTACGTTCACATCCACTGGAGGAAACACATTGTGAGACAATCCGCAAGGCATATTTTGTAGTGTTGGTGTTCCCGCTCCAAACGTCATCCACCATGTAGCTACATGAAAATTATATTAAACTCATAGTGATGATTGATTTTCTATGTATATATAAGTTGATAACAACATACCTGCAGTATGTCGAGATGCATTAATGTAAGCCTCATTTGAAGCAAATAGGCCTCGTCGATTACGATATAATTCTATCTCGTCTAGAGCCTGCACTGCCTCCTCGGGTGTATCGGCTATTCTTTGAATTGCTTTTGTCAGGGAACGACGAGGGTTGGATTCTTCTGAAACCATATAAGTTGTGGCTCTACGGGTTTAGCAACGACGTTGTCCAAACACACATTCAATGTTAGGAGAAAAATACAACAAATATAATTTATTTGTTAGGATTTACGAAACTATCTACTTGCCTGGAATCATATAAGTGTGGTTCTTCATCGTTACAATTCTTTTATTAACTACCTCCATAACACGATTATAGGTAGCATCATTTAATTCTTTTTTTAACTACCTCCATAACACGATTATAGGTAGCATCATTTTCTTTCGATACATCTTCAAGTTCAAATTTGAGCTCATATGATTTTCCCATCATTCCTGCCACTGTTGCGGGTTTCTACTGGTCTACAAATCTTAGCAGTCGATAAATCGGTTGTACCACTTTAATGACCCAATGCATACAGGATCACCATTGTCTACATGTGAGACAGGAATGCATGTATTCTCCTTCTTCGGTCATGCACAAATGGTTGGAGCTCCACATATCTAACACCATCCACTTCATGGACTTATCTTTTCTATCCCAAAAACTTTTCAAGAAAACAAATGTCGTTCCAAACCTTGTGGCGTTTGGACGAACTATCTCTCCTCCAATTTATTCTCGTATTTCATTATGGAGGCGACTGTGGTTGTATAGGAACCGACAAATCCTCTTGGCCGCCTTGACAACTCTAGCAACTTTCTCGAATTGGCCAATATCCTTTAACATGAGGTTGACAGTATGCGCTGAATACGTCTGTCAGATTAAAGTTGGATACTATTCAATTACCGGTTGACATGTTTTCTTGTAGTTTGCACAATTGTCGGTCACAATCTGTATAATATGTTGAACTCCAACTTCTTCCACAACTTTACGGATCTCACGATACAAAAAGTCAGCATTTTGTATGTCACCAGTTGCATTCACTAACTTATAAAAAAATATTCTTCAATTGCAGTACAATATGAAGTTAATAATACTCATTTATGTAGATCCTATCCGTGAATCACACATAATGGAGACTCCATATATACCCCAGTCCTCTTTGAACTGTGCTACATACTCCTTTATATCTTGTTCGTTAGCATCAAGATATGGTCCATCGATTTCATAGCCTCTTGGTGACGGAACGCCTTCACCAAGTTTTTATGTCTCTATGATGGCAACATGAAAATAAGAGCACTCCGTCTTTTTTCCAGCAATGTCATTACTATGGAACCACTTGGACCAAATTTTCTCAAGTTTTGACTTTGCTCCTCCACGAATTGATGTATCATGTGGGGACAGAGGGGTGCTTAACCGCGCAAAATATCATAATCAACTCTCACGGACTGTGACCTGCCAATTCCTTTGGCACTTTCACTTCCCCTACCACTTCCATTGCCACTACCAACACAATGATCAAACATCGCATCCTGGCTTTTGCCCTTTGTTGGAGCTGGTGTACCTCCAACTCTCGGCGAGCTCATTCCATCTGCATTTCATCGTCATCATCGAAAACATCTTGAGATGATGGACCACGAGCTACAGGCTCCATTCGAAGTCATTCATCTTTAATAGATTTTTTTTTCTTGCCTTGGCTTCTTCAATACTTACCAACATGAGCCTTCGGACTTCCGCCGGACCCCAACTACAAGCAATAACATCCCCATGTTTCTCAGTAAGATGTTCTTTTAGACGGGTGACACCTCCGCCTAATTTTGTAAGATTACAATATCTACACTTGCAACCAGCATCTTCTAGTCCCTCTCTATGCTCCCAAACATTAATAGATTTAGGAGCCATCACCTATAATATCTGCAGATTTTTTTTGTTGAACCAACAAACCCTTGATCAAATGTCTATAATCTCTATCCGTACAAACTAATGTTTGAAATTTATCCTATCTACGGCAAAGAAGCACTAAACAATTAGTTTCAAACTGCTTGCCTTGATTCCTTGCTTGCCACCGCCGCTGCCTTCCTTCCTTGCCCTTGCTTGCCGCCGCTGTCGCCTGCTGCTCCTCCTTCTGTCGCCGCTACTCCCTACTGTTGTTTGCCGCCGCCAACTGCTACTGCTACCTGCTACGGGCTGCTGCTGCCAATCAAGAAGCAAAAGGAGGGAGAAGAGAGGTGCTGCAACTCAAGAAGCAAAAGGGGAGATGAGAGTACTACTGCAACAAGAACAAGATAGAGAAGAGAGCATCCAATGCAAAAGCAAGAGAAGGAGACAAGCCAAAAGTAAGACCAAATGACAGGCACATGTGTAGGGCCTGCTGCTGCATAAATGGCAAATTGGCATGTATATAAAGTGATACTACTTCATCACATTGGCTTCAGCACAAGTAAACATCTATGAATTGATCGTTCTATATTAATTCAAGTATATTTAGCTCATGTAATATGTATTCTAACACAAAAAAAAAGGCTAAACCAACTTAAGAATAGCATTATACAGTCAAAAATTCAAATTCAAGTTTGAAAGTTTTCGGCTGGTATTTTTTTCTCCCGGGACCGGCCGATAAATCCGGTTACTGGTATCCGGCCGGTTTTTTTTTCCCTGTTCTAACCCACAAAATACAAAGAACAAAGTTATCAACCTGTAAAGAGCGGAATTTCAACCAGATATGCTATAGTGACGCAGTTTAACAAAATTTTCATGTCACCACAAGCATGATTCTAAAAGCAAAGCGGTGGGCAAGCGGAGGCAAATAACACCAAAATTGCAAGCCAATATGCTAAATGAACAGTATTTTGTATTGTTAATTTGTGATAACTTAAATTTGTCATCTAAGACCTCGACTTTTTCTTCCGGGACTTGTTGGAGCCCTTCGGTTGCTCAGAGGTTGCAGCTGGAGCTTTTGACGAACTGGTGGCTTGGCTTGCTTTCGAAGAGGCACCACCGGCATTGGCAGCAGATGCTCCAGATGAATCGTGCTTCTCTCTAGTCACAGCTCCTTGAGCACCTCTGACCTGAGCTCTCTTGTCCTTCCTCTTTGGACGGTAACTCGACCGCTCTCTCTTGGGCAGCCATCTCTCAGGATCTGGCGGTGGCCCTGGGTTCGCAGGATCAAAACCTTTTGGATATCTAGGCTTCCTCTTCCTCTTCTTTGCCTTTTGCTTCTTCAATTCCTCAGCAACTTCCACCTTCATGTCTTGTGGCACTTCAACATGCCTTGCACCAGAAGTCTTCTCCAGGCTCTCTACATTAATTCCCTTAAGACCTGGCAATGGTTTCAGCCTCTTCTCATATTGCTCAGCCTTCTCAAGGTCAGTGCGTGCTGAAGTTGCTACTAGCCCAGCCAACGCTTCAGTGCTTCCATAACTCTTTACAAGTTCCTCATACAATCGACAGGCCTCTTCATCACGCCCATGATTGAGCTTAAAGGTAGCAGCCTCCCGCATGAACACATCTAACTTGTTATCTTCTGTCATGGCATTCTTCCACCACTGGATAGCAGAATCAAGCACAGAAGAAGCACCATTGGAGTCACCTAGGCGCTCTTTTAGAGCTACTAGTGTAGCAACTGTAGCAGGCATGTGCTGGATGTCAGGTATTTTAGACAGTGAGTCGGCGGCGATCTGAAAATGGTTGGCATTGGCAGCAATCTGAGCAAGTGCAAGCAGGACTCCTTTAGAATTCTCAGGATGCTTCTCAGCATAGCGGCTAAGAACTTCTTCAGCTTTCTGGACCTTCTTTTCTCTCACATGAACTGCAGCTTGAAGTAAAACAGGGAATATACTGTCTCGAAACATACCAAGCAGTCCACTGACCAGCTCATGTGCCTGAAATATATATCACACCATCAGTCTATGTTAGTCTGTCCAATGAAACAAAAATCAATCAATAGAACATGCCTAGGACATAGCAGTGAGTAACCACTAAACAATGATATTGCCAAAGAAAGTAACCTAAATGCTAAATGGCTGTATATCTCCAAATATGGATGAATGAAAAGAGCCGATTATAATGATGATCATTTTCCTATGAAAGGGACTGATCATATTGATGATGATCATTTTCCTTGTTAACTGAACTGACAACACTAACAAGACAATCATGCCAATAAACGAGAACTTTGGAACATACTAAGCGCACTGAAAAACTGCAGGGCATTCCTTGCTAAAAAAATTAGGTTAGAGGCCCAGGATTTGTATGTAACCACCAATCCATTTAGTAACACACCATTTCCACCAGTTTTTAATCAAATGATTATTCCTCGTTGCTTAAGTCAAAAACTACCATTTGATATGGCTCATGCCACTACTAGGGGTAAAATTCAACAGAATCTTACTACAAGATATAAAAGTGTCACAAGTAGGAGAAACAAGTTCAGCAGCAGAAAGATGCCAGATGAGTTAGTTCAGAACAAAAACTAAATACAGAAATCAGTACATCCCTTACTAAAACTATAGCTAACAGACAGTTTCTACAGAAAAAAGGAAGTGGGAGACGGATCAACTATGCAAAGCGAACCTGATCAATTTTATTTGCATGGAGGAGTAAAAGAACACGAGCAGAATACAGGGCTTCTTTTTGCCTTGGAGATAACTTGAATTCAAGGCTTTCGATAAGTTGCAACTGGTTTGGAGCTGTAGATTTTTCAAGAAGCCGGTCAAGCTTCCTCAAGCCATCGGCAACATCCTTTGTCCCTTTTAATGAAATAAGGTTGGTTGTTGCCACAGCAAGTGATGAGGGATCTGCTAACTTCCGGTTTGTCATATTACCATAGGTTTCCATAGCTTCTTGAGTCTGTCCTTGTAGCTGAAAATATAGATAGAAAGTTAATACCTTGTAGCTGAAAATATATATATGAAAGTTACTACCTTGTAGCAGAAAATATAGATAGAAAAGTTAATAGAATAAAGCTTGGAATTTATACAAGAGAGTTCGACCAGACTTTTTTTAGAGTAGTTTGACCAGATTTAGTTACCTGCTGTACGTAAGCAAGCTGAGCAGACACAGGAGCTAGTTCATATTCAATCTCATCTTCTGCATAATCTTCCACCATAAGCTCCTCTTCCCCGATTCTGCAAACCAAATAAGAAGAAAATTATAATCTATGAACTAATAAGACTTTTATTGATTATCAAGCTTCTAATATTAAAAGGGAAGTGGTAGTGAATGGATTATTAATTCAATAAACTGAAAGGATGCATTCATTTGAGCTATCAGTTCACAGGAAAAATCACCTTTTCGCCAAGTCCAGCTGCTCTTTAGCTTCTGAATATTTCTTACTTTCTATCAAGGAGCAAGCAGAATTGTATGCAAGCTCAAAGCTCCTAGCATCTCTGAGTGCCCTAGTGGTAAGATCAACCTTTTGCGCCTTCATGGCTGCCTGAACTTCAGAAGCCCTTCCAGCAGCAACCAGAGCAGCAATGATATTTATCTTTAGATCCATTGACTCAATCTTAAAATTTTGGAGCTTCTCATAGCTATTCATGCAATCATCCATTCTTCCTAGTCGGTAATAAATCTGGAATTCCAGCTGGAGAACAGCAGATGTTTCTTCTTGACCCTTCAATACCTCCAAAGCTTCTTGCAGTTTGTTTTGCCTGTAGTAGCAGTAGGCCTGAATATATATAAAAAGTAGTACTTAGCAAGACCGCAGCATTTATTCTTTTATTAACCGGAAACAAAGATGTCAAAATTATAAGTACACAGTTCTCCAGCACCACCTTCTAGTTTGTACTACAATTCAAAAGAAACAAATTATAAAAAGGTAAAGGTCCCGAAAGAAATGGGAAATGTCAGCACTCAATAGAGAAGTGAATTTAATCTTAGTTCAGCACCCAGTTTGTTTCTATCCGACAGGATCCTGAATCCTAACCATGTTTTATTAATCTTCACTATTATCTTTACTATTATAAAAGAGTGACTTGGTGGTGGTGGTGAGTCTGCCATCTACCACCTCTCATCTCCACCTTTTGAGTTGATAGGATCTTTTGTAGATAGATATGTATGTATACATGCATAAGTTACTTGAATGATCTTTTGTGGATAATTAAATTATTTGTGCTTGTGACTTGTGATAAGATTATACGTGGCTTGTTGATTAGATGCAAATTATGTATGAAACTTTCATTTGTAGGATAATTACCTTATGGATATTGGTTTCTCAAGTTAATAACTTATATTATGTTTATTTAAAGACCGTTACAACGCATGGGCACTCGGCTAGTATTATATAAAAATGGACTTAGTGATGATGGTGACTCTGCCATATATGATATATCTCTCCACCTCTTGAGTTGGTGGGATCTTTTGTGCATAAATGTGTGTATGCACGCATATGTTACTTGAAGGATCTTCTGTGGATAATTAGATTATCTATGCATGTGGCTTGTTTATCAGATACAAATTATGTATGCAACTTTCATATGTAGGAATAATTACCTTATACACACTGATTTTCTAAATTTAGAACTTATATTATGTTTATTTGAGATCCGTTGCAATGCACGGCCACTCAGCTAGTTATTATTATCTATCAACCAAGATGTGTGCTTGATTTTAGTGAGAAAACCTTGTCACCTACTCAGCTCACACAAGTATGGAAGACCATAAAGATATATGAAATGAAATAAAAGAGATGGCCTTGTCAAGATTTTAAGCTAGATGGCATTTCTGAAGTAAGAATCCAAAGACTGTGTTACAATAATAGATTTCATCTAAAAAATAATTACAAATACTCAATATCAGAACAGATAAAGAAGTAGCAAGTATACTATCTCTTGACACACGATGATGGACTCTTGGGCTTACTGGAAATTCAAATTCCTCAAATTTAAGTTAAAGCAGCATGATATAAAACCAATCGCTTCGTCGGTTCTTGCCAGCATGCTGCAAAGAACTGTTCATAAAATTTACCTTCCCTCCCATATATTCCTCCAAAAGTATGCATTACAAATTTAGGAGCGCACACGGATTCTGTCAGCATGCAACAATCACACTGAATCACAAGCCTCGGTAGCAAAACTACCTATGCAACGTTGTTCACGCAATGTAAGCTCCACAAGTGAAATGCGTCATAAGTCATAACCCAAATCGCCAGATTTTAACTTAGGGCAAAAGCGCAAACAGATCTGAGCACTCCTAGATCCTAAAACCACAACCCACTGACCCACCAAGGCATTGCAACAAGTGAACAGACAGATCCAATGCGCGACCAAGGGTAAAAGGATCAACTTGCATCACCTTGTAGTAGCTGAGGTCGATGGGGAGGCGCTCGGCGGCGCGGATCGCGGCGAGCGCCTTGTCGGTCGCGTCGGACTTGATGTGCGCCACCACCTTGCACCGCACCGCGTCCTCGTCCCCCGGCGCCGCCGCGAGAACTGCAGAATTAGACGGAGCGTCAGTGCCGCGCAGCGGTTAGGGCAGGAGATCGGAGACGCGTAGCGGAAGGAGGAGGAGGATGTGCTTGACCTTGGTCGGCGACCTTGACGGCCTGGGAGAACTCGCCGGCCTGGATCTGGCGGTGGAGCGCCGTGAAGAGGTCCTCCACGGCGACCGGCTCAGCGGCGGCGGCCGCCGCCTTCGATTTGGGCGGCATCGGGAGGTTGTTCGCTAGGGGGGAGACGGCTCACGGCTCACGAGGGTGGAGGCTGCGAGGAAACGTGGTTCACTTGCGTTGCGCTCTTTCTTTTCCCAAATTCGTATTTGCAGTTTTGAAGTCGAATCTTAGTATAGAACGCATTCCAAAGTCCAAATGATGGTCGGTTTTCCTAAATTTGTTTTGAATCCTCTTATTCAAGGTCTGTCAGTTGGAATCCTAAATTTTTTTTGGATATGCTAGACCTGGCCAGGACAGAGAGAGTGCATTCGCTAGGCCCATAACGACTTACAACCTCCTTCGCGTTGCGTAATTTAGGGCCATAGCGACTGCATTCTTCTTCTTCTTTATAAAGAATAATGGCTGCATGAGCGGGAGCGGATCCATGCCTTGATCCAGGTGTGTTAGCTCTAGGCATGAAAATCTTATCAGTGTGAAATTTCATAAAAATCTCTTGAAACATCATCAAACATTCGAGGTTGATCCAGAACAGATGGCTCAACACGAGGTTTGAGTCGTGGCTGGCTCCGCCCTTGCGTATGGCCATGGGTACCTCCACATAGACATGTTCGAACATTTGGTCGGGCCAGGCTTTGGGCCTAAAAAGCCTGATCTTGAATGGGTAGGCTCGAGCCTGCCCAGCCTGAAAAATATTTTTTCTAATAAAAATATTATTTTGCTTTTTTTAATAGAAAGTAATATTTAATTCATTTCAATAATAGAAATAGTTTTTATTATTTCCATTGCATTCAATAGGCTTTTGGATCGGAAATTAAGACCCGGTCCTAGCCCGGTTTTGGGCCCAACCGCCGGGCCGTACTTGAACAGGTGTGCCTCCGCATACCGCTGTATGAAGTGAAACGTAGTTTCCTCTCAAAAAAGTTTTTTCATAAAAAGAACCCTTTAAAAGAAGAAGAAAAAGAAATGACGAAAGAAATGAAATTTAGGCTGGTTAGCTAGTTCCGTGCTTTTCCCCGCTTCTGTGCAGGGTTGATTTGAGTTCAGGCGTGCCATTCTGCTATTGCCATAGGCTTTGCCATTCTGTCTGTCCACTAGGTGCTGGATCAATTGGCCATGTTGGGGAGAAAAAATTGTGAGCAAGCAGCTTTCTTTTTCTCATTTCCATCTTTGCTTCAAAAATGAGTTTGATGCTTCCAACCTTGGGTTTTCTGTATTTTATTTCCTTTTGGGGGAACTGTAGAATTATGTTCTCTATCCAGATATTTCAGTCGTACTATGCGGCAAGAGAAACAGTTGGGAAGAGCCTGTCACGTCGAGTTGAGCTACTGACGTGCCAATACATTACCATTTCATGTTTTCATCAGCCTTTCTTTACATCGCCTTTCCATCTCGGAGCAGTCACAAAATATTTGAAGTTTTGAACGAACCGGCGGCGAAACAACGGCCGCAACCGGCTGGAGTCCGCAGATTTCTCCGCCGCCGGTCAGTACTGATCGTCTTTGGTGTTGACCAGGCAACAAATTATCTTCTACGTAGCATCTTAATGGATGACGAACGGCTGTGACTCCTCTAGATGCCAATACTGCAAAATCTGAAGAAGTATTCCAAAAAGAATCGTCCAAAACAAGATTTGGGACTGGGGAAACATGCTGATGAAAATGAAAGGTGCGCCACTCATTCCAGGAGCTGTCAGATCGAAAATGGAAACTCGAAATCACACTTGGACAAGAAACTGGGAAGACAATTCCTTGTTACTCTCACATCTTATGGCATTCACAATAGTACAAATGGCTGTTGTCTGTAGTACTCTTTATATCATCTATAGACATAACTAAAGATAAGTTATACAATAGATTTTCTCTAAATTGACTCTATAATTCCTATAAAAGACATTGATACAACAGCAAAAGAGCTATCTATAAAAGTGTTATAGACTGTCTGTTGTATGTGACTTATTTCTCTCTCATTGTTCTCTCTCGTTCACATCATTGAAATCTTAAGTAACAAAAATTATAGACGACTAATGTCACCTCATTGTATATGTACATACTCTTAGCAAGTGATGCTAAGCATATGTTTTCTGATCAAACCGTTCCTGATGCAATTTTCACATTGTATATACAGTATTCAGTAAAGTAGAAACTGGCGCCCAAAAAAAAAACCGCTTCAGCTGTGATATGTGTCAACTGAATCTCAAGGTTGAAGCCAGCTAAGTGTGTTTGGTGGCCGGTCTGTTGCGCACTGAGTGCTAGCTAGCTGCTGCGTACCATGCTCAGCTCATCAATAAGGGCACCTAAAACTTGAGAACAACATGTGCCTTTTCTTGTCCGGGTAGAGACGGTCAACCGGACCACGGCTGATGCTTGATCGTGGCATCGGCAACTTCGCCTTGAATTATTCTCGTGTGTTTGTTATGAGCAGCCATCAACTGGGCAGCTTGGTGACCTATATTGTTCCATTAATTAAGATTATTTCTCTGCGTCATCTGGAAGTTTAAGGTAGATAGACCTCACTGCTTGCTCCGTCTTCAGAGTTCAGGCACTAGAAACACGACTTTTAATAGTTGGAAATATTATGTTATCAACTTACTTGCGTGTGGTGCAGAAAAACAATTCCCATTGTTTCTAGCTACAAGCTGAAATAGAAACATCTACCTTTGATGGATGCATATCATGGCGACTTTACTAAACAGCTGTAGGAGTAGGACTGTAGGCGATGATTATGCATGTAATCATGGATTCAACTTTTGGTGAGGATTGCACACACAGGTACAGTATCTATATCCCGAACAGATGATGCGTCAACTAACGATATTTCTTTTTTGCTTTTGATAACCACTGGTGACTACTTAGCTTTCCTGTATCACTGCTTCTTTCGTTTTCCTGGGTTTCATTGTGATTACTTTGGATGATAGGTGCAGGATACATCTTTAATTTTCAGCTCTCCCGGCAAAATACTTGGTTTCCATTGTGCAACTGCAAACGAACAACTGCATCTGGGCGAAATGGATAATCAATTGATACTGTGCAAATTGCCCAATTCAGACCAAAACAAGTGAATTCATCTAGCAAATTTGATGCAAATTGTCTGCTAAAAGGAAGATGAAAACTTTGAAAGTCTTGTCAAGTCAGCTTTGAAAAATGAACTAGAAAAGATTATCTTGTTCAGCTAGCATTATTCATTAGTCATTACTATTACTGTTAGTTGATGGAAACCAGACACTGGCCTTTCCATCAATGACCTTTTTTCGTTGGCTCTGTTACTGCAAATTCAGTCCTTGTAATTCCGAAGGGGACTTTATTTGATTATAGAAGCACTGGCTGTAATTTTCTTTGCAAAATTGGGTTAGGTTGTTAGATGTATTATTAAATGTGTATTTCCCCTGATGTATAAGAGGTTATCTACATATATGTTATACATGTACTTGTATATATATTATCTCATTGGCCTCACGATGAATACAAACGTTATTCATAACATGGTATCAGAGCGCACCTAGGGTTTTTCTTTGCCAAGCCGCCGCCGTTGCTGGTTCGTCTTCTCTGGCAGTCGTCGTCGCCTGGTTTTTGCCCACCACCGTCGCTGCTCTTCTCCAGCACAGCAGCTCTCCATCGGTCGCTGGCCGTGCTCGTTGGCCACGCCATAGGTATTGTCGCCGCTCGCGCTCAACTAGTTGCTGTCGGCCATCTGCTTCGCTCAGTCGCCGCCGCCTCAATTTTCCGCCGCTGCCGGTTCGTCTTCATCGCCGCCTCCTAGATTCGTCTCGGGGAGGAGCAGATCGGGGCTGGGCTTCAGGGAATCGGCTTCTCTCTTGTGAGTTGCTCGGAGCTCCGCCCCGTCGCTACCGGGAGCACCGGGGAGCTACCACGGCCGTCGTCGCCAGATCCGCTGTCTCCCGGTTGGCCGTCGCCTGCGCGGTGACTTCTTCGGCCGTGAGGTCGTCGCCGCGCGCCTCTGTCACACGAGCCGCCGCCGCTGCTAAGGGGGAACCCTAGTTCCCCCGTGTGCATTTTTGGTTCGCAGGCCGAGCAGGCTTCGGCTGTTTTTGAGTGAGCCGGCCAGGTTAGAAAAAAAAAGGAAAAGAAAGAAAATGTCTTCAGGCATTGTTTCCGTTCCTCACTGCCCAGTGATCTTCATTGGTCTCAATTATCGGGATTGGTTTCAGCACATGTGTCTCCACATGCGTGGTCAGCGCCTTTACGAGTTTCTTACCGGTGAGTTGTCTTGCCCACCTCGCCCTGCTCTGTTGAGCCTGTGCTCCTGAAGACTGCTTCCGAAGATGCTCGTAAGGAGGCATCTGATGCTTTGAGGATGCTATAGAGAATTTTCAGACTCAGTACGCTGCCTACAAGACACAGATTGATGAGGATGCTCGTACCTCTGCTATTCTGGTTGCTAGCATGGAGGTGCAACTCACTGGGGATGTGGTTGGTTTGGCTTCAACACAGTTGATGTGGACACATCTACGCAACCGCTACGAGCCGTCTGGTGATTCCTTATATCTTTCTGTTGTGCGTCAGGAGCAGTCGCTGCAGCAGGGAGATGCCATTGTGGACAAGTTCTATACTCAATTGTTTGTGGTATAGCGTCAGATTGACTCTTTAGGATCGGATGTTTGCCACACTTGTTAGTGCTGTCAGTGTCAGCAATCTCACCTGGAGCTTCGTTGTATCAACGACTTCTTGACCCATCTCCGGGGTTGAGTATGAGCAGACTCGTGCTGAGTTGCCGACGCGCCACCCTCGTGTGACTCTGTTGGAGGCCCTTACAGCTGTTCGTGCTGAGGAGATCCGCCTTCGTGTTGTGGGTCTCCTGCCGTCGTCGTCGTTTCCTTCGATTCTAGCAGCTCCTCCAATTTCTACACCCGCTACATTTTCAGCTCCTCCTTCATCAGTGGTGCCTTCACCACTGACAGCTGCTATTGATAGGGAACTACACTGCACCTATTGCAACAAGGATGGACATGTGGAGTAGTTTTGCTACAGGAAGAAGAAAGATTTACGTCGTGGTGACCGTCCTCCAAAGGACACTGCTGGTTCCTTTTCTCAGAGGAGCTCTGGTGCTTTCGATTCTTAGGAGTTTCTCACACTGCTACGTCACATGGCTGCTTCTACACCATCTGGTTCTGTTGTGCAGTATTCTAGTGAGAGATCACCTCCTACTCCTTCCTCCTCAAGTATTTCACCTTGGATTCTTGACTCTGGTGCTTCCTTTTATATGACATCTGATTCCACTAGTCTCACTTCTATTGGTCCTTTAGCTGCTCCTATCACTGTTCAGATAGCAGACGGTACCTCTGTCTGTGTCGTAGGACGAGGCACTCTTTCGAATTCCCCTTTTCATGTTCATGTTCTTTCTTATGTTCTCAAACTAACAATGCAGCTCATATCTGTCGGTCAGCTCACCGATCATGGTTATCGTGTTATTCTTGATTATGATTCTTGTTCTGTTTAGGATCACCATACGAGGACTCTGGTTGGTACTGGCCCTTGCCACCGTGACTCACGGTGTCTCTGGGAGCTTGACTAACTTCATCTTCCTTCCACTACCCCTGTCAGTCTTGTCGCCTCCACCACCGCCTCCGCTTCTGCTGTATCTTCCACTGCGTCTTTTGCTTGGTGGTATCATCGTTTGGGACATCTTTACGGGACGCGTCTATCTTCTTTACTTTGTCGTGGTCTTTTAGGGTCTGTGTTTGGTAATGCTTCTCTAAATTGTCAGGGTTGTAAGCTTGGTAAATAGCTTCAACTCCCCTATCCTTCGAGTGAGTCAGTGTCACAGCGTCCTTTTAATCTTGTTCATTCTGATGTATGGGTCCAGCTCCTTTTGTTTTGAAAGGAGGTCATCGATATTATATTATTTTTATTGATGATTTTTCTCGACACACATGGATATACTTTATGTTATTTCGTAGTGGGATTCTATCCATCTATAAGAATTTTGCCACCATGATTCATACTCAGTTTGACTCTCCTTTCGTGTTTTTCATGTTGATTCTGCTGGAGAATATTTGTCAGGAGTCCTTCGTGGTTTTCTTGCTGAGCAGGGCACTCTCTCTCAGTTCTCTTGCCCTAGTGCTCATGCCCAGAATGGTGTGGCTGAACAGAAGCATCGTCATCTTCTTGAGATAGCCTATGCTCTTATGCTTGCTTCTGCTGTCCAACCACATGCTGATAGGAAAATAATTTGATACATGGCCAACCATCAGTTCATAGGCTAAAGGAATCATATACCTCCTCGGCTGCCCCCAGCATTATATCCATGTACTAGCTCATCACCAGTCGAAATATGTGGTAGCATCTCTAATCCTCCATGCAAAGTGCATACATGTACATTCTCCATTATCAAACACCCTAGAGCACCAAAACAGCACAAAATTTTCGTCTGCAAAGTGCTCGTGACATGAGTATACTCCAGGAATACGAAGTATGGCCGTGGCCATTCCTAGCTTCAAGTTTTCAGTTGCGCATGCCACCTCATTTTCTCCCGAATGCAACAAACTAAGTCCACGACACCTTCTTTCAAGCATGCATGCTGCCGGATTAGTTGTCGACGCCTTCTAAATCTGAATTTTGAGTCATTGGGTACAACATACCTCTTTTGTAATACTTGTATTAGTTCAAATATTGCAATCCTGATGTTGTGCATCCTGCGCTCTCCAGTTTTTTTAATTAGTAATATACTTCTTTTATGAAAACAATGCTCTTTTTTTCTTCAGAGCATGAACACTACTTTCACGGGATATACTTCTTCACTCAGTCTCTTATTTTGGTATATACTCTTGACAATGTTAATATCTTTTAATATACTTCTTTATTTAGTCTACATAGTACTCCTGATATTTTTTTGGGTATATCTATTTTTCGATATACTTCTTTATTAGTATCCTATTTCAACGAATCATGTACGGTCCAAAATTATTTGTCCACGTGATTCTTAATAGCACGTACGCATAATGCAACAAAGCATGCACCGTTAATACCAATTCAAAATTTGAATGATCGAACAACATGCATAATGCAACAAAGCATGCACTATTCGCTTGTTTTTAGGGATTAGCTCTGCATGGATTAGCTCTACACAGTTCAAGCTAGTATTAACACCACTAACGGATGTATCCATTAAGGAAGTCCCCACTCAGTTGGTACATATCTCAAAGTTGATCAAGGGTGTGTAGGTATGGGAGTACATACTCCCAGGAGTACGAAACGGGTATCTTATATATATATATATATATATATGTGTGTGTGTGTGTGTGTGTGTGTGTGTGTGTGTGTGTGTGTGAGAGAGAGAGAGAGAGAGAGAGAGAGATTAATACCTTATACTCTCAGGTGTAGTTACTTCCACCTCTGATATACCACCTAAAAGAACTTGATATATCCTTTTATCGCTTTGGGTATACTCATATACTAATTATAAGATACTCCAATGTGAACCACACGAAAAATTTTCAAAAGAGTTCATAGTTTGTAGCATATTTTGTAAATACATATTTGCACATAAAAAAGAGTATGTCTAAAAAATTATACATGCCACCCTTGAAAAGGTATAAATACCACCTAAGTGATCTTATATACTCGTATACTATATATACATACTCTCGGTTGCGTAAGATACTTCATACGTTATGAGATACGAAATAGTAAGTAACTACTCTCAAAAGTAGAATACATGATGCCGGTTGAGGCTTCTTCCAAATCCTTTCAAAGTCTACTGCAGAAACTTGCCGTGGTGAATCAAGCTTTCCTTTCATTCCAGCGCAGCAGCACATACGTCACTAAATCAAGGTCGGAATCCCACACATAAATCTTCACATCTCAAGTTTCGAGGCAGATGCTACCGGACTGATTGCCAATTGACAGATTACTAAATCTTAGACAGCAGCGCAATCAGAGCTTGTTCCTTGTATTTAAAATGCAGAGACCTTAGCATTGGCAATGTTAAATCATGTGGTGTTCGTGCGATCTTTGCACAACAAATGATGGCACGCCCATCTCTATCATGTACTACTTGTATAGACAAAAACCAATCTATCTTGTATTTCGTAAACGGAACCATGTTAGTTGTCTCTGTTTCTAAGAATCTTTTACTGCTGGTCATCATGTTGTTCAGAATCTCTTGCCAGGAAGAGCCCGACAACTAATTACCAGATTGGTGTGCATTGATGCCAGGTATAATGCAGCACTTCCGTGCAAATTCATGAAAACTAAGGATCTGCAAATTGTTTTGGTTATTTCAGTGCTCAGACTCATTTTTTTGTTTCCTGGTTCTGTGATTTTACCATTAATCAGAATCTTGGAACGAACAGGCTATGATATTGGACAGGTAAAACGATCAAGTAAATGACTCCGATCATCATTAGGCTTGTGTTGCTCAGGGATACAGGTCAAACTTGTCCAGCGAAATGGAGTATGGTTGGTGCAAATCTGGAGAACATACCTACCTCAAATGGACCGTATTTAGCCTTTAGAAAGAAAAAAAAAATACCTGGCGTCGGGCGTCAGGGCATCGTTAAGCTGACTTTTCGACGTTATCTGATCTGATCTCGCCACACATCAAAACTGACATAACAAGCAAGAGGACGCAGACTATGTCCTATCACTACCTAAATCGTATATTACTACACCCTTTTCCTTGCTTTCCTGTTTTTCATCCATCCTCTTCTTTTTGACACATAGTAGTGAAATGATTGCGCAACTCTAACTCTTGAGAGACTAGATATTTCAGCTGATAGGTGGAAAAATCAAGCTGGTGTACCAGCCAGTGCTTCAATAGTTCTAATTCAACCAAACTGCAGAAAGAAAAGCAGGCATGAAACCAAAACCATCAACCAGACAACCACAGTTATCCAGTGACTGCCTAATTAGCACAATCATGGCACGAACTGTTACACAAGAAAGTCGACAACACCATCAACATCAAAGGTTTCCGGGCACAAGCAACCAAACCCAAAACCCAAATGCGACACTGCCCACAAAGCAAACGAAACGACCACACGCAAGAAAATTAAGCCCGGGCCAAACGACTTTTCCTAATCTCATCTCCTGAAACCAATACGATCGAAGCCATTGTGCGAGGCACGAGTGTGCCTCAACCCTGTAAAGCAACGCCTCCCTCTCTCTCTCTCTCCCTCTCTCAGACTTGATTCCAAAGCCAACCATTTTTTCCCAACCAAACTGATTAGCATCGTCACCTCGAATCAAACCAAGCCAAATGGAGGGGCTCATTCCGTTCATTTACAAGGCCATCAAGGAGAGGCGGAGCCGGGCCTACTCCAGGTGCAGCTCCACCGGCTCGGCGCGCGGGTTCGGCGGCGGCGTGGACGACGTCGTCTGGGAGCAGAAGCAGTGGGTGCGCGCCGACGGTCGCACGATGCGGAAGGCGGGCGGCGGCAAGTTCCCCGCGGAGAGGGAGATGACGCACCGGCGGCACCGGTCGCTGGAGGAGCTGGCCGGCGAGGCCGGGGCGTCGCCAGAGTGGCGGGAGGGCGGGCTGCCGAGGGGCAGGAGCGTCAGGATCTTCTCCTGCATCAGCGGTGTGTGATTGCGAAGACGTTCGCCGTCCGAGCGTACGTACGTGCGCATGCTACGTGCAAACGTACGCGCAGGTTGAAGGACCAAATTAAGTACTTGTTTTTGCTCGTGTTTTGATTAGCTTTAGGCCTTGTTTTGAGAGGCCAAAATCCTGACCCATTCCTATGGATAGATGGGGAATTTAGTTCAAATTCCCGATCCATTTACAAAAATGGGCTAGGAATTTGGACCATCCATCCAAATAAGGTCTTAAGGTGAGATTCAGGGTGAATTAAAAGAGCAAGAGTTTATGTAGGGCATGCGTTAGTGTGTACTCCAACCCAAGTGTACATACATGAATTTGTGAAGATGTAAATAGTGGTGCATGTTTTTTTTATCTGTCTTACTGATCGTATCGGCGTATGAATGGAGGATTTGTGGAGATCAGTTGTAGTATCCTAATCTTAGTGTTGAACAATTAGCAATGATATCGAGGTGTTTCTGGTTTAAATTCTCGATTTTCGTGAAGTTTCTACTGACTGTTAGGGTCAGACGCTCTGGCCGACTCTAAGGGGTGGTCGGACTGGCCTGACTAGCCTATGGCCGACGGTCAGACTGACCAAAAATAAAAAAATAGTATTTTGGGAAACGCCTTAAATCACTTGTGTACGAGTGTGAGGTGGTGTGTTTGCACCAGGTCTAATGGAAAGTAGAGTTTCGAGTCGAAACTAGATAGGGTTTGAAATTTTCAGAGAAGGTGCGGTTCAAACTTGGGAAAAATTATGGAGCGATTTGACCAGCCGTTTGTCGGCGATTATACCGCCATGGGGCAGTCAAACTGGACTGCTGACGGTCAGACCGACCAGAGGGCTTACGAGAGCTATGAAGATCAGATGCACAACAACACAGCAGGAGTCTTGCGTTGAAACTAGGAAAGTCCTCACGGTTGGTCTGCCCGTCGGCTGCAGTGACAACAACTTGAAGTGATCTCAAATCGACATAATTTTTTATTCCGAGATTCAAATCCCCTCATGTTTCAAACATGACTCATCAAGAAAGTTAGACGATCAAGATGGTTGAAGCTAAGATTCCACAAATTTCTTAATTGAGGTCAAGAAGATACGAAAATCGAGGAAAATCAAACTTCGATCCACAAACTTGCAATGGATGGAAAATTGTCAAGATGATTCTAGATCAATTTCCACAAGTTCTAACAAACTATATCACAGCAAAAAAAACCCAATCAAAATCCTAGGAACAAAAAAAAAACCAAAGACATCAAAGAGATAGTAAAAACAAGATAGAACTCGTTTTGGGGGTAAACTTGCTCGGATTGATTCAAAGGATTACTGGTTTACAATCGCTCCACCATAGGAAACAAAAACTCAACACTTGAGCACTCAATCAATCCATTTATCTCAAAACACTAGCCTCATCTATCTCTCCATTTTTCCAAATCACAAATTAGGTTTTTCCTAGGCTTGAATTGATCAGTGCAAATCCTGCACTCCTTCCTTTTATAGTGGAGACTAGGTGTAAAGAGAAAACCTTATCGGACACTCGTTAAGCCCACACACAAACGGCCCTACACTCATGTGCGCTTCTTAAAATGAATGACGAACCGGGTCTACAGAATCCGTCTCTTCGTGATCTTCATCCTCTTTTGACCTAAACCGCATCTCCTTTCTGTCGTCCCACGTTGCGGTTTCCCCAAGGTCATCAATACAGTTTTTTGGTGAAAAATACCAAAATACCCCTTCTCGATCTTTTATCAAAGGCCGACTCCAATCAACGTTAAGTAATCTCATGTTTCGTCACGTGTAGGTTCATCAATAGTTATCTTTATTTCGGCAAATCTCTCCCATCTGACTCCCACCGGAACCACTATGACACTTGTACCGACCTCCAACCCTACTTGATGCAACCTGTTGCACTGAACTTCTCGTTTGATCTTTCTTATCCATCTTGTGCTATGTTTGAGTCTAACCACTTTACCTAACATCTTCGATCGTTCTAGACATCAATTCTCCTAGCTTAGTCTTGACCATTCTCAGTGTTGACCGTAGTTGACTGGCCAGATCAAAGATCAATTAATCATCATCGTTGGGCAGCGCGGTGGTTAGTCAGTCGTTGGCCGATGCTTCGGGCGTCCTTTAGCAAGTAGGCCTTCTGAGTACCGATGAATGCGTTTGGAGATTTCACGGAAGGTCCCAGGCCTTGGGCCTACTAATACCACATGCTTGTCAATCCTGGGCCAAAGCCGAACCGGAGCGGAGTAAAAGGGCTCGGCCTAGCAAGTAATAGGCAATAGAGGACGCGCATCGTGCGGCGTGCGTGCCAACGCCGAGGGGGCAAGGACAGACAGGCAACGAACGCGCGCGAGTGCTCTCTGCCGCCTGCGGGCAAACTTGCCGGCCCGGCAGCTGCTCGCGGCGCCCACGAGGGGCGCAGAGCCGGCCAGACCCCCTCGCCCCACACGGGCAAACCACAGGACAGGACGGTGGTCGTCGGTCCGTCCGACGAGCGCAACGCGATCCCACGGGCTACGGCCTACGGCACGAGCAAAAATGCTCGTTCGCGCGGGGCAAAATATGGCCCCGCCCCGGCCGAGTTATGTTGCGACTTGAGACCTCATCAACCTCACGTACTACCGGTATGAAAGAGAACAACTTTACTCAAAACTTATCCCCGTTGTACTACTCTCAGTCCGTGCAAGAGTGCTATTACTGCCATAGTACGTAATTGGCCAAATATTGCAAGATAATTAGACACCGCGTCAGCGCTCGGCGGAGGCCGGCTAGGGGAGCCCGGCACCGGCAGGCAGGGAAGGAAGGCACGCAGCACGTCCTGTGATTGCAAGGCAGGTGCCCACTAGCCCTGACAGGCGTCGCTGTCGAGGATCTCACGTATCCCGAGGTGCATCTCACGGCTAATTACAACCGCCCGGTGGTCGTTGCCAGACATCCTGAAAAAAGCTCCAGTGAAGCCATTCACGCCCAGCCACCAACCGATGGAGCACTCAGCACTGTAATATGTGAACAAGCGATTGCAACTTACTCCATCTCCCACAAGTCAGGACAGTAGAAACGCTGATGAATGCTGCTGCTTAACGGTACGAACCGTGAGAACGGCCGTGCAGCGCAGGGAAAAGTTTTCACCTTGGAGCCAAACCAAAACTCCAGACTTTTACAAGGCCAAGGGCTACAGCCGCTGCACTTAAATGTCACCGCACTATCTTTTCCTTTCTTTCTCTGGGGCCCTGGGCAAAGGAAGGAAGAGGAATTAATAACGCGAAGCTCCCTCCCCTCGCTCTCCTGGCCTCTCTCCCCTCTTCCACCTTCGCACTCCCCTCTACTCTCCTAGCTCCTCTTTCGTCTCGCTTAAAAATAGCCCTAAAGAACTCTTTTTTGAAGGCGTTGGAGCTAGCTAGCGCTTGGTCGGAGGCAATGTCGGCGCTTGTCCCCCCGCCGGCGGCGCCTCCGCCGCCGCAGCTGATGGTGCTGGTGGGGTACGGCGGGGGAGGCGGGGCCGAGGGGACGGCAGTGAGAGGGTCGTACGGCCCGGTGATCGCGATGCTGGCCATCCTCGCCGTGCTGGCTGTTATGGCGGTGGCTGTGGGGCGGCTCTGCTTCGGGCGCCGGTTACTCGGCCAGGTCGGCGGCCACGACCTTGAGGCCTGGGTGGAGCGGACGTGCGGACCGTGCGTCGGTGTCAGCATGTTCTCCCAGGCCCCCGCTGCCGGCGGCCCAGCGAAGGAGGAAGGCGGTGGCACGGCGGCGGAGCAACCACCGGAACCGGAAGGAACAGAACGAGGGGAGGGTAATGGCACTGGTAGTGGTGGTGTGTCCTGAGATGGGTCTTGTAAAAAAAAATTCTCAAGCTTCTCTTGGAATTCGTGTCGGAATTTTTGGAATGGTAGTAGTAGTAGAGTAATCTCTCTAGGTCCCTACTTGGAGCTAAACCCTAATGAATTTGATCTTGATGATGCTGTGGGAGTTACGGCGATGCGGTAATGGCAAAGGGCATGCAAAACGGAATGGATTTGATGTTTGATTGATACTGCACTTGCTAAGTCGTTCATGATTGATAGTTTGATACTGATACACTCTCTCTAGTACTCCAACACGCGTATTTTCTTCTTTTCATTTCGTCCATGCATCGTTCGGGCGCTCGCCGGTGACTGCAGCGCGGAGGTGGTATGGTATTGCATCATGGTATGGTCTGGTATGATCTGTGCGTGCTGACATGATGGCGCGGCTCTTTTGTTTTGCATCAGATTGGAGCGTCGGTTGCAGCAGCACATGAGGAGGTCAGACCCGTCAGAGAATACAGCGTTGACTGTCCTGGGGTGCCACGGAACAGAAATTAGCTAGCCTACGAAATACTCCAGTGAAATACTGTCAACTCTCTCTCTCCCTCCACAATGCAATAGAGAAGCTACTTCAACGTTCTTCCCCTTGATTCCTCTCCAATTGTTTGAGCTGCCTGCAATTGTGAGTTGTGAGCGCTGCAGGATCAAGCTTAACGCGGCCGAGAGAGGGAGGGGCTGGGACCGAACAACTGTATCAACTATCAAGTGACCTAAGAAAAAGCAAGTACTAATTCAAGCGAGTTCAAATGGTTTCTGATTGCACGATCAAGGGTGAATTGAATGGTGCCCAGTCCAGAGAGAGTACCGTGGTCCCTGTCGCCTTTTCGAGCTGAAGAATCGATCCAGTCGTTTAGCGCAGCACACACACAAGTCGTAATAGATGCTCTAGTACTTTCGTGATTTTCTTTTGTGATTTTTTCGTCATAAATTAATTCAAACCGACGAACAATGAAGCAAACCTCAGTGATTACAATTGTATAGGTACATCATAGATACCTCAATAATAATCGGTCAACACGTATGAATAGTACAGACGAAACGCATACTATGTGCGGCCCTGTACATTCCGTATGCATGCACATCTGGTGGACCAAATATACTATAAACTTGACGTTTCCCTCTCGATTGGGGTTGCATTTTAAACGTTTGAACGCTGAACATCCTAAAGAAACGCACAAAACAAATCCTTGTTTTCTCTGAACGTACCACCAGCCTAATTAGGACAGCTGCTGCGTCGTCTCCACAAACATACAGTTCTAGCATTTTTCCCCTTGCATTATACTAGCAGCACTAGCATGCAAAGAGACGACATACTACTAGAAGCCATAAGACTGGAGACAAAAAGTAGTACCACTACTCTACTCGCTCTTTTGAACGCTCATTTGTCCTGAGTCTCCTGACAGCAGTACGGCACTAATATAGGATCAACAAACAGTGGAGGCGCCGCGGTTATCTTTTGTTGCCGGCGCCAACACCGTTGGTCAGGAAGGAACACACGATGCGTTTGCACGCAAGATGGCATCCCTGTGTGCAACAAACTAGTAGTAGTGCTAGTGCTAGCACTAGTAAACCTAAACCATATGAAATGGAGCAGATGGAATTAATTCAGTTGGAAGGCTGCTCCTCTACTGTTGCCTATTGAAACCCATGTCTTCTCTTCCTGCCATTTGGCTGGCCCCGTGCAATGCATTTCATCCTCTACTTTTCAGCACTAGTATCATCAAATTACTAGCACTATTCGAGTACTGAACCTAGTAGTGATTTTCTTGAAAGAGAAAAAAAAAAACAGTAGTGCTAATGAAGAAATCCTGGGCCCGCCGGCTGCAGTTAATAAGAGCTGTGTAAGGTAGAGGCAGGCCCATGCATGAATGCAGGACCAGGAGTAGGCGGTTGCTGCGCTGGTCGCCAGATTGGGTTCTGTTGGGCCGGGGCCAGCCCGTGAAGCGATTTTGATCAGGAGCAGGGTTGGGTCAGGCAGGCAGGCAAGGAGGGCCCGGAGCAATTTTGTCTCGACCCAACCAGCCCTATCTGGTCCAGGCTGACCTTCAACGGGGTTAAATAATTCTTAATAAATGAACTTATCGACTGTGGTGGTTACTGTAGTCAGAACGACTCAGTCAGTAGCCTCTACATATGTCGGGGAGAACATGCTTTTAGTCGACTTGAGCATTGATCATCTCCCTGGTCAGGCAAGTACCACCACTAGACATGTAGGTTCAACTGTCTAACTAGATAATATGTCCATCACCATAGATCATTAAAAGGAAACGTGTGCTCATCTCTTTGACACAACCGCATGATTTCGCCTCCTGTCTCTGACAATAATCGCTCGACTATCATGCGTAGAAGGAGATTCGCTAACAATAAAGTTTCTCCATAGGCAGAAACTACATGGGGATGTCGTGGGGATATGCTCATAATTCTCATTTTTGGAAAAATTCAGACTGTTGTCAGGCCTTAGGAGGTCAGACCGACCATGGTGGCGGTCTAACCGGCCTCTGCCGGCGATCTGACTAGCCAAAAGTCCAAAATGTGAATTTTAGAAATCAACCAAAAATCACGTACGACAATAGGTGAGAGGATGTGTTTGAACTTGGCCTCGTTGAAATTGGAGTTTTGAGCCGAAACTAGATAGAGTTTGAAAATTCTACAGAGGGTGCAGATTTTTAGGGGTAAAAAATTGGCTAGGTCACAGGGTGGTCTGACTAGCCACCAGTTGGCAGTCAAACCAATGGCCAATTTCAACAGCCAGGGTAGCGGTCAAACCGGTCATGAGCGGTGGTCTAACCGGCCAGCTCTGGTTCAAGCACTGGGAAGGCGGTGAACTTCATGTGTAAGGCCAAAGTCATGGGTTCCAGTGCATACGTGTTGCATAATACATGCTTTGGCTAACATGACAATTGTGAAGAACTTGTGCCCAGAATCGATTTATTGGTATATTGTTGTGCAGGTGGCTTGGAGTCAACGACGATCAACGGCGAGCATGATCGGGACTAAGCTAGGAGAGCTGAAATCTAGAACGAATAAGGATACTGGGTGAAGTCATTGTACTCATGTATGGCGCAAAATGGACAAGGATGACCTAACAGGAGGTTCGGTGCAATAGGTTGCATCAAGTGGAGTGAGGGTCGGTGTAAGTCCCAAAGGGATACGGATAGGCTACACTAGCAAGCAATTCAAAAATTATAATACGTAAACCAAGAAGCCATGCATGCAAGAGAACATAGATCGTTGCCACTAGACGCGCACTGCAGCGGAAGAAGAGTTTGAGCAGCCTGATCCAACATCGAGCGTGTCGATGAAGTGGTCATAGTTGATCGTCTAACGTCCTCGACACTGATCGTCTCCTCCCGCAACCTATGACGTTCCTTGCGTAGGTCATGGATCGTCCTCGATCAATGCAGCAGCAACCGCAATAATGCCTCTATGGTATCCACACGTCCAGGGGTAGAACGTCGTATGCCGATGTGCTAGCACCAACGCCCACGATAGAGCCTTCGAGAAGATGACGGCTAGGGTTTTGATAGAGCAACTCACGTACGTCTCAACAGCCCCATGCATCCCCTTATAAAGAGCCCATAACGAATTCTATCTGAACTTGTTTGTTCCAACCTGTTAAGTGTGCGACTCTGTAGGTTCATACGTAATCGGTTGTGACTCAGAAACTCTTTTTAGATAATGAGTTGTTAGCGGTTCCTAGCAGGACATAACGATTCCTGAATACACATAAATATTATATCAGACGAACCTTATGCAATATGATTTGCGACCAGGTCCTTATCACTTACGACTAGCTCGTATCTCTATACGACCAATTCATATTTAGTTACGACCAGTTCTGGTCGATAAGTCACTAGTGTTCCGACCAGTAGTGGCATTCGACCAGATATACATTTAGAATGGCATTATATAAGTTAAAGAGCTTCACTAACAAGTCACATACTTGTTAATCTTTATAAATAATAATTCATCCAAGGAACATAATAACATTTATTTCATAACTCATAAATATAGACGTGATACAATCATATCTATGATTGCCTCTAGGGCATATCATCAACAAGTGCCAGAGTGGTTCCGGTGAGAGGACTAGGAGAGGAAAGTTTAGAGGCTAGGGTTTGTGAGAGATGGATTGATTAAATGCTCAAGTGTTGATATTTTGTCCTCCTTGGTGAAGTAGCTGTAAACCAACAATCTCTTGAATCAATTCAAGGAAGTTTTCCTCCTAAATGAGTTCTCTCTTATTCTTGTTCTTTTTTTTATGACTTTTTGGATTTTTTTTGTTCCATTGGTTTTCTTGAACCTTTTGCTATGATCTAGCTTGATAGGATGTGTGAAAATCCATCTAGGGTCATCTTGACTATCATCCACCCACGAGTAAGTTTTTTTTTTATCAAAGTTTAAATTTCCTCGGGTCTTATGCTTACTTGATCTCATCCAAAAATTTTGTGGAACCTTGGCCTTGATCTTCTTGATCATCAATTGGAGTAGGTTTCTAACCTTCTTGATGAGCTATGGTTCAAATTTCAGGGGATTTGAATCACCGAATTGAAAGTTGGGTCGTTTTGTGATTCTTGCAGGCTGCGGTTCTTCAGCCGGAGGTCAGACCAACCTTTCGAGCGGTCAGACCGACCGCAAGCAGTCTGACTAAACAAGCGAGGTGATCATACCGATGGTGAGGGTCTTTTTCTTTGGGGTTTCATCAAGTTCAACGCAAGACTTCCATTATGCTTGTCTTTCTGATCTTCATAGCTTCTCATAGCTACTGAGGTGAAAAAGAAGTTGAATACCGTTGGGGTCAAAAAAGAGTAGTGCTTCTATTCACCCTCCTCTAGTCGTCCTTCCGGTCTAACACTACAGCCCCTTCGTCACTATATAAGGGGCAGAGTCAGATGGCAGAAGGGGGAGATAAGCAGGATAGTTTTAGTCACGCCTGATTCATCTTGAGCACCGCGCATCCCCTATTGTAATCTTATTTAATATAAAAACACAGAAAGTAGGGTTATTATTCTTTTCGAAAAAGGTTTGGACCTGTCTAAACACTCTGTCTCCTCTGTGAAATCCTCTATGTGGTGCCTTTCGCATTTACTTGGCAAGATGGACAACAATTCATCGATAGACCTCTTTATTCTCGTTACAAATGGATTGTCTGCTCAACTGCCTCGGCAGCGCTTCAGAAAAGATGCATGGGTCCAGGCCCATCCTGAATCACCATGACTCATGTGGTGTCCCTGTTTTGAGTTTGTTCAGGCTGATGGACTCAGAAATTAATAAATACACTGTTAATTAAGTGTTAAGACCGAAAGAGAATTGTTGACCAGCTTGTTTATTCTAGGGCTGGGAGGGCGTGGTTTCGTTTGGGACATGGGAATTCTATTTAAGAACCCAATAGGGACAACCCTTTCGTGTAAGTCCCGGTTCGGTCCATTCTTCTATTCTCAACCATCCAACGAAAAAGAACGCACGGTTTTGATGATCTAACACCCCCAACATCTCCTCCATATACATCACCAATGCAAAGGGTGGTGTCCTATTATGTGATTCACTGATGAGTTTGAGTGGCAGTTCTTAAGGCCTAAAATCGAAGGAAGGAGCGACAGCTGCTTGACCCTCGAGTAGTTCGGTTGGCGATGTTAGACAACAGGAGATGAGGCGAGGTTAGACGAGAAGCAATAGGCATGGGGAAAGCCATACATACGGGAGGACCAAATTCGCCAAGAGGGTTGGAGCGCCAAATCAATGAGCTAGGCGAGCGGGGGTTGGACTGACCGTGAATTCGTTAGTCGTGGCCTCGTGGGGGTGGGGGAGGAATTAACCTATGTTGTTCGCTTTTGCTAGCACACATGCGACTCTTTTTTTTTGTTGCTAAAATCGCAGACAATTTTTGAGCCGTCAGATATGAACCAAGATTCGTGCATTTTTCAAGCTAGGATTTGATGTTGTTGGCTGTGGGTTTTGTCTCCAAGCACAACCATTAGCCCGTATCAAATTTTTATTGTGTTTATCGGTACTCACGCCCATCTATTCCATTGTTTAGAGAGGCATGCATTATTGAGAGAGAGATGCATCCATTATTTAGAGAGTGAAACAGAGAGAAAGAGAGGCATCCATTATTGAGAGAGAGGGGGAGAGGCAGGGGAGAGAAAGGAGAAACCGAGGTGGTAGGTGGGCAGGTGGGCGACGAGCGCACAACACGGGACGTGCGACGGACGTTGGGCGCACTACGGGTGGGCGACGGGCACACAGCAGCAGCAGCGCGCGACGGCGCAGGCGCGCGACGGATGCGGTGGCGAGCGAAGCGGCGGCGGCGAGCGACAGGCACGGGCAGGTGCACGGCAAGCGGAGGGCGCGCAGCGCACGGTGAGATGCTCGACTTCAAATCCGTGGGTGTTTTTTATGTGATTTTTGTGGTATTTTGGTTCATTCTAGTTTGCTAGGGTTTGAATGTTGTATATGTTGATGAAATGTGGGATAGAATTATTAGATTGGGGGCTGATTTATTTGTGTAAATTTGCTTGTACTTGAATTGAAGTTAGGTTTGGTTTCATGGTCAGATCTGATTTAATCAATTTATTGTTTTGTGTACATATAAGTGAAATCAATTGGTTGTCCTTCATAGTTTAGAAATAATTATTTACCTGATTTGGTTGTGCATTCCTAATTTTCTACCATGCTTATGAAGTGTGTGACGTATAGTGGATGTTCATGTTGGTTTCCCTTTTGCTTGAACTATTTTTTGGTTTTAGTGATTTATCGGCTTGTTGAGTTGTGTAAAATTCAGATGAATGCCCTCCACAAATTGTTGATTTGAATCATGTTGAACATGGGCTGTGTATTTCTGTTTGGTCATTTGCTTTCCCATGAAATGCTATGAGCCTATGACACCTCTGATTTCCTCCATTGTCAGGAGGTGAAAAATCTCTGGGAGAGAATACAACAATATCAAGGGCTGAACAAGTGGCAACTGAGACCTGGAAGAAGAGTACGAAGATCAGGAAGGCAACATCTACAACAAGAAGATGTAATATTCATACTTCAAGATGCCTATATTGTTCCTCCTTTGTCGTTCTACTTTGTGTTTGCCATTGCATCTGTTTTCTCCGGTCACATATAGCTAATACTAGTCACATGTTAAAATCAGATGATCAAATATATCAAAATTATGCCACAAATACATGAAACTTGAGGATATGTGGACATTTTGCACTCTCTTTTAACTATCATTGCTAGTCTATAAAATATGCAATTTATATATTTTTGTTAGTGTAATTTTTTTATGTATTCTTCGGGTGTAAGGTTATGTTTATCCCATTTTCTATATATGTTTCTGGTGATGTTTGGGTTCACCAAGGTTGGTTTTTTTTTTTGTCTATCTTACAGTATTTTTTTGTTTCTAGCGGTGAGATACTGCATTAGTGGTGTCAATTTCTTTTTTTCAGCAATGATTCTAGTTTCAGTAGTGCATATTTAGTTTGCTCATTTATTTAGCTGAGAACATGTGTCAGAATACATATTTGGTTGAATGTGGATCTGGAGGGAGGGAAGGAGGGAGGGAGGGAGTTTTGTTGTTTGATCATGTGAGGGGGGAGATAGTTTATGAAACCAACTTTTAGTGTCATTTTGGTTCTTTCATCTTTTCTTGAAAATTAGTTCCTATGCTCTTAATAGTTTATTAACCGCTTTTTGTTTTAATTATGTTCCTTTGCTAATACTACCTGAAATTGTCAGATGTTGAACCCCACTTTTTGCTACTGTGATAAAATTAGATAAAATTTTGTGTAGGTTAGAAAAACATTGCTAAACATAGACAAAATTTAGATTAGATATAATAATTACCATGTTCAAAATTACATACCATTTGAATTAAATTTCTAGTACCAGTTTCTATGCAATTTCAGTACAAATTGAGTGCAACTTTGATGTGTTCATATTTCCACATACCATTTGAATTAAATTTATGTCTCAATAATTGTTGAACCCGTTAAGCATCCGTTGCTGGGCTTTTTGTATGTGGGGTTTGCTCAATCTGTGTTTATGAAAGTGTTTGGGGTGTTACAAGGTTCCTAGGTTGCTAGATATAGTTGTTGCGTAGTTTATTACTACGGATTTTAGATTATTGTTTCTTGGACCTTTGAATTTAGGGTAGTCTTAGTTAATTTTTGGGTTAAGGTTGCAGTGTGTAGTTTATATTTGGGGGCATTCGATATATGTTTTGTGGACGATTGCATGCCAAAGTGATACATGCGAATATCATGGTTACGAAAGCGTGCTCTGATTCAAAATTTTATATTCAATTAGTAGAAATCATGAGCCTAAGGAACTTTTGATGTGGTGTGAGCTTCAATCTCGCATCAATCAGTTTGTTTCCAGAGAGTTACGTGATGAAATCTCAAGAAGTCTTGGATGTACTCTTCTCAATTACTTTGTAAATTTCTACAGGATTCAATTGTTTCTTCCCCTCACATGTTTTGTTTGTGGCATTGTTGGGTGTCTCACAAGTTAAAATTTACCTCTTAGGGGAACAACGATATGTATATCATTTTCTTTTATGTTTTGTCTAAGATTTACAACCTTTAGTTGTATGTTTATCATAGAAGAAACATATTAGCAATCAAATATCTGTTTTATGTCAGGGTTCACCTAGGTCTTGATTTTTGTCCGTCGTAGAATATTTTCTTTTGTTTCTTTAGGTTTTGTTTTTTGTTTTATGCTAGGGTTCACTTGGGTCTAGCGCTTTCTGTCCTTCCTAGAATAATCTTTGTTTTCTTAAGGTTTCATCATGCACTCACAGTATTCCAACTTCAGAAGATGGCATCCATGTGTGTTATGTTTTTTAGCCCTGACATCGTCTAGCATAAGATTGTAACTTCAAATTTGCATCTACAAGGACATTTTATTATTTAGGATGTGATTTTTGTGTTTTTGTAAGGATTCGTTCACGTCCTTTCTATCCTTCTTAGAATTTTTTTCGTACTTCAGTTTTTGACATTTGCTCTATATAATGGTTCTGCTAGACTAGGTCATTAGTAGAATAGTGTCATTATTAAGATTCATTTTGTTGTTTTATACATAAATTATTATTTTTGTTTCTCTTTATGTACCCAGTAGTGCAATGTCTTTAAATTTTTGTTTGTAGCAGGTGAACCAAATGGCCAATAATTTTTTTAACTTGATATCTTCTTTTAATGTAAAGTTTGTAGCAATTAGTTTTAACTTCAACATGGTAGTTTCGTATTAGCAAAAAAAAAAACATTTTTGTCTGAATAAAACCTCAAGTGTATAAGTTGCATGCCATTAGTAGTAAACTTTCACTTCATGTATTCTGCAATTTTAGTAGATTGTCATTGCAATTTCCATTTTATGCCATTTTATCTTAGGTATGAATTTTATTGAAGATCCCAACTCTTCGTCAAAGGTAAGCCGTGGACCTTTGAGCATATTAAACCCCTTTTTATAAAAGTATATTGTTTCTTATCAACATGTATGGCTAGTTGTATAAAACTGGTTTGGGAACTAGCTAAATACCTACTCGACAGTATGCCTCCTTGATAAATTACAAACGACATGTTGACTTGTACCCTTGGACACCATAGGATGAGTAATCTTAGTTGGACATTGTTGTAATACCAACATGGGTGCGTGTTATGCTTAGCCATGCTTTAGTTATCCGAATGATTCTTGATCATACTCAAAGAATGATAAACTTAACTTAATGATATATGAAATTGTGGCGGAGCCACTGCTTTTAAAAAATGTTGTGCCATGGCAAGGGTTCTCATTTGGCTGGGTTGAACCCAAAATATTTTCTTACTCAGGCAAATGATCGTACAACAAAGGGGGTGCAGGAAGCATATTGGGATATGGTTGTTTCACCAGAGTAGTCTCTAAGGAGTTAACTTTGTGGGCCATTGATCTGGGCAATACCGTGCAACCACAAGTTCATTTATGGGGTGGATTGGGCTAACTAATTAGCAATGCTTTGAGTCAGTTCTGTTTTGATTGAGAATGATGCAAGAGGGGGCCAGGAAGACAAATCCTTAGCGAATAGAACCAAATTAAAACAGAGTTTTGTAAAGGCCTTGACACGTTCTCTGGACTGCTCACCTAAGATAGTGAGTGGTGGTATTGGCGGATGCCAAACCAACTAGAGAAGTCGTGTAATGTGGGTAAAGTTGTAGAACCTCTGCAGAGTGTAAAACTATTCGAATAGTCGTGTCTCCGGTTATGGACAATGCCTAGTGATATCACACGAGGGGTAGTTTTTCTCAAAAAGGTAGTCGTGGGCATTCATGAGTTGTCATAGGTGTTCACGAGTGGTCGCGGGAGTGGTTTGGAAAGTGAACAGGGTGTTCACGAGCTGTTTCAAAGAACTTGTTTACTTATGTATTAATCTTTTAACTTGTGCTTTGCAATCTACTTATTGTATTTCTAGTCAATACTGTTTTCTGCAAATTAACCATAAAACTATTCTTGTCAAACCCTGTATGAATATTATTTGCATACACTTTCCCACGGCTTACTGAGTACATTCAATGTACTCATAGCTTTATGCCTCCTGTTTGATCAGCAGAGGAGGGTGAACCAGTGAACTCATAGTTCTACGAAGAGGAGTACTTCGAAGACCTTGCGAGCTAGGCCGTGTCCTCCACTCGATTGCTTGTGAGCATGTCGGATGGCTTCTACAGATGTTTTATTCTCCGCTGCTTGTAACCTCTTGATGTTGAGCCTTGCGTTGCAACTCTGTAACAACTCTGATTATAAGGTCTTTTGCTAGTTGTAATATTTTTTGTCTGCTCCTTCTGTGGTTTGTTGTATAGATATGATTTCATCTTTGTTGAGGCTGTGTGAGCTAGCCACTGATCATGGACTAGTTCGGTTTGCACAGAGAGTCTTGGGGTTGTTTACCCAAGGTCCCGACAGAACACAAGTGAGCAGGCTGGCGGGCAACAAGATCAACCCAAGGACAAAGACACCGGAAAATAAGATTGGTGTAGATCCATGAATAAACACCTCCCAAAAAATAATCACAGTAGGCGCAAGAAGAAAACATAGACAACAATGGGAAGAATAAGGAGATGGGGATGCAGCGGTTAAGGCCGCTAGTGAAGGTAGGCGCGGGGGAGGAGGAGGGGGCGCGTGAGAGGGCATCGAAGAAGGATGCGGAGGTGGGAGGGAGCGACGCGGAGAGGAGAGGAGAGCGATCGTAGTGGCACGTGGGGAGGTGGAGGGGATAGAGGTGGGGGGCGGGGGAGGAGATGGAGGAGCAGAGGAAGAAGTCATCGGGTAGGTCATCCCATGAGGAGGAGACGGTGGAGAAAGCAAATAGGGAGCGGATGGGGTGGACAGGGCGAGGAATACGACCGCGGGGGAGGGCGTCGGAGAAGGATGCAGAGGCGAGAGGGAGCGACATGCAGCGGAGAGTGGCTGCGAGGGCGCAGGGGAAGGTTGTGGGGAGGGGGCGAGGTCCGGGGTAAGGGAAGGGGAGAAGCGGCGGCATAAAGAGCCGTGAGGGATTGGATGGAGACACGGAAGGGATGAGGACGAGAAACGATTGGACGACCAAGCAAAGGGAACCCATATCCGACGGGTCGCAACGGAATAGACAATCGGACAGTTAGAAAAATGACACATATACGTCGAGCGTCACACGATTTTCTGTCGACGTGACCACCGTAGTTGCACCCCTTTCTGCCCCCATTTAATCGAAAGGATTCTTCTCGAGTAATCCTTTCTCGAGTAGCTAGTACGCGTCGGGCCGGGGTCTTAGCCGTGGGCCGGCTCGATCGGGCGAGAGAATCAGTGCGCGGAACGGCCGACCATATAGAAAAGACGGCAAGTTGGACCATCCAATCTCTGTAAGGTATGTGGGTGACCCTTAACATCAGCCAGGAAGCTTCGGATGGTGTACACGACGTCATTCAGTCCTGGCTAAAAAAAGGGGTTTGGCCATCCGGTTCATCGCAACCATGTGATACAGGTGCCACCATTCGACGCCGTCCTGACGCATGCACGTGATCGGTGCTCCAAGTCTCCAATACTACCAACCGGCCATCTCTTAATTGAGTTTTTGGCTTAATTAACACCATTACATGACGAATAGCATAAATAGTTCTCAACAAATTAGCAAAAAAAAGCATCGCAGACGTACTGACAACACGTGCCCCCACTACGTAGTAGGCTGGCTACTGTGCAGTACCCCTGCTACGCCCCCCTACCGTTTGAACCCCTGATCCAGGTGGTGGGGACACGATAGAGGGTACGTGTCACCTTTCAGCACATCTGCGGTGCTATTTTTGTCAATTTGCTCAGGGAGGTGGTTTTGCTAACCACCCCTCTTAATTTGGTGCACGACTCGGCGAAACGTGAGACTCGTGTGCACAAAAGAAAATGTCTGCTCATGTATCTCCGACCAGTTTATTCCCAAGAAACACAGATTCATCTTATCATGCGGAATTGTGGATGCGGTCGTTTCAAAAATAAAATAAATTTGTGGATGCGCATGTGCCCCAGTTCAAAGCAACTTGGCGTCCAATTTTTTCTGTTGGCGTTTTTGTTTATAGAGATAGGATGCTAATATTGGTATAGGTTATCTGAAGCCTAAAAAAGGGCATCTGAATTCTGGATTCCATTTGGTTCGTGAGATCAAGTGCCATGGATTAGAATTCAACCGATCCATTATCTTTCAACAATTACAAAACCAAAAAATAGCCCTTGTAATCTAAAGTGCCTAACAATTTGTGTATGCTAAATCTAAAAACTAGACATAAACAACAAACAACTGCACTCTCTACGAGCAATATGAGCCGACGACGTTGCTCTGTGCATCGAGCGGAACGAACGCCAGCGCCACCAGGACGGCGAGCAGGCCCACCGGCACCACCAGCAGCAATAGCGGCGGCGGAGGCAGCGGCGGAAGGAGGAGAGGCAGGAACACGAGCGACACGGTCACGCAGAGGAATACCATGACCAGCTCGACGGTGAAGTAGCCCGGCGGCGTCGACGGCGGCGGTCTCTGACGGCTCGTCCCCGTCCGGCGCTGCTGCTTATGCTCCACCGGCGACATCTGCATTCGCTTGTGGTGAGGAGCACTTCTCCTGGCTGCTCTCCTCTCCATCATGCTGTACCGATGGGACTCTGTCGCGACCGCTGCTTCCGTTGGGATCAAGAACCACAGTTCAGATTCAGAGCCGCGGACTGCAAAGCTCATTCAGATAACGGGTTTCCCCGCAAGATCAGCCGTGAGAAACTCTCTGATCAGTCTAAGGGAATAGAGAAGGGCTCGTAGCCTGAATTAATGGAGGAGGGCGCAATAGAATGGGAGCTAGTTGTTCAGCGACTTAAATATAAAAGGAGAGGACGGATATACATGTGCTTTACTCGCTACAGCTAGCTGCAGATTTTGACTGGACTTGTAGTCCCTATTCCTAACCTCCTAGAGCCGCATTCCATGCGTACGTTGGCTCGTGCCGAGTCGTGGCCGTACGTTGTGAAGGACAAGGAAGATTTGGAGATCGTGGTGAGCTTGAGATTTGGAGGCGGCCGGGCGCAGGTGCAGTGTATGTGGAAGTGTGGACGCACGAGAGGCATAAATTCCAAGGCTGGTTGGAACTAGTGGCATTACTACCAGTCTACTAGTACGTCGTGTTAGTTGCGGCGTGTGCGAGGGAGTGGCGCATCTGACCAGCCAGCAGTTGGTCGCCTTTTCGTTTCCTTGTGAATTTTTGCGTGCCGCCGGCCGGCCGACAGCTTGGCTGCCTCTGCCTGCAGGTTCAGTGTTCGTGGAGCACGCCCCCCTGGCCGGGACATCGAGCCTACAGTACATGGCAGTATGCTCGTCTCGTTCCTGTCGATTTCTACTTCTGGATGCCTGGTTGTTTATGCCGTTATATACGCTAATTTTTTTCGATTAATTTAGTTGGTTGATTAATTGGTGACAGCCGGTGCTAATTAGTTGCCCATCAGCTGTTACACACATGTATGGCCCTTGTTTTTTTTTACTACTAGTATGTTCAACAATTTTATTATAGTTCATTATTGCAGATCTTACTGGTTGCAAAGAAAGTTGCAACGGAGAAGATAACGGAACGAAAACCACACAGATTGTTCAGCCATTGACAGCTTTTTTACCAGGTCCAAAGAAATTGTTGGCCTTTTCTATATAAGAATAGGGAGAATTATTTGGTCACTATGAAACAAGTGGGAATAGATAGATTTGTTTATATAAACTGTTTGTGCTACCAGCTAGAGTGCCATGCATGAGAGAGTTGATCTGAAACGCGGCTCAACTAAAGTTTGTGCTGCGCTTTATTCTCCTCCCCCTTTTCATTCTTTCTGACAGTGTGATGGTGCTAAAAAGGAGGAGAAAACATGTTTCAGGAAAATTCGTAACAGTGGAAAGTAACATCCAACCAAAAAGAAGTCGTTGTTGTGTTGCAAACGGTTGCTGTTTAATTAGAGGTTACTGTAATGCGGTCTGTTTACTGTTCAAAAGGGCAAAGAGGTGAAATGGCGAATGTTAGTAGACCAGGTCAAGAATCAAAAGTGTTGCTCATGGTTCAATGGAGCGAGCTAGTAATCTAGCTTTCGCTGCACGTCGATGCCAAGGATCAATATTTGGTCTTGCCCGCAGGCTAGCTAAGGCGTGCATTCATATCATATTCGGCAGTCACACATCCAAATCCAAATGCGGTTCATGACCTCATAGTAAATCCGAGCATAAGACATAAAATCGCGCGTTAATCGCATCCGCTTGCAATTGCGAGTGGTTCGATTTGCTGATGCTTATCAAGAAATCCACTATCGTTAAGCACCAAGCAGCTGAAGAACACACAACATGTTCTTACAATAAACAAGAACCTCATTAACAGCTCCTTTCTACGTCGAGATGAGTTCAAGTTGGTCTTTGAGTCTAATAAAATAGTCATGTCTAAGTATGGACTCTTTATTGTAAAATGCTACGAGTGCGGAGGTTTGTTCCGCTTTTCCCTTTTTGATTTTTGTAATAAAGTTATGAATCATATTTATAACTCTACGAATAGTGGCGAGGTCAATGTGTGACACACATTTATATCAAATAAATTTTGGTTGTATTCCTCGGATTTCCAGTTTAAATTTAATTTTAAACTTTTTCATAGTCAAATATTCCAAATGTCAAATTTGTGTGCAACCAAAGCAACCTCAAAAGGCTCATAAGGCTATGAAGAAAAAAATTCGATAAAATTAAAACTCATACATTCAGACTTATGTGAAATGAAAAGTATAACACTAAAGGAGAGAAGGTATTTGATGATGCCACTAGATACTGCTATATGTATTTACTAAAAACTAAAGATGATGTATTATACTATTTTAAAACTTATAAGGCTGAAGTTGAGAATCAACTAGATAGAAAGATTAAAAGAGTTAGATCTGATCGTGGAGAATATTTTTCCAATGAGTTCAATCAATTTTATGCGGAACATGGAATTATCCATGAAAGAATATCTCCATATTCTCCCCCAATCTAATGGGATTGCCAAAAAAAAAAAAGAATCACACCTTGATTGACTTGGTGAATAACATATTAGATATTGCGGGTATATCTAAGGCATAATGAGGGGAGGTTGTATTGACTGCATATCATGTCATGAATAGAGTTCCTACTAAAAATAGCGAGATAACTCCGTATGAAGGTTGGAAATGGAGAAAACCACCACTCTCGTATTTGCGCACTTGATGGTGCTTGGCGAAAATCAATGTTCCAATAATTAAAAAACGCAAACTTAGACTTAAAACAGGGATTGTATCTGTCTGGGACATACTCATCATAGTACAGGCTATAGGTTTTTAATAGTTAAATATGTTATATCTGATACGCTACTCAATATGATAATAGAGTCTTGGGATGCTACTTTATTTGAGAATTTATTTCTTACAAAGGATTCACATAGCTTTTCTAGTCAAGCAAATGATTTAATTCCTGAAATTACATCTCCTATTGAGTATATTGAGCACACACCCGAACACGCACACGAGGAGGATGGTAGTGTTATAGCTCCTCGAAGGAGTAAGAGACAAATGATTGCAAAATCTTTTGGCTATGACTTCACTGTGTACCTTGTGGATAACGTTCCCAAATCCATTTTAGAGGCATATGCATCTCTTGATGCATAGTACAGGAAAGATGTGGTTCATAGTGAAATAGACTCTATTATCTCTAACGGAACTTGGGAAGTCACCGATCGTCCATTTGGTTATAAGCAACTGGATGCAAATGAGTGTTTAAGAAAAAACTTAGGCCTGATGGTACTATCGAAAAGTACAAGGCACGACTTGTGCCTAAAGGTTATACTAAAAAAGAAGGTAACTATTTCTTTGATACTTACTCACCGGTTGTCAGACTAACTACTATTCGAGTACTACTATCTTTGGCTGCCTCACACGGTCTCATTGTCCATCAAATAGACGTAAAAACAGTTTTCCTCAATAGAAAGTTGGATAGAAAAATTTACATGGAACGGCCTGATGGATTTGTAATACCCGAACAAGAGGGCAATGTTTGCAAATTATTTAACTCTTTATACGGTCTCAAACAAGCACATAAGCAATGTCATGATAAGTTCGATAGAATGTTGACATCTGCGGGGTTTGCAGTAAATGAAGTCGATAAATATGTGTACTACCGCTATAGTGGGTATAAATGAGTAATTTTGTGTTTGTATGTTGATGATATACTTATCTTTAGGACAAACATTGATGTGATCAATGAGGTTAAATCATTTTTATCCCAAAATTTTGACATGAAGGATTTGGGATAGGCGGATGTTATTTTAAACATCAAGTTAATCAAGGGTGAGAATGAGATTACCCTGTTGCAATCTCATTATATGGAAAAGGCCTTGAGAGGTTTTGGCTACATGGAAAGCAAGCCCTCTCCAACACCCTATGATTCTAGTCTATCGAAAGAATTGAAGACTAGGAAAGGATCAACTGAGATACTCTCTGATGATTGGTTCACTCATGTACTTGGCCAGTGCTACCCATCCTGACATCTCTTTTGTTATAAGCAAATTGAGACGGTTTACCACTAATCCAGAACATGATCATTGGTGTGTACTTGAGCAGGTTATTCGCTATTTGAAAGGTACAATGAGTTAAGTAATTCACTACACTGGATATCCTGATGTACTTGAGGGATATAGTGATTCCAATTGAATTTCTGATGCTGATGATATAAAAGCTACAAGTGGATATGTATTCACTCTAGGCAGTGTTGCTGTCTCATGGAGGTCTTACAAACATACTATACTGACGAGATCAACCATGGAGGCAGAACTCATAGAGCTAAATACAACCACTGTTGAGGGGGCTAAGAGAACTCTTGATGGATTTACCGGTGGTTGAAAAACCAATTTCAGCTATCCTTATGTACTGTGATAATCAAACAATTATTATAAAGGTGACAAGTGCAAAGGATAATATGAAACCCTTAAGACATGAGAAAAGGTTGTTGAAGTCTATCAAAAAATTGAGACCCTCCGAAGTGATAGATGTGGATTATATCCAAACAACTAAAAATCTAGCAGATCCCTTTACAAAGGGACTATCACGAAATGTGATTGAAAGTGCATCGAATGAGATGGGATTGAGACCCACGTGAGTTACACACAATGGTAATCCAAACCTATGTGACCGGAGATCCCGTGAAATAGACCTTGAGAAAAACAATATGTTTGTGTAATAGGAGGGTACATCTTTACTTTATATCTCACTTCATTGAAGATATAATACTCTAATTATTGAAAGGCAGGATGACACTATCTTAATATGTTTCGAGGCTTAACAGCAAAATATCGTCCTACAGGGTATTCTTGTAAGAACACCCTTATATGAGCCCGACTATTGGTCACAATCCATGAGATGCGAGTGATCTCTAAGATGCTCATGACGAGACACAGGAGTATGACCTATATGCTCTGCCCGAGTAGTAGCCTATTGACAGCCAAGTATCAGCAAATGCCTCAAGTGAAACATATCCGCGCAAAACTATCAATTCAAGGCTTAGTCTATTGTGTAGTTTTGGGCAAGCGTAACTTAAGTTTATAGGTGGATGTTCAACTTTAACCGGTCTTCACCAAAAAACTGGTATATCAACAGCTTCGTGGTGCTTTTGAAATCTGGTGGGGGTTGTTGGAGTTTATGTGTTTGGCCCAAGTAATATTCTTCATAAATCCTAGAAAATCCCAAAGGCCTATCATGCATGGTGGAAGGTGGGAAGTTTAGTACCATATTGCTAGTCTAAATAGAAGAAAATCAACTTATAAGGTGGACTTGGTCTTACCTAGTTGAAGCAAGCAAAAAAAAAAGATGGCATGCGCGTGAATGGTGCGGTAATTTTAGGTCCGGTTGTGTGCGGAGCGGCAGCTTCTTTTTGCATCCCATAACCATGCACGATGACATGATAATCTACGCGTATACAAATTGAAAACAGAATAAACACGGTTCAAACCGAACGTTTGAATCACGCTAATTCTGCTGGGCTATTATGGCACGCATTAATGATGTTTAATGTAGTTTCAAAAAACATTTTGTGGATTGATTACGAGAATTTCTTTCCGTTCCGTGCCGTGGGTTCTATATGAAGGAGAGACATCGCCATTCATTGTACGTATGATACATAACCATCTCTGATTTTTGCCTGCTGCTCTACCTTGACTACTCCATCCATGTGCCGGCGTGCACCGTTGCGGGAAAAGCAGTGCCTCGGAAGCCGACGTCTCTCGTGATCCTATACGGGTTAGGGCGAATTAGGTTTTTAGGAAGCGTTCGCGCGACTGCTCACAACTTCCTTCATCATCGGCTTCGCATCGTCTCGCATCCAGACTCTACCGTGACCATCACCGAAGCGATCCTCTATAAGTTGTGGTGATCCGCTTTTGTCATGGCTAAATATTACTCACTGGAATTTAGTTATGTGATGATGTCGCTTTCTATTGTTGTTAGTAAAATTCATGTGATAGACTTTGCCTTATTAACACATATATATGAGACAGGTGTATTTGAGATTTTAATCATGCTACTATTCATAGTTACAAATATGCCTAGTATATATCTGCTTTTATACTCATAATTGTATTAGAAATTAAAATAATCACAGTAGTGCATATGTCTAACATAAGCTAGGGTAGGGCAAGAGTGAGAGAGTTTTAAGCAGTCACACAGGAGTAGCTAAAGCAACTCAAAACACGTGCCTACGCTGCACGCATCACGGCTAGCTGACTAGCTATCGAACAAGTAAACTACAAAAGCATGTGACATCAGAAATCTGCTTATTATAATAACACACTGCCACTAATTGCTTGTTTTCGTATGCGTACCTCTTGGAAAGTGAGAGCAAGCAAGCTAAGATGGATGCAAATTAAATTAGGGTAATGCTCACCGGCAGACGTCCGGTATGCACGTTTTCCATCAGACGGTGCATCCACCGCTCTATATTATCCAACAATGAATGCTACTCTAGCCCCCTTTTTTCTTGCGTTGGTCCACACGCTCGGATGTGAAACATCTCATTTTGCCAAAATCCAAACATAAGCTCACGCCCGTGGGATCACACTGTGAGGAGATAACCACAACGACAACATCGCTTTGCTTTCATACTCCCAACATCTCCAATATATCTATTTTCTACATCTCCCTCTCCCTTGTCTCTTTAGGCGAGGAGAGGACCAGCGCGCCGGGACGACGAACAGAAAAGGGGGGCGAGAGGAGAGGACGAGTTGGGAAGCCACAATCACTTTGTGCCCACGAGGAAACGAAGCCGCAACGGAGCGTTAGACGGCAGCCAGAGGAGGAGTGAGGGCGACGCACGGAGAGCCTATGACGATATCCTGAGGACCAGCGTGCCGCCATCGCCGTCGAGATCGAGGTAAGTGAATCAATTATTTGTTGCAGTAGAGAGTTTTTTTGTTGCATCAGGTATTTTAAGATGTTGGGACTATGTTTTTTTAATGTTGCAGTACAGATTCTTGAGATGTTGCATTTCGCTATCCAAAATGTTGCAGCCATATGTTCTTTTTTGTTGCAAGAAGTGATTTGTGATGTTGGAACTACAGTTTTTGAATGTTGCAATAATATTAAAAGAATTTCTCAATGTGGCATCTGGTGTTGTTCATTGTTGCACATGTGAAATTAGAATGTTTCATAAGGCTCAAATGTCAATCGTCCATTTTTTTATTGCAAACTGGTGTATTTTTTGTGCTACATTGAATTTGAATATGTTGTTGCTTTTATGAGTTGGTTTTTGTGGCGAAGGATTTCAATTTTTCTTGAAACATTTTTGTTGCATTTATTAATTATCAATTGTTGCACAAATTATTTACTGATGTTTGCTTGATACGTCTGATGTGTTGCATATGTATTTTCAAAATATTACAAAGGTTATAGCATCATCAATTAATGTTTTTCCAAAATTAATTTTTATGTATCTCGTTGTGCTAATTTTTCAAATATATCTATGTATGCTAGCGACATCTTTTAAATTTTAAGTGAATTTTGTCAAGATTATGGATGTCCTCTCCATTTTTCGAGATCTATTTTTTTGTTGCATATATTGATTTTTTTTGTTACATGTGTGTCAAATATGTTGCGGGAAGGAATTAGGAGTGTACTACGTCTGAGCGCTAGTTGCTCCATTAAATTAAGATATGGCATGCTCCCATTAAATTAAGATATGGCATGATTCGTCCCGGCTAGGAGTAATAACTGACGGATGTAATCGAAGGCGTGCAGCCGCGCGCGCGCGAGAGAGAGAGAGGGCAGGGGGAGGCAGCGAGAGCGACTGCAGGAGGCGAGGGATAATACGTCATTTCGGGCTCAAACTATTGGTGGGCCGACGATATTGTTACGTTGACTTATTGGGCGTTCCTTTATTTCTTGGGCCCAAATACTCATCACGGAGCCGGGCGGGGCTCGCGTTCGGGCGGCGACGAAGGAAGTTTATGCGGGTCAGACCACCATGCCATGCAGGCCGGCCAACTTGAAACCAGGCCAGAAGCTGGTCGGGACGTTAATGATTTTAGCTCCTCCTTTTGGGCAGCCTGCAAGCCTAGTTGTGAGTGAGTGATTGCCTGACTGGGTGTGCGACCGACAGTGTGAGCGAGGGACCGATGAAATCATCCAAGTCGTCGATCTGTGTGTGGCAGGGTGGGCTTGTTCTTCGACTTGTTTCCATAAAACTTGGTTTTACTTAGTTATTAATTTTCTTATTCTTTCACCTCTAAATCTTGATGAGGACTTTCTCATTAATAGTAACGGATGCGCTTACTCGACCAGATTGCATGTACCTTGTATATAACAAGGCGGTCAGCGCCCGGTGGGGGTCTCAACTAGAGTCGCAGTAGCGGAGCCAAGAATTAGAGATAAGAGGGACCAAGTAAATCATACAATGCAATTATTTGATAAGATAGGACAAATTTTTAGATAATAAAAGGATAAACCCCCCGTCCTCTGCATCATACGATGCACACAGTCATAAATTATTACAAACGAACAAATCGGCTTACAAAAGTCAGACCAAGAACTAAATGACAAACAAATTGTCATGCTGTGGCTAGCATCGGGAACAGTCCGCCGTCGGCAACAGCTAGCTTCTCCTTCATCTAACACATCCCTATCGCCGGTAAACACCAGGTCGTCCACCAGCGCAACGACACGGGAATAGTAGCTGTGCAACAGGGTGTTTGAGGGTTAAGTCACCAAAGCGACGCCTCCAAGGAGGAATCACAGAAAACATCGCCAGATCCAACCAATGAAGGTCAGATCTAGGATTTTCACCCTGATGATCAAATACCGGTGCTCCAAGACAACGCCTTCAGGAAGGACACGCCGCTCATTATCTAATCTAACCAGCGAATGCCAGATCAAAGCTCAGTATGTCGTCGTCGCCGGATCCAACCACTGAAGGCCAGATCAAGGGTTTTCACCTCGGTGAGTAGATACCGGTGCTTTAAGACAACGCCTTCAAGAAGAACACGACGCTCGTCGTCTAACCCAACCAATGAAGGCCAGATCAATGCTTAGTACGTCGTCGTCGCTGGATCCAACCACTGAAGGCAAGATCAAGGGTTTTTACCCCGATGAGCAGATACCAGCGCGCCAAGATGACGCCTTCAAGAAGGACATAATGCTCGTTGTCTGACCTAACCAGTGAAGGCTAGATCAATGCTCAGTACGTCGTCGTCGCCGGATCCAACCACTGAAAGCTAGATTAATTTCTTCGGTGAGCAGATACCGGTGCTCCAAGACAACGTCTTTAAGAAGGACACGACGCTCGTCATCTAACCCAACTAGTGAAGGCCAGATCAATGTTCAGTACGTCATCGTCGCCGGATCCAACCACTGAAGGCTAGATCGAGGGTTTTCACACAGGAGAGCAGGTACCGGTGTTCTAAGACAACACCACAAAACACCTCGTCGTCGGATCCAACCAGTGAAGATTAGATCGCCACCATTGTCCAATGCAGCCATAAACCACAGCCTGGCACAACCGCGAAGCCACGGTGACACACAGCCTCCTCGGAAGGGAGGCCGACGGCCACCGTGGGCCACACACTGCATTGCTACCAGATCCTACCCGGGCCAGCCTCCCACCGTCCAGATCCAGCGATAGATCCAGAAACAACAGAGATGCCACACCACGGATCTCGCCGACCTCAACGCCGACAAGCCTCCCGGCCAAACCAAAGGCCGCTCGCCGTCCGGAGCCGCCACCGGGCTCCAAAACCCTGGCACAACGGTAGGAGAAGAAACCATATGGAGAAAAGCCAAAGGAAAAACAGAAAAACGGTGGTTCGCGAGCAATGCGGAGAGGCCCTGCCGCCGTCGCCGGCGGCGTCGGCCACCAGCTGTGGCGGCAAGGGGAGCGAGGTCGAGGGAGGAGGTCCTCTGGCTGAAGGCGGCCGATCTGGATGTGGGCTTCGAATAGGTGTTGGGTTCTACCCTTCTGGCCGAAGATAGGACAAATAGTACTGACACTATCAAATTTTGTTGAATTGTTGAATTTTGTAGAGCTAAAATTTGCACTATGAGATTATGAGTTATGAGGGCTCACGGCAGCCAGCGGCACGGCTTGCTCATGGATTCGTGGGTGTAGCACGCAGAGGCAGCGTCGTGCTTGCAGCCATCGTCAATCTTGGTTGCCTTCACATAGCACTAGTAGCCAGCAGTACATATAGGTCACCATCCTGTTTGTTTCCCTCTTATTCCCCTTTCCTCTTGGTTCTTCTCTGGCCGCGAGACACTCAGGGGCAAGTGTTCAAGAACAGAGCTCCATAAAAACTCGATGGGCACAAACATAGCCGCGGCACGGCAGCTTCGGGAACGATGGCCACGTACGATACAATCTATTAGCATGCTTATAGGCTTCCCTTAGGTCAAACTCTTTCTGCAATGTGTCCGTATCAAAGTTATGAAAACTGTTGTGTTAAGTTTGTGGACTGGAGTTCAGTGGCGAAGGTGTGTCACCGTGATGGAGTTCCCAGAGATCGAATGATGATGGTGTGTACAAAGCACAGGTCCAAGCTCAAGCAAGAGATACGGCATTGCAGTTTACACGGAGTGAAAACTACTGAGTATGGCTAGCTACCACGAGATGCATACCACAGGATAAAATTAAAACTTGGAGTTGGATGTAACTTTGTAGGTTGAATTGTTTGGCGTTGTTAGATGTCAGAGAGAGAGCGCGCATTACCGACGTCCATTTTCCAATCGGGGGACACATTACCAGCGTCGATTTCCGAAAGATGCACATCAGCTCCATAAACATGGACGCTCAAACTGTCACTCCAGATATCCGTAAATCACATGCTGGCACTAGCAGAGCAAAATGCTACACCATCGATAATTTTCGACGAGTTTTTGGCCTAAATGTCATGGTTGGCGTCATGATTAACAAAAACAACGTTTGACCCGTCGTAATGCAAAAAATAGTACAACGGACAAACTGGCCGCTGACATGCGTCCAAATCCGTTCCCTAGGAGGCCAGACTCGTTCTCCACCGTTGCTGAGGGGATGCCCCTGTTGCGCCACGTCACCATTGCCGCGGTGCAACAGGGGGCGTCTGGCCAAAAACGGTGGAGAACGAGTCCGGCCTCCTGGGGACCGAATCTGGATGCATGTTGGCAGCCGGCTTATCCGTTGTGCTATTTTTGACATTACGACGGGTTGAGCATCGTTTTTGTTAATCATGAAACCAACAGTAACAATTAGGCCAAAAACTCAGTTTTCGACATGATGATGACGGCATGCATACCTACTTTGGTGCACCCGGTGGTTGTACTTATTGATCTAGAATATAATAAAATATATCTTTTTAAAACTCAGAATATAATAAAGATCTTATTTGAGTATTGTATTGAAAAGACCCAAAATTTTTCAAAAATTTCAAAACTCATTTGTAGTTTGGTTTGAATTCGGATTCCTTGCCAAATTCAGAAAGCTTCCTCCAAAATACGCCTTCCTCATTTAGTTTTTCGCTTCCTCTAGCCCAGAGGCACCTTTCTCCTCTTTCTCCTGTGCGCTGCTCCCATGTTCTTCTTTCTCGTTGTGCCACCCTGTCGTTCGCCCACGTCACACCGCCTTGCTCGCTCGTCACCTCCGCCTGTGCCACCTCACCTTGCCATCTCGCGCGCTAGCACTGTCCTCCACCAGGGGGCGGAGCCCAATGGGCCTACCCGATGTCACAGGACATCGGGACCAAATTTTTTTTAGTGGAGATCAAGTGATATGTACCATGTGTGCATCCCTAAGGAAAAAAACTGTGCACCCGGGCCTCTCCTAGCCCACACGCTAACGGCCCAGACCGCCAGATGTCCACGCGAGACTCACCTGTTGCTTCTCGCACCAACGGCCCAGTCCCACGCGCTACGCCGCTACTCGACCGCTACGACCGGACGTGGAACACCTCTAGGAGGCCCACACGCTATGGCGCTAGCGCCAGCGCCTAGCAGGCTGCATGCCCCCACGGGCCACGCCCACGGCCCATGCCCCTTCGTAGCTTCGCTAATTAGCTCGATGCAACGATGTTGCCTTCTGCCTGTTCGTCCCAGACGTCCCGTGTGTAGACGTGTAGTAGAGCCGGGACCGAGAGGCGAGAGCCCGAGACAGAACACGAAAAGCCACCACCTCTTTGTCTCGCTTGGACGCCGCCGCCCGGCCGGACCGTCGGAGACCTTGTCGGCCACCTCGACACCCTCATCCGCTGGTCGCCGGAGCTTCTTCTAGTCGCTGCCGTCGATTGAGATTGTCTTGGGCTCTTGGCAACGAAACATTGGCCAAGGAAAGGAAGGAACAAGAGTACAAGACTAAAGAGTTAGGTATTGGCATATTGCTTCCTTGTTCTAATTTCCTTATTTCCTGTGATTCTTCCTATTTCTTTCAAGGAAAAGGGGATTGTTGTTTTCTTCATCAAATGTTAGGGTTATAACTTATAAACTTAAAATTTAGAGTTTCAAATTGGATTTTTCGATATTGGAAAACCAGCCAAGTTGCAGATCGTAGGCAAAAATTGCACGTAAGTTTCAAATTGGATTCTTCCAATTTCTTTCAAGTAAGTCACCAATGATGTCATGGTTCATCGTTTCATGAACTTAAAAGAATGTAAATACTAAAAGGTAATGTATTTACTTTTATTCGATCATTCTATTTTTTCACTTGATAATTTTAATTTATTTTATTCTTTTTTTATAGGCCATTGAGGTCGGATGATGTAGTTTGCCAATGGCGACTATCTTTTGTTCATGATTTCGCCTTTAGTCGCATCACTTTTCTACAATTAACTAATATTACAAGTGAGTTTTTTTTTAATCTTGGTAAGCATTTTGATCGCTACTCTTCTATCATTGTACATGTCATTAGTTATGTTGAATTATTGATGCTAAAAGTTGCCAAATACATTACTATTTAGTACCATATTGGTTAAAAATTATATATGTTGTTATATGTATGGGGAAGTAGTGAACCCTGGTCATTTTTGTTCTAGTTTTGCCCCTGTCCTCCACAACCGCAAACACCGCACAGTCGCACATGCCACCGCCCATGCGCCGTCTCGCCTCGATGCTTCACTCGAGCTGTACCCGTGCCATTGTCGCCAGGTGCTCGATGCACCATCCCCGTCGCTATCGATCCGCACTAACACCTCATCCTTGCGTCGCGCCATTTCCGCCCCGCCAACCACGTCGCTGCCACGCACCATGCCCGCCCGGGTCCACGCGTTGTCGCCACCACTTTTGACGACTATAAAAGCCTGTACCCGTAGCAACCTCATCTTCATCAACCTTAGCGCCGTCTCACTGACACCCCCCTTCTTCCCCAACCCTGGCCAAAAGCCCGAATTGCTGCCACCCTAGTCTTCTTCCCCAACGAGCTCAACACCAATCCGTCGCCACCCAGGTGCCCCTAGCCCCCAAACCCCATTATGATCTTCGCCTTGACCTCCCGAAGCTATCCCCCACCACCACTCACCCCATCCCCGCTGCGAGTTCACCGGCGCCAAGCTTCATCGCCGCATTGCCCACGGCTCACGCCGCCCCGCTGCCATAGAGCTCCCCTAGCCTCATCCCCGCCACTGCCAGACTTCCCTTGACCCACTGGTGCTCAAGCCCTAGCCAATTTGGCCAGAGCACCGCCGACGCCATTCCCCTGTTTCATTCGTGCACCACTGCCGCCACTCGCCCCTCATTGGACATCCTCCGACCATGCAAAACCCAAAAATGGGTTGCCCTTGCCTCACTTATTCTTGATGCACCACCCGACACCGCCGCCAACCACCACAGCTACCGCAACCGCTGCCGCCACCGTCAGCCAAAGAAGAGCAAAAGAAACAGGGGAAGCCAGCGAGAAAAAAAAGGGAAAGAAGGGAGTTGGGCTCCCTTCAGCCAAATGCCCATGTGGACAAAGTGGGAACGAAGGCGGCTTGCAACAGAGCTCGGCGGAACGCTTCCACAAGAGCCAAGGATGTCAACCGCGTTCCGATCGAAGGAGAACCCTACAAGAGGATCTACTATGAAGGAAGATGTGAGGCGAAGTGGGGTGAGTTCGGACGGCACCACGGTGAGGGCTATTTTTAGCCGAAGAAAAGTGGCATGACTACTACGCGATGTGGGTGCGAGGTGGGGGTTACTGGTGCAGGGAAAAGGCAGCAATGCAAACTCAGGAGAGAGCAATACGGGACTGGGTCAAAGGTTGGGTTGAGGCGTGAGCTCAAGGGAGGCAAAAGGCAGACAGGCGGGCACATCGATGAAAAGTAGGGCTCAACAGAGCCGACACGACAGAAACAAGAAGAGGAAAGAGGGATGCGGCACGCTACGTCGAAGAAAAGGGAGCCATGTCGAGGTGGGGTACGTGGGAAACAAGGGGGACACATGTCACTTCAGGAAAAGCTTCCATGGATACATGGCACGTCCATGGAAAAGAGAGAAGACAGGGAGGAGACATGAGCATGGTGTGTTGCAGAGATAGAAAAGATGAGCAGGCAGGGTGGGAGACGTGCTAGAAAAGCTAGGCGCGCAATGCTGCTACAATGTCTATCATGGCGTCGGCAAGAGGAAGATGACAGCCTGACGAGTGGGGTCAAAACGTCAACGAGAGTGAGCGAGAGAGCGTCGGGAGAGAGAGGGGCTAACAGGCGGGTCCAGTGGCCCAGGTTAAGCGAGGGCGTAAAGTTACAAGAATACACTTTCACGTTCGGGAGAAGCATTTTCAAAAGCGGCCCGACGAGGACAGAGTTGGGATGAAAGCAGTGGCGGGCTAGGCTGTGGGTGCTGTTTTGGCCTATAGCGTGTTAGGAAATTTAGATCTGATTTTTAATTTTAGAAAATATTAGAAATATTTTTTGAGCTCATAAAAATAGCAAATGAACTCGAAAAATTCTGAGAAAATTCACAGAGTTACTTTAGAATATTCCAAATCCAAATAAAATATTTTTAGACTTTGAATTTGTTTTAATAAACCTACAAAAATCTACTTAGGCTCGGAAAAACAAGGAAACATTTTAAAATTCTAGAAAAAACTAAGAATTTAGAAAACATTAAATTAAATGTTTTAAGCTAGAGGATAAAATTTGAGGTTGTTACAGTATGCGCATAATTTAAGATTTTCTATGGTTTCTAGACATACAACAACAAGAGACCTAGTTAAATACTATAATGATTATCGTGTCTCGACGGTTTCTTTCGAGTTTGCGTTTAGTCTTTCTAGAAGAATATTGGAGATGAGAAGAAAAGTCTCACGAGTGTGATGGTGAAAATACTTCTAACTATGAAAGGTTGGGAACAAGCTGATGCCCGAGATTAACACTCTATAGAAAATACAGAGTTGGTGGACATGTTAAAAAATCTTTACCTAGACAACGACACTTAGAATATTGATGTATACAGAGCTATATGTTGTACTCTTTGTTTTCTTTGCCAATGTTTTCTCATGTTAAGTTTTTTACTTTGCAGAGTTCTCAACGAGACAACCATCTAAACATTAATAAAGCTCATTATTATGTTTTCAATATGTTTCTATCTTTTTATGGGTATAAAACTCATTTTAAAAATTTTACTTTGTATTTTTGAATCCTATACATTTTTTTTAAGAATTATTGCAATTTCCCAAAAAAACTTGGGCCAAGATGGGCTAAACGGACTTCCCAGCCCGTTTAACATGTCGTGCCTATTTGGCCACCTCACCTCAACCGACGCCTCTCGCCTCCCAATCTCCTAGGCTTCCCCTCTCCCACCCGCAAGTCGCAAGTACCAGCTCTGACCTAGCGCCGCCGCCATCTGCCCTTCTTCCAGTCCCAGTCCGTCCCGTGCGTCGTTCCGCCAGCCACCCTCTCGATCAGCACCGCTGCGCAGCTGACCACGGCCCAGGCCACCAGCGGCGGAACAGCAGCTGTAGTAGTAGTAGTAGTAGCAGGAGGAGGAGGAGGAGGAAGAGGGGGAGACCATGAAGCTTGACGTGAACGCCCTCCGCTACCTCTCCAAGGACGACTTCCGCGTCCTCACCGCCGTCGAGATGGGTATGCGCAACGTAAGACATAAAACCCTACACCCAGCCTTAACCCAACATCATGTAAAATTTCTAGCTTCCGTGCCTGACGTTTTGGTTTTGGTTTTTGGATTCACAGCACGAGATCGTTCCTGCGGAGCTCGTCGATCGCATCGCCAGATTGAAGTGGGTGCTACTTTTGGTTCGGAATTTTGCTGTATTTGGTTGCTAAATCGATGTCTGTGGTCGGTGAATTTGGTTGCTAAGTATGGGGATGGGAATTAGCGCTCCGAGACGAGTTCATGTGGTAGTTCGTTAAATTGTTATTGGAGGTTAATAATGGCCTTCGGACTTTGCAGAGTGCATATTTTGTTCTGGATAAATTTTGTAACCTTCAATTTGTGATCACAATCAGCACAATATTGTTCTTGTAGGAATGTAAAAATCGTCCTTTTTTGTAATATTTTATATTTTTAACATAGGAATGATTATTTGTCCACTGCAGTTGATACAAACGAAGTTGTAATCGGTTACTTAGAAGTTTGATTGTAGTAATATAATGTCCTTTGTATGCTGAAAAAAGTTGGAGTTTGACACTGAAGCTTCAAGCAACTTAAGTTTTCTGTGTGATAAGGCTCGTTCTTCTTGTTAACCAGTTTGCACATGGAATATGTTGTTTGGTTAAATAGATTTGTCCATTCTTTCGGTGAATGTGTTCTAATTCTTTGTGGGCGTAGGCATGGAGGCACATATAAAGTGCTGCGGAATTTGTTGAAGAACAAATTGGTGCATCATGATGCTGCTAAGTGTGAGTCCTTCATGCTAAATCTTGCTCCTTTTCTTTTAGATGAAAATTTGGATTGTCATAGTTGCTTTGTTGGTCCCTTCGGATACAGATGATGGGTATCGGCTCACATATCTTGGGTATGACTTCCTCGCCATCAAAACTTTGGTTAATCGTGGAGTGTTTGCTTCGGTTGGGCGTCAAATCGGTGTTGGAAAGGAGTCAGGTACATGTTATTATTGATGTTTGGCTCATGTTTTATTTTTAGATTGTAGCAAGTGCATGTCCCTTAATTTTTATGTTTCAATTATCTGCAGATATATTTGAGGTTGCCACTGAGGACGGTACAGTGTTGGCCATGAAGCTTCATAGGTTGGGTAGGACATCTTTTAGAGCTGTGAAATCTAAGCGTGACTATTTAGGGCACCGGAGGAGCTACAATTGGCTGTATCTTTCACGGCTTGCGGCCAAAAAGGAATCTGCTTTTATGAAGGTTTTTGCACGCCAAAACATTTCATGTAGTAAGAGCTATATGCTTATCTGTTTAATAATCGTTTACCGAGTTTTTTTTTTAATTCCAGGCTTTAGGAAAGCATGGATTCCCAGTCCCCACTGCTGTGGATTACAATCGGCATTGTGTGATCATGTCACTTGTGCAGGGATATCCACTGTAAGACTGACATTACTTCCCATGAATTCTTAGTCCAAGGGTATTTGTTCCTTTATGTAGATACTGATCTAGGTGTTGATTTCTGTTATGTAGTGTTCAAGTAAAAGAGTTGCAAAATCCAGATGTCATTTTTGACACAATTCTTGGTCTTGTTGTTCGCTTGGCGGAGCATGGGCTGATACATTGTGATTTTAACGAGTTCAACATCATGGTATTGCTTCTTGTACCTTCTCTTGATGTTTTTATTTTCTAAGTTCACATAGATGAATCAACTTGTGTGCGCCCCTTTTCTCTCTTTCTTGTATTGCCTTTGCAATTGTTTGTTGTTGAGATTCAGTAGTTTCCAATTCAGGCTTATGATACCCATTGTTTTCTCATCAATGCTCTCTCTTTCAAATATGCTTTGATCTGAGTATTGTTATTAAGTTGCACGATTAGTCATTAGTCGTGACTAATTGACGATTAGTCACAAAGTCGGCCTGGTAGCACGACTGGAGGTCCTTGACTTGACTAGTTCCCTAGTCGGGTGACTTGGAATTAAAGCTGGCGACTAATCATGATTAGTCGGGTGACTTGGCACCATCGAGACGAGGGGAGGGGTAGGACGACGAGGAGGAGGCGGCGGCAGCGGGGAGGGGGAGGAGGAAGAGGAAGAGGAAGGAGAAGGGGGAGTTGGCGACGTGGTTGCGGCGGCGGCGGCGGCGTGTGTGTGAAGCAGCAGAGGCGACACCACTACTCCGCGTCTCTGCCCTAAATTCTTTGTAGGCAGCTGATGCACTTGGTTGCTGGGCCGGGCCTTGCTGGCCCAGTGGGTGCTCTCAAAGGGCTTTTAGGTTTTTCACTCTCCTGTATTAGCTGCCACACCAGATGCGTTCAACCAGCGATGGAATCATGGAGGCATGGAGCGATCCTCCTCAGCCCCCAGCGGCCCAGCCGACCTCGCCGTCGCAGCCCCGGAGAGGGAGTCGCCGTCGGCAGTGCACCTCCGTCACCCCTTGCAAGAAGCAGAACGAACCAGGTGCTGCTCCGTTTTGCTGCTCTGTTCTTCCTCCCACAGTCTCCCATCTTCCTCCGTTTTGCTGCTCTGTTCCAGATCTTGATCCTAGTTTTTTCCCTGTTTTGCTGCTATGTTCTCTCCTTCCTCTCATTCCTTCTATCAGACTCAGTTTTGATGCTTTCTTCTAGATCAAGATCCTGGTATTCTTCCTCTCTGATCCTGGGTAGTAGCAGGTAGTACTAGCAGCAACAAGTAGTAGTAGCGGTAGAAGGCAGCTAGTAGTAGAAGCAACAAGCAAGTAGTAGTAGACTAGTCGACGACTAGTCGGGACTAGTCGCGACTAATTGGCAAGTCAGTAGCATGGCGACTTGACTTTATGACTTAATAACTATGGATCTTAGTGGCTTCCTAGCAAAATATAACATTTTTTATGGTAACCCCAGGCAAGACTTGTGCTTGCCATGTGTAATAACTAATAACACATATGGCTGTGCTGTAATTACCATAAGAAAAAGGATGGCTGCAGAGTTGAGACAGAATGGTGGTTCCAATTTTTTAATCCTTGACCAACCATAAAATGAAGTTCTATTATTATGTGACATGTCAATATATGATTTACCCTATCTATATTTCTTCATTGGTATTGATGTTGTGCAGATTGACGATGATGAAAAAATTACGATGATTGACTTCCCACAGATGGTATCTGTTTCACATCGGAATGCCCAGATGTATGTAGAATATTCTGATAGCGAACATAAGATTGCTTCCTATTCATTATTCATGAGTTTTGCTTTTGCAGGTTTTTTGATCGAGATGTTGAGTGTATCTACAAGTTCTTTAAGAAGAGGTTTGTTTATATGCAATGAAATCTCAAGAAATCATTCTGATGCCTTACAACTCATTTTGTTATTAAGCTTTCTTTTCTTTATTTTAGGTTTAATCTTTCATCAGAGAAAGGTGAAGAACAAGATGGGTCTGAAACTGATGATGAGAGTGGAAGGCCGTCCTTTCTATCCGTTCAAAAGGCTGCTGGTTCCTTGGACAAGGAGCTAGCTGCCAGTGGCTTCACCAGAAAAGAGCAAGTTGAGATGGAAAAGGTGGGTCAGATGCTGATACAAATCTCTTATCGATGAATACTTATTTTGCAGATTTCATAGTATTCTGCTGGAAAGCCACAAGTGTGAATGTTGGTGGGTAGTAATTGCATTTAGGGTTCTTAAAACTGGTTCCTGTAAAAATCTTGGTTCCAACCAGTAAAGCCAGGATCTGGTCGGTACCAGCTGGCTTCTGTTTTTTCCCCAGTCAACATTTTTCTATTTCCTTGTATTTTCTCAACTTTGGATAGTATTACTATCTATGTTTCTTCAAAACATGTGAAATACCTAATACGACCGGTTTGCGCCTGGATTGTGTGGTTGCATATGGGACTCTGTTTGCCTCATTAATTTTGATATGAGGCACATGAATCCAACAAAGGTCTTGTGACGATGGACAGCCTAAAGGCAATGTCATCGTTATGAGATCACAAACATCGGGAAAGCTAAATTTTTTATTCACGTAGCCATGGAATATTTCTTCTCATATGCAGTTGTTTAAATTGGGCTTTAAATATCAGATTTTTGGTCCCCTGTGAGTGGTCTCATTCTCTTTTTTTTTTCCCACCTGATTACAGTTCATTGAAGAAAATGCTGAAGAACACGATTCCAGCTCAGATTATGATGATGATTTAACATCAAAAGGAGATAGTGAAGGTGGTGATGCTGTGTCTGTTAAAATCAATTCCTTGAAAATAGCAGACCAGGTATTGATCGGCGTAGCAAAGATTTTTTAATTTAAATGTGTCATCAAACTGTGCCCACTGCCAAACTATCTAGCAGTTTCAGTTTTCTCAAGTGATCAGTTTTTTAAAATATATTTTGGGGGGATATTACTCAGGGTTCTGCTGGGGTGTCTGATTGTACTCTTGCCGCACGGGATTCAAATGAACCTGAAACTTTTTCTGAAGAGGTTAGTAATATATTCATCTGGGTGACTAGACAAACTTTTCGATGGATGTTGCTTACGTTGCTTTACCTCACACCTCACAGCATGAAACAAACACAAGACACAGTGGTCAGAACAAATTGAGAAATCCACCCACTGATAGCAATGGGGAAGCTAAGGAATCACTTGAATCAGGAGGCAATGATGATGGCTCATCGAAGGATCCTGATGATGGGGATGATGCTGTGCTCGCAAGGCAGCTGAACAAGCAAAGGAAAAGGGCAATAGCAGCTGCTCATGGGCGGAGAAGGCCTCTGTCATCAAGGAATGCTTATAAGGACAAGGGGAAGGGCACCATGAATTCCAAAATCCAGAGGCAGTCATGCAATTGGTGATGGTTGATCTCCATCGTTTCTAGCAGGAAAAATCTTAGGATAGGTCGAGCCTACATTTGTTACGGCTGTAAGAGTGCGGTGCTGAGTTGTTATAGACCAAGCATTATGCTTGTATTTTTTTTTGTTCACAGTTTGGGTCGTTAGAGTGGTGCTTTTCCATGATTGCCTGTTGAAAAACAATGTAATATCTTGTATCATCAGCTCAGTCAAAGTTCTTGCCTTCTGACGGTAAAAGCACATTTGTCAATTCTTTCATCCTAGCCTAAGTAGTGCAAACTACACCTCCATGCTCAGCCTGAAAGGTGTAATTTCGTTTTGCCTGAGGTACAAGAACTTGCTCTTTGTGTTTTGAGATTATGCATGCATCACACCGCCACCTGATAGGCTGTGTGTCTCTACTAGTGCATGCGTCATCACTCATCAGAATGGCTTGTTGACGCTCCCGTGCCAGGCGCTCCCGCACGGCCGGTACACGTCGAGCACCAGATAGCGAGGCGCACAGAGGCCATGGTTCCTGCGCGCGAGCGTATCAGTGAAGATTGCGGCCACGGCGGCGAGGCGTACTCAACTGCGGAACTGCCAATCCGTCATGGCGATCCACCTCCACTGGCCGCGTTGTCTGCGCGTGCGGCAGCCTGCGCAGCGCAGGGGTCTCCGGGACTCCGACTCCGACCCCGACCCCGCGCGGACGGCTGCGTACCGCGGCTTCGTGAACGAGCGTGCCGCTCACCGCCCCACGTCTCGCCTCGGCTTCCGCGGTTCCTCCCCCGCGCCGCGGCCTAACCTCGAACATGGTGTTGGGCCGGCGCCCCTCGTCCGAAACCAATTAAGTAACGTCGCCTCCACGAGCGCGCCTTCGACGGCTAGGTCTCACCCCCACGGCTACCTCGCATTCGTCAATGCTACGCCTGCGCGCACCACAAGGGCCAACGGGTCAAGCGGCGGCAAGCCCTGCGGCTCGTCTCGTTCGGTGACGCGGTCACCGCCACAAGCCCCGAGGCCGGACGTCCTTTGTCCACGTGCACCAGGCTGCGCGCACGACCACTCAGGCTGCTGCCGTGTCACAGACAACTCACGGTAGTATTTGGATACAGTTGAGGTGGAATTGGGGAAGGGAAGAAGAAGATACAGGTTCTACAAGGTTCTGGAAGGACGAATAGAGCTAGGGAGGGAGAAGCCTGAGAGAGTGAGGAGGGAGTAAGGGTCCATTGTTTCTTTTCTGTTGTTCGATCCCGTACCTAGTCGGGTCACCTCGCCTTTTGCTCGACAGGCCAAAGGCCAGCCGACGTACTTGTCCAACATGGAGGCTCACGTCAAGAGATCCATGTATATGACATGTCGCTAACCGCGCGACGGTGCGAGCTATAGCACTGTACTACTGTAGTACAGTGAACATTGAATTATGGTGAAATTACTCACAAAGAAGGTAGCACAAGTGCACGAGGAAGGACTACAGAGAGTCCCTCTGACGCACGCAAAAACTTAAGAACATGTCTCTGCTCTTGATCAAAAGTATAAAAAAACGTCAAATCATACTACATGAGTTTTCGGATTAAATAACACATTTTTTAAAGAAAATAGTAAAAATCGTCCATCATAAATAAAATAACAAAAATAACATTTTATTGCGCGAAAACGCCACGACAAGCCACCTTCCGTGCTTCCCGTGCGCTGCAGAGGGTCTGCCGCGCTCCTCATGCCCGGAAAGCTAAAAATACATGCATGAACAGTGTTACCATTTCGTTCGCGGTAGAAATATAATTTTTTGCTATTCCGTTCCAAAAAAAATGTCAAATGAGAAAAAAAACTCTACACAAGCTATATCTTCTCGCTACAAAACAAGTAGTATCCCAAGTTTCCAACCAGCATATATAGCTGGTACTTTGCTCACGGCTCAAGGGAACACTGCATCTTCTGACTGTTACACGCACACGCGTTTGCTACTGCTTTTAGGATACTACCTTGCTCTCGATCGCACTGCATTTCACCACCGTTGCTGCTACCTTCTTCCCGAGTGGCAGCTCGTCTCGACATTTCTAGCCTGCAAGATGGCCGTGTCGCCGACCCGTTTGTTGATTCGGCCGTACCACTGCTGCCATCCTTTAGCCGTTTCCTCCTCTTGGCCTTCTGCGCCCACCCCACGTGGGCCGTGGCCCTGCTGGACGTGCTCGTCGAAGATCTCCTTCTTTTTTTTTTTTTTTTTTTTTTAGAAAAGGGAATAATTTTTATTCCAACCTCTGCACAGCAGGGTGCATACGGCTAATCAGCATCAAAAAATGTGACCGAGAGTAACTTATTACAGCCAGCATCTGAGAACCTGACAAACCAGGTGAGAACAAGAATAATAAAAACAGGACCAAGCCATGTCTACAAACTAGAGACAAATTCTATTGCTGAACCGCCACCCATGGTTGGTAAAAATCTCCATCACAGTAGTTTCCAGACGTCGGCACATGTCCTGGATGAAAAGACGATCCTCCTCCCTTTGCAGTAGCGACCAGGAGCGAAACCAGTAGGTACCTTTGAAAATAACCTGCAAAGCAGAAGAAACTCGTGTCTTGTCAAACACCACATCGTTATGGCTCAACCAAATGGCCCAACAAAGCGCGCTTGCCCTAACAAGTAAAAGATACATATGTTTACGATTAATCCCCACAAGCCAATTTCCAAACAAATGAGAAGTACTTGAAGGCGGATTAATACCACTAGACATATGTACCACACGCCAAATAAACTTAGCAAAATGACAATCAAAGAATAAATGTTGTATTGTTTCATCCATACTACAAAAACAACACTTGGTACTGCCAATCCATTGTCTCTTTGCTAGATTATCCTTGGTTAAGATTACTCCGTTGTACAGAAACCAAAGAAAAACCTTTATTTTTAGAGGTATCTTAAGTTTCCATAAGAAGCGATTAGTTGAAAAAACCATGCCATTTATCAATGCTCTATACATTGAATGGACATAAAAATTGCCATGTTGATGTAAGGACCATCGAAAGGTATCTTGGCCATCGGTTAATTGAATGGAAGCTAATCGAAAAACCAACTCTTTCCACGCAACTAGTTTATCACCAACTAGAGCTCTACGGAAGGAAATGTGAAGAGGTACAGAACCTAAGACCTCCGCTACAGTAGCATGCTTTCTAAAGACAATACTATATAACGAAGGATAGAGTTGACTCAACTTAGATTGTCCCATCCAAACATCTTCCCAAAATCTGATTTGAGAACCATTATGCAAGGTGAAAGAGCCGAATCTCATAAAATCATTCTTAACCTTCAAAAGGCCTGCCCAAAATTGTGAGTCACCTGGTTTATATTCCACTTGTGCAATTGTTTTGTTCCTCAAATATTTATTTCGAAGCAGTTGTTGCCAAACGCCATCCTCATTAATTAGTTTGAAGAGCCACTTGCTAAGTAAGCACTTATTCTGCAATTCTAGATTCAGTATACCCATACCGCCTTGATCCTTAGGGGTGCAGAGAATGCTCCACTTAGTAAGTCTATACTTTTTCTTATGCCCATCGCTCTGCCAAAAAAAACGAGATCGATAATAATCTATTTTTTGAAGAATCCCTTTGGGCACTTCGAAAAAAGAGAGCATGAACATGGCTAAACTACTAAGGACAGAATTAATAAGAACAAGTCTCCCCCAAAAGAAAGAAGTTTGCCCTTCCAACAACTTAGTTTCTTTTGAATTCTCTCTTCAACTGCCTACCACTCCTTATTTAATAACTTCTTGTGGTGCATTGGAATACCTAGGTATCTAAAAGGCTGCTTACCCTTTCCACAACCAAAAATCTCTGAATAAGAGTTTGCCAAATCCTTTGCTTTACCATAACAAAATAATTCACTCTTATAAAAAATTATTTTCAACCCAGACAGTTGCTCAAACACACATAGCAAGAGCTTCATATTCTTGGCTTGTTCTAAATTATGATCCATAAAGAGAATTGTATCATCGGCATATTGTAAAATTGACAAACCTTCCTCAACTAAATGTGGGACAACTCCTTTAAATTGCCCATCATCTTTGGCCCGTTGGATAAGGATAGCCAACATGTCCGCGACAATATTAAACAAAAAAGGGGATAGAGGGTCTCCCTGTCTAAGGCCCTTCTTAGTTTGAAAAAAATTGCCGAAGTCATCATTAACTTTAATGCCTACATTTCCTCTTGATACTACCTGATCTACCCAAGCACACCACAACGGAGAAAAACCTTTAATCCTAAGGGTTTATTGTAAAAAGGACCAATTCACCTTATCATAAGCCTTCTCAAAATCCAACTTTAAAAGGACCCCATCGACCTTTTTCCTATGCATCTCATGAATCGATTCATGTAAAACAACAACCCCTTCCATAATATAACGCCCAGGCAAAAAAGCAGTTTGACACGGTCTGGTCACCTTTTGAGCTACTACAGATAATCTGTTAGTAAGAACTTTAGTGAAGACCTTAAAACGCACGTTTAACAAACAAATTGGCCTATACTGTTGAATTTGCAAAGCATCCGATTTTTTAGGTAGTAAAGTTATGATGCCAAAATTTAGACTGTAAAGAGGCAATCTCTTATTATGGAAATCATTAAACAAACTCATTAAGTCCTTTTTAATGATTTCCCAGTAGGTCTGATAAAATTCAGCTGGGAAACCATCAGGTCCAGGTGACTTATTTAATTCCAATTGAAAGACCGCCTCTTTCACCTCCTTTTCTGAGAAACTAGCTGTTAACAACTCATTTTCTGCATTGGAAACTTGAGGAATATCATCCCGACGAGATTCATCCATTGAAAAATGATTCTCCTCCGGTGATCCAAAAAGATCTTTATAATACTTAGTGATATATCTCTTAAGATTGTCATTACCCTCTATCACCCCATCCTCTTGTTCCAATTTAAAAATACGAGTCTTACGATGTCTCCCGTTGGCAACCAAATGAAAAAATTTAGTATTATCATCACCCTGGAGCAAATTAGTTGATTTGGAACATTGGAGCCATTTAATCTCCTCTTCCCTTAGTAACTTGGTCAGCCGCTCTTTAAGATGATGTCTTAAATCTAATTCATGAAGTTGTAAAGGCTGAAACTCCACTTTTTTTTTTTTATCTAAGCCATCTAACAAGGATATCAACTCTTTCTTCTCTTTCCTAAAAGCACCTAAATAATCTTTCGCCCAACCTCTCAGATATTTCCTAAGCCTCCTTATCTTAGTCTGCCATTTTTCTAATGGCGAGACTCCGCTAGACTCATTTCTCCATACACTAGCCACCATGTCATGAAAACCCTCAATTAAAAGCCAACTTAATTCAAATCTGAACAACGGTTGGTTTCTGTAAGAAGATTTTTCACCCGTACTAAGTAACAATGGTGTATGATCTGAAATGTCTCTAGATAACACTTGCACTGAAGACAAAGGAAAATTTTGTTCCCACTCAGTACTCATCAATATACGATCAAGTTTTTCGAAAGTAGGAAAAACATTGGAATTTGCCCAAGTGAATTGACGACCCGTTAAATCTAACTCTCTCAAATTCAAACCATTAATAATGGCATTGAATAAGAAAGGGTATCGATTATCAAACTTGTCATTATTCTTTTCTGTCGGACTCCGCATGATATTAAAATCACCACCAACTAGAAGAGGTAAATGTTCCATACTACACGAATGCACCAATTCAGACAGAAAGCTCTCCTTGTATTCTGGCTGTGCAGCACCATAGACAGCAACCAAAACCCATCGAAAACCATTGTCTTTATTCCTTAGAGTAAACTTGATGAAAAAGTCCCCTTCTACCACACTCCCTAGATCAAAAACCTCTAAATTAATACCTAGCAAGATACCTCCTGAACGACCATGAGGCTCCGACCAATGCCAAAAGAACTGTCTACCACCACAGAAAGAATCGAGGCAAATATCTAAGAAATGCTTCCTACGAGTTTCAAGCAAAGCAATAAAATCTAAACTCTCTTCTTTAGAAATTTCAGATAAAAACCTATACTTAGCCAAATCTCGAAGACCTCTACAATTCCAAAAAACTCCTTTCATTAGAACAGAATTTGTTTTTTGAATGCAAGCCTCCCAAGAGTCCGATTCCCTGCCTTCTTTTTTATAGAAGTTGCATGAGGGGAACCACTCCGTCTCTCCATAACATCATTCATAACTTCCTCCGTCAAGCCACCACATAAATGACCAAGAGTTAAGTTATCAATGTCATTATCCTCAACTTGAGACTCAATCTCTTTATCTATTGTAGAGGACATGTCTTTAATATTTGGAGTTAAAACAAACCCATCCATTTCTACCTTCTTAATAAGCGCTACTGAATCATCAACATGGTTGCCCATTAACACCCCAATGTTTTCAATATTATCAGTTATACGCTTATTAGATAAAGAAAGAATGGAATTAGAGTTCGTACCATCACTGAATTCCAGATTACGCTTAGCCACCAATCGGGCGGCCCGCTCCATCGAGTCTTCATCCACCGAACCAGCCCGACGCATACTGCGTCTAGCCGGAGTAACACCCATCCCGCGGCCAATAGGACTGACGGAAGCAGACTGTCTCCCACACACCCTTCGGCTCGCATTGGCTCTAGGACGTGTAGGCTCCAACCCAACTGCAGAATCAACTGTCCCAGCGTCTAGGACCACAGCCCCCTCCGAAGCCACACCGGATAACACTGGCAAGCATGGCGACTTGGAGGCCTCCTTCATCAGCTGGATACCTGCACTCCCATGAGCAATCTGTTGTGCTGCCACCTCAAACACCTGAACCGCCTCTGCTCCCAGTTGGCTTGCAATCTGCCCACCTGCTGGCGGTCCTTTGGGTCCCAAAGACTGTGACTCCCCCTGGGCAGTCACCATCCCCCCAGTGCCTGTGAGATCCTCCTCTTCCGCTAGAACTCCATCCGCACAATCCATCAACATCTTATCAACCGCTCCGTCAAGGATTTTTTCCACCATACCAAGAATTATGGAGTGCGACACCATACCCTGCTGTGCCAACAACATATCCTGACCCTGAACCTCCTGCTCTCCAGAGGCCAAATCTTTAGAGAAAGCTTCATGTCTCTTAGATTCCTCCCCATTCTTGGCTCTCTTGTAATCTCTGGATTTCTTCCCCGGGTTCCGGTCTTGATCATTACCATCGTCCTCCTGTCCATTGTCATCCGTATCCATCTGGACTAGAACATTGACCATGGTGTCTTGTTCCACTTCGAACTTCAGCTCAAAATAACGGTCACCAATAACCACATCCATCTGGTTCGGGATTAGGACCGGATTAAGAACAGCGACAAAGAAACGGCCAAAGGTATTTCACTTCGTAGACTTCATATCCACTTTCTGAGTTGCCCCAAACATAGAGCCTATCCATTAAGATCTCCTTCTTGAAGAAGGCCCCCATCTTTGCACATATAGAAGGAAAGCAAAACTATCCATTAGTTTTTTTTTTTTGTTGCCAACAAGACGGTTGATGAACAGACATAACAGTAGTCAATCAGTTGTGATAATTATTGGCACACCTGGGTGACAATTGCATATAGAGGTAAGGTGATGTAGCTGCAGAGGAGTTGAATAATGACCCTGCAAGGTTAAGATAACGAGTCTGAACTAAACACATTGTTGTCTGCTTGCTCAAAATGTGATAAGTTAATGGAACCAATGTGAACTACTCGACGACAAGCCTTGGCACAATAAAAGGGATGTGGTCCATGATGCAGGAGTTGAAGCCGTCGGTAGTCTTGCAAACAAAAAGGAAAATACGTCGTAGTTAGCTTTCAGCCTTAGTTCTTTTGTACTCTGTGGGGTTCCATTACACTTACCAGAATCCAGAAGAAGAACGCGATCTCAAACGCATTCTGGAAGAGAATAAAATGGATCAGGTATAAGACTACGCTCGGCCGTCCAAACCAGAAGTGTTCATCTGATGGATTCACAACCAAGTCACCCTCGATTGCGGAGTGCTTCTCGGCAACCTCATGGGCCAACTGAGTTATGACATGCTCTAGCTTGGTACCAACGGCCAGCAAAAGCTATAAGCAGCAAAAAGGAAGCAATGCCCAGTAAGTTGTCAGTCTCGAATACCTACACAATTCAAGCTTTATCTGTATTCTGGTATACAGAGGCACTTACAAGAAGGGAATGAAGGAGATCCAAAAGTATGTGTGCCAACCTGCATATTAGCAAGAGGTATATGATTATTTACATTTAGATGCTGAAAATACCTGTAAAACAGTGATGATGGTAAAGCAAAGCAGTAGCAAACTGATTTTGTAAAGAAGTGAAGACTAAGGAAAATAGAAACCACAGAGATGTTCTTTCAGAAAGGGTGATTGAAACTTACCATTAACATTCAGCAACATGAATATCACAACGAATATCCACAAGTACCAGTTAAATGAGAAAAGACATAGTAAGAATAATAATAATTAGGGTCATCAATTGTGATCAACAACTGCTAGTAAATGAACCAGAAATAAGAATTTTCATGTAAAAAAAACTGATCTGGAAATTATGAAAACAAGATAATTATGATTTCCCTGTTTGTATTACCATATGCCAACCACCACTTTGAAATCAGCCTCCAAAGCACGTACCATATATCTGTCGAAATCAAATTTTGGATTTCCTCGGCAATGTGTCTACAATGAAAAAGGTTCCCCTGTTATAAAAGAAGAGGAAATACGATGTTGGCGTATTGTTGAGCTATTCTTACCTTACAATGTTACGAATATTGTGTGTATATTTATGAGGCCCAATAGATAATATATATATATATATATATATATAATAGGATATTATAAGAGAATATGTCATATACATATAAGAAAATACAAAAGAATTCCTATTCTAACACTACTCTCAAACTTATGGTGGATCACACACATTAAGTTTGAAAAAAAATACAAATGTTGTACCCTAGTCTGTGGCTTCGTGAAGAAATCAGCAATCTGAAACTCTGAGGGCACAAACTGTAAAGCAAGTACTCCCATCTGCATATGTGAGCGAGTGTATGAAACATCCACGCCAATGTGCTTGGTGAGCTCATGTTTCACTGGGTCACGACAATACTGCTAGCGTATATACTGCTAGACAAAAGAGTCGTAGGTCCCATCACAGGTACTCCAAAATCTGCAAGTAAGCACCTCAACCAAGTAATCTCTGCTGTTACTGCTGCTATAGCTCTCAACTCAACCTCTGCACTCAAACGGGAAACTGCAGTCTACTTTTTTTATCTTCCAAGCAATCAGAGAGGAGCTAAGAAAATACAGTAAGCGAAAAAAGAATGACGATCAGAAGGATCACTAGCCTAGGTCGCATCGGAGTACGCATGAAGCTGTAGTAGGGTGAAGCTAGGAAAAAATGAACAACGAAAGATAGTCTCACAGAAGTAGCGATGAACACGAAGAATGTGACTATAGTGAAGATGGGTAGAACGAGTCATGAATTGACTCAAGATATGAACAACATGAGTAATATTAGGACGAGTGCTCATAAGATACACTAAACTCTCAACAAATGACGATATCGAGTAGTATCCTCAAGAAGATCACCATCAGTGGCACAAAGTTGAAGGAATAGCTCTATGGGAGTCTCAGCAGTGCGGGTGTCAGTCACACCAGATCAATCAAGAAGATCCTATACATACTTTTCCTGAGAGAGAAACCTAGCTCTAATACCATGTTATTAATATTGTGTGTATATTCATGAGGCCCAATGAGCAATATATATAGTGAGTATAAGGGGATATTACAAGAAAATATGTCACACACATATAAGGAAATACCAAAAAATTCCTATTTTAACAGATGAAACCAAGTCGCATTGTTGTCTAGTCTGATTTAGTAACTGATCCATAAAACTGCTTAACAAAAGAACGCTGAAAGAAAAATGTTAATAAGTAGGTTTAACTGATACTCAATAATTAGTTAATTTCAGAAAGATGACTTGATAATTAATCTTTGCAGTAGTCAAGTATAACTCGTATATAGTAATAAAAGTTTAAGTGTAGTTCATACAAAATACACACTCTTTTGACTGAACCACATGAAATGCATTTCTTACCAGCCAGCTCAGTATTATAGTGTCCTTGCCAATACCCTTAAAACGTTCACTGATAAATTCAAACTGATGCACATGGGTCACCTTCCTAGCTCCTGCAGTTCCAGAGGATTGTATAAGCCCATCACGCGGGGAACTAATATCAAGAAGGCAACCTTATTTTTCTTTAATAACATTTCTAGCATTAACTTATTTTCAAAATAACGATATCTACTAGACAATTAATTATATCATTGAACCAAAATTTGGAGCAGCAATCATGACTCCAACCATTTCCTGCATCATCTTTCTGAATTTCATTCTCCCAGTGTTTCCATTGACGAATCTGAGTAATAGAAGAGTGGTCAAATTAAGTTGAAACCAAGATTAATCATATGTGTGAACCAAAACGAATATCATCGATAGTTACCCTTGCTCCTCCTAAAATCATAAGCAAAACACTGAAAAACACATGTGCGATAGCCGGAACAAAAATGAAAATATGCAACTGATGTAGCGCTTCGAGCGACAACAAAGGAACTTTTCCCTGTAGAGAAAAACACTGGACTTAGCACAAAAAAATCAGAATACCTGGGATCATTTATTTATATTGCCCCATAGTTTCACATCTTTTCAGATGTTGAAAGAAAAAATGGAGTTAGTCACATAGCACCAAGATCATAAGTAAATAACATGACCATTAACACTTGGTGCCCCCACATCGTTAACATTTAAATGAGCAAGGCAAGCACAATCTAGTACCAGAATGGAACATGGGAAAGGTGATATCAGCAGTTAGCATCTGACAAACATATTTTGCTATTTTTCAATGGTGCTTCCGAATGAATTTGCTACTTAAACTAATATACTGTCTTTTCAATCTATTTGAGCATGTGCTCTTCCACACCATTGCCTTCATAAGAACACTTAACCATCCTAGTTTGTCAACGGTGCTTCTGTGTCAGGATACTAATTGACAGACTAATTTGTTAAATTGTTACAGTGTTGCATGTAGTCATGTACTGTTCTTACTCCACACTGGAGGATCCAGAATTCCAGATGGTTGCTATAATTCTCATTTGGTGGCCAATACAACTGCACAGGGAAAGACCAGAAAATGGCCTCCTTTTCTCCACTCTACAGTACACACCATAACGGCAATACGGCAGTAAAGAAAGACCACCCATGTGTTATCCCAAATTCTCAACCTGCAGCATACTATACGAAGCAGAAGGCCAATGAAGCATAAGTCAATGTATAAGGGTGTTTGGAACGGCTTCGGCTTTTTGCTCAAAAAAGTCAGAAGCCGTTCTAAATACCTAGCTTTTTGTAGCCGTTTTTCTCTAAAGCCGTTTCGCATTACAACGTTAGCCAAAAGTGGCCCGCGAGGAACTTGTTAAGTGGGCGGACGTGAACGGTGATTCGGTGAACCTCGACTGTTTGGCTAACTTTTGGGAAAGGAAGTCGACTGCAAAGGGCATGCAGAGTCCGAGTGACAGAACGCGACGAGTGCTGTACTGTGATTTACTATCAAGTATAGCTTCATGTCTTGTGTTATTGTGCACCGATCGAGAGTACCCTGGAAAGATCATTGAATTGACGAACAGTAGAAAGAAGGGAATTAAGAGGTGGGTACTGGGTAGCAACTACCAGCTGCACGCGTTACTTTCCTGCACCTAAGCCATGATGATATCTCCAGAAACTGCAGGCAGAAGCACGAGTCGATATTTATTTTATAAAAAAAATTGTCACAATCATCGATCTTGATCTAGAACCTGCATCGTTCATTGAATGTAAGAAAAGATCAGACTGAGAAGATTTGAAGAAGACAATAAAAACAGAATTATTATCTCTGAATAAAAGAGAAGTGTTTGGGCATGTAAACCACACGTTTCTCTATGTGCACCATGTAGAGCATAAATGGATATTTGTTTGAAAGATAAATACAAATAATGAAGTTGTAAGACATAAAGTAAGACTCGTTGTACAAGATTTCACTTAACGACTAGGAGTTGATTATGAAAAAAATCTATTGCCCGGTTATGGGGCAGAACTACATTTAGATATTTAATCTCAATAGCAGTAAACTTGAATTTTAAAATGAAATTGATGGATGTGGTAAATGCATACCTTTTGGGGAACTTGGATTCTGACATTTATATAATGCAGAACCTACCAAAAGGCATTGGCAGAGAATAAAGGACATCTTCCGATACTTTCAAAGAAGCAAAGATCTTAGTCTGTTCTACAAAAAAATCAAGACATAACTATGACTGGCTATGCAGATGCCGGGTACCTGTCAGACCCGTATATAGCTAAGTCACAAATAGGCTACATATTCTTGTGTGGTGGAACTGCAATTTCATGAAAATCGTCTAAGCAAAGTCTTGTATCAACTTCGGCGAATCACTCAGAAATGATAGCACTGTACGAGGCCTCGTGAGAATATTTTTAACTTCGACGGATGATTCATCACATCCAGCAGTCGTATGGATTGAATACCATGCAACCCTCCACTATTATCTATGAAGATAATGCAACTTGTGTTGCACAAGTGCAGATGGGTTATGTGACAAGTCAACTCACAAAGCATATCAACCTCAAGTTCTTCTATGATCATGAATTGCAAAATATGGACGAAATGAAAGTACTGCATACTAAGTCATGTGAAAATCTTGCAGATTTATTCACTAAGTCACTTCCAGCATCTAGCTTTAAAAGATGCATTCGTGGAATTGGAATGATGATATTTAGATAAGTGTAGAATTCAGAGCTTGATCACGAAGATCGAATACCCAAAGAATAAATCCTAAAGATTAAATGAAATTGGATGGATTGTACTCTTTCCATTGGCAAGTTTTTCCTGAAGTTTTTCGGCTAAGGTTTTTAACGAGGCAATTCGTGCAACACATCAGAACGTGTTTCATATACTCTTTCTCTAAATTTTTTTCACTGGATTTTTATAGAGTTTTGATGTGACATAAACACGACAGATGAGTGTCCAAAGGGGAGTGTTAAGAAACCGAGCCTAGGCCAGGAGTTCTGGCTTAAGGTGGACTCCTCATCCATCCAGTAGTTTATATAAAGGAAGCGGGACCCCAACAATTGTAATACAGTTTTGAGAAGAGCAATAAAGAGAAACCTGAAGTCCCTTCATATCTATGTGTTCAATATATTATTCTGTTTTTGTGTTCTTACATTATTTTTATAATTCTGAATTTATCTACGAGGTAATTATTCGGACTGTGGATATCATGGGGATATGCTCATGATCTTAGGATGATGTGTCAATTGGCAATGACGTTGAAGGTTTGCGGAAACACGAGTTTTCGGCAAAGTTCAGGTTCTGTCAGTCTCGGCGGTCGGGCCGGCCTGTGTGCGGTCGGACCGCCATGCCTCGTGAATTGTCTTGGCGGTCCGACCGCCAGTCGGGCGGTCCGACCGATTTGGTAGCGGCCCGATCGGCGTCTGCTGAGCGATCGGACCGGCAAGTTGAGTGACCTTGGAGTTTGAGGTGGGCCAAAAATAGAGGTGTAGGCAAGTGAGGAGATTCTCGCACTTGGTCTCATAATTTTTGGAGCTTCCAGTCAAAAGTTCTATTCGTTTTAAATTTCCAGAGAGGTTGCGGATTTCAGCGTTGAAATTTCGGCTAAGTCCTTTTGTGGCGGTCAGACCGGCCTTCTGTTGGCGGTCAGACCGGCGGTGGCGGTCAGACCGGCCAAGGCTGGCGGTCTGACCGGTTTTCACTTAAGTCGTCGCCTGTGTGGCGACGATGGTTGCTTGTTAGGTCAAGTTCGTGGATTTCATAGCATATGTGTTGCATGATGCATGTTTTGACTAACGTGGGTCAAGTTGTGAAGAACTTGTTCCCGAATTCGATTTGCTTGTCTATTGTTGTGCAGGTTGCTTGGTGGTCAACGACGGTCAACGGCGAGGATGATCGGGACTAGGCTTGGAGAGCAGAGGTTCAAAGCGATCGGCGATGCGGGTGAAGTCATTGGACTCAAGTATGGTGCAAGATGGACAAAGGTGACCGAGCAGGCGATTCGGTCGGCCCGTTGAATCAAGCGGCACGGGGTGGTGCAAGTGTCATGGTGGTTTCGGTGGGGCCGGATGGGAGAGACTTGCCGACATGATGAGAGCCGTTGGATCAACCTACACGTGGCGACAGCGAGTGCCGCACAACATGAACACGCGCTTTAAAATGCGTGCGTGTCACCCGCTTGTTTTGGGCCTTAACGGAGCCCATTAGGAGACTCTATTAGAAACCCTAAGCCTCCACTATAAATAGAGGAGGAGGTGGCAGCACCCCTTTGACCCTTTCATTGTTTTTGAAACCCTAATTTGCTTAGGAGAGGAGGAGCGGAGGTTAGGGTTCTTGAGAGTTGGATTTGATTTCGTGCTCATGTATTGAGTCTTTGCCATCCATTGATGGAGTGGTCAGAAACGAGATCAAATCAATCCAAAGAAAGTTTCTTCAAAAGTGAGTTCATGTGCTTTCTTTCTCTCTTTTGATGAATTGAGTCTTTGTTTGATCCATGAGTTATTGCTTAGTTTCTTAACGTGATTTAGCTTGCTGTGACGTGTGAGAATACATCTAGGATCATCAAGATCATCAATCACCCACGCAAGTCTTAAGATCATATTTTCGTTTTCACTCGGTTTTGACCTAACTTCGCTCAAGCGGTAAAAGGTCTGAACTCGAGCAAGAATTATCACAATTGTTGCTTGGAATAGGTTCCCGACATCCTTAGGAAGTTGTGTGTCAAGTTTCACGAAGTTTGGACGCACGAATCAAAAGTTTGATCAATTTGCGTTTGGTTTGTCGGGCTGTTTTTCTTGTTCATCGAACGAGAGTCGACCTCCGTGAAATCGGTCGACCATTGGGATCGATCGACCGGCTGGGATCGGTCGATCGCCCGGTGACCGGTCGACCGCCCCGTGAGAGGTCGGACCGCCGATGTCTTCGTGTTTTGCTTTTGTGTTGATTTTACTTTGGGGTCTTGAGTTGATTCAATACAAGTCTTCCACTGTGCATGATTGATTGATCTTCATAGCTTTCATAGCTATTGGAGTGAGATTCGTATTGAATTCAATTTGGGAGAAAAAGAGTTCGTGCTCCTATTCACCCCCTCTAGTCGCCTTTTCGGTCCAACAAGTGGTATCGAGCACGGTTAGTTCAATCTTGATCTTAACAGGTCACCGAACTTTGGCGATGGATAAGTACTCTTCCAAACCGCATATCTTGATGGGCACGACTATGCCTTTTGGAAGAACCGCATGCGTGTCTTTCTTGAGAGCGAACCACGAGGTATTTGGGAAGTGTTCGAGGCCGCTTATCTTGCTCGAGGTTGCTACGCCACCAAGCTCTTTTGGCTAATGACCGTAAGGCAAAGAATTTTCAGTATGGTGGGCTTGGTAGACAGGAATATGATAGGATTTGCAATCTCGAGATCGCACATGAGATTTGGAAGACTCTCAAACCTATCATGAGGGTTCTTCCCAAATCAAACAAGTGCGTCAAGAGTCTATAAAAGAGAATATAACAAATTCGAGATGCGTCCTGGTGAGAGCATCGATGACATTTTCAGTCGCTTCAACACAGTGATAAATCAGATGAAGTCTGTTGGTATTGAATTTACACAGTCTGAAAATGCCATCCATCTCCTGGCTGCAATCAACACCAGGGAGTGGGAGATAAAGGCTACCGCCATTCAGGAAAATGTCAACTTCTCTGATCTGACTTTGGAGCTGCTCTATAGCAAGCTCAAGACTCATGAGATCCGGAAAGCTGACCATTCTAAGAAGGGTAACATGGCTTTGGTAGCAGACCCGCTCAAGAGAGCCTCTGATGGGTCGTTTGAGTCCTCTTCTGGTTTTTCACTTGCTTCTTTATCTGCAATTCAAGAAGAGGATCTTGAGAGTATTCCTGAGCCTGAGATGGCGCTTTTGATTAAGAAGTTCACAAGGGCCTACAACAATATGAGAAACAAAAGAGAGGCGCCTGTGACTTGTTATGAGTGTGGAGAGCTTAATCACATCCGGCAAATTGCCCCAAGCTGAAAGGTAAGAGCAACCACAAGGATGAAAAGCCGACTTGGAAGAAGCCTCAAGGGCGCAAGTCCAGTTTGATGATGCCAAGCTCGGAAGGTGCTCACGGGTTCTTGCCGCTCTTGGAGATCGATCCTTGAGTGATGTGGACTCGGGAGCGAGGAGGACAAGGAGGAGGAGCTCTCTCAAGACAAGAAGGGAAGGCCAAGGACTTCACCTGCATGTGCTTCATGGTGACTCGACGACATCAATGACAACAATGAGGTATCTCCTTCTTATGATGTTCTCTTTGCTAGATGTGAAAGCTGTCTATGAGCAAATGCTAGGTCGGATAAAGCTTTAAAGTTCATCATGACTAAGAATGAGGAGTTAGAGTCACAAGTAAAGAAACTCACATTAGAACTTGTGAATGCTAAGAGTCTTGAATCGATGAATGTTCATCTGCTATGCTTTACATTCGAATTAGCTAAATCGCAATCTGCTCATGATATTGCTTTGCAACAACTTGAAAATGCTAGAACCGAGTTAATTGAAGTTAAATCGCTCCTTGCGAAAAATGCTTAAAGTCTAGCATGTTGGTTGCTTCGATGTGGTTGAATCTAGCTCTTGCTCATGCGCTTAGAACGTGAGCGTGAATTACATGATGTTGTAGAAGCGACTAGAGCTAAATATGCCAAGCTTAAGGACGGATAATTCGCTACTTGTGCTTCATGTGAAGTTCTTAAGCTTGAAGTTGCTCCTTATAAGAAGAGGTTTTATGCTAAAACTTGTGATTCATGTGTTAACCTTAGAAAAGAAATTGCTTACCTTAATGACACATTAGAAAGATTTTCTAAAGGTAAGAAAGCAGTTAAACATGATTCTTGACAAGTCAAAACTCCTATAAGAAGCAAGGGTTAGGATACAACTTTGCCGGGATAAATCTAATGATATTCAAATTTTGAGAAATGGCTTAGTTGAATTTGATACCCAACCCGCAAAGATCACTTTCAAATCTGCAGGCTTTGCCCGACCATCTGTTCGATCAAAGGTGCTTCTCCCGGTGGTACCAAGTACCATTGCACCTATTGTAAGAAGAATGGGCATTTAGTTGAGTTCATTGGCGTAGGTTGAAAAATGCTAAGAAAAATATTGCTAGAATGTCATCTAATCAACCTAGAGCTTTTGTGAGACATGGTAATTTAGAAAGGAAGAAACCTGGTTTAGGATTTATTTCACATGCTAATCATGCTCATGCTCCTAGACAGGATAACTCTCATGTTAGAGTAACCATTGCTCACAAATGAATTTCAAATAGAGTCAAGGATAGCACTTCGCTTTGCATACTACTCGCGATCGTGTGTCTCGATCTTGGGTTCCCAAGTCATGTTTAACTAACTTGATGTTGAGACACATCGTTCTTTGTACCTTGATTTTCGGGATCACCGCGAAGGAAGGACACATGGTTCGTCGACTCACTGTTCACGCCACATGACCGGAGACTCAAAATGGTTCACCTCCTTCACGCGGTCGATAGGTGATGTCCTCATCACCTTGGGAGACAATACTCAAGGCGGATTGAAGGAAGGAACAATTAGGGTGAATGACAATTTCATCCTAAAGGACGTCGCCTTGTGGACAAGCTTAGGTTTAACTTACTCTGTCTCACAACTTCTTGATGATGGTTATGAGACAATATTTAAGAAAAATGCTTGTCGGGTGCTTGATTCTTTGGTGAGCTCGTTTTTGGGATTTATAGAGTTGCTAGGATCTTTGGAGCTGATTTTTCCGAATCTTTGGTGGTTCTCTTAAATGTTTGTTTACACCTTCTTCGAGTTCGGCTTTGGCACCGACGTTTGAGGCACATTGGTTTTGATCATCGACGCGAGTTAGCAACCTTGATCTCATGAGAGGGTTGCCCAAACTCAAAGCCGTCAAGGATCTTGTATGTGCGCCACATGAGGCATGGCAAGCAAGTTGCCGCCTCACACCCTTCAATGACTTTGGTCATGACGGGACGGACGATTGCTTCATATGGATCTTGTTGGTCCCGCTAGGGTTCGATCAATTGGTGGCAAGTGGTACATTCTTGTCATAGTTGATGATTTCTCGAGATACACTTGGGTGTTCTTTCTTGCTTGAAGGATGAAGCTTTTGGTTTTATCGTGATCTTGTTCTTCGTTTGGCTTCGAATTTTCGGTGCCTTGAGAGCGATCCGCAGTGACAATGGCACGGAGTTCAAGAATGCCTCGTTTGCCTCTTTTTGTGCTTTGGCGCGAATTGAGCATCGATTCTCTTCTCCACACGTCCCTCAACGAGAATGGCGTTGTGGAAAGGAAGAAACAGAACCTTAGTCGAGATGGCTAGGACAATGCTAGATGAGTATAGCACACCGAGGAGGTTTTGGGCGAAGCTATTTCTACTGACTTGCCATATTGCAAATCGTGTCTACTTGAGACCTTCTTTGGGCAAGACTTCATATGAGCTTCGTTTTGGTAGAAAACCCTCTGTTTCTCATTTTCGAGTGTTTGGAGCTAAGTGTTTCATTCTCAAGGCAGAAACCTAGATAAATTTGAATCAAGGACTTTTGATGGTTTATTTCGGTTATCTGCACATTCGAGGGTTTTCGGGTTTTAATGTTGAAACTAACATTGTCCGGAGACATGCAATGTCACTTTTGATGAGACTAGCCCGGAGCTAGATCCGACATTTCGGTGATACAGGTGTGAAAAGCATTTTTGTGGAGGAAGATGATGACGAAGGCGATATTTGTCCTCCACTGCCGCTTCGAGGCTCTGTCCAAGTTCCGAACACCACGATCGCTTCACCTCCAATTGAGGCTCTGCGCATCTTCTTCATCGCAGTACTGCGGAGGTTGAGGAGATATTGTCTCCCGGCGCTCCACTTCATATTCAGAGGCGTCATCCTCGGATCGGATGATTGGTAATCTTCATGAGCGAGTCACTCGCTCTGGTATCACGATCCAAGTCTCTACTCTCATTCTCGCATTTGTTGCTTCTTTCGAACCCGCGATATATCACATGCATTATCGATTCTAGTGGGTTAATGCCATGCATGAAGAGTTAGAGAATTTTGAGAGGAACAAGGTGCGGAACCTAGTAGAGCCTCCTAGTGGTCATAATGTGATAGGAACCGTTGGGTGTTCAAAAATATACAAAATGAGGATGGTTCTGTGGTTAGAAACAAGGCTAGGTTGGTAGCTCAGGGTTTTAGCCACGTTGAGGGGTTAGATTTTGATGAGACATTTGCTCCTGTTGCTAGATTGGAAGCCATTCGCATTCTGCTTGCATTTGCTGCTTCTAAGGGCTTTAGATTATATCAGATGGATGTTAAGAGTGCCTTTTTGAATGGTTTTATAGAAGAGGAAGTGTATGTTAGGCAACCCCCAGGCTTTGAGAACCCCAAACATCCACATCATGTTTTTAAGCTATCCAAAGCCTTGTATAGTCTTAAGCAAGCCCCTAGAGCATGGTATGATAGACTTAAGACCTTTCTGCTTAAGAATGATTTTGAGATGGGTAAGGTAGACAAGACCTGTTCATCCTTAGGCGTGGCAATGACTTCACCTTGCTCAGATTTATGTAGATGATATTATCTTTGGTGGTTCTTCTCATGCTCTTGTTTCCGGCTTTTACGAGACCATGTCCGAGGAATTTGAGATGAGTATGATGGGAGAACTCAACTACTTTACGGGCTTCAAATCAAGCAATGCAAGGAAGGGATATTCATCCATCGACGAAGTACACCAAGGATCTGCTCAAGCGCTTGAGATGGGTGATCGCAAGCCGATCGCCACTCCCATGGCGACTTCGATCGCTTTGGATCGGATGAGGAAGGAGAAGCCATGGATCAACGCGAGTACCGCGGCATGATTGGCTCCCTACATGCACCGGCCTCAAGACCGGACATCCACTTCTCGATGCGCCTCATGCGAGGTTTCAGAGCGTCTCGAGGACTTCCCATCGCCGGTATTAAACGCATCTTCGTGTATTTACACTCTACCCTCCGTATGGCATTTGGTATTCTGCTCGTCGTCCTTGTCCATTCGGGGTTTTGATTCGATTTTGCGGTCGGCCGGCGATAGGAAGAGTACCTCGGGCACTTGTCACTTCCTAGGCACTTCTCTTGTCTCTTGGTCTTCTAGGAAGCAATCTTCATTGCACAATCCATCTTGAAGTGAATATGTAGGCTGCGCTAGTTCTTTGTAGTCGATTTTGTGGATGGTGTCCACTCTTAAGGATTTTGGGTTGGCTTTTGATAGTGTTCCTCTTTTACGTGATAACACTTGCGATTAACATTGCTAAAAACCACATGCAACACTCTAGGACCAAGCACATAGACATTCGCTATCACTTTCTTAGAGATCATGTTGAGAAGGGTGATATTGTGCTACATTTCGTGGAGTCAGAGGCTCGGTTGGTGATATCCTCACCAAGCCTTTAGATCCAACTAGGTTTGCCACCTTGAGAAGTGAGTTAGGGGTAATTTATCCCTACGGTTTGGTTTGAGGAGAGTTTGATCTTTTCTGTTTTTACCTTGTTCATTTGATCTTTTCTTGATCTTCTTTTGTTCTTTTGATCTTTTTAGTTTGTGTGCATTTCATTGTTTCATCTGCATTCATATGAAAAACCAAAAGATGCATTGTTATATAAGCTTTTCTCGCTTGTCTTTTAAAATTGATGAAGCTTTGCTTATTACCTGTTTGAGCTTTTAGTATTTCAATTCGCTCAATGCCATGTCTAGTTCCTTGACTTGCTAGAATTATCATGCTTTCACATGTGTAGCTAAGTCTTTCTTGAATGAGCTAGAACTTTAAGACAACTTGAACTAAAAGCGCAATTTGTGGATGTTTTAGCTAGTTGCGCAATTAGTGCTCCTTTTATGACATTGACCTGTCAAAATTGCGGTGTTAGCTCTTGAATCTAGTATTGATCATTACTTGAGCTTCTTGTTCTTTTGAGAATCTAAATCTGCTCTTGTGAACAAAAAAAGGGAGGTCTCTTTTGTGCGAAAAAACTGATCTCACCAATTCTTTCTCATGAGACGGCTTGCCATAGCACTAGGCATGAACTCGGGGAGTTTTGGATGACCTAGATCATTCTTTTAAGCTTTTGTGCTTAAGATGGTCGCGCAAGGCTTGAGATCTAGCACGTGGATAAGAAAATGAATTTTCAAATGGGTAGAAGCTTAGGAAGAGTTTGTGGATGGCTCTAGTCCAGATCTTCTTCACTAAGATATACCTTTCATCAACTTCAATATTCCTTTGCAAATGAAAATCTGTTGAAAAATGGGCGGTTGAGACAATTTGAGCAAAATAATTCAATTTAGGACTTGTTTGTCTCTTAATGTGGTCTTTGTTAGCTTCTTTGTCTCACATTGACATTTTGACATGGCCAGTTTCATTTTAGGATCTCTGTTGATGAACTTGCTAGATTTGAAACTTTGCTTAAAATGCTAAAATTCATTGCTTTATATTGAGCCTTCTTGCTTTAGCTTTGTTATATATGTCTTATCATGATCTTGCTAGCGCATTCAGGCTGATATGGTGTTTATGCAAAATTTGAGATGCTAGCTTGTTCTTTTGGGTAATCTCCAAAGCTTCTTGTAATCCAAAATTGAAAAATACAAAAATATGAAGCCACTCCATTGCATTTCATGCATGCTCCTTGGATGCTTTTTCCTCATTCTGCATTTGTTATCTCGAGCGAGAGGAAGGCGTGTTTCCTTGATGACTCCATTGTCAAAGGGGAGAAGATATTTCAAAATGTGTAAAGGGAGAGGATTTAAAAGTATTACAAAGAGGAGAAAATTGGAGAATTTGAAATTTTCTGAAATTTGAGGATCATAGTGAGGGAGTTTCTTATTTGCATTCTTATGGTCTTATTGCTCTTCTGAACTTGAATTGCAATTCTTGAGCCTCACCATGATCAAAGGTCATTTTGAACAATTGTTCTTTCATATGGACCTTAAGTGAGATTTTTGACTCTTCTTTGAAATTGAAGCTTTCTTGCTTTCTTTTGCCTTATCTCACTTGCCGATGCTATTCAAGCCGACTTGGTCATTTTCATTGCTTTCTCTGCATATGGACCAAGTTGTGCCTTTCTTGTAGCGTTGAGTTTTTACTTTTCAAACTTCAAAACTTGCATTTGTTGGGAATTGCCAATGTGATCATCAAGGGAGATTGTGGATATCATGGGGATATGCTCATGATCTTAGGATGATGTGTCAATTGGCAATGGCGTTGAAGGTTCTTGAAACACGAGTTTCGGCAAAGTTCGAGTTCTGTCAGTCTCGGTAGTCGGGCCGTACAGTGGCGGTCGACCGCCCATGCCTCGGTGAATTGTCTTTGCATGCGACCGCCGGCCGGTCGTGATCGACCGATTTGGTAGCGATCGGCCGCGTCTGTGAGCGGTCGGACCGGCAAGTTGAGTGACCTTGAGTTTGAGTGGGCCAAAAATAGAGGTGTAGGCAAGTGAGAGATTCTCTCGCACTTGGTCTCATAATTTTTGGAGCTTCGGTCAAAAGTTCTATTCGTTTTAAATTTCCGAGAGGTTGCGGATTTCGTTGAAATTTGGCTAAGTCCTTTTGTGGCGGTCGACCGACCTTACATTGGCGGTCGGGCGGTGGTGTGATCGAGCCGCCAAGGTGGCGATCGGCGGAGTTTTCACTAAGTCGTCGCTGTGTGGCGGCGATGGTTGCTGTTAGGTCAAGTTCGTGGATTTCATAGCATATGTGTTGCATGATGCATGTTTTGACTAACGTGGTCAAGTTGTGAAGAACTTGTTCCGGTCGATTTGCTTGTCTATTGTTGTGCGAGTTGCTTGGTGGTCAACGACGGTCAACGGCGAGGATGATCGGGACTAGGCTTGGAGAGCGAGAGGTTCAAAGCGATCGGCGATGCGGGTGAAGTCATTGGACTCAAGTATGGTGCAAGATGGACAAAGGTGACCGAGGCGGGGTCGGCTTGGTTGAATCAAGCGGCACGGGGTCGGTGCAAGTGTCATGGTGGTTTCGGTGGGGCCGGATGGGAGACTTGCCGGCATGATGAGAGCCGTTGGATCAACCTACACGTGGCGAACAAGCGAGTGCCAGACAACATGAACACGGCGCTTTAAAATGCGTGCGTGTGTCACCCGCTTGTTTTGGGCCTTGCGGGAGCCCATTAGGAGACTCTATTAGAAACCCTAAGCCTCCACTATAAATAGAGGAGGAGGTGGCAGACCCCTTTGACCCTTTCATTGTTTTGAAACCTAATTTGCTTAGGGAGAGGAGGAGCGGAGGTTAGGGTTCTTGAGAGTTGGATTTGATTTCGTGCTCATGTATTGAGTCTTTGCCATCCATTGATGGAGTGGTCAGAAACAGATCAAATCAATCCAAAGAAAGTTTCTTCAAAAGTGAGTTCATGTGCTTTCTTTCTCTTTTGATGAATTGAGTCTTTGTTTGATCCGCGAGTTATTGCTTAGTTTCTTAACGTGATTTAGCTTGTTTGTGACGTGTGAGAATACATCTAGGATCATCAAGATCATCAATCACCCACGTGCAAGTCTTAAGATCATATTTTACGTTTTCACTCGGTTTTGACCTAACTTCGCTCAAGCGGTAAAAGGTCGAACACGAGCAAGAATTATCACAATTGTTGCTTGGAATAGGTTCTGACATCCTTAGGAAGTTGTGTGTCAAGTTTCACGAAGTTTGGGCGCACGAATCAAAAGTTTGATCAATTTGCGTTTCGGTTTGTCGTTATTTTCTTGTTCATCGAGCGAGAGGTCGACCTCCGTGAAATCGGTCGACCAGCGGGATCGGTCGGCCAGCTGGGATCGGTCGATCGCCACCGATCGGCCGACCGCCGTGAGAGGTCGACCGCCGCGATGTCTTCGTGTTTTGCTTTTGTGTTGATTTTACTTTGGGGGACTGAACTCGCAAAGATGATTCTTCAACAAAAGACGAAGGGTACGTAGGTGTGAGACGATTCCTTCTGCTGCTACGATGGGAGTAAACTTTTTTTTTATTAGTCAAGAGACAGGATATGAATGCAACTGCGCAGTCTGCGCGCCGTAAATCTCAATACCAGCGCAGCCGCGAGGAAAACACGCAAGTTGTCGTGGGCCGTTCGTACTCGGCCCAGTAAGGGCATTCGGCCCATTAGTTCTGGCCCGACGCAGCAACTTCCAAACATCCCAGCCCCAGCGCCGATTGATTGATACTAGTTGGTTTGGCTCGAATCTTCTCAAATAAAAAAAAAAGGTGGTTTGGCTCGAATTCTCGATGTAAATGGAGATTAGCATGCAAATTTCCTTTTCAACTGGATTAACATGCAATTTTTGGAACCTGATTAGCGGCGGGGCAACATGAGCTTTTAGTAAAAAGTGTGTAATAGGAGCCGTCAATTAAAAAGGACACCCGTCGTTCTCGTTGGGTCGTACGCGCCGCCGCCGTCCTGTCCACCGCGCCGCCCTACGGTCTAGCTCCGGCTTGCCGTCGGGCGGCGCCGCCTCGTCTCGTTTCATCATCGCTTCTATCAACTCTTGGACCCTGGTCTCCCCCCCCCCCCCCCGGCGCAAAGACTAATCCAAGCAACTTGGGAGCGATAAAAGCGGATGTGACTGTCCACTGGTTCGGTTAGCTGCAAGATAGATATTTTGAACTATGCGTCGCTGTCTCGTTCGGTCAACACTCCGTCACTTGTGTTCTCTTCTGCTAGTTAGCTGTGCTTTATATCTCGATGAACAAAACCATAAACTGTAATTTCAGCTATTGGTAAAGCTTAAATTCGGTTGTGGAGTTAACAGAGTTCTAGTTTAGCAACTGTATGTGTTAAATAATTTGCAAGTAGAAGCAGCTTTTCAAAAAGAACAAGAAAAGGAGGGCAAGTAGAAAAATCACATAAATTGGAACAAGCTTATTTCGATTAAATAGGCAGAGTTTGTTACCTCTATTTTGCAGGAGAAATAAATTTGACACGGTTGTATTGGTAGTGCTTGTTATTTAGTGTTTTGATTTGCAAGAAATACAGCATCGTAGTCTTTGAGCGTAGCTATAAAATACAATGAGCTTGGAGAACGAGTTTATTTTAGAACCAAACGAGTTTATTTTGATCATGTAGGCAGAGTTTGTACCTCTGTTTTATTCAAGAAATCTTCTTTTTTCATAGTTTTGTTGGTAGCACTACTTTCTTGTTTTTCTTGTTTACATTTGAAAGAATGTAACCATCTCAGCCTTGAGCTCAGAAATAAAATATAATGGGCTGAAGTCTATTCTTGAGTTCAACTCTTGTAAATGAAATGTTAACAAAGAATAGTCTCTTTCATCATTTGTTATTTTCTTTTCTTCTTTGCATCACCTCACCATGCTCAATCCCGTGTACATTTATACCTCACGCTACTTTTTAAATGCACTGTAGAATCAACATCTGATTCATGATCCATGTGTTGCAGATTTCCTTTTAGATAAAGAAAACCTAGGATTTATTGAAATATGGCATCGCCTGGTGGAATGTCAGTAAGCAATCTGTTACGCCTCCAAGGCCTTCCTAGTAATATGGTAAGGTATCTATGAAATACTCACAGTTATGAAATATTTGTCCTGTTACTGTGTTCTTATGTATCAATTCTTTACATAGGGAAAAATATATGGTTTCATCACTGCAAGAAGTCCTGGATTGAGAAGGTTGCGAATGGTTCAACTTTGCTTTCACCAACATCATCTTTGTTGGACATGTGTTCATTGAGCGACAGTTCCTAATATCCGATTTCTGCCATCTCCCGGTGCCGTGGTATCCGGGGGGTTGATAGTCCATTGGTTGAGAAACCTGATGCTGCAGTGGCAGTTGGAGTTATTCGCTTATACCGTAAACCATTTCTTCAAGAGAGTGAGACCACTGAGCTACTCAAGAAAGTGCAGGCAAAGGTTTCTGCTAATATTGTTGATATAAAGACTGAACAGTGCTTCAACATTCAATTGGATGATGCACTAACTCCTGAGAAGTTTGCAATACTTGAGTGGCTCTTAGCGGAAACTTATGAACCTGATAAGTTACAAACAAGGAGCTTCTTTGGAGGAGGAAGTCTCTACAAACCCTTATAGTGTAATTGTTGAGGTTGGTCCACGGATGACGTTTTCAACAGCGTTCTCAACCAGCATTGTCTTGATTTGTAAATCTCTCTCATTGACAGAAGTAAATCACCTGGAGAGGTCAGGAAGATACCTTTTGTGTCTTGAGCCTGGCAGTGGCCCACTTGATAAAAGCCAGTTTGGTGACTTTGCTGCTTTGGTTCATGATATAATGACAGTGTGTGTTTATCCTAACAAGCTCACATCATTTCAGTCAGATGTAGTTCCTGAACCTGTCAGTGTTGTTTCAGTCATTGAAAGGGGTGGGAAGCATTGGAAGAAATAAATGTGAAGATGAGGTTTGCTTTTGATGAACAAGATGTCAACTACTGTACCCACCTCTTCAGAGATGACATCAAACGCCGACGCCGTCGTCGTTTGGGCTGATATCCTCAACGCCGACGCCGGTTCAGCCCGAGGTCGCCCGATGCTTCGTGCTGTCGCTTCGTGCTCGTCGCTCGCTGCCGGTCTCGTCGCTCGGGCCGCCGTTCTCAGCCCCGACGCCATCCGGCTAATTCGGGCTGCCACCGCCCGACGCCGAGCGACGCTTGCAGCCGCCTGGTGTTTGCCGCCGCCACCGCCAGCAGAATGCCGCCCCCGACGCGACGCCATCGGAGCTCCTTTGCTTCGGCTAGTGCCGCCCTCCGCCGTTCGTCGCCGAACCGCGCCGCCGGGTTCCCCGCGCGCTCTCGCTCCGCTAAGTTTGCGTTTGTGGGCTGTTTCGGTTTAGTATAAGCTGGCCCAGCCCGAGAAAAGAAGAAAAAAAAATAAAAATAAAATAAAATAGTACATCGATCTAACCGCCGCGCCATCCAGTGCCGCCTGTTAAACTTCATTGTCTTGGTCGTTGTGCTGTCCAGCACCGCCTACCAATAGCTTCTGTTCCATCAGCTGCGAGCCAGCGATCCTATTCTCGAGAACAAAGCTTAATGGGACGAACTACAGGTTGTGGTCTTCACTCATGGAGATCACGCTCGATGGTCTCCGCCTCTGGAGACATGTTACTGGTGCCTGGCCTTGTCCGCCATCGCTAGTTCAGTCTTCTCCCAGATAGCCTACTTCTGCACCTCTTGCAGAAGATGAGGTCGCCAAGAAGAGGGCAGAGGCCGCTATTGCTGCTGCTGATGAGGCTTTTTAGTATGCCATATTTGCTTTTGAACGCTGGTGTGTCGTGAGGCCCGTGTTTGAGCCGCCCTGGTGGTCAGTGTTGATGACTCTATCTAGCCAGCATTGTTGGTCTGCGTGCCATTCTTTAGATCTGGGAGTACTTGCGCGAGCGATACCAGCAGAGTAACGATGCTAAGTTCTTTTCGCTTCAGTGTGAGTTGGAGATGTTTCACCAGGAGGACTCCTCCATTGACGACTTCTTTTGAGCCTTGGCCAGTCTCTAGCGCCAGCTGGACGAGCTAGTTTCTCCGCTCTGCCAAGAGTGTCATAAAGTGCAGAAGGCGGATCGTGATCGTCTTCGCCTTTATGACTTTGTCTGCCGTCTTCGCCTAGAGTTTGAGCCTGTCAGGGCTCAATTGCTGAGCCGCTCACCACGACTGACAGTCATCGAGGCCCTTTTGATGCTTCGTGTTGAGGAGCTTCACCGCGGGTTAGCAGCACAGTTTGTTCCGGCTGTACTTGCTATCCCTTTTTCGACTACACCGACGATTTCTGCTTCGACTACAGTCCCTCCTCAGGTGTCTGTTTCCGCTCATGTTGTTGCACCAACTAGGGTTCAGTGCAATTATTGTAAGAACTTCGGGCACGACTACCAACGTTGTGCGGTGCGCAAAAAGCAGAACAAGGTGCGTGGATGATCCAAAGGGGGGCAGGGAGGCCCTAACTCCTCGACGGGAAGACAGACCAACACGTTAGGACCTTTTCAGCGATGTGACTCTATTCAGCAGTTCTGTCAAGCTCTACTTCAGCAACTCTCTCACAGCTCAGCAGGTTCTACCAGTCTAGCTGAGACGTCTCCTTCAGGTACTTCTTGGTTTCTAGATTCTGATGCCTCTTTCCACATGACACTAGACTCCATATCTCTCACTTCAGTAGGACCTCCTATTTTTCTTATCTCTGTTCAAACAGCTAACGGTACTCGCTCTGATACTATATTATGAATATCGTGCATCTATTCATGAGGCCCAATGGTCAATATATATAGAAAGTACAAAGAGATTTGCCATATACAGATAAGAATATAGATAAGGAAATACAAAGACTCCTATTCTAACACAACCAACCCCTCATACAGCAGTTCCAGGATTTCTACAATGGGCCAGACACATTCAGCCTTGAGTGTGCAACGGTTGTCAGCTCATGGCTCTTCTTGGCTGGGTGCCAGGATCAGATTTTGGAGGTTCCCTTGGTACTGGTGGAGACATGTCCCAGCCGAGGTTTATTCACAATGAATCTGGTCGTTTCGGGTCCCGGTTTACCAGCGTGTTATAGGGGATTTTCATGCTATCTTGTTCAAAGGGATGGAAGGTTCTACCTTGGGGATTTGGAGTGCTCGCGGTGAGGGAAGAGCTTTCTTCCCATATGAGAACGTTCTAGCTAGTGTTGTCAAGTCCAATCTGGCTCCTGTGCGATATTGTGATGACTATAATAACATTACTGAGGTCTATCCCTTCAATCCCAATGGTTCTCCACTTGGCATTGCGGCCCTTTGCTCCCCTGATGGAAGCACCTAGCTATGATGCCACACCCAGAGAGTTGCTTCATGATGTGGCAATATCCATGGTATCCAAAGGAATGGCAGGTTGAGAAGAGTGGCCCCAGCCCTTGGCTATGCATGTTCCAGAATGCTCGAGAATGGTGTTCATAGTGCAGGTATATCAGACATACACTGCTTTCTACTTTTGTTCATGGCACCTCGAATTCACTTTTCATGTGTACATTTTTCTTTGCTGGTTCAGTTTCTTTTTAGTATACCCCTAACCAGCTGCGAGCTAATCGAAACAACCCACTGCTTTATATCCCAAACTCCATTCTTCTGTAAATGATATGCTCAATGATTTACCTTGCTTTTAAGGGTGTCATGTTCCTGATTCTCGACTTCCTGATGTGTTAACAGATATCGGATATCCTGTATGTTTCATGTTCTAGCACATTGTTCTGTTCCAATTTAAAGAAGAAAAAAACTACTATGCATGGTTGCCATTGATGTGCAATGTTCTACTCATGAAGTACTGACATAGTGACATGAGACCAATTTACTGACTAATCCTATTCTGCAATATACAGGGACCTAATTTATGGCCAGATGATGCATAGAAGCTTGGAGCATCTGTTGTTTTTCAGCTATCGATCATTTGGATACTTATGCATGGGAGCATTTGTTTCTTGGTGCAATATACTCCGCACTGATGATTGAATAAGAGGTTCTCTGAAAACATTTGGAAGCAGATATATATGATTCTTGCTTACACCCCTCAGTTTCGGTGATCGATAGGAAACGTGGAATCCCCTATTTTTCCCCATTGGAGAGGGAACTTGGAATCCGAGTTGGCTAGTACTAGTGTTTTAGACAGTGCCCTTCAGTGCTGCTCTGCGAATAATTCTGCTTTACTAGCTGAACTGAACGCATGCCTCCTGTGCTGTTATTCAATTGTACAATGATAATAATATGCTTCAGCAATAATAATACATATCATCTTTCTTTTATAACCATGTTCCAATATTAATACTCATGCCATACACATGTATGCATTGTGATCATTGATTTGGAGTAGATTGTGGTGCTAGTAACATCATGGAGTATTGTTCTCCTGGAATTGGTAGGGTTTGGTGCAGAGTTCTGGCAAGCTTTTTCTGGACCGCGAATGGACAGAATCGCAGAACTCCGAGTTTTGCACGTGGATTGCTGAATGGCCGTGACAGCAAGCTGGAGAAAGCCCATCATCAGAGCTTGGCGGCCAGTTACAGGTGAATGGATGATCAAAATAGCTCGTGCCTGTCTTAAATTAAGGGCGGTGGCTGGACCCAGCTTAGCCACTGCTTATAATAACTGTCATTTAAGTCATGCAGTACTGATTTGAGTGTGATTTCCTACTGCACGGCCGACTAGAATCTCACCGCAGGAATTGAATGATGGCTCTCTGCCTCTTGTCGGTGCCCTATGAATTAGTACAAGTTACAATAAACTGTACTAGTTGGTAGTAGTTCGTTCAGTTTGATGCATATTTTCGTACTTGTTTTGGTGGAGACCTAGTGTTAGTGTGTTTGCAGCTGTTCAATTTACTGGCAGGGTAAAAGAGCGTCCTGAGGTTGTAGTATAGCTTTCCTAGGATCTATAGATGATAGGACGATCGAGCCTGAAGTCCTTTCTCATGCATGTTGCTAATATTTCACAAACTAGCGCAGAATCTGTGCAGGGTTTGGTCCGGAAAGCATGGAACCATCACTCGACAAGTACTACGAGATAACTGAGGCAACAAAAGTGCAAGCCCGATGGTTTCTACGACTCGGAGCAACCGCGGTGGCTGCGCGGTATTATTAGGGTCCCTCTTACTGAAATATCGGAGTAACTACTTATTTACAATAAATTTGCTTTGTTGTATCGCATTTGTTCATATTCGGACATTAAAGTGGCAGATTGTTGGTGAGAGGGGTTTGGCATATCAATTTTACTAGAAACTTTGGGAGGGGGAAGAGTTGTGGAGAATTCTTAAGGAAGATTTAGATAGGATAATGATTAATGGGAGAAGGACCAAGTGGGGTGGTGTTTGGAAAAGAATGGGCATTTCATAGTTAAATTTTTGTATAGACATTTGGCCTTTGGTGTCACTCACAGTAAATTGCAAAAAATGTGGTTTAGTAGGGTTCCTCTCAAAGTGAAGATTTTTCTTTGGCAAACGTATCAAAATAAGATCCAAATAGCGGATCAGCTCAGTGCTAGGAACTAGAAAGGGGATGTTAATTGCATGGTTTGTGCGGTGGTGGAACACTACTACACACAGCCTCATCACGAGCGGTTCGACGGTCATCATCGAGCGGTTCGAACCGTCGCGTGTTTATACGTCTGTGATAAGCTGCGGTTATCACGAGCGGTTAAACATCCGTTTGTGATAAGTCACAACACGACGGTTCTAATTATAAAACCGTCTCGTGATATCTAATTATCACGACGGCTCTATTCAAGAAAATGCGGTATAGACGCATATCACGACGGCTCTATTTACGAACCGTCTATGATATACATATATCCGACGGTTATCATTATATAACCGTCGTGATATACACATATCCCGAGCGGTTCGTAAATAGAACGTCGTGATAAAAGGATATCTCGAGCGGTTATATTTACGAACAAATGCGGGATACGTGTATATCACGAGACGGTTATATAATAGAGCCGTGCTCGATTATACATATCACTGAGCGGTTTGATTGATAAACCGTGCTGTGATAGTTATTTCAGCATAACTATTTTTAAAAAATTTCGGCTAGCCTCGGGATTGCTAGCCATGCCCTCTGAAAATAAGCGGCGAGAAAATAGATACATCACGATATCAATCGTTGACAACCCAAAGTGATCATTGTCATACAAGCGAACATATATCAAATACAGTCAAACATTGTAATATCAACTCGTTCGAAAAATATTGTCATACAACCCAAAGTGACAACCCAAAGTTTACCATTGAATCACAACTATTCAAAGTGAATTTCAACTATATCAAATATATTAATTGTTTCAAGGTCGTTCAAGAGTGAAACTCTCAGTTGGCGCAATGATATCCGTCGTGATGAAGGTGCAGAGCCTCCTCGAACATCAGAGATCTCTTTCGAGCAGTGAATCTAAATCTATATTCAAAACCTACAAACAAGAGTAAAGTGTTACACATATATATTTAAATTTATAATTAGCAATTATTGCGAGATTGACCAACCTCGGGATCCAAGCAACCTAGCACTCATGAGAATCGCATATGATGGCAAGCGTAGAATGCACATTCTTACGCTTTTTCTTGGCGGCAACTGAAAAATAGAATTACATATATAGGTATAGTCGGTTCGAGACGCATTATTACAGTATGATATAGGATTATTGTGTTGTAGCACGTCACGGAAATCGCGTCCTGTGATTAAGTGTGGCGTTCGTTCCTTGTATAGCCCTCCTCGGCAATATAGGAGATGAGCGACCTACATGTTTCCAAAAAGTTAACCTCGGCCATTTCAAGCGAAGGAAGACTACAATAGAGTTATGTATGGAGAAATGAGCACACACATCGACTACTTCTTGCACAAGGGTGAAGTCGTGGCCTTTTCATTAGGGAATCAAGGTATAGTACTGATTCCTCTTTGGTATAATGACTAGAAGGATCGGTGATGCCTACTCATGTATATCGCTATAGTCATTAAACCTAAGTTCATCTCTGCATATAAAGTACAAATGAAATTTGTATAGCAAGTAGTGAAGCACTTACTTCGGTTGTAGGGCACCATTATGTAGTCCACGTGGTTTTGAGCAAGCAATCCTGCCGTTATGTATTTCTCGGCGTAGGATGCGTGCGCCAAGATGGTTTGCTCGAGAGACCACGTGTGGGTCGAGAAACCCACCGGTTCTTTCAATCGCCGGGCGGTTTAATCATGTATCTATACATAAGCAATGAGTTGTTATATTACGTGAATGTGCGTGAATGTAGAACTTGATTGTACACACTTACGATGTCGGCATCGTAGAAGTGAGGCATCGAGGGCTTTGAGGTTGAATAGGTCGAACAAGTCGTGAAGCCCACGATGAAGGGGGGCTCGTGGAGAAATAGTCCTCGTGTATCGGCGGTGATTCCATCAGCGCACCCTTTCTCTTTGGTCTTCTTCAAGTACCGGCTATGCAAACTCGACAACCTAATCCAGCGTAGGCTATCTGTGCTCGTCGCCAGCGGACTTAGAAAGAGTATTTCTTAGGGTTAGGAGGCGGAGCGCCTTAATGTTCTTCGATTTCGATTTGTCTGAGCGACTTGCGCGCTCGCGTCTTCCTCTGTCGACGACTTCGGGAAGCGTCTGGCGGCACGCTTTTTTGTTCGTTCGGTGTCTTCTCCACGGGAACCGATGAGGCGGGCTTCGGCGAAGGTTGAGGTGCGATCATGGAGGTCTGTTGGAGAGACATGGTCGTGTCGAGGTGGTTGGGGTAGAGTCATCAAAGGTTGAGGACGCTGCGGGTCGGGACGATGTCCTTCAAAAGTTGAATTGGAGGGCATGGTCGGTGTGGAGATGGTTTGGGTGGAGTCATCGAAGGTTGAGGCGGCACTGCAGGTCGAGCGATGTCCTTCTTTGGCCACCGAATAAAGCATGCATGGCATCCCTAGTGTTATGATTTCGTTGTTGGGCGAATCTCGGTGGGGCGGCCCTAAAATTATCATGTACCATGTCCACTGGACCACGGCGTAACCTGCGCCACACAGGCACCGTCTTTGCACTATCCCTTCATTGCATGGATACACCACCCCGCCCGACCTCAATAGACATCCCAACCATCCTCACTTGGAGTGTGCGGTCGTCGGCTCCTACAAAGCGATCGCAATTAGCTAAGGCGTCCTATAGGTCTATCTTTGGAGCATTCGGAGATGTACATTACCTTGATGTCGTCGATAGGTAATTGGACATCATCGTGTTCACAATTTTGCGTGGGCGACGCTACTCCGATGTTGAGGAGGATCGCCTACCAAAACAACGGGCGGCTGCGGCGGTTGTTGAGGAGTAGTAGTTGATTCACTTGGTCCCGCAATCTTGCTATCTTTTCTTCAAATTTTGCGATAAGCACCGTTCTCTTCCTTCAAATTTTGAAGTAAGCACATGTTCCAACAACGTGTCGTACTCGGCCTTGGATCTCTTCCTGCTCCTATACGTGCGATGAGTCGATGCAGGAATCCATCCCTCCAAGATACGTTAACCCCTTTGCCTCGCGTGCGACCCGGGTGCTCCTTGTTTCCCAGGGCCGTAGTTAGTATATCCTTCTCCCTGTCTGCTTGGAAGGAGCCTTCGGAACATGCGGAACTCAATTCTTGCTGCAAGAGGTCATCATGTTATTATATACATTATGAAGTTATAGACTTATTAACAACTAGGTAGTTCGAAGACATTTACCACACGGTTGGCCACATCCTGTGCGGGTTTGTGAAAGAGATTTCGCCCGAAGACGTGACTGATGCCCTCGCTCTTAACCAGGAGAGAGCGCGCTGGTCTGTGATCTCAGCAAATGGCCTTGTTTCGTTCGCGTCCTCCGCCGCCCATTGCGCGGTTTTACCCGCGTACCCAGCGGTGCCGAGTTTGTGGGGGTGAGTGTTAAGTGTCTGGAGAGCCTTGTGCGTCGCACTTTCCTCAAGAAATTCGGGCGTCGTCTTCATTTGCACAAAGACGTCCCATATATCCCGCGACAAGAATTTATCGCCGTGAAGGCGTTCGACCCGTGTTCACGTACCTTGTGACAAGCACGCTCTTGAAGGTCCTCCACGCCTTTCCGATCGAGAGCAACGCCTGTCGTTCCACGCGCGCCAGGTCTGCGGCTGGGAAAGTGAACGATTTTAAAACTTCGTCCCACGGTGGCTTCTCGAACATCCGACCACGTTGTCCCGCTCGGTGTGGTGATGGGGACCCGTTCCCTTCAAGTATCCCGCAAGGTTCGAATCTCGCGCTGCTTTGGGGACTCACGGGGATCCCATTGGCATTGACCTCGTGGCGGTCATTATGCCCGGAGGAATTCTCGATGTTCCTCTGCCATCTCGCGTCGTACCACTTTCCTCGGAGATCGGGCGGCGGCGAAGATGGTGCGGACGCCATGTCGCCACTTGCTATCTATATATGCACGAAGCAATATGCGTAAGCTCTAAGCGACGATTCAAGCGGTTACTCAACTTAACCGAAAATGATGCACAAACGTATAATATATAAAGAAGGATTGATGGTAGTTTGTGCTCTCGAAGGAGAGTTGCAAAAGAACAAGTCTTTGCCATCTCAATCCTATTGTCTATACTCTTCATTAAATGAATATGATAGTATAAATTCAAACTATGAGCTCTAAACAATACTTTGCTTAATCACAAATGATCTCAAGCATTACGAAAATGATCTCTTAACTATCACATTCAATCTCGATATAAGAGAAAAGTTCATCACAGGCGAACGAGAACAAAGCCCAGCGATCAATTTGAGTTCACATTATCAAAGACTATCAAAGTCACATCACGAGGGTTCAATCAATACAATAGAGCTCATGAATGAACTAACAAGATATATCAAATTGACGGATGCATTCAACCGTCTGTGATAACTAGCATTCAACCGAAAGTAACAAATTAATGATATATGAAATTGTGATGCAAGTAATTTGTACAATAGAGCTCAAGAATCAACTAACTATCACATTCAATCTCGGTATAAGATGAGTTCATCACGAGCATGTCAACAAAGCCCACCGATCAATTTGCGGATCTTTAGGAATACTCACGGAGGATGCCGCACAACAACTCACGGTGCAGGAGGAGGCCGGTGCGGGGAGGAGGCCGGCGGGGGAGGAGGAGAGGCGCGGGGAGGAGGCCGACACGGGGAGGAGGGCGGCGCGGGAGGAGGCGGTGCAGAGGAGGAGGCCGACACGGGAGGAGGCCGGTGCGAGGGGAGGAGGCCGACACGGGAGGAGGCAGCGCGTCGAGGCGGAGGCGGCGTCGTCGATGAAGGGGCGGCGTCGGGTCTTCACGGCCGGGAGGTGAGCAGGCGAACCCTAGAGGAGCCGAGAGAGCGCGAGAGCCTAAGGGGCGCGGAGACGAGTGACGAGTAAAGAGCAAAACCCTAGGTGCGCCTTTTGATAAAGAATATCACGACGGCTCTATTAATGAACGTCGAGATATCATCAATATCACTGACGGCTCTATTTAAGCACCGTGCGCGATAATATCCTGACGGTTTGCTTAAAGAATCGTCGAGATATCCTCAATATCACGAGCGGTTATGCGTGATGTTGAGATATCTCGACGTTCTTTAAGCAAACCGTCGTGATATTATCGACGATTGCTTAAATAGAGCCGTCTGTGATATTGATGATATCTCGAGCGGTTCTTTAATAGAGCCGTCGTGATAATATATCATGACGGATCCATTATAGAGCCGTCGTGCTTATGGATCTCATTCCCTTCATCTCCGCGCGAGTGTCTCTTCGTCTCTGCTCAGACTTTTATATAAATAGACAACCCTTATCAAAGGTTTCTCACGAGCTCCTTGATCATCCCCTCTCTCTCCACAAATTCCAAATGGCTTCTCTCGTCCACATCTCGCCTACATTTTGGTTGTGTACTCGCACCTCTCGATCGCAACTTTGCCCAAGTCGTGAACAAGGCGTCCGTTCGCAATGCAATCCGTTGTAGACCCTCCCATCTACCGGAGACCATAACGGCGCTCATCGGTCGATTGGAGCTCCTCCTCCAGAGACGGTCGAGGCTCTCCGGATCCGGCGAGTAAACCTCGTCGTGGAGATTGTCCTATGGAACTCTTTGGTCCGCACCGAGGATGCAGCCAGAGTCGAGGCGACATCGACATTGCGGAGAGCGGTCCGCCTAGCGAGGCCGTGGAGACCAGGGTTGATGGCCTGCAGGCTATATGGGACTTGATTACGAGTCCGAACATCTACAAGAGGAAATTGAGCGTGCAAGGTCACGTGTGGGGCGTTTGGTGAGGCGATCGGTGATCCTGCTCCCACCAAGCCGGCGAGAATGCGTCGAAGATTTGAAGACTAAGATAGGATCGCTCATCCTTTTTTATCGCGTGATGTAAAAGCGATAAGGCGATCTATTATGCATGCGTGATGTAAATATGGTCTTTTGTCATTGATGATATGGTCTTTTTATAAATGCAGTGATGATATGGTCTTTTTATCATCTAATTATTCTTGGGCAAATCAAATGCGCTATCACGCATCGTTGAATAAAGAACCGCTGCGTGATAATATACTCATCACGACGGTTCCTCTCACTAACCGTCTGTGTTGACCATCACGAGCGGCTCCATGTGGAACCGTCGTGATATCCTCCATATCACGAGCGGTTAATAAGTATAACCGTCGTGATATTGAGTATACCACGAGCGGTTCCACATGGAGCCGTCTATGAAAGTTCAACACGCACGGTTTGTGTAGAACCGTCGTGATATACTCGTATCACGACGGTTGGAAATAAGAACCGTCTGTGATATTTCACCCCTATAAATATAAAGACCGACAGAGGCCCCTGCCTCTAGCGCCTCGATCTCTTCTTTGGAATAGAGGCTTGAGAAGCTTTTGCTCTGTGTTGGTGTAGGAGGCTTGTTTATTTGGCTTGCCTTGTTCTTGGTTGTGGGTTGCCCTAGCAACTTATGGTCATTGGCTTGCATGCATGCTTGCTTTGTGAGGCTTTGGTGGTAGCTCTCGGTTTGGGTGTTGTGAATGAGTGTTTTTGTGAGTGGGATAAGCTGGTGTATTTATTGTGGCTCTCTTGCCTGTTCATTGGCTGAAGGAGAAGGACGGTGAGGAATCTCATGATATTAGGAATTTTAAATCGTGAGCTCCGAGGGTAACGATCTTTAACTCTTTATATTTGCTTAATAGGAGAGTAACGTATTTGCAGATTAATAGGAGGAGTAACGTATTTGCAGTTTATTAATATAATTTAACACTACTAATTGTTACATGTGTAGCGTAGATGGACCGAATGGATGTGCAGTGCGAACTGTGTGAGTGAAGAGTACATTAATGGCGTGATTGCTTTTAAAAGAGCGCGGAGCGGGATATCTTTGAATAAGGATAGAATTTATGTCTTGTCCATGCATTGATTGCGATAATCGAAGATTTTTAACAACCCGCGCAGATCGTAGGGCACTTGATTGAAGGGTTTCAAAAAGGGTATACATGTTGGACGATCCACGGTGAAGAGCGATTATCTGAAGTTAATAATGATGACATCGACGAGGAAGTCAACGATATGCGGATGTGGATGTGTTTTGATGACGATAGGTCGTCTGCGATGACAATCTGGATCGGATGCTACGCGATGCGAAGGAAACTACTGATGAGAGGAGTTTTGTAAATTCGAGCGCTTAATGGAGGACTCGGAAACCTTTGTTCCTCGGTGCAAGCCGGAATACACAAGATTGTCAACCGTACTTGAATCGCTGAAATTGAAGGCGAGCAATGGTTGGTCCGACAAGAGTTTCACGGCGTTGTTAGGTCTCTAGCGGACATTCTTCCGGAGAAACGTGTTGCCCAGCACCACCTACCAAGCCAAGAAGGTTCTTTGTCCATTGGGAATGGAAGTAGAAAGAATACATGCATTTCCGAACGATTGTATCTGTATCGTAAAGAGTATGCAGACTTGCATGTATGTCCCGTGTGCAAAGCATCCCGATACAAGCGTAAGAATACTACTAAGGTGAAGCAAGGACCTCCTACTAAGGTGTTGTGGTATCTTTGTGATCCCACGTTTGAAGCGTTTATTTGCGAACCGAAAGGAGGCAAGATTGCTGCGTTGGCACTCGGAGGAGCGTAAGAAAGATGGAAAACTAAGACACCTGCTGATTACGCGGTGGAGAAACTTCGATCGGACCTTCAAAGAGTTCGGTGCGGAACCGAGGAACATAAGGTTAGGGTTGAGTACGATGGAATGAATCCTTTCGGTAACATGAGCGTGAGACATAGCACATGGCCCGTGAACCTATGTATGTACAACCTTCCTCCTTGGTCGTATGAAGCGGAAGTACATTTTGATGTCACTACTTATCCAAGGGCGAAGCAACACAGGAGCGATATTGATGTGTACCTAGCACCATTCTTGGATGATCTTGTGACACCGTGGAGCGAAGGGGTACAAGTATGGGATGCGTACAAGCGAGAGAACTTCTCTTTACGCGTCATGTTGTTACTCGCACTATCAATGATTTTCCTGCCCTTGGTAACTGTCGGGCCGATGCGAAAGGAGTCAAAGCACATCGCGCACCGCTTAGATGCTACGGAGAGTGTATGGTGAACAACTCGCAAAAAGCGTGTATATGCGTCACCGTAGGTTCCTTCCGAGTCACCCATACCGCAAGATGAAAAAACAATTCGACGGAAATAAGGAGGACAGTTCGGCTCAAGGGCTTTTAGAGGAAAGAGGTCTATGATATGGTTAAGGATATTCATGTTGTGCTTGGGAAGGGATGTAAATTAAAACCCGTCGAAGAACATCCGGAAGAAGCGGTCAATTTTTGGGACTTGCCTTATTGGGAGCACTTAGAAGTTCGTCAACGCATCGACGTCATGCACGTGGAGAAGAATGTATGTGAAAGCTTGATTGGTCTCTTCTTGAACATTAGTGGCAAAACAAAGGATGGTGTTAACGCACGACGCGACTTGGTTGATATGAACATAAGGACCGAGTTAGCACCGAAAGAGACCGATAAAGGACGAACATACCTTCCACCGACTTGCTACACTATATCCAAGGCCGAGAGAAATGAATTGTGCCAAAGCTTGCATGGTGTCAAAGTCCCGTCCGTTACTCTGCTAACATTAAGAAACTTGTTTCTATGCAAGATTTGAAATTAATTGGTATGAAGTCTCATGATTGTCATGTCTTGATGACACAAATGCTTCTGTTGCAATTAGGGGTATCTTGCGAACAAGGTCAGTGGCAATCTTGAGGTGTGTTATTTCTTCAACTTAATTGCTCGAAAGGTCATCGATCCCAAGGACTAGATGCTCTACAAAGCCGAGGTGGTGGCGACTCTATGTCAACTTGAGATGTATTTCCCTTCGTCATTTTTCGATATTATGGTCCATCTCATTGTTCATCTTGTGAAAGAGATAAAGATATGCGGTCTGTGTTCCTCGTCATATGTACCCGTTCGAGAGGTATATGGAATTCTCAAGTCCTACGTCACGGAATCGATCTCGGCCGGAGGGCAGCATCATCGAAGGTTATGCAACCGAAGAGGTCATTGAGTTCTGCGTCGACTACATGGCTCGGGTGGAACCGATAGGTGTGCCTCTATCTCGTCATGAGGAAGGTGGATGGTATCGGGACCATCGGAAGGAAATCAATCACTCCCGATCCGATACGTGCGCTCAAGCCCATTTCACGGTCTTGCAACACATGACCCAACTGTCCCGTACATCGACGAGCACAAAGACATGGTACGCCAATGTAATCCGGACCGGTCGGAGGTTTGGATCACGAGAGCACAACCGTCGGTTCAACGAATGGGTAAAGGTGCGAATCATGGTGGGAGGTCATCAAGTGATGATCGCTGCTATGGTTGGCAAAGGGCCACAATTTACAATTGTCACATGGCAAGGATCGACATAAATGGGTACACATTTTATCGGCGGCTCGGGATAGGAAGAGCACGATCCGTAATCTGCGGTGTCCGCATAGATGCATTCGATCCGATGGGTGAGGAGCTCGTACTATGGGCAAATAGAGGAGATATGGGAGCTCGACTCGTGCTTTTCAAGATCCCCTATTTCAGTGCCGTTGGGTCCATCTCCCACATGTGAAGGTCGACAAATGCGGCGTCACTACAGTGGACCTCGATCGTGTCGGATACAAAGACGAACCATTCGTCTTGGCTAACCAAGTTGTTCAAGTCTTCTATGTAACCGACCGGCAAATAAGAAGCGTCACGTAGTTCTTCATGGAAAAAGAAGGATTGTCGGAGTTGAGAATGTAGTGGACGAGGAAGAATACAATCAATTTGACGAGTTGCCTCCTTTCGGAGACGGCATCAGGCTCGAGGAAGAACCCAACGAGGAAGCTAGCTATATGCGCGTCGATCATCGTGAAGGACTATATTTTAATTAAGAAATTACTCCATTGTAATTAATTTATTCCATAACATCATGTGTTATGAACTTGTAATATGTCGTACGTATATTTTGATGTCAACGTGGAATTGTAATCGCTCCGTCCTTGTGGACCGTATATTTTGGTGCATTAAAAATTCATTTCATTTGGAAAATAGTCGGTGCACCACCTTTCTAGAAACCTAAAAACTAAAATTTTATGGCAAATAGTCTAACACCTTTGCAAAGAAACCGGTATACTCATGCCTAATCTGCGATCGTCATGCGAGAAGACGCACGTGTCGTCCCACCCTTCCACACCGCGACCAATGCTCGTGCACGGTGGCCATCCTCCGACAGCGCCACACCCGGCCCGATGGCGGCCTTCTTCCCCACGCGCCGCTGGACCATGTCCGCGGCGAGCCTCGCACCGCCTGCCTCCCGGTTGGTCTTGGCCGTCGCACACGCCGCGGTCGGCTCGTCCTCGACTGGCCGATGTAGTGCTTCCCAACGTCGCGCGTCTCGTCGGTGTAGAGGAGGAGACCGAGCACGTGAGCGCGCCTTGTGGCGGCCATGGCCGCCGTTCAAGGAACATGAGGCCGCCGCATGTCTTGGGGCGCGAGACAAGCCCGAGGCCGACGATGAAACAAGCCCCGGGTTGCCGGCGGCGGTGGTTGACGACGGCGAGTAGCGCTCGTTGTCTGCCACTTCATCGCCTCCTCTCGCTCGGCGCCACGCGCCTCCCGCGCGCGTTCCTTGGACACCTTGTACAAGGCCTTACAACTATACGTACATACATTCAAGATGTTAGAATAAATAGTAGTATGTGCGTGCGTATATTGTAGACATAAAGATGTACGTCGTTAATCGTAGGCTGCATAGGTCCTCCATGGGCTGAGAGAGCTCGCCACCGGCCGACGGCGATGTCGGCAGCGACATCGTGAGAAAGAGCGGCGATCACCGACCTCCTCGCCTTGGTGCTGCCCGATCGCTCGCATGCTAACCTTGGCGATTGACGTACTCAAAACCGTGAGACGAAGAGCGATGGGAGGAGTTTAATCTTCGGTGATTATTCCGTCTTATATCAAGAATTAGAGTAATCGCACGTGAGGCGAAGAGACGCATGTATCGTCGGCGTGCGAGCGAAGAAGACGGTTGTCGCGATGGTGAAGAGACACATCGCGCGGGAGCGATATCACGAGCGGCTCTATATGGGAACCGCTGCGTGATAATAATATCACCGACGGTTATTCAATAGAGCCGTGCGTGATACTAGTATATTACGAGCGGTTCTCAAATTGAACCGCTGCGTGATATTTCACGAGCGGTTTTATTTCCAAACCGCTGCGTGATAAGGCGTCCTCATCACGACGGTTCATATTACCAGCCGTCGTGATACTTCACTGACGGTTGGTAATATGAAACCGCGTGATATGTCCTCATCACGCACGGGTCATATTACGAACCGTCGCGAAGTATCTAAGCGGTTGGTAATAAGAACCGTGCGTGATGAGGACATATCACGACGGTTCCCGAGCATTCCAAAGGGAACCGTCAGTATAAATTCAACACAGACGGCTCCTTTGGAACCGTCTGTGATGAGGTGTCTGCTATTGTCTGTTTTGTAGTAGTGGAAGATGTCAAACATGTTCTTTTTCAGTGTGTTTTGACAAAATTTACTTGGACCTGTTTGAAGGAGATCTTTGGCAAATTTTGCTTAGACCTGTTTGAAGGAGATCTTTGGGTGGAAGCGATGCTCGGACTATAATGTTGGTTGGATGATTGGGGTGCTAACAACTATAATGTTAGTTTATTCAGTTTTGCAGCTTTTGCCTGAATGTTATGGAAAATCACGAATAGGATGGCGATTGAGAAAACTTTTCCTAAGCAACCTTCTGAAGTGATGTTCAAATTTCTATCGTGTTTGCCGCGCTGGCGGGTTCTAATAAAAAAGGAGGAGCAGGTGAAGCTTGGCAGTTTGTTGAACTCGGTAGAAGTTTGGATGAAGTTGTTTTGTTCTCTGGATAGAATGTAATGATTGGGATCTATTATTGTCGAGATGTTTGGTTGCCTTCTAGGTTTATTCGCTTGTTTGTTGATTTGTCTGACATTTGTGCTTTTGTTGGTAGCCATCTTGTAAACTGGTATCCCCGCATTTCCATGTTCGTACTTAGTTGTAACTGTGGATATTAGTTTTCTATAAAAGTTGAAAAGTTTCCTGGATAAAAAAAACTACTTATTTACAAAGTGCCATATGCTATTTCTACATAGTCTCAAATAGGATTTGTAAGAAGTCATTGGGTCTCAATGCTTCCACCTCGGATCCGCCCCACCACCCGTGTCACACCAAAATCTGCCACTCCCACGGTTCCACCGCGCACCGCTCGGCCGCACCATGCCGAGGTAACGCCGCGCGCGGCGAAGCCACCAAATGCTGTGGCGGGTCGAGACGTTTCTTTTGCCCCGCACGCGCGCATGGTGGCGGATCGAGACGTTTCTTCCCACGAAGGCGCGCGCTCGCGCGGAGGGCGTTGCCAAAAAGTCGCGCGTGCTGCGTATGTCACCTGGCATGCATCTCTGAGGACCGAGATCACGCTTTCCTCTGTACGTTCGTACGTCGTTCGCTCCGTTCATTTCCTCCCCCCAAGTTTAGCCGTCATTGCCAAATCACCATGGTCCCTGGACGACCACAACACAGCAGGAGTGCTACAACTGGTGACACACATCACCAGAAAAGTTGCTGCAATCAACTAACCTTTCGCCCCTCATGGGATCGATCGATCGATGCGTAGTACACAGTCGTTTCAACGATTCAATCATGTCCCATGCAGGGCAGAGCAGTAACCGTGTAATCGCGCGTGCGCAAAAGCTTATCCTTTACCACCTCGAAAAGCGCGCTTCCCCCCCTAAACTTGCGCGTAGTTAATCATCAACAGTTGAACCGGCCGGTTCGACACATGTGCACGCAGACGCCGGTGTAGGAGGAGAGCTGGGAGAGATCGCGGCCATTTGTGTGGGCCAAAAGCGACCGGGCGATCGAGCAAATAAGGCGGATCTAAAATGCGACGGAGGTTGTGGTGCTCATCATCATGGCGCTGCCTCGCCGATGGGTGCCAACTCGAACGCACGCACGGGCCCGCGGCGACGTTAATCGTGCGGTGCGCGCGGCTTAATTTCATCGGTGTTGCGTAAGCTAGCTAGCACGCGCGCGTGTGTAAAAGCAGCGATTTGCTCCGATCGCCTGCTTCCTCACCGTCCGTTCGTCAATAATGCGCGCGGTACCATACTGTGCAACTCAATTGGTGGAGAAAAGGAACATACGTACGTACGCGCGCTAGCTCCCCACAATTCGATTACAAACTATACACGGTGCATGCAGCGGCGAAGACACGATGAAAATAGAGGTGGTATTCATGTGTCAAAGTTAACATGAGACAAATATATTAAAGATATATCCAGTGACATACTTACAAATTACAATTGTAAAAAAAATATATCAGAAATCGTCTTACCTGGCTACTTGCCGAGTGTGTCGTGCCGATTGTCGTGTCGTCGCACCCTCGCGGCCTCGCCGAGCCACCACCAACACCAAGTACAAGTATGCTTGTGCGTCTAGGATTCACACTTTGCAGTAGTGAGTAGCTAGCATAGTATGAGATATTTTCCACGAATTAGGTCTCCAACCAACAACAAAACAACGACACTACCAAGGTATTACACGGCCACTAAAGGGCTCACTGCCACATTTCTCCTTCTTCCTCCAGACACTGAGCTGCTCGATTTCTACCGGTCCTATACCGCCCATACGCCAAAAATATCCAGCACAAGTGCCTAGGGTCCAACGGCCGGAGGTGGGGCTGGAGCCCTAGCCCCAACACTGCCTCCTCCCGTGAGTGCATGAAGATCGATACATACATCTGCTCGGTCTGAGTTGGTGCTATCTATGAATTCGTGTTCGTTAGGAATTTGTGATGGGGATTTTGAGCTCCTTTGTGCATGAAAGATATGATCGACCTTGACCCGGCCGTGCGGGGAGTTTCATCATCACCGGATGACGTCATCCACCAAGGTGCCCAACGTAAGAGCGTAAGATGTCGAGTGAGAAATTTTTTTATAGGACCTGATCCATAATTTCATCAATGTAGATCAATTTCACCATATGACACGTGTTTTTTCACGAATCTCAAAGCGTGACATGCTAGCCTTCAGTATTCAATTCGTGAAAATTCACATCAGTGATTTATGGGGCTGTACGATTTGAGATTCGTGAAAAGACACGTATCACATGATGGAGTTGGTCCACATTGATGGAGTTGTGGACCAGGCCCACCTGTTGATTTCTTTGCAGAAATTTGCCAGTGTATTAGTAAAAGAAATAACATATATAGGAAATAACTTTTCAATATTTTGCACAATTAGCCAACTGGTAAGGTACCCGGTTGTCTTAATATATAGTTAGAATAATAGTGTTAAAATCTCAGCTAACACACGCACTTAGTCACTTAGATGGCATTTGACTTCGGTGAAATTTGATAATGCGAGCACTTACTTGAGCCGTCCGATCGTGTGAGAAAAAAAATTACGCTTGTTAAATTGCAGGGACATAATCACAAGTGTCATCTTCAACACAATCAGCGTTCCTAGAAATTTAGAAAATAAAAACAATAGAGTTTCCTAGGGAAGCTGATTATTATGTTCATTAATTCCTATTTTAATCTAAGAGAAAATTGTACTAGACATCCCTAAACTTCTACCAAAGTGTCACTTAGGTCCCTGTAACTTGAAGATTAGCTTGGCAAGTCCTCAAACTTGCAAATTCGTGCCAATTAAGTCACTTCTGCTTTGACTTAACTAAATATGCCGATTTCTCTCTCTCTAAAATCAACTAAATATGTCAATTTGATGGTGAAATAAACGTTATACAATGTGAATCGTTATGTGATCCAAAACTAAAACCTTCATTATTTTCCGAAGAGATTTGCATCAATTTTGCACCTCAATCCAATTGCCTCCTCAGCACTTTAAGCTAATTTAATCACAGCACTTCCAAACTTCTACGTGGATCATCCATCTAAATGCGATTATAGTTTCACATCCCTTTTCCATTATCACATTAGTGAATCCAGAGGTTAAGAAATTGACCATAGCTCAATTGGTAAGAGGTGTAGGTGTACACCCGAATCACCCAGGTTTGAGTCATCTTCGGCTCAGATTTGAGTATCTATTTCTTCATAATTAAATTGATACCTAGTTCCTCCAGGTGTCCCACATTTGTTTTTTTTTTTCAAATTCAAAGGTTACGGTGACCTAACTGACACAGAATTGCAAGTATAGGGACCTAACTGACACAAATTATTTTGCAAGTTCAGAGACTTGCCAACAAGCTATTTTTATTTTCAAATTCAGATATATACCTGCAGCGCGGAACATGGTTAAGGACTTCTAGTGCAATCCTCTCTTAAGATAGGCTCTCTTTTTTTATTACACAACTTTTAATTAGCCTACCACAAAACTATATTAATTACTCTTTAGTTAAAATTAACCACATTGCCCTTGACCCTACACATTTGCTCGTGCCACCTCTCTATTACTTCAATCATCGAGGGCTAGTATCGCCAAGCTTCTTAATTAACTGCGCGGACACACACTGACCGTAGTCACTCACCCTTCCACTCGCTGAACATACCAATTAAGTTCTTCGCCGACGCACTGCCATATATATTTAATGGCAGTTAACCCGTGCGGCCGCAGTTAACTTGATCCATTGCCAATTTAATTTGCTCCATGTACATAGACTTTTGGGGAGGGGGAAGCACTAATATGGTTGCAATTCAACTATATTTTTTAAAAATAGATTGTAGTACAATGCTGAAGAGTACAAATGCATGGAAGCATGCCAGGTAGATAGATCTCTACGACTTGGTATCTACATAGCACAGCTAGTATAACAAGATTAATTTGGACTTACATATGAGGTAACAAGAAGAAGAGAATCAAAAGTACCTAAACCTACATATATACTGTATCAGGATTCAGGAAACAGAACAGATTAACTAGCTTAGTCCCTACCAATAGACTGTCATGTCCAATCGATCGAAAGATCCTCTCATGGGCATGGCATGTTGCTAGACAGAAGGTATCTTATCCTCACCCATGCATTTCACCTTCCTTAATTTCCATCCCCACACATTTGTAAAGCCCAAACAAGCAAAACTCTTAACCATTGCTGAGTCCATGACACGCTGACAAGTTCATGAGGTCATCGATCTTTTACAGCCAGCACGAGCAGACAAAGAGGAATGACCATTAATTTAATTTGGTGGCTAGTCCATGACAAGAACACACTATACAAGCACAGAGAAAAGACAAATGCTGCCCTCACATGATTGCCCCAGACTATAATCCTCACCTCTCTGGCACAGTCCTGTGCTGCGAATACATGCATACACCCGACATCACCCCACTGCAAGTCCCCTCTCCCAATCATTCCAAAGAAGCAATCTCTGCCATGGTCATCTCCCAATCATGCAAGCAGCATTATTTTATGTGCAGTGCAGTGTCAGAAGTCAGACAGTTAAAAAAGAAGCACTTTTGACTAGACAAACAAGTACGTACGTGCACCACCTGTACTGCATTACTATCATATCCTGATCAAAAGAACTGAATGGAGTAAAGTAATTGACTGTCACATCGATCAAGGGGAGGTTATTATATGCAACTCATTAGGAATTACAAATTACCTATTCTGAATTCTTGATCATACTAGTTAAGAAGGTATGATCTATGGACTAATTAAGAAGGGTTTAGTGGTCTACATTCATCGTTTGCTCATAATCATCTGTGAACCACAGAGAGAGAGAGAGAGAGAGCTACATGGTGGTACCATTGGGATTGGGATCAGAATGTGCACAGCCATGCACGCGTCCATGCACTGTGGACGCTTGGTTCAACCGTCACTTGAATCCAGCGCTACTGTAATCCCTACCCGCCGAGTCAGGGACCGGGTTCCAGTCCCAGATCTTGTCGGAGATGGCGGCCAGTGACATCGGTACCGTCCCGAGCGCCGTTGGTTGCAACGACGGCGTTGGCAGGGGAAGGAAGTGGCCGTGGCTGCCAGCCGGGCTAAGGTAGGACTGCTGGGAGCCGTGGCCCACCAGTGTGCTCAACTCGTCAAAGGCCGCGGCGGAGCTGCCCATGGAGGCCGCGTTCACCAGGTTGAGCAGCGAGTACGTGGAGGTGAAGGCGTTCGTGTTCTTGGTGTACTGCTGGTACAATAATGCCGCGGCTCCCTCTTGCTGATCGCCGGCCGCCGCGGCGGAGCTCGCCGCGGACTGCAGGTAGCCCCCGCACGGCTTTGCGGCGGCTAGCTGCCGCTGCGGCGCCGCCTTGTGTCCCTGGGAGTGATCTGTGATGGCGGGCGGCGACGTGCACTCGCCCTGGAGAAGTTGGTGGAGCTTGGACGGAGTCGGGGGCGGCGTGGGCGTGGACGACGACGACGCTTGTTTGTTGTCCTGCGGTGCCGCGGCGCCGCGGGAGGGGGTCGAACGGGCCGAGGAGAGATGGCCGTGGCCGTCGTCGATGCCGGAGCGCTTGTAGATGCGGCAGAGAGAGATTTCGGTCTGCAAATTCATGGACGTGAGGAGATGCATTGCTGTTTAATCAGATTTATTGATTGCAATCAAGAAAGCAAACATGGCATACGAAGAATTGGGGGATGCGTGCGTCTCCCCAGAAATTTGGTTCAGATCTGACTAATTGCATAAGCAAAGCGGCAATTCCGGTCAGAAAGATTGCAGAATCTAGGATTCTAGGCTCATATGTTCAAGATAGTACATAGGGAGAGCTATCAGCTAATCGGTCGAGTAGATAGGTATTAGGTTCTAGCCATATTCATGGCAGGAATAATACCAAGGAGCAAAAGAAAAAAGAAACCCTAGCTAATTAACTTGTAGATCTGAAAAGGCGCATGCACCGTTCATGAGAAAACCATGAGGGCAATCAAAAGCACAAAAGCAAAATTAAATTGAGTAAAATTAAAACCCGACAACAAATAACTACGAACAGGCTCCAAGCAAACCCACAAACCCTAATTCTTGGATTCATAACTACCTGCGAATTAGCTTGTTGCTTGTGCAAATAGAAGGATCAGTGTGAGATAGAATATGTGTACCTTGTGGTAGCGGTCGGTGTCTGCGGGCGGGAGGCGGTACTCGTTCATGATCCAGCTGCTGCGGACGCCCTTGGGCGCCTTGCCGGAGTAGAAGACGAGCGTCTTCTTGAGCCCTATCGGCCGGTTGTTCTCCGCACGGATCATCCGGTCGGCACCCGTCGCCTTCCAGTACCCCGACGCGGTCACCCGGTTCGGCCGGTCCCCGTTCCGATACTTGCGGTCCCTCGGCACGTAGAAGAACCACTCCTTCTCCCCAATCGCGGCCATTGCTGTATGTACACAAGAAATTAAAGCTACAAACACAAAGATACCACTCACTCACTGCTCCAGAGAAAAGAAAATCAAGAAGGGGATCTTGGAGAGAGAGAGAGAGAGAGAGAGAGAGAGAGCTAGCAATTCTTGAGACGGACCTGGGAGGTCCCAGGGGTCGTAGCGGTAGAGGTCGAGGAAGGTGATGAGCTCGACGTTGAAGCGCTTGCCCTCCACCTTCCGCCGGAGGTAGAACTCGATGAGCTCCTCCTCCGTCGGGTGGAATCGGAACCCCGGCATCACCAGGTCGTCCTCGTGAGCGTCGCCCCCGCCGTTCCCCGCCTTATTGCCTGCTCCCCCAACTCCTCCTCCTCCTCCTGCTGCTGCTGCCACAGCGGCGCCATGGCCGTTCTCGCATCTGCTCATGCCTGCTTCGTCTTCGCCGTCCTCCTCCGCATAGCTTGCTAGGGCAGGCTCTGGCTAGGCGAGTAGCACGAGCAAGTTAAGTGGCTGCTTCCTCTCGGAAAGGAGCCCTGCAAGTGGGAGAGGAAAGGATAAGAGGTTAGTGTTTGGGACAATATATATCGATCAAAAAGCAAAGCATTAATCGATCGTTTAGCTAGTGTGTGTATTAACCGAGCGATTGCTACTCGTCTTCCTAACCACCAGTCTAAGCTCTACATACGCACAGTCGAGACGCAATGCGATGAGCAAGCGTGACGCCACCACGGCACCACGCATGTAGCACACACCACATCACACAACACACGGGAGGTGCATAAGATAAGAAATTATGAATCGCAGGCGGAGCGAGGAGGGGAGGGGCCTACGGGCGGTAGAAGATGAAAGCGATGGAGGAGCTGAGTTAAATAGGGGAAAGGGACGCCTCCGTAGAAAAACCCGTGTAGTCAAACCTCTTCGAGGGTAGTGTACTACTGTGGCAGAATGGTTGGTGGTTGCTGGAACATCTCCCGTGTCGCTCCTCTAGGGCGACCCAGGAGGTGACGCTGCAGCTACAGAGCACCCCCGTCGGCGGCGCCGCCGCCGCTCCGGCCCCCAATCACCCTCCCGATTCTTCTCTCCTCCCCCCCCTTCTCCTCCTGTTCTCGTTGAGGGAGTCCTTTGGCGGCGTCGCCGCCCGTGACGGTTGCAGTGGCGGCGAGCCTCCGGCGGACATCCGGTGTCGCGGAGCGGTCTTCCCCCTGGCCGGAGCTCTCGGGTCGCCTCGCGTCCCCCCTAGAGGCCGGATCTAGATCTACATCCAGTTCTATCTTGGGCCGCCAGTGCCACCCCGGTCGCCGGTTGCCGCGCCACCCAGGGGCGACCCACCCGCCGTGGCAACCACCAGGTACGGGCTCGGGGGTGCCGACACCAAGGAGCTTCGTCGCGCGGGGAGCAGTCGTCCCATGTCATGCAGGGAGCGGCCGTCGCTTCACTCGCGGCGGGTGGGCCTCTGCTTTCGGCTCCACGCCGGAGAGGTCCACCCCTACTCGCCAGTGGCCGATGCTCCTGAGCCGATTGCACCCCTCCGGTTCCGGTCGTGCAGGGAGCCCTACCACCCGACGCAGCAGCCTCTGGATGTGGGTTCAGGGGTGCCGGTGCCGACGCCCGGATCTCTTTGTGCGGAGCCGCGCCGCCGCCGCGCGGAGGCCCCGTCGCGTGGAAGCTACCGCCCACGCCGTGCACGTGGTTGTCCGCATCGGTGTGGTGCTGCTGCCGGTGCCGCTGCTGCTAGGCTAGGGTCGCTTGGCCCGTTCCTCCTTTTGTGCAGGTTTTTGGGGCGGGGAGCCGCGAGCGAAAGCTCTGCCCGACTTGCTGGTGCCAATGTTGTTGACGCCCTCGGGCGCCATTCCCTCCCTGGAGGCGACATTATCGCGTCTCCTCCACCCTAGATGCTTCTCTGGGTGAAAACCCTGTCCGGGTGTCCGGATGGGCGACGGTGGCATTGATGTCGTTACCTTCCTGAAGGCGTTGCTTCGAGAAGCCCTTGCTCTCTTCGTTTTGAACCACCGGCTTCTTTGGTGGTTCGTTTTGAACCGCTAGCTTTTCTGTAGGTTTACCCTAACGTCCTCGATTCACGACGGCTCTTCTTTCCGGCCGGATTGACGCTTCATGACAGCTTTTTGGTCCATTGCGCTCCTCCGAAGAGGTGCTGCCGACTTGTGTGACAGAGAGGAGCGGCGTGGGAGCAGGGCTCTGCCGACAGAGGAACGGCGTGGGAGTAGGACTCTGCCGTTTCGAGTTGTGTGACAGAGAGGTGTGGCGTGGGAGCAGGGCTCCGCCGACAGAGAGGTGCGGCATGGGAGCTGGGCTCCACCGACCAAGTTGTTTGTTTGGTTGGTTAGTGCGCGGCTGAGTTGGGTTGGACTGGCATGTTGTCTGGTTGTGCGCGCCTTCCGGTGTGAGTGTCGTTTTGTTCGAGTTGAGGTCGTTTTGTCGTCTCAGGGTTGATTGCCCATTTTTCTCTCTAAAATTGTGCATCTGTTAAGGTTTTTGGGCCCGATTTCCCTTATAAACTGTGTCAATTCTCTTCTTCTTTATATATATGCTCGGCTGGAGCTTCATTCAAAAAAAACACCTCCTTCGACTACACTTTGATTACAAGTAGTCGAAACTCCACTCTGTAGTCGAAACTCTTTCGACTATATAGTCGAAACTCTTTCTGACCACTCGTGAAGTCTTTCGACCAGGTAGTCGAAAGCTTCTTCCAATCACGTCCAATCAAAAGTGATGAACAGTGCTTAAAATGAACAGTACTAAAAACAAAAGAAATACATGATTGGTTTCGGGAGTAACTGCTCCTCTTTTTTGTTTTTCTATTGCTTTTCACAACTCACGACTTTACAACTCCACTTCCCAACACTTTTACATGGTACTATAGCATGCTTTATATACACATACGCAGACTCGAAACTGACTCATACACGCACACATCTCTCTACTCGGATTCCCCTCTGAACCAGACTTCTAAACGGAAATGGAAACTAACCAAAACAAGTTTAAACCCAATAGCCTCAGGAAGAGTTCAGCTATGGGCGGTTGCCGCTAGCTAGCTTGCATCTCTGTGTTGTGTGCATCCGAGTGATGGACGGACTAAATTTCCATTCTTTTTCATTAATGTGGTCTTCAGTGATCTTGATCTCCTGGCTTGTAGTCTCTGTCATATGGAGTAAGTACTATTAGCTATAGCTTTGATTTCCAGATGTTTATATATACATGACATGAAAGAAACTAAAAAGAAGAAAGAAGAAATTAAAGGCAAAGTGTAAGTGTTCAGCTTTTCTTCTTCTTTCATGTGACAGGGACATCTTTTCTTTTGAGTGGTTGCTAACTTGGTGACGCGTACAGATCTCTGTGTGTTTCTCTTGGATTCTCCCTTTAATCTGCATGCTTGTGGCGGCCGGCGTGGGTACTGCATATGGATGCATGAAGGCACAGTGTTTGGTGTCTGGGGATGGCAGTGCGATGCTTCTGTAACATTCCTTTCCACTGCCACATTTGCCAGAAAGGAGCTACAGGCAACGCAGAAAAGGGAAAGCGCAAAGCATGGTCAGGATTTAGTCCTGCAGGAACTAAAACTGTCCAACTGTATACCTGGCCTAATTTTTCTGACACTGCATATCCCTGATGAATCATGGATCATATATATCAAGGATGCTGTGATGTTGATCGATCAGCAAAGTGGAGTGGAGATGACCAGATGCTTCGATTGATCTATGGATGCATGCCTTGTGCCTCGGAAATGATACAGCATGGATCATAAAAGAATGTACGTCATCAGTACGTGCGTACGGTGTTAGAATAGATCATCACATTGCATACATGATAGGATGATAGGTACCCTTTTGCAACTGGTGTAAAGTAGACAAATCTACTTTACACTTCTGAATTGATCGAAGCGTCCAACACAGGGACTGTTCATGGTAAAAAAGTAGAAATGGCATATTAGCAAGTTGCAGGAATTCGACAAAAAGCAACGTATGATAGTCATTGGCCGCATACATAAGTCGGCCCTACCAGAGCCAGCTTTAAGCACGGATGAGATAGTTGGGTAGTTCTTAACGGAAGCAAATTTGCTGTGCCCCCACCTCACCCACACCCACCACACCACAGCCGTTGATCCTCCCCGATCACCCCGGGTGGAGGGGCCTCCCCCACCGATTTTTTTCTCGTTTTTAACCTACTCACACATGGAATCTTTGGCTTATTTAATATCTTTTAGAAGCAAAATGGCAAATGTAATTCCCTTCGCATTCGAAATAACAAAATTGACACTTCTACCATGCTCCTAGTCCTCGGAAGCCACCTGCTCCACTCTCGCGCTAGGCCACCCGTCGCTCTCAGCATCGTTGTTTCCATTCTACATAGAACGTTGTTTGCGTGGTAGGATGAACCCACCAAGCAGTGTAGCACACCATGCCATCTACAATTCCACCAGCGAATGCAGGACCTTCGTAGCTCGACCTTCCTTCCTCCTCCCTTTTGTACATCATCACCAAGCACATTCCATAGAACAAACCACGTGCACATATGTTCCTGCCGCGGACTAAAAGCGCAACGTTGGGGTAGCTAGATGGCTCGCTCCGTGATATGAGTTCCATACAAAAACCGTCTATGATGACATATCACAGTAGGTGCATCACAAACGGTGTCGATGACCTCATTATGTACAAATTTTACAACTTCATGCTAGTGGGGGCTACTTTTGCTATTGCAAAACAAAAACGTGTCCATTCAGCCAAGGACTCCTCACACATGCTATCATTCTTAGTAGTTTCTTACAAGCTCATGCGTATGCCTAGACCAAGAGCCTAAGAAGAAGCTATCCCTCGTGACAGAGCATAAGACGGCACCGTTTGAACTTTGATCTCAAAAAGAGAGGCACGTAGGGCTCGCTGTGTTGCATCTTTCTTCTTCCTCCTGTCATGTTCTCTGAACTCTACGTACTAGCTAGCTCACGAAGTGAGAAGAACAAACTATAGCTAGCTAGGCACAAACTAGAACAAAAGATGCATCTTAACAGGACTAGTTTGTTATACGGTGTGATGCTAACTGTGCGCGCATGAAGCCACGGACGTGACTGGAGGAGTCAAGTGAGCCCGTGACCTCTCGATCCATGATCCGGATCCTCTGCAGTTCACGGTATGAACAATGTTTTGCGAGGGGCGACGACTCTGGTGCGCGGCTGTACTGTGGAACTGCTGTAGTAATAGTGAAATATTTACAGTAACAATTTTACCGCGACGAAAAACACTTTAGCTATTGATCTCGGTCTTTAATTTTTGATCAAACGGTAGAGTTTGTATCTAATACCATGCACTACAATACAGAGGATCACAATCTATCTATATGCATGAGTTCCTATTTTGCAAAAAAAAAAATCATTTTGTGTGGATCTCTCTCGTTAACATGGATCCTTCCGTCGATCGAGACCACTAGCGATATCTAGCTCACACAATGTGTGTTTCAGCAGGACCTTTTTACATTAATTACGGCCGATCCATGACAAACAAGTTGGGATGCAAACAGAGTCGACACATACTTGTCGCACCAATCCAACCTCAGATTCATATCTTCCAGTTCTAGGCCCACGCTCCATATCGATCTCCTCCTCCTCCTCCTCCTCCTCTCTCTCTCTCTCTCTCTCTCTACCATTCGCACATACGGACACACGCCTAGCCATTTCATCTACCAATTTGCCAGCTTCAGTTGTACATATCAAAATGGTCTCTAATTGGACCTGGAATTAATTGTCCCTGCAGATCTATATTTACTTCCATCTGTTTCAACAATCTGAAAGCACATCTGATCTTAACCATGTATATTAATTGATTGTAAATAGTTGAGTAGAAGATTACTTTAAAACAAGTGCTTATTTCTTTGCGATTTTTGTAACACAAAAAATTCCTCATAGAAAAGTTGATAAGTGGCATTATAAGAATTAATTATTCCCGAAAAATTAAGTTGAAGCTGCTTGTGTGAACTGACAGAAGCTACCAGGAAGAATTTACCAGAGGAAGACCACGATGAGACGATGTATGAGTCTCCTCTACATGTAGAAATTTACTGCTGGAAAACAACAACACTTCGGCATCATTAAGCTACTTTTCCAAATGAAAATGACTTGATTTGTTTTAACTAAACAAAGAAACAAGAAAAATCCACATGAAAAGATGGTGCTATAGCTAGAAGGCCATGAGATTAGACACGAGGCCTTTCTAGTAGGCCCTCGATTAGTCTCCTTTCGTGACATTATTAATTGATTCATCTAGCTTTTGTGTGCACGTCAACAATCAGATGACTATTCTAGTATTTCTTTCTTTTGCGTTGTTTTTTCTCAATTATTTAATGAAGTGTCAAGTACAATGACCCATATCTAATCAACTAGACATGGAGAAGTTTCTATATGAATCCTAATAAAATTAAGATTCTTACTTCCTTTTAGAAGAGAACTAGGAAAACTATATAAAGCCATAAGAGGTGTGACGAGGATCTGATAATCCCCATTTTATTATTCCTTAATCATGTAATATGACGTCACATGATATACCCCTTAAATATTGTAAGGGAGGAGTAAGCTAGGTGGTCGTAAGTTCTTTTACAACCACCTCTATAGTCGTAAGTATTTCTACGACTATCACATAATTGTAAGTTCTCCTACAATTACCTTCGATCGTAAGACTTTCTACGACCAGTATCCATTCGTAAGCTTTTCCACGACTACCCCCTGATCGTAAGCCCTGCTACGACTTCTTCTTCTTCATATATAAGCGGGTCCACTCGCGATGAGGCCCTATTAATCGTGAGATCGGCGATCAATATACGTAGTTATATCTGGAATAACTACAGATAACTCTTCATTATTTCTGATTGATAACCGTTAGGCGACGTGGGGAGGTTACTACTCCGGTAATTACTCTCATTATTACGTAATAATGAGCGCCTATCAACCCGGAACGACAACCGCCGCTGCAACATAGTATAAATAGGTGTCTTTTGGAGGTAAAAGGAGAGGTTTTTTGAGAGATAATCAGTAGCAGTCTTAGCGCAAATCTTTCCACTGATTATAATCAGAATACCCAATACAATACACACGAAGTAGGGTTGTTATTCTCACGGAGAAGGCCCGAACCTGTATAAAAATCCTCGTGTCTCTCTTGTCTGTGTGATCAATTGTGGAGACCCCCCGAATCAAACAATCTTTACGTAAGATCGGTTCTAAAACACCGACAAGGTGGTTATAGAGAAGACAAACTATAAACCAACTCATCCAAAGCAAGGTGTACAAGAGGATTAAAGACTAGGTTATTCTTTAGCACTAAATTCTTCCATAGGGTAAGAATTCAAGGGTCCTAATATTGGGATAGTCCCATATCGATTGTGAGAGGAGACATAACACGTTTTATAAGGGTGAGGGTGTACCCACCTATAAGGCAAGTCTTTTGGGGGAGATGGCCCAAGAATTCTTAGTTGTTCCTCTATAGTTGGGCTTGCGGGTTAGCGGCTCAACGATCTGGGGCCGGAACGCTGGTTTAGCGGACCCGGGATCGGATGCTGGTTTAGTGGTCTGATGACGCTATCCAACAATTGGTATCAAAGCGGGGTTGTGTCGTGCGTAGCGGTGGATCGGCAAAGCCGCGTTCCGGCGGCAAGCTCGGTGGCGCAGATGGGCATGTTGGTGCTGCACGCGGGCGGAGCATGTGGCTCCACGATGAGGAGAGTTGGTGCGTTGGGCGAAGGTGTACGGGGCACTGGAGATGTCGCCGGCTACAACACTGTGCACTAGGAACGTGACGGTGGAGGTCCACGCGGCCATGGCGAGGTCAGTGCGGTGTACCAGAATCGCATGTGATCGCCACAGAGTAGGCCGACGACGGCAGTCTCCACCGGAGGTGGAGGCCGGCGGCGACAAGGTGAGGTGATGCGAAGCTGCCGGGAAACGAGTCGGCATGAGGCCGACAAACGGCGATGGCATGGAGGTCGTCGTCACAAGAAGAATCGGAGGTCAGAGTCACCGGTGAGTCATGCCACCAGCGACGAAGTAGTGGTGGGAAAGAGGTAGCGATGAAGAGTGAAGTTGACATGTCTCCCAAATACCTACTACCAAAGAGCGTCATCGACAACCGGCAAGGCAAGATGGCATTGGTGGCCATCTCCGTTTCTCCGGGAGAAGAACTGTCAGGTGCATGGGCTGTGGTGGCACCCATGTTCACAATCGTTGATGACAAAGACGAATGTATTATCCCTCAAAAGTGATCATGTGGCGAGGGCGACTGTATCGTTCCTCAAGGAGTGCACCACGTAGTAACAAAGCGGCTGTGTGGGTTTTGGCAACACATAAAGCGAGCTTGTGTTGCTAACCTGTGCCAAGTAGGAAAGGCAGAACTTCTTGGAGATGCATCAAAAGATCGGCCTTCGAGATATGGAGAAGATACAACAAAATTAAGGGAGTGATTGTCTTAGTGTTTTTTTCCATGTTAGTCAAGTTTTAGTCCCTAGATGGACGTGTACCAGCTGAGTTGAGTTCCTGCACACAGCTATGTGCGTTTTGTTTGCTTGAGACCGCTTCATGTGGAGGCGTAGTTGGTAGTCCGAATCATGTGTTGAGTCTAAAGTCATCAACTAGGAGAAGGCAAGTCTAGATTAGAGGGGATTGTTGGAGATTAATCTAGACTTGCCAAGTAATAAGGCATTAGGATCCTGTTGCAATTAGCATCAGATCAAATTAGTTTGTTTCTTTTGTTAGGCTTTCCATGTTTAGTTTTTGGCTTGGTTAGTAAGTTGATTAAGTAGTCTTTAAAAGGACGTGTAATCATATGTGTTTGATAAGCAATAGAAGATGAAGAAAATAGAAAACGCTACCGTGTGTTTGCGGCACCAAAAAAATCCTTCGTTCTCGCTTCCTGTGTATGAGAGTTCCAAAGCGTTCTTCTACATGTGCTATTGCTTCCGTGCGTGTACGCGTGTGGTATCATTCATACGTGTGTGTGTGTTTCAGCCATCACATGAGTTCCTTCTAGAGGACGTGTACGTGTATGATTCATCCAGTGCATGTGCGTGTGGTTCTTTCGGCATGTGTGCGCTGCTGAGAGTTTCTATCGGTTTTGCCGAGTGCATCTGCCGAGCATCTTCTCCATCTTTGATCGGCTTTCTGCATGAAGTTTCGATCGAGCGAGAGTTTTTCTTCGGTTTGGCCCAATAATTGGTATCAGAGCCTAGGTATTCCGGATACATCTCAGACCTCATGGTATCTGAGGAGCACACCCGATGTGTGAGGGGGAGATTTGTTGGGATAGTCCCACATCGGTTGTAGGAGGAGAAAGAACACGATTTATAAGGGTGAGAGTGTACCCACCTATAAGGATAGTCTTTTGGACGGAGATGGCCCAAGAACCCTTGGTTGTTGCTCTGTAGTTGGGCTTGTGGGTTAGCGCCCAACGACCTGGGGCCAAGATGCTGGTTTAGTAGGCCTGGGATTGGATGCTAGTTTAGTGGTCCGATGGCACTGTCCAACGTCTAAAAGGTTCGAGAGGGTTGTGAGAGAGTGATAATCCCATGTACTCTTTTGAGGTTGTGCTTAAGGAATTTGTGGTTGGCTAGATCTTTCTCTCTCATCATCGTTATTTGGTTCTCTCTATGAGATTCATCTACTTCGTATTTGATACTACGGACACTCGTGCTGTATCTTGCAACTCTGATCCGATCTAGGGGCTATTGCGCATTAGAAGGGTATCTGAGTGTAACAAGTGGTATCAGAGCCAATGCCATATTAATCTGAACTGCGAGAAGGTTGGCAAAGCGCCAGGTGACACAAAATCAAGATCGATGTCTACGATGTGGAATCAAGTGGAGAAATTTGACGGCGGAGGAAATTTTTGCGTGTGAAAATGTGTGGTGCAGGCTATCCTCGTCAAGCAAGGGTTAATCGATGATCTTGAAGGGGACAAACCGAAAAAGATGTCCGATGAAGAATGGAAGGTGATGGAGCAGAAGTCTATTAGCACAATCCGTCTATGTCTCTCTAATGAGGTAAATTACTCAGCGATTAAGGAAAAATCCGTCGAACAAATTATGGAGTAACTTAGAAGATATATGGCAAAGTCGCTGACAAACCGGTGAGTGCTAAAGTGGCAACTATTCAGGTTACACTTGGAGGATGACACTCGGTTCATTGATCATCTCACTGTCTTCAACAAGTTTATCACACAGCTGACTAGTGTTGATGAGAAAATTAAGAAGAACGATAAGGTCATCATATTGACATCATTCTCGTCGGGACAAACACTCTCAATTTTAACAAGGCAGTGGCATATCTATTAGAGGCAGTGTCCTTGAAGAAACCATTGGATTCTTCAACCTCGGATGTTCAAGCATTGGCGGCCACAGGTGTTGCTTGCAAAAGCAAAATTCACATAAATAAGAAGGGTAAGATCAAAGGCAAACGTGAATGCTATCTATATGATGAGGAATGTCATATGGTAAAGTATTATCCAAGTTTGAAGAAATGAGGGGTGCATGCTCAGTAGTAGTAGCGAAAGATGATTCAGGCATACTAGTTGTTAGTCGGTTATGTACTTCTCATGGATGGATATTAGGTTCATTTTGTTGTTTTCATATATGTTCGACGAGGGAGATGTTTGACGAAGGATCTCTATGCCCGACACATAGAACTATTCACCTAGCGGATTGCAAGGAGTGCACAATTATTGAGGTGGGAATAGTTACATTGGAGATGAATAATGGAGCACATCGCACATTGACGGGAGTTCGGTATGTTCCCAGATTAAAGAAGAATATAATGTCTGTGAGGTCGCTTAAACTCGAAGGTTGTAAGGTATCACTTTGAGGTGGAGTCATACGAGTTACTTGTAAAAAGGTGAAGGTACGAGTTATTGGAAGAAGGAAGACGTGGTGAAACCAACCACGTGGTACCAATGAGCAGGCAGAGCTCGGAGGTGGTACGAACCTATAGCATAGAGGGTTGTAGGAATAGGAGGTGTGGTTAACCAAATTACACAACAAAGGATCTTTCAGGTGGATTTTCCAGGTGGGCTAGCCCGGATACCGACAAGCACATTGTGGTGATGTTCATAAGCCCTTGTTGTAGGGGCACTCCCAAAGGTGGGAGGAAAAAAAGGAAAAACAAAAAAAAAGGTGGAGCCAACTAGGAGCGAGTTCTTGGAGGAGCACAGTGATTTCAACGGATAAGAGTTAAGGTGGGGATTGTTAAGTATTGGTGAATCATATCCTAATCAACTAGGACTTAGAGAAGTGTGCTACAAGGATTTCTACTTCCTTTTGGAGAAGAACTGGGGGCACTATATAAAGCCATGAGGGGTGGTCATGGAGAAGACAAGCCACAAACCAACTCATTCAAAGAAAGAGGTGCATAAGAGGATTAGAAACTAGGTCATTCTTTAGTACTAGATTCTTGTATTGAGCAAGAATCCGACGATCTGAAAAGGTTCGAGAGAGTTGTGAGCGAGTGACAATCCTTTGTACTCTTTTGAGGTTGTGCTTAAGAAATTTACGGACAACTTTGACAAATATTTCTCTCTGATCGTGGTTATTTCGTCGCCGTTATTTGGTTATTTACGGATTCATCTATAGCTCGTTCTCAATACCGTGTACGCTCGTGCCGTATCTTGCAACTCTGATTCGATTTGAGAGCTGTTATGCATAAGAAGGGGTATTAGATTGTATCATGAAGATTGTTGTGCATTTGTTATTTACTCATTTTCATTTTTTCTGTTGGAAAAAAACTAATTGTGGAGAAAACATTCTAGATATTCAATGGCGACAACCGACGACCTTGCTGATCTTTGCATACGAACTTCTCATATATCTCCAATTCTCGGCCACTTTTCAGATCAACATCTCCATACATGAAATTCGATCAATTTCAACTAATTCAAGTATTCTAGCTTGGCCGGCTATATGATAACACACACACACACACACACACACACACACACACACATCTGTGCCTAAGCGTAGAATTAGTTATTATACACTCAGGCCAACCCACCGCGTGCCGACCGAACCGCCCTTACGGAGTGTCGAACATTCCATTTTGGCCCACTAACCCATGATCCCCCACGCATGACATCACGCATCCAGTGCATGCTATGATGAGGTTAAAAGTAATTGTGATAGCAATTTTATAGTCGCACGTATCATCGTATTTATATTTTTTTGCGATTGTTTTATACGCGCATGGCTGGATGTGCCAATAAACTACAAATGGAGTTCAGTAAATCTTTTTTAGTAAACACACAAAGATATTTTTATTTGTAAGACTTATATCATTCTGTTACCCATGTCGTCACCAAGCTATCGGTAAAAATCGTTCGTGAATTGAAGCTTCCAATCAAAAGTTGTTACAAAAATAAGAAAAGAAATATTCGTGTATAAAACAAGTAACTAATTGTTTGCTAGTTGGTTGTCTACTTGTCCACACTAGTTGGCTAAGATGGCAATAAAGTCATGTGGAGGTTGCAGTGAATCTTTTTGTAACAGAGCAGTAAGGTCACGGGAGGTTTTAGTAAATCTTTTTTGAAACAGAGCAGGAAAATCATGTGGAGGTTGTAGTAAATCTTTTAGTAATAGAATAGTAAAGTCATGGGAAGGTGGTGTTAAATCTCTTTTAGTGATAGAGTAAATCTTTTTTAGTAAATGCACAAAGAAGTTTTTATTTGTGAAACTTATATCATTATGTTACCCTCGTCATCAGCAAGCTACCGATGTAAACCATTCATGAATTGAAGCTTCCAATCAAAAGTTATTTGCAAAAATAAGAAAAAAAAAACATTCACGTATAAAACAAGGAACTGATTATTTGCTAGTTAGTTGACTACTTGTCTGTACTAGTTGGCTAAGGTAGCAGTAAAGTCATGTATACGTTGTAGTAACCACTTTTAGTGATGCAGTAAATCTAGGTTTTTATTTGCGCGACTTATATCATTATGTCACCCTATCGTCACCAGGCTACCAGTGAAAACCGTTCGTGAATTGGAGTTTTCAATTGAAAGTTATTGCGAAAACAAGAAAATAAATATTTGTGTACAAAACAAGTAACCGATTGTTTGCTAGTTGGTTGCTTACTTGTCTGTACTAGTTGACTAAGATGACAATAAAGTCATGTGAATGTTGTAGTAATTTTTTTATAACAGAGCAGTAAAGTCACGTGAAGGTTTTAGTAAATCTTTTTTGTAACAGAACAGTAAAGTTATGTAAAGGTTGAAGTAAATCGTTTTATAACAGAGCAGTAAAGTCACGTGGAGGTGGTAGTAAATATTTTTTAGTAAACGCACGAAGATGTTTTTATTTGCGAGACTTGTATCATTCTGTTACTCTCGTCATCATCAAGCTACCAGTTAAAACTGTTCGTGAATCGGAGCTTCCAATCAGAAGTTATTACTAAAACAAGATAAAGACACATTCACGTACAAAACAAGGTACCGATTGTTTTCTAGTTGGTTATCTATTTATCTATACTAGTTGACAAAGATGGTTGTAAAGTCACGTGGAGGCGGTAGTAAATCTCTTTTAGCGATACAATAAATCTTTTTTAGTAAACGCATAGAGAGATTTTTATTTGCGAGACTTATATCATTATGTTACCCTCGTCGTCACCAAGCTATCGGTGTAAACCGTTCATGAATCGGAGCTTCCAATCAAAATTTATTGCTAAAACAAAAAATAAACATTCACGTACAAAACAAGGATGCACGTGGGTTTTACTGTCAAATTGGACGATACTGAGTTACCGCCGATTGGAATACGCGTGTGTGTGTTTTACCACCGATCTCATGCGGGAAGTGCGCGAGCTGGCACGCCTCACGTAGCGCGGGGGAGTGTAGGCTGACGCGCCGCGCACAACGCGTGGCCAGGCAACGACCCACACATATAATAAATATTCAGCATGTCAGCGCTGAATGGCGCTACCGTGTGTGTATATATATAACACAAAATGCGTTTTCTAGATGAAGTTCAGAACATGCATTTTCTGACTTTTGTCGCTGCATGCCTGCATGCATTTCGAATGTTTCAATTTTCAAACAGTAAATTATTTGACCTAAGCATGTGTAGTGCAAGCTTTCCATGGAGAGAGATTCTTTTGCATCCTTTGCTTTTTTAGTTTATGAAATAACTATGCGATCAGCAAACTGATTTATATGCGTGATAGCATTTCCATAACTTGTTGAGCACCTGAATTCTAGCTAGCTTCAATATCAGCCAAAGCCATCTCCAACAGCAGACATATATACATAAATCATCCATATGATGACAAATTCTGCAGGGTTCACGCATTTAAAGAAGCCTCCTAGCTATGTGCGCCATGTCACAAACCGGAACCCTACCTGGGAGATTCCCTAATAGCCCGACTGTCTGCATACACGTAGGGGAAGGGGGCCTGGATTTCAATTATGATCTGCTACTAGCTCCTCGTGAAACAAGAAACAAGATGGACAAATCTGATGCTCTGATCATCAATAATTCTCTGAGCATGCATATCGATCACTGTAGTAGTAGTAAGCAATCAATTAAAACATGTACTTGTGTACACTAGCTGCTTCAATCAAACGAAATATCCTGCAGAAGTGCAGATTGATCATGGATGCATGCATGTGTTCATGTGGACCTCACACTCGGATCTGATCCAAGTGACCAAGTCTGACAAACATGTACGTACAGAACGATCGATCGATCATTGGGACAGTTCATCACGTGAGCTTGTTTCGTTCGGACATATATATACCGCTGATATTATGTCAGTGTCGACACAGTTGAATGGAGGTAGTACGTACTATTGCACAGCATATATGCTGTTCCTTCTCTGCGTACGTACGTACGTACGTAGCTGCGGACTAAGATGCACGCGGGGTATGTATATGCATTGTTGGACTGGACCACGCAAGCATGCATGCGCGTAATGTTGTGGCGTGCCCAACCCCTTGGCTATCAGGATGGTCTAAGAGGCCTTAGCATAAGCCCATGGAATGGGGTATCCTGTCTCTTGGGCGGTGAAGTATAGGGATGAAAACAATCGAATACGAATCGAATAGTTTCGAATACGAATACAAATCCATATTTTTAAAATAAATACGAATTCGAATGCTCTCAAATACGAATACGAATTGAAGGTTGTAACGAATACGAATTCGATTCGAATATGTACTCAATTTGGTCGAATGCGAATATCCTACAACTTTTGAGACAAATCTTAGTAGAACAAATTTATGTAACATGACTACACGTCTACAGTCTAATGTCTACACGAGCATCGTAGCAACAGCCAACAGTCACAGATTTGGCACCGAATCAAGGCACCGCCAAAACAGAAACGCTCTGCAAACAATCCCGAAGCAGGCACACGCACACCGCAGTCATATTGTATAGCTCACAACCAAAAACAACAACAGACATTGCTAAACGACTTTAGCAACAAATGTTGTTGTTATTTGAGCTCTTCGTGTGGTGGCTGGCAGTCTGGCTCTGTACTATGCAATTTGGGTTTAGTCCCGAGTCATAAACCCACCAAACATGGGGGTCCCAGCAATATGAACAATGCTTCTGTTCAATTTTCTTTTAGTGGCCTGCATGTACAATAACAATTCTGTCTATCGATCAATGTGTTTTTCGGTTTTTCCCCCTAGTTAGTCCAACTCATCATGTGTGAGGTATCAATTTCTGGTAGCAGCCAATTGCTTTTCATGAACATATGCAAAATCATCTCAGGATAAACAATCTCATATTTTCACAACAAAGAATACATGCAGAAAGGTAAAGCAGTAATTTACTAGCATACTGGTCTATCAATGGTATCATCGTCAGAATTATAGCAAATTGTTTGGGATTAGTTCTGCAGAAATTTCTATTTACAACGTCTCCAGACAGAAATAAGAACAGTCATCCATTTCATATATAAGCTGGACAACAATATGTTACAACCAGGTTCATGATTGCTTCCTTCAATGCAATATGCATGCTGATCTATCTCATTTCATTTCAGTATCTCAACGACTGAAGCAATACAAAGCAAAATGAATCAACAGTTCAACACTGCACAATCTCAGGCCCAAGTTACAAGCTCCATCAGTTTGCATCCCTACTATGTTCCAAGTTTCAACACCATTCCACAATGCCATGAAAACATTCCACACACAGCATATATCATTACATCCTCCCAGTCCCAAGTCCCAAACAAAAGAAGCAAATCTAGCCTAGCAAATTCTGACATAACAGATTGACGGTTTTAGACTTTTAGTCATATGAGAGTCTCATGATAGCGTACATTTGTTCCAAGTCACTAGATATGAGCGTCTTATTACATATAACAATAAGATATGATTAACAGATTAAGTGCCAAGCACTTGCACTTCAGCTCACAAAATCAAACACATTTCGAAGCAGCATGACAATCAGAATGAGCTCTAATTTTCTTCCACATCCATGATATTGCAATCCCCTTATAAAGAGCCCATAACGGATCCCATCAGAACTAGTTTGTTCCACCCCATTAAATATGTGACCCTATAGATTCATGCGTAATCGGTCGTGACCTGAAAACTCCTTTCCGATCATAAGTCGATAGCGGTTCCTAGCAGGATATAGTGACTTCTGAATATACATAAAGATTATATCGGACGAACCTTATGCAATATGATCTACAATCAGGTCCTTATCACTCATGACCAGTTCGCATCTAGTCACGACCAGTTCGCATCCAGTCATAACCAGATCGTAATATCTTATGACCAGTTTGTCGGCCAGTTAGTAATAATGTACGATCAGCTCACGACCAGTTTGTATATGGTCGGACTAAATGATCTGCTTGCATATTTTCCTTTTGCCTCACGATATCTGGTTGAACTCAGGTGAGATATTTGTCATCCATGGACTGTTCAATATTTTCTCAATCTAGTGATGGATAACTTCGTGCAGTCGACTATTGGACCACTTGTGGCACAACCATACACTTCCTTTATCTGAGCACATCGAAGGGCCTAGAAATATCTCTCCTATTATGTTACGAGGGGCAAATCCCATATCCAACCAGTCATATCTCTCCGCATGTTTCACAGCCTACCCGAAAGCTACCTTTATAAATACTCAGTTATGGAGTAGTGTTTGGTAATCCCTAAGTGGACTGATACATATGTAGGAAATCATACTGATCTCAAGTCTAAGGATTTATACATCATCATTGCTTGAGACCAACTGATGACACTCAGAATCATAACAATCTCAATAGTGTTCAAGATGGGTCAATTCAACACCATGTTCTCTAATATGTGCTCAAACTATTGATTCGATACCCCATATCTATGATCAGTGAAATATGGTCAGCAATCAATACATGTATTGGTCGATAAGTTATTAGCATCCCGACTAGTGACATCCAACCAAAGATACTTTAGAATGACGTTATACAACTATTAAAGAGCTTTACTAACAAGTCGTATGCTTGTTAATCTTTATAAATGATAATTCATCCAAGGAATATAATAACATATATTCTATAACTCATAAACATAGATATGATACAATTATCTCCATGATTGCCTCCTAGGGCATATCACCAACACTAGCACGTAGCAGTGTAAACCAACTCACATCGCTTGCCTCGAAGGTACCGTCTCGGCAGGGCAGCTCGACAACGATAGCTCCGCCGCGAGAGGCACCGCCCATCTCGAGGGCATCAAACTCGATAGGGCAACCTATGTTGACAGCTTCGTCTCCACACGCTGCCTACCTTGAAGGCACTCCCTCGGTAGGGCATCTCAACGGCTCTGCCTCCACATGTCGCCTGTCTCGAAGGGGCCGCCTTGGACGCCTGACGACAGTGAATCCACTGCAAGAGGCGCCACCTGCCTTGAGGACACCTCCCAAGCAGGGCAGTCTACCTCGATGGCTCCGCCTCCACTTGCCACCTGCCTCGAAGGCACCGCCTCGGCAGGGCAATCCAATGATGATAGCTTCGCCACAAGAGGTGCCGCCTGCCTCGAGGATACCTCCTCGGCATGGTAGCCTACGTCGACGGGTCTGCCTCCACACACCATCTGCCTCAAAGGCACCGCCATGACAGGGCTGCCCAACAACAATGGCTTTGCCGCAAGAGGCGCCGCCTGCCTCAAGGGCCACTACCTTCGTAGGGTGGCCTACCTCGGCTGCTCCGGCTCCACACGCCACCTGCCTCGAAGGAACCCTCTCGTCAGGGTGGCTTGACAACGACGGCTTTGCCACGAGAGGCACTGCTAGCCTCGAGGGCATCACCTCGGATGGGCGACCTACCCCGACTACCTCGGGTTGCGGGGCTGCTATTGCTCTATTATTCTCTGAGGACCTTGGGCATCCCGACTCCTAAGGGGCTAGGGCAACACTACCTGCTTCATCTGCTCGCCCCTCAAGACCTCGAAGCTTGTCGAGGAGTACTGTTGTGGGGTGCCCAACCCCTTGGGTTGTCAAGATGGCCTAAGAGGCCTTGGCACAAGCCCATTGAATTGGGTATTCTATCCATTAGACTGCTAAGTATACATGATGGGTCTTCGAGTTAACCCATGAACAGAATATTGTACACACTAGGGAATAAACTAATTTACCTTCACTATTTTGTAATTATTAGAGGATAAAATAAGGATCTGTCATCCCCCAAGTACTGTATATAAAGAGCCCAAGAGGGCATATGAGATCCGGATCTCACTCATTTGGACTACTCTCTCAAGTGGCTGATATTCTTTAGCTCATCCATTTCTCGTCCCCAGTGAAAAAAGAGTATTCTATACATACTACTTGGCTTCGTTTCCACAACACATACGTCTTGTATGTACAATTGTACGTATACGCGTATGTACAGAAAAGTCAATCGTAGCACTGTTGGAATTATACGCCTCGGTATGTACTGTTCTTCTGGACGGACGTGATGTTCCTGACAGGTCAATGCATAATGCAGCGCTCCGCTCCAAATCAAGCAGCTCGTGCATGGACGCGTTCACAAGAGGGTTTTTGTTTTTGTTTTCTTGGGGACTTTGATCATGGCATGCGTGCAGTGGGAGTGCATGAATGAGTAGTTATCTTTTCGATCAGACGTGTGATGAGTTACTTGCAGACACTGGAAGCTGGCTTATCAGTCTGACTTCATCTTTTCGATCAGACGTGTGATGAGTTACTTGCAGACACTGGAAGCTGGCTTATCAGTCTGACTTTTTTTCTCCCAGTCCCAGCCTTGTTAGTATATGCTGATCTTGCTAGTAGAAGAAACCTAACTTATGTAACCTCTATATATGAGCAAGCGGAAGTGTAGAAATTAGCCGCCTGGTAGATGGAATTTTATTGTAAAATCTTCTGGCAATTCTAATACATGATCAGATTCAGCATACACAAATATTAACAAGCGGGTGGTACTGCATTAGTTTTGTGGGTAAACATGAGAAGTACATACATTCTTACTTGTAATTTTGGAGAATTCTTTTTTAGAAGGAATTGATGAGTAACTATTTAATTAAAAAAAATTACCTCACGAAGTCCATCCGAACATGATCACTAATACTAGTTAACCAGATTTTTAGTCAAACCTGCAGACAGAGCTAACCATTCCATCGATATATGAAAGAATCACCCAGAAATTATCGTTCAATTAATCAATCGTTTTCATCATTAAATCAAAATTTTATCACAATGAGTAGGTTCTCGAAATGGAACAGTAGTTCCCTTGTTCTGAAACCCGCCGCTTCGATATGTCTGGTCCACACGCACACACAAGAGAATCGTGATGAACAAATCTTCCTCGTCAGCACATAATTATCCACCGAGTACAGAAAATTGAGGGTCAATAATGCAGACAGAAGTGACTTCAGATAAATCTAACAATCAGAAATTCGAAAAATTATTATGAAATAAAATCCAAGGAATATGCAGCATATTGTCACTTGTATTTAGTACAATTAATTGTAGATTTGTAGTGTACCACCGTTACTTTAACTGAATCCACAGTTACTACTAGTACTTCAGTTTGTACTGAATCCTCGATGGCAAACTAGAATGGCTTCATTTGACGCAAAAAATTAGTGGAAGCAACCGAGATTGCCAGCAACCAAAGATCAACAGCTGATAAATTCTTCACATTATATTAGTTTGCATGCATGCACACAGTTAAGCTTAACTCACAAGAACTTGCTTGTTGAAAAATTCTCAGGACCTTCAGAGTTAACAGGACATATTCGTTTCCCTTGAAGTAAAAAAAGAAGGGGGCATTCATTCGTTCAGCAGGCAAGATTGCCTTGGGAGGAGAGAGCATTCAATCCTTGCGGTGAGGTAGCTCTCACTACCAAGTTGTATTAAGTCGTCATGCATGGCCGGTGTACTAGCTATAGCGCCTAGCTAGTGGGGGCACATACAGATCAACCAGCGTCCCCTGATTCTCAAGGTAGTGCATAATTCAGGCAGTAAGAGGCTAGAACTGAAGCCAGCACCCAGCAGTCAGGTCAGGCTCAGGCCACCTCCGTTCCTTCAGCTTACGTTTCTGGCTGTAGGCAGGCACTGTTTAACTTGTTACTTGGGCCAGGAATCGGTATCTCGATCCTGTGGTTATCAACTTTTGGCGTTTCGTTGACTTGTTGACCTGTTGACTGCCGACCTCTGCCGTTGACATTTCTGCGTGGCTTGCCGCTAACTGGGAGGTATATGACTTGTTGACCATTCCGACCATTTGAGATATGGGACTAAGTGCGCCAGAGTTAGACATGTGCGTTAAGTGCGCCAGAGTTAGACCTCCTCTGTTATGCAGACCCGCAATTGTCGAGACTGTTCATGGAACGACATTACGACAATATAAGGCGGCACAGACGCACAAGTGCGCTGAAGCCTTTCCAAACTTCTGAATCTACTACTTTCTTCTTCCAAGCTTTATATGTCCCTCCGAAAACAACAGTTCCCTTGGCAAGAAGGCTCTGATGACATGAGACTATGAAACTGCATGCCTCTACCAAAAATGACAAATGGCTCCGGTTAGACCTTGCATCCGTTTATTCGCGGGCACTGGGAGGGTTCCGAAGACTTTGCTGGCTTACTGCGCCAAAATCTTTTTGAACATGGTTGGTCAGTGCGTGTCATGATCATGGAAGACGTCGTTTCAAATTGGGCCTCGATATTTTTGTAGTTGTCCGTGCAACTGGAAGGGGGCCCTCTCAAATCTCAAGTCTCAAAGCGCAACTGCGCTAGTAATGAGATGCAGTAGCACCTTGCTCTGCGGACTGCGGAAGTGCAGAGTGCGGACAAGCACTCCACGAGCATTGGCATTTCGGGATTCGTATCCTCCTGGCAATGGGAGAGCTGCATTGGCGACAATCTGAGCCGTCCGATTCGGAAAGAACGGTCTATGTCAACTGCTACAGTGTTTTTGTTACCGTGCTTTCGCTACATTTTGCTACGGTACCGAATACGATCTCATCATTTGCTTTATGATCCTACGGCTGCGAAGCAATGTCAGAGGAGGTGGGTGTGGATGGCGAGCAGAGGGCGGCATGGTTGAGGGGATGAGGCGATGGTGCCAAGATGGAATTTGGGTCTTCTAGTGACGAGACGGTGGTGTAGGCAGGCTCACTGTAAAATTGCTGCAGTCCGTAAGTCGATTGTTGCTCTTATTGTTTTTGAATGCTGCAGTTATAGAGTTTTCTTGTTGCAACAGGTGATTTGAGATGTTGAGATTGTATTTTTTTTTGTGTTGCATTTTTCAGAATTTTTTTGAATGTTGCAATTGTCTGCTGGTTGTTGCACAAATAAAATCAAAATGTTTCATAAGTTAGCCTCAAATGTTGGCCCTCTTGAGACGTCTGATACCTGAAATTTGTTGTAGTGGTTCTAATAATTTATTGTAAGTATGCCTCTAAAATGTTGCATATGTGTTTTCAAAATGTTACAAAGGTTATAGCATTATCAATCAATATTTTTTTTCCAAACTTTTATGCTAATTTTTATTTTTTTTCCAAACTTTTATGCTAATTTTTCATATATATCTATGTACGCTAACGAGATCTTTAATTCTTTTAAGTGAATTTGTCAAGAATATGGACCCTCTCTCTCCATTTTTCGAGATCCAATTACTTTTGTTGTATATATTGAAATTTTTTATTGCATGTGTGCATCGGACATGCTGCACAAGAAGAATCAGAACGTACCATAGAAACACTCATCATACGTTCCGAGCGCTAGTTACGTCCATATCATAATGTCAAAGTAAGGCAGCCAATGTCAAAGTAACGCAGCTTCAATTACCTGCGTGGAGGTGTGCGTCTTCCCGTCTTCCTTGTGATCGGAAAAAAAAAAGAAATACACCACAACACTCAAGATGGAACTGAGAATTAATTTGAGACATGAGGTACTTACAAGTAGTAGCAACTGCTGGTCCACAGGCATCCCGGAGGTGCTGCCTGCAACGATTGCGACTGTCCGGTCCGGATGCCCGGTTGTGGGCGGCCGCGAGACGATATCTAGCCCATGTAAACAAACGGCCCAACTTGCGCAAAATATAGATAGTAAGGCCAGTCTCAGTGGAGGTTTCATGTCCCAGTTTCCAACACACCCATATTTTGGAAACAGTGCAGAAGAGTTTCATCCCCATGAAACTCTCTCTACTCCTATGAAACTTTTATCATCTCTCTCTTCATCAATACAGTGCCATGTCAGCGTATTTAATGTCCATGAAACTCTATGAAACCCCCACTGAGACTGGCCTAAACGAAACATATCTCTACAGCCTCTCTCTGTGTACTGGGCGGCTGGGCATTTTCAAGTTTCGATCTTGAGCGATTCAATTTTCAAGTGGGCCATCGGTGAGTTTCTGTAAAAGGAAGGAAGAACAGGAGTTGCAAATTGAGCAAGCAATGCACCATAAACCATACAACATCCCCCCCTAAAAAAACCCCACACAACATGGCTAGGAGGTAGGCTGTGCTGAATTGTAGCATGCACTATGTATTTGACCTTTCCATGATGTCTCGCGGTAGCATCATTGCTACATGAGCAAATTAATCTCGTGGAAACACCATTACATGGGCCTTTTTTTAGGAAGAAGGTGGGCAACCAAATAGAATCGCAGTAACAGCTGAAGCTCGGATTGGAAAAGACGAGAAGGAAACAGAGAGAGAGGACCAAGTAACAGCTAGGGAGAATTGTTACCAGCAGATCGAAAGCAGCAAGAATCATCATGTCAGTATAATGCACAATACATGAACGCTAGCGATACATTTCTGGTCCGGCCAGGCCACCGTAATCCGTTGGACTATTCGTTCGTTCCGCATGTTTTGTCAAGCTTGTTGCATGATGATGCCCTGGTGCGCATCGCGGTGGTCTTCGTCATCCTGCTGCAGGCCTTCTAGGATCTCGCCGAGATCCCTCCTCTGCATTCCTCAGGGCTGCCTCCGCCCTCCCGGTCCTTTCCTGATTGCTCGTCGGGCGATCCGCTCCTCCTCCGGTTGCTTGCGCTTGGCTCCCGCCGGCTCCAGCTTGAGCTTCCGCAGCCAGTTGCGCTCCAGAAACCCCATGAGCAGTTCCATCGCCGCCGCCTCCTTCATTGACGAATGACGAATGACGAATCCCTCTTCTCTCGAGTTCTCCATCTGTGGACGGATGGATGGATGGATGGATCGGGCGTGGTTGCGTGGCTGGCACCCTTCCCTAGCTCCCACTTCCGGATCCGAAGCGGAAACGAACTGCACGCGTATATGAATCCGAAGCGAAATGTACTTGTATTATGTAACAAATTAGCTCGTCACTCCCACCCAAACGGATACATGAGGCAACGAGCTAATCTTGATGGCCCAAATTCTTCTACTCGCGGCGAGGAATGGTGCTGGTCCGGCTACTCATATATCCGAGGGAGACCGGAACATATATCCATCCGCAGGCGCAATGTGACATTGCCTTGTGGGCATTCAACACTTGATCTCCTACTCAGACTGAGTATTTCCATCTAAAATAAACTCCGAACATTTTCCTCACCTCTGAAGTCTGAACACTCGATTGTTCTTGTTTTTTCGACTAATTAATTAATAACGAAAACGCACACAGTTATCCTCAGATCAAATCACCGTGAGGTTTTCTTGTCATCCCGTTGGAACGGACCATAAATGAGTAGGAGTAATGCTTAGTTTATAGCATGCAGGCTTGAATGTTGGACATGGACCATGGTCACAGGAAGCTACAAATAATATGGGCCGCGTGAGTTGGGATACGGAGCGCGTTGCACGGGAAGTGGCCCGGTGCACCGTGCACGGCAGTACACGGCGGTGCGCGAGGGAGCATCACGGCGCCGTAGCAGACGGATGGCGATCAATCCGTTCAAATGTGTGTTCGCGTACGTTGGGGAGATGCATGCCAGTACGAGTGCCAATTTGCTATACTTACGCCCGTAATTCATGCACGCGGAAAAATTACTGCTATAGAAGTATGGAACGAAGTGTCACTAATCTTTTTAAAAAAATGGAAAAATATGCCATACCTAGGAGAAATTAGGTATATATCAATTTAAATTTTTTTAAAAAATATACACCTAAATCCGAGCCGAAGAAGACTGGAATCACGAGCTCAGTTCCTGGACTAAGTGTCACCATCACTCGATGCAAGACACCGACATATGCGAGTTTGACCCATGGCTTATTGTTGACCTCGTCCAATAGGCTCGTTTGGTACTTAATCTGTTTTTTAAACTAGTAAATCTTGTTGAGAAAATTGACAATCTGTTTCTTAAACTAGTAAATCTGTTGAGAAAATTGACCATTAAAGAATGGTTTACGTGTATAATGCATATACAACGTTACACGCTCCTGCATGGCTGATCACATGTACCGCCGGACGGTGGTGCAAGAGGGCCCATAATACAGCGCAAATGGGAGATAAGTAACTGCGAAGTCTACGTGAATACCTGAGGAAACAAGCAAAGGAGATTGGTTCCTCACCCTTGCACTTCAAGCTTGCCCCCTGCATCTTTCCCTTCTGTTCACCGACTATTTAATACCCTGATCCAAACGTATAAAACTAGTGCTGAAAACGGTTCGGATACGGGCAGGTATTGTTCTTCCGTATCCTAATCCATATTTTTATCCCTGGAGTCGGATACGGATTTTTCACGATGCAAATACGGGACGGATTGGATTCAAACCGGTCACGGATAACTTGACGGATAGTGTACACATAAAGTAAAGATATAATTTTACCAACAAAAGTGTCAAATTAAACTACACATTAGAGAATTATTTATCCTTCTTAACAACATAAACATAATCAAATATAAATTTATATTATATATTAGTCAATGACTGGAAAATCATATAGGATATTAAAGTATATTGATGTTTTATCGGATATCCTATAAAATACAAATACAGATCGATATTGCTCTTCTCATATCCTAACCTATATTCCATGGGGGTTTTCGGATACTGATAATATCGGATGCGGATCGAGACTAAAAAATGTTACACTAGACGGATTTATCTTAGATACAGCATCGAATCGGGCAGGAATTATCCGCACCGTTTTCAGTCCTATATAAAACTGTCCTCCAATCAAACGAACGAGAGCTTCTCTCGTCATTTTGTCAGAATTGACCATGAGTAATGCTTAGGCAATGCTAACATGCATTCTTGAATACTCCATTCCCTCGAGTCTCGAAGTACTTAAAGAAATAACAGATCAGCTAGAAATTATGGTATCTATAACAAAAGATCGAAACCAACAAACACGTTCTTGCATGAATTGCAGATGGGCATCATGGAAGGCTACCCAAGAAAGCCAATTACCCAGCACCAGCCTCAAATGGACGCCCCTGCCGGCGCAAGCAGCACTAGCCATGCACCGCCGGCGCCTCACCACGCCACGGCCAAGAGGAGGCGCTACTCCGACCGCACCAAGATTCTTCTCCTCTTCGTCGTCACAAACTCTGTCTCCATCCTCCTGGCCGTCTCCTTCTCCAACATCGGCGGCGACTCCGCTCTCGACGTCGCGCTCAAAGTCCTCGCCTCCAGCCAAAGCCTAGCCGTGAACCTCCACCGCCGCGTCGACGCCACCGACGTTGTCATCAAAAGGCTCATAGCCAACTCTGGCAAGCTGCGGCAGACCCAGCCGCCACCGAAGCTAACACCGGAGGAAGAGCTCACGCTCGCGCTCGGCCCGCACACGCTCCCGTTCGGCTACACCCCGAACCTCGACTCCGACAAGCTGTATCCGGCGATCGGCGCCGTGTGCCACCACCACCGCAACGAGCTCAAGACGTACATGAATTACAGCATAGCCGGTGACTGCCCGTCCGACGCGGCGTTCGCCGAGCGGCTCATGCTTCAGGGTTGCGAGCCGCTGCCGAGGCGCCGGTGCCGAGCGCGCGGCCCCGCCCAGTTCCCGGACCCAACGCCGTTGCCTCAGAGCCTGTGGTCCGTCCCGCCGGACAAGTCCGTCCTGTGGGGCCCGTACACATGCAAGAACTACTCGTGCCTCGTGAACCGCGCTCGCCGCCCCGGGAGCCACGACTGCAAGGGCTGTTTCGACCTCGCCAGCCGGGAGCAGCGCCGGTGGGTCGGGCAGGGCGGGGACCTCGACTACGACATCGACACCGTGCTCGCCTCAAAGCCCCGTGGCACGGTGCGCATCGGGCTGGACATCGGCGGCGGCACGGGCACGTTCGCTGCGCGCATGGCCGAGCGCGGGGTGACCGTGGTGACCACGACCCTCGACCTCGGCGCGCCGTTCGGCGCGTTTGTCGCGTCCCGGGGGCTTGTGCCGCTGCACCTCGGCGCCATCGCCGGGCGGCTTCCGTTCTTCGACGGCACGCTCGACATCGTCCACTCGATGCACTTGCTCAGCCGGTGGATCCCTGGCGCGGTGCTCGACGCCGAGCTGTACGACATATACCGCGTGCTCCGGCCGGGAGGCCTGTTCTGGCTGGACCACTTCTTCTGCACCGGGAAAGAGCTGACCGACGTGTACGTGCCGATCATCGAGATGGTCGGGTTCCGAAAGCTTCGCTGGAAAACCGGGCGGAAGCTCGACAAGGGGGCCAAGGCCGACGAGTGGTACATTTCGGCTCTTCTTGAGAAGCCCATGACGTGAAAATCGAAACAGGGGCCGGCCGGAGCAGTACAAAATAACGCATCATATTGATATGATACGCCCCATCGAGTACTTGTGTCATTGTTTGCTTGGTGTCAGGAATCCTTCGAGGTTCTGTTTGGTATTGTACTTGAATTTTACGGATGAAATTGGAAGATTCGAAGTATAAACCATGAGTTAATTTGCTGCATGCCTGCATCTGTGGTATGTGCCCTGTCATGCTTATCTAAAGGCAATGTTCTGCTTCGTTGCTTCCTCTGAATTTGTGTGAATCGTGAAAGTTCCGAGAAAGATACGAAGTTCAACATCCGACAGAAAAGAAAGTGCAAACCTACAACCTATTCATCCAGCTGAACTTGCCCTAATGCCCATCTACGCCGCAGCGGCAGTGCCCAAGAAGCTCACAAGTCAGAACCATCATCCTGTCTCTCTCTCTATCGCCAACTAGCTCTTGCCCCTCTGATAATCTCCCATACTTAATGTACGTGCAAATAGACAAGGCCATATGAAGAATATAGGAAAAAAAATTGCACTTGAGCCCTTGAACTAATTCATTTTCTCCAATCAAGCGTCGTAATTTTGCACCTATATCCATATGAACCCATTGCCCCCTGACCGTCCAACATGCTCCGAGTCCGTGCGCGGCTACCCTTTTCCTTTACATTTTGTATTTGTGGAATTTCGTCTGATAGGACACAAACAGAGGAGAAGGTACACGCACAGTGCATCTTTAAGCTCGGTAGGGCGGCTAAGCTCCTTAAGAAAACCAGCTAAAAAGCTGTACGGCTCGGCTCGTTTAAAAGCTTGAGCTAGCTCATTTGTCTTGTTAAGCTCGTTAGCTGCCATACTCAACATTAGCGATGAAAGCGAACGGAAACGGACGGAAAAACCCCATTTCTACTTCCGTTTCTATATTTGTTGGCGGAAACGGGATCGGGTTCGGAAAATGCGGGTTCGAAAACGGAATCGGGATATGCGGGTGCACGGAAACGAACCAATACGGCCGGAAACTCAACCGAAACGGACGAAAGCCCGGAACTTAAACCGGAATACCGCACATCTTTATACTCACAATCACAATCACACACATCTTTGACGATGAAAAACAGGTAAAGCACGAATTCAGATATTCAAACGCAAATGAAAATAGTTTAGGATTTACTGTCCACACACTAACACAGTAACACTGTGACACTTAGTTCGGATGACATCTAACAAATTAAAATGAGCTGGCATGAACATAGCACAGTACATCACATAATAACATGGCATATTTTTCCAGATGTTCATCAGTCCATCACAGCTCTGCAGCATCATCCATCTCGTCAGGATCACTTTCACTGCCATCTTCCTGCATATAGTTTGGTCATAATTTATTGTTAAATGTTGTAAATATAAGGCTGCTACAATGTACAACGCATACGGCATACCTCATCATTTAGGGGGGCACTTGGGGTCTAGAAGTGGAGAGTGGAGACCTAGGTTTTCTTAGATGGGCTAGTGTTGGGCCTCTAGGAGTTGGGGGGACCGGGGGACAAAGATTGGGCCTGCCTAGAATCCGGGTAAATTCCGGTAAAAATACGGAAATATTCACCAAATACGAATTCGCAAAAGCGGACGGAAAACGCCGTTTCTCGTCCGTCGCATTCCGAACGACTTAGTCCCGATTCGAACCGATTAGGATATTTCCGAAAATACGGAAACGGACGGGTCAAATGTAGAAAAATGGACGGTTCGGACCGGGAAAATTTCCGTCCGTTTTCAACGCTACTCAACATATGGACGGGGAGGCAGAGGTGCATACGGACATGGAGTGCGAGGGGCAACACGAAGGACGATGACAGCTGGGATTTATTTCATTCGAGGCTGATGAGCTAGTGAGCAGCTCGCAAGTTGCCTCAGGCTCGACTTGTTAACTTAACGAGAAGGAAAGGGGCTCGGCTCGATAATTTCAAGAGCCCGAGCCGAACCCTAAACGAGCCGAGCCAGCTCGTAAGTTTCGAGCTTTTTTCCCACCCCTAGTGGAGGCTGTTGAGGCGGAATCGGCGGTATAAAATCATTCACGTTAGGAAGATCTACTTCCCTCGAGATGATAGTCTCAGCACGCTTCTTGGTGTGACAAAAGCAATACTTCTCAATACTTCTCTTGTAACCTCTTCATCTTCTCTTGAAGTTTTGCACAAGCAACACCTGGAAATTCTTCGATCTCTGGGACGATCACGTTCCGCTCGATGATGTTGGACGTATCCACCAGCTTGATCGGTGCACTAGAAGAAATATTGTTCACTTTGGGTAGCATCTTGATTAATCAGACGACTGTGATCCCACTGGGCGTGCCAAGAGTGTGTTGCTGCCACCAAATAATTTACTAACAGCACCACCGCGTCCCTATGGAAAGTGCTTTTTAGCAACTTATGCAACATGTCAGCCGATTTTCCAACAAATCGGCAGTCAACGATAGGTAAACTTGAATGAAAACTGGTCCTAGATGAAACGTCGATGCGAAGTAATAATGAACACGAACAACTCTTGAAACAAGGGATACGCGTAACTCAAAGATTGATCAACACATCGGTACAAAGCAATATTGATCAAAATCGAATTACAGAGGAAAGATTCTACTAGCAACGATCTACTCCTAAGGTACAGGAAAAGTACATGCAGAAAAGTAAAGTATAGGTTGGCGTGTGCGCTTTTGCCCGTCAATCGGTACATGGCTTATATAGCCGACGCTTCTACTCCTAAACACGACCGACTCAGTTATGGACGTGGATTGTGATTTGCTCTTTGTATCGGTCCTGTCTCTTATTCTTTCGATGTCCGTCTTTGATACCTTCCTTCTGCGTCAGTTTTTCATTTTTTTTTTCGATTCATATCTCCATGTTAATTCCAATTTCCTGTATCTATTTGTTTGGCTACCTCTTTCTTACTGGTCGCGTTGTTCCACGATTGACTGCTCTTTGATTGCTTCCATGTTGCTGACCTGGTTGGCTAGATTTTGCCTTCCCAAAATCAGGCGGCGGCAGCCTACAAGTACTTATGTTCGACTACAACCCCAACCTCGATTCCGACAAGATGTACCGAGGAATTGGCTCCCGTGTGCCACCATTCACCATCACCCCCAACAAGCTCAAGGCATACATGAAGTGCAACATAGTCGGCGACTGCATGTCCAATGTAGCGTTCGCTAAGCGACTGATGCTACAGGGACGCGAGCCGCTTTTGAGGCACCGACGGCGCTCCCACGGCCCGCCGGGTTCCTGGACCCGACAACGTTCCCGCAAACAGGGGCAGATCTAGTATAGGGATATAGGTGTATAGACGTACACCCAAAATATTTGGCAAAAAAAGAGTATATAATAGGTATATTATGTGTATATACTAATAAGTAGGCCCAACAATATGTATTTCAACGTATAGTTGATTTCAACCCGTCCCACCCCACTCTCTCCTAATCTTGCTCTATCCCCGCGCGGCCCAACTAGAAACATCACGACCCAATAAACATCACGACCCAAGTGGCCAGGCCAAGTCCACCCCATGACCACACGACCGCGCCTGATGCCATAACCCTATCTTCTCGCACTCACTCTCTCGGTCTCAACTGTTTGTGGTGGCGGTGCAAGGACGCACAAGGCAGATGACTACCAGCAGGGAGCGGAGCAGCGAGCGAGCACCAAGCCAGGGATGGAGGGTATGGCGCGCGGAGAGCGGTAGGGCAGCCCTGTGGCCATGGCGAGAGGCGAGCCGAGGATGGAGGGCCCGACATCGGCAGCGATCAACGGGGCAGGAAGCTACGTAGTGGGCGAACACTGAGCAGCCACTGACACAGGTGGCAGTGCAGGCGCAAGGAGCGATGCGTGGCGAGGTCAAGGTGAGTTGTTTCCTTTCAGTTTTGTAAATATGAAAACATGACATGTTTTGACCTACACATACTATTTTCTTAGCAACAAGGAGCAACTAACTAATCAAGAACTCACATTTTTAACTCTAGCATAGCAATTATAAAATTGTTTACAAACTTTTCAAATTGGTTTTGATTCTTCTGGTAGCAACAGCTAGTGTTGAGATAGTATTTTCTTCAATGAATTATATTGAGAATAAGCTAAGGAATAGGATGGGGTGAGGGGGTGGTTGTACTTGAATGATTGTGTGGTTACATTTATTGAGTGTGATTTTTTGTGCAAGTTAAAGATGATGATATCATGGTTTTTTTAAAAAAAAAAACAATATTATTTTAGAAGATAATTACAAAAATAAATAGTAAAAAAACAATTATAAAACTAGCCTCCTATCGCCAGTTAGATCAGTCGCCACTCCAATTGACGACACGGACCCTGTCGCCATAAGGAACAGTGGGGGGTTTCTGTCGCCAGTTCAATTGGCGACAGGACCTGTCGCTAATTGAACTGGCGACAGGAGGACTCTGTATTTTTAAATTTTTGTGTAGCGGAATTTGTAAATATTTTTTCTTTATTTATGCGTAGCAGAATTTTTAAATTTTATTAAGGTTTAGGGTTGTTGTCGAGACCCCGAGTATGGAACCTCGAGACCCTCTGTGCACACTGAACTAGTCCTATGATCAGTAGCTAACTCGCACAGTAGCAATATAGGTGAAATCATATCCATACAACAAGATTAACGATGAAGCAGTCGAATAACATTACACTACTACAAAAACAGGTCATACTAGACGCTTCATTACAGACGGTTCTTTTGGAACCGTCTGTGTTGTACCTATCACAGACGGTTCCAAAGGGAACCATCAGTGATACGAGTGATCACAAACAATTCGTAAAAATAACCGTCTGTGATATTTAGAACTATCACAAACGGTTTTCAACAACCAACCGTCTGTGATACATCCCACACGGTTATTAATACAAACCGTATATGATAATTGTACTTCACAGACGGGTTTTATAAGAACCGTCTGTGATGTTTCGGCTTCCGATGCGTCTCTTCGTCTCCTGCGCCGACGGGCGATCAATGCATCGTCTCTTTGTCTTGCGTGTCGACGTTACGTACGATGTCTCTCTTCGATATTTTATAAGAATAATCATCGCGCGCCATGGTGAGCACGCATATCGTATTGATCTACGTATACACATGGTGAACATGCGGAGCATGACGGCAAGGGCCAAGCTGGCGAGGAGGTCGGCGATCGCCCCTCTTCCTGACGATGTCGTCGTCCAGATCGTCAGCCTTGTAGCCGTGAGCTATTCTCAGCCCATGGCTGACCTCTGCAGCCTACGAGCCACGTACGTGATCGATGATTTTTAATTTTGTCTTATAGAGTAATTAATTCTTGTAATAAGATTTTGTCATCTTGAATTTTAATTAGTTGCAAGGCCATGTACAAAGCATGCAAGAAGCGCGCCGTGGGGAGGAGAGTGGCACTAGAGCGGGAGGAGACGATGAAGCGGCAGGACAACTAGTGCTACCTCACCGTCGTCCACCACCTGGCCAGCGCCGGCAACCCGGAGGCCTGCTTCATCGTTGGCCTTGCGCTTGTCTTCGCGCCCCAAGACATGCAGCACAGCCTTGTGTTCCTAGAATGGGCGGCCGTCACCAGCTACAAGGCCGCGGCCTACGTGCTCGGCCTCCTCCTCTACACGGCCGGCGAGACACGCGACGTTAGGAAGCACTACATCAGGCAGGTTGAGGGCGAGCCGACCAGCGGCGGGTGCGAGACAGCCAAGAGGACCAACCGGGAGTGCAGGTGGTGCCAGAGGCTCGTCGCGCATATGGTCCAGGTGGCGGCGTGGAACAAGATCGGGCCGCTGGGCTTGGTGTGGGCACTGTCGGAGGATGGCCACCAGTGCACGAGCACCGGCTGCGGCGTCTAAGGGTGGAACGACTACGTCGTCTTCTGCAGCGATGATTGCAAGATTAGGCACGAGTAATTACTTAACAGCAAAAGGACCTTACGATCAAGGTTTACAGAGTTTGCCACGCAAGGCTAAAGACAAACAGAGTACAACTTGTAGCGGAGAAACGAATCAACTCGTGGAGGCCATCCGACCTGCCCACAGGCAATCGAGTGGAGGACACAGCCTAGTCCGTATGGTCTTCGCAGTACTCCTCTTCATAGTTCTCTGAGATCCCTGGTTCTTCCTCCTCTGCTGATCAAACAGAGGGCATAAAGCCGTGATTACTTTGAATGTACTCAGCAAGCCATGGGGAGATGTATGCAATTAATATTCATGCAGGGCTTGACAAGAATGACTTTATGGTTAGTTTACAGAAAGCAGTATTGATTGGAAATACAATAAGTAGATTGCAAAGAACAGATTGAAATATTAATATATAAGTAATCAAGTTCTTTGAAAGCAACTCGTAAACACCCTGTTCACTTCCCAGTCGACTCGTGAACACCATGTTCACTTCTCAAACCACTCGTAACCAACCACGACCACATTTTGAGAAAATCTACCCTTTACGTGAAATCACAGCAGTGACGCGGCGGAAGGAAGAAGGTGAGCAGAGCTGACAGGTGGGGCTGATCGAAACTAAGAGGGTGGTCCTGAGGAGGAGGTCCTGAGGATGAGGTCTTGAGGAGGTCAAGGGAGGAGGTCCTGAGGAGGAGCAACGGGAAAACGAAATGAACAGAGAAAGGGAAATCTAAATACCAGAGAACCCCAAATAAAACTGAAAAACTCAAAACAAACCAAATTCGAATTAGTTAAAATTTGATTAATCCACATTAAATAGCTTTCAATTTCTAAAATCTCCAAGTTAAGTTTTAGGAATTCAACCAAAACCAAATGGTTATTTTTATTTTAAATTTTTTCAAAAACTCCAGAAAATTGGGATGTTACAGTTGTCGTGCGATGCGCGATGTTGACCCGATATTTGGGAAAAAGAGATGTAATTTGTTGCATAAGATATGTGGGTCATTATTTTTAGTGCTTACTTCCACAACACGTCTTTTCGACCTTTTTATGTTGTCTATAAATCACAATGGCACAATGCACAATGGCATTACATAACATTTAGCGCAACGTCGTCATATATTTTGTGGACAAATCACACTGATATTACATAGCATTCAGCACAATGTCATAACTCCTATTTTTTACAAATCAAAGTGGTATTACAAAACATTGGACATCACATATTTCAACTGGATCAATGTCCCCCATGTGGACCGTCTTGAGTCGGGCGGTCGGATGAGGTCCCGGCGATGACGTCCTGAGTACTGATGTGTCCTTCGTCCTGAGGTTTTCTCGTGGGGCATTTTTTGAAGGTGTGCCTAGACTCCCTGCAAATGAAGCACTTCTTCGTACGACGCCCAGCTTCTGCTTCGTCTATGTCGTTCCTGATGCATCGTACTTCTCGTCGGCCAACCTTTCCCTTCAACCTATCAATGTCTGTGTCCCAGATAAGTTACTCCTAGGTCGGATGGCTAATGAAATGATCAACCACGGCGTAACCATACATCTCTGCGCTCTAGATTTGCATCACCTCCTCCTTGTTGAAACATTCAGAGAGATACTGTCCGGAATGCTGCACCACCATCGAACACGCGGCCACGACATGTAGAGTCTATACAGAAGAAGGGGCTTGTTGTAAGTGCATACACAACTAGCGCAGCATAACGTGCACTCATGGGTGATCCTCTCGCGGTTCATCCCGTAGCATCCTTTATCTCTACACATTATCTCGAAGCAAGCTCCCTTGTGCCCATCTTAAATGTCCGGTGCATCTCACCCTTCTTGCTCTTCTCTTTCATGTACTTGGTGATCATAGCAGAGTAGAGCAGTCTATCATTTGCTATGGCGAGCGGCGTGTTGTTGCTTCTGTCAACAAAGTAATTTGTAGTACTACAGAGAATTGCCTCTATAATACCAACCAAAGGGAGGTATCTTGCATCGCGCATGACTCAGTTGTACACCTCGGCTAGATTGGTTGTTATGACACCATATCAAGCACCACCCCTGTCATGTGGCAGCGATCACTTTTCCTTAGGCTCGTGCCCAATCCAGTTCGAGAAGCATTTTACCTGTGCTCTCGTCTTTCTCGTCACACTGGAACCATCTGTGGGTAGTTGTGGCAGTGCTTCGGGGGCCTGGTCAGCGCTTGGTGCGGCCTTTTTCACTGCCTCCCTTTTGTGCATTTGGTCAACTCATCCATAATCTTCCAGAGTGCTTTAAACTTTTGCTACTGATTCTGGTTGCACACCCGCTTGAACAGGTTCATCAAATCCTTGTTGCGGAACTACTTGTAGAAGTTTACACTCAAGTACCTCATACACCACCAACTCTACAAAACCGCCCATGAAAGTGGTTCGTTATCTCCTTATTGTAGCTGAGTTATTGCACTCAGCAGGCCCGCATGCCGATCATGTATGACACATACGTTTGGACGGCCCTGTACAACAGAAATCCTCTAATTCCTCAAGAACCACAACTAGCTGTCCATGTTCTCGCTTTCAACGAAAGCGAATGCTACATGAAGAACTTAATTATTCCCATTCGTCGCTATTGTAGTTAGTATCTGACCCTTATACTTTCCAGTCAGGAATGTGCCATCCACGCATAAGATTGGACGGTAGTGCCGGACTGCATTGATGCATGGACCAAAGGCAAAGAATGCTCGCTGTAGTATCCTCTTATTGGCCCACTTCAGATGCGCATACTCTTGAATATTAACATGAGTACTGGGATTCTTGTCTTGTATGACTCGGAGTAGCCCAGGGAGACTGTTGTAGGAATGCTCGAACGTGCCGAGCCTTGATTCTGATGCCTTCTGTTTTGCTCTCCAAGCCTTAGCATAACTGACTGTGTACTGAATGAAACCTTGTCTCAATCGCCTGAATGATGGATCATGGCTCAAAATCTAGATTATCTATGATCTCACTGTACATAAGGTTGGCGATGGAGTATGATGACAGGTTTCTGTGGGATTGCACGGACTCAGCGACGACACATGTATGAGGGGCCACTATAGAGCACTTCCAGTAGGTAACCCAGTTAGGCTAGAATGCGTGTACTCGCCAAGGGCATCCCTCTATGTCGTACTTCACGTCGTAGCATTTTGGGTTAGACTTGATGACTGTGAATGTACGGCGCACCGATAAGGCCTAGAATTTGACCGCCTCTTGCAACGCCTCCTTACATTTGTATATAGCTCCTTGTCTGACCTCGCTCTGGTTGTACTCCCATAGCACATGGGAGCCTTCATTAACGACGAGGTTGTCGAACTGGTATATGTTCCACTCAGATAGAACCGCCTGCTGGTCCACATCACCCTCATTGTCAGATCTTTTATCTTCTGACAATACCATGTAGTCCCGATCTTCAAGATCCATCCTTTGCACTAGGGCTTTCAGCTCATCACCTTCGTCAGCAAGCCCACTAGCTTGCCTGACTGAAAGAGCTAATTCCACATAGTCTTCATCGACATCATCACCAACTCCGGGAGCTTCAGCCGTTGTGTGCATCACCCCCCTTCTTGTTCAGCCGCGGATGCAGGAGTGAGTTTTGCATATGTCTGGGCCAGAAGGGCCAAATCCCACCCTCCCTCCCTTGCCATGTGTATATATGACTGCCACGACCTTGTTCCCTTGAGCTGAACTAACTCTCAATATGTGCTATGTGTTAGTCGGGGGGCAAGACAACTCAATCTCAGATCATACACAACATGGTCCAAATCGAAAGTGTAGAACAACCACCGCATCGCTACACCCCATTGACGTCGCTCTGCCCTTGGCAAGAGCACGGTTGCTGACTGGAAATAACACAAATCAATCCCCTCGGGACCCTCAAGAATAGTCCTGTGACCGTAGTAAATTTTAAAATTGGTAACGTCCGACATATTTGACGTATTGCACTGTAAATAAGATTTTCACGATTAACCACATATCTCAAACTAGACTACCCACCGAAAAGTATAATGTACAACATACTGTACTACGTAACCGTACATCCAAAACTATGCAATCCATTTGGCTAAAAAAAACTACCTGACAGGTGGGCGACCGAACGGGCAGTGCTTCGCTAGCTTCTCTCCTCCCCTTTGCTCCTCCCCTCCCCCCCCCCCCGCCGCCCACTCTTTTTTTTCTGAATAAAAGTAAGTTTTACCCAAATTTTAGGGTTTTAAGGGGCTTTTATAAGCTCAAGTTCTCTTTCACCGGTTGAATTGACAATAGGTTCTTATCACCAATTCAACTGGCGACAGGAGTCTAGTTTTGTAATTATTATTTTTTGACTATTTTTTTGTAATTATCTTTTAAAATAGTATTATTATTTTAAAAATTCATGATATCATATCCCATTTTCAAGCCATGAAGGAATGCGGTGTTAGATTGTAATTTTTTTAATTTTTTTTAATTTTTTAAAATTATTTGAGATATTATCTTTAGTAAGAAAATTTTGTACTCTATTTTTTTTTATTATGAACATTCATATTTTCATTTAACAATATTCTTATAACTCCGTGATAATCCTCGTAACACAAACCCGTCACGTGAGACCCATACACATCCAAGAACTACTTGCGCCTCGTGAACCGAGCTCGCCGACCCGGGTGCCACGACTGCAAGGGCTGCTTCGACCTCGCCAGTCGGGAATAGCATCGGTGGGACAGGCGGGGCGGGGCTTGACTATGACATCGCCTCTGTGCCGGCGTCCAAGCCCCAGGGCACGGTGCGCATCGGGCTGGACATTGGCGGCGGCACCGGCAGGTTCGCGGCGCGCATGGCCGAGCCCGGGGTGACCACGACCATGGTTCAAATTTTCGGCTGATTACAATTGGACCCCTGGTAAACCTTGAAACCGGTTCCGATCTCGGCGCGTCCGTGGCGTCCCGGGGGCTCGTGCCGCTGCAGCTCGCCTCCATCGCCGGGCGGCTGCCGTTCTTCAAGGGCATGCTCGACATCGTCCACACAATGCACGTACGTGCTCAGCCGATGGATCCCCGGAGCGGTGCTCGACGCCGAGCTCTACAACATATACGCCGAGCTGTACAACATATACGCCGAGCTGTATTAGTGTATTTCACAGATGGAATATGGATATGGAACACATGCAAGTAATTTTAGATGCACCTGCGCACTGCCTTGCTTCTTGAGAAGGCAATCCTTTGAATTTCCGGTAGTTGGTTGTTTTCCGCTGGACTCGTTGCGTGAATCATAACATCTCTCACACAGCCTTCGTATAATTGAGAATATGCATGCATGCATGTATTAGCTCGACTAATTAATCATCCACAGCGAGGTTGTTTCCCAAAACAGAAGTGAGATGTCCTTCAGATTCTCCTTGTCTCAGCTCATTAAAACAGTGGAGCAGGAGCAGGACAGTGTCAGTGAGCACGATCCGAGAAATATCAGGAGTTTATGTGACAAATAGTACATCCGAGAGAGAAGAAAGTGCAAATCAAACAGTCGATGCTATTCACCCAACTGAAACTTCCCACATGCGCCCCGGACAGGGCCAGTGCCCAACTGAACTGCTGATGCTATTCACCCAACTCAACTTGCCCATCAGTCAGTCCATCACTCTCCATGGCCAAGTGTTGCAGCTCTTCTGGTACAAGTGCAACTCACTCTGAACAATGGACAGTGCTCTGATACTTAATGTGCCAAATGAAAAGAGGAAGATGCAAGGACATGAATCGGCATCTCTGAAGATGGCCATGGTTTGGAGTTTGGGAGAAGAGGAAGGGGATGGGGGAAGGAAGGTGAGTTGCCAGTCTGCCACGGCCGAGCCTACCTGCTTTGATCCGCGTGTGGCTGCGCCTCACATGTCCTTCTTACGGTTGGTAGGTTGGTTTCAAATTATATGCTGAGATTGCGACATGTGTCTTCTCCCTCAAGATTTATAGTGGACAGCATCTAGGGTGTAGCAAGAGAACCTCAATCCGTCCATCTGCATCGATCCGTAATGTCCATGTAGAACAGGGCGTAGCAATCTACAAACGGTCCATTGTCCAATGGAATTTCTGCATCACATTCTATTATTATTGTTTGGATCACGATGTGTACATATACTAATATATTGCAATGTCACAATCTAAATTTAGAAAGCTTGCTCTAGACTGTAATTCAACTGTTCCATAAGTTAGAACTCGGTTCCTCGTGGAGTAATTAACTATTTGTTAGCGATAAACTTCAAAATATGTATATGTTATAATTCATATTTGAAATCACAAGTAAAAAATAAAAACATTAACCTTGCAATTCAGGAACTTTTTTATTAAATAAATTTTTTAAAAATATTTTAAAAATAACTTTTTCTTAACTTTATTTTCAATTCTGACCTCTTTAGCTACGTTACAACCCGTGGCGTGATAAAAGCACATTGTTACATCGTGGACCTCGGCGTGACAAATGAGTGATATCACACCATTCCTCTTAGCGTGACAGGATTTAGACAAAAAAACAGACGCGTGTTAGCTCAGAGGACTAGCATGGTAGATTTGGTCACGCCGCGGTCGGTGACGTGACAGAACAGTTTGATTAAAATGGTCAGAATTGAAAATAAAGTTAGAGAGGTTATCTTTAAAATACTTTTAAAAAATAGATTAAAAAATAAAAAAGCTCGCAATTCAGAGCCCAAATATAAAAGAAAATACGAAACAACAAAACAGAAACCAGATCATCTATAGAAGCACAAAAACAAAAGGAAACCCACCGAGCCCACGATGGACCGGTTCCACCTCTCGTGAACGAAAACACCACGACGAAGGCGAGGCCAGCGAGGTTGTCTCCGCCCTCCGTATCGAACACCAACACACGCACGGATCAAATAAACCGGGTGTAAATCCTCGCGGAAACGCCCACACACTCCCAGGCTGCCCTTCTCCCTCGCTTTCTCCCATTCCCACCACCGCCTCGTCGTCGTCGTCGTCGCCGCCCCCGACTCCTTGCCCGCCCGAACCCTAGCCGCCATTGCCCGCGCCCCGATGGACGGCAGCGGCGGTGGGGCGGCGTACGCCTTGCGCACGGCGGAGGAGGTCTTCCGCGACCTCCGCGGCCGCCGCGCCGGCATGATCAAGGCCCTCACCCACGGTACGCGCTCGCCTCCGCTCCCTTCCGATTCGGTTCCCGATTCTCGCGCGGCTGTGTGGATTCGTGTGATTGAGCGGTTGTTTCCTTTTGCTGTGCAGATGTGGAGAAGTTTTACAAGCTCTGCGACCCCGGTGAGTGCGCTCGATCTCTTCGGGTGTCTCGTCCGGGTTGGGGATTGGGAGCGGAGAAGCTTTTCGTGTTTTTGCTGCTTGGGTTTGGTTGCTTTGGTGGGAGATTGGAAGCTAAATTTGGATAATTTTTATTTATTTTTCCTCTCCTGGTGCTCGGAGTTGGAATTATTGGTGGTTTTTGCTTTCAACAATGCTGTGCTGGCCTGCTGGGTTGCTTCTGTTAATTTTTGGGGAGAGATTGGGACTCGGGGTGATAGTTTTCCGGGAAAAAAGTTTTTTTTTGGGGAGTTGATTGGAACTGTGGAATCAGTGCTAGGTTTTTGTTTTCTATTGGGTTATTAGACTGTGTCTGTTGCCATCAGACCGATATTGGTAGCCTAAGTGGACAATTTTACTGAAAATTGCATAATATCTTTAGGCCAATTGGTGCCATGGGATTGTTGACTAGTTGATTTTGGTGTGTCTGGGTGTCTATGTGAGTGTGCATGCTTGTGTATGCGTTGGTTTGTTAGATTCATTGCTGTTGCCACAGTCAATTCAGTGGAATCGTGACATAACGCGGGGACTGTCTAGTAGAATTAGCAATGCTTCCTCATTGCATTGATATCACTGTGCGTCTGGTTGTACTACGTGGTTGCTTGTCCTATTCATGTAATTAATGTGAGGTTTTGGTTGCTCTTCCTTATTACATATTATTATGATTTGGTCGGCACAAATACCTGCTTGAGCCTTGCACTCCGGTGAGCAACTGTTCATAGTAGTAGAGCGGCTTCTAAGCTGTAAAAACTGTAGTTCTGGGCATGATTACTCAGACAGAGGCTGTATAGGATCTTTTTATGGCTACTAATTCCATTGGTTTTGAACAGAAAAGGAGAACTTGTGCCTTTATGGATATCCTAATGAGACATGGGAGGTGACCTTGCCAGCTGAGGAAGTACCCCCAGAGATCCCTGAACCAGCATTAGGAATCAACTTTGCGAGGGATGGCATGAATGAGAAGGACTGGTTGGCTCTAGTTGCAGTTCACAGTGATTCCTGGTTACTATCCGTTGCATTCTACTTTGGAGCCCGGTTTGGGTTTGACAAAGAAGCTAGGTAATTATTCTGCATTTCTATTATGATTGAACTATGCAGTTTCCTTAGTTGACAATATATGATTCTATGACTCCAGGGGTCCTTACCCCATGTTCACGTTTTCTTTTGTTATTTGATTGCATTGTGAACAATCAACCTGAAGGTTCACGTTTAAGGATTAGTTACTGGAATTCCTGGCTGCCAGCTTGTGATTCCTTTTGTACCCTAATGGAGTGCAGCTATTTCAAGTAAAATGAGTTCAAACTAGAAGTTGTCATGATTATATCAAAGTGGTGAAACTTGTGTATTCTTTGCCCCCATTTTAATCATAATTGCTGAAATATTCGCTCAATTTTTTTGGCATAGCACAAAAGTACTACTGCACCGTAATTTAAGTAACCCTTTTTTAGCCCACCTTTTATTTCAATCAATAAGGGGGGAAAAGGCATTCCACCTAAGTTTTGGAGGAAGACCTTTGTACTTAAGATTTGTATAGTTCACCGTTCCTCCCATACACTACATTTATACTGAATAACAGCAACAATGTATTTCGTCTAATGTTGGGGCTGTAATATGGAATATGTCCTGTCATATTTTCTTACTGCAGAACATGTAAACAAAATGGGATGGTGAATTGGCAAGTTAAGCTAGTAGAAATATCGCACCTAAATCAGTTTTGGTTTTTTTCAGGACCAGTTGTTCTTATCATCCTTTTGGTATTGTTGTTCTATTTCATGTTCAGTTTATATTCCCCTTTACAATTATGAGTTCCCAGTCCCTCTGTTGTACTTGTAACACAAACAGGAGGCTATGAGGTTTTGGGTATAATATTTCACTTTTAAAGTGCACTTTTGTATTTTCTCTAATGTATACTCTGGGTTTTGATGTGCAGTTATTCACCTTCTTTTCTTAGATAGTGAATAGGACACTAGAACCATGTTTTAGTAGAATTGTTATAGGTGGTTTTCCTATCAATGATTTATAAAGGTTATATAGTATTATTTACCTTCCCAATTCTTAAACCTATATGGCTATATCTGGTTCTGTGTTTTCATGTATGCTATGAGGTAATCTATATTTAAAAGGCTGAATACATTTATTAGTGAGAACTGTGCAGATTTTGCACTTGATTTTCCTTCCTCATGTCACAGAAATCAGTAAATCACATATCAACTTATTCTTTTTGTTCTTCTACTTTGGGCCCGAAGAAGAATGTTTGAAGTTTAGAACGTTGCTTATTGCTTCATTAGCGCATCAAGTATCTCAACCTTTATTTAATGGGCATCAAGAAGACAAAATTGCATGTGAATATCTGTTTGCTGCATGGACAAATGATGCTAATGTTGATTCACATTCTATTACCACTGCTTATATTTTTAGTCTGCTACTTTGGAATCAGCTTTAGGTGAAGTTCTATGATTGCCGCCTTTCATTCTCATCTTACCTTGCTGCCTTTCATTATCATCTTCCATTGTCATATCATACTGGAGTTGCCTAAATTTTTGCACAATTGATTCGACATTCATTATGTTCTGGTGAGCCAAGATTAGACATACACCTTATATAATTTGCAAAACTAGATTGTGGAAAATGTCACTACACACATTAGTTGTACGAGGGTGTGCATCGATTTGTTACAAATGGACTTACTGTAGTAAGTGACCACTTGTGTCTAGTAATAATTTTTATTTTTAGAAACATTGTGATTTTAATGATTGTGAAATCAAAGGATCATAACTTTAAATTTTTATATTTGAAAGTAAGAGCTACATAAGATGTTTACAATTTGGTGGCTCAGGCACAATTTACTCGCAAATAGAATGAATCTTGTCTGGGAATGTGGATGTTTTTTTTTTGTGTGTTCTGTGTTTCGTCTACTATTTGTACAGAGTTTTGATTGTCTAAGTGGTTAATGCCATAGAGGTTGTTCTCTCTGGTGAACAATTAAGACGTAAAATTTAAAAATGGTTTTGGAAAGTTTTTGGGGGAGTAACCAAGGGTATTTCTGTACCAATGAGTAACGATTTTTTTTTTATTGAATATGTGTTTAGATTTTTATCCGTTTGTTAGAAATCATCCACCTTTAGTCACTGATTATTTTATTCTTGGTCAGGCATTTTTTTATTGAATATGTGTTTAGATTTTTATCCATTTGTTAGAAATCATCCACCTTTAGTCACTGATTATTTTGTTCTTGGTCAGGCTTGTCTACCTGCCAAAGCAGCATTTTTCATGCCACTTTATTTTCTTATGCAGGAGGCGACTCTTTAACATGATAAACAACTTGCCTACGATATTTGAGGTAGTGACAGGAGCCGCCAAGAAACAGGTGAAGGAGAAGACACCCAACAGTAGTAGCAAGAGCAACAAGCCTAGTTCAAAAGTGGTAAGTTTATATGCCTTATCGATGCCATGCAACCTGAATTCCTGCTGATCACTTTCTGTCTGCAGCAGTCAAGATCTGAGTCTCGTTCAAAGGCTAAGCTGACAGCCCCCAAGGATGAAGAAGGGAGTGGTGATGACGACGGAGATGAAGAGCATGAAGAGCATGACAACACACTGTGTGGAACTTGTGGAACCAATGATGGCAAGGACGAGTTTTGGATCTGTTGTGATAACTGCGAGAAGTGGTATCATGGGAAGTGTGTGAAGATCACACCGGCTCGAGCTGAGCATATCAAGCAGTACAAGTGCCCAGATTGCAGCAACAAGAGGGCCAGGGCATGAGTCACAAGCATTGGAGAAAATTGTTAGAAGGGAACCATCTCCAGGTGTCAAGATCTCTAGATATTATTATGGCTTAGTTTTCTAGTTTGTAATCCTGTTTTTTATTTGAATTATAACTGTTCATTAGTTGTTCGACCAAATTGTGTTTAAAACTCAACATCTTTCGTGTGTTGACGTCGGCCTCTCTAGTTCGTAAACGTTGTCAGCTGAAGATACTGCTCCACTGATCATTTCTTTGTTATTTGTGTTCTTGGTATTTTGTGACTCTACCCGGCATCAGCAGAATTTGCAGAGTTTGAATTTGATAAATGGTCTGCGAAACAAAACCAACACAACATTGCTTACACTTGGTTTGCTGGTCGAGGGACAGAGACAGGGCGTGTATCCACGATTGCATGCTGCGGCTGGGGCCGTACGTGCGGAGAGGGCGACGCAACAAGTGAATGCGTGTACCATCGCGGGCGCGGCGGCTCGGGCCACTCAAATGCTTTGCAGCCTCCTGCGGTCTCGGTGCTTCAGCGTCGCCCCTTCCGGCTGCCCGCGCAGATTCGCACTTGACCAAACGACCACTCCACGACTCCGCCGCTTCGGATCCGGAACAGCGGTCCGTGCGGTTGGGCCGCTTATAAATCAACCGGCAAGGAGCGCAACGCAGCCACACCCGATCGATCGATCGATCCATAGAAGAAGGAAGAAGATGAACTAGTAATGAAGGGAGACGCGGCGATGGAGTGGCTGACGGGGGTTTCTGGAGCGCGGCCGGCTGCGAAAGCTGAAGCTAGAGCCGGCCGGAACCAAGCTCAAGCAACCGGAGCAGAAGCCTCTCCCTCGCCTGCCGTGCCCGTGCCGACCGATCAGCAAAGGAACGAGAGGCTCCAGAGAGTCGTGAAAGAACGCAGAGGAGACCATCCGGGACCTCGACGAGGCCATGGAACTGGAACTGAACTCTGGAAGGCCACCGCGACGAGCACCAGTGGTGCGCACTAGTCACCACAGGAGACCCGACTCGTTGATGGAGAACACCTCCTTGGGCAACAAAAGGGAAGACTGGCTAGGTGCACACTAGAATTCTAGAATGAGAAAATATTGTAGGGTCTTCACACACCTTAGTCCAAATAGGGATGCACTTCATCACATTTCATAGTGTAAAACATTAACATGATAGTATAATTATTTTAGCAGACTCTACTAGCTAAAATAATTATTTTAGCCGGCGCTCCTACTCCAACTTCTTCCTCTTCTCCTCTTCCCCTTCCTCTCCTCCTCCTCCTTGTCTCTTGACCCAGCATGCACACGAGAACCAGAAATCAGAAGGAAAAAAAAAGAACAAAATTTGAAGCCAAGAACGCAAGTTTTTGGCTGATATGACACTATGATGTGTGTATGCCAAAAATAACACCACAGAGCTGTCGGCGGCCGACACCTAGCCAAGTCCGGTCCCCAGGGGGCTGGACTCCCCCTCCACTGTGCCCTAGGGGGTCGGACTACCCCCGTGTGCCATGTGTTAAATCTGAACTCCGGCAAACTACGTACATGTGTCGCAGTCGTCTCCGGAACCGATGTACTCCGACAATACACACATCATGTATACAAATATGTTATGCAAAATATGTATATAAATATAGTACAACATTAACATACAACATCCTGGATACATACACATATAATGTACACAATGTAATTACACACGGGCTACAATATGGCTCACTCGTCTAAGCCACTCTGCTCGACGCGTGCGTCTGCATCTGCGTGCGTGTCCTGATCTTGCGTTGAGCATATCCAGTGGGATACATGAACCAATCCAGAGAGCACGTATTGGTTCGGAGGGTGTACGAAAATAGTTGAGTGGGCGGAGGTGCTTCAACAAGCTGACTCAATGTCGTCTAGCTGAGTCATGCCAAACTAGCTACCACCTGCCATCATATCCGTAATGAATGAATCAAGAAATCTGCCCCACGAGGCACGGCCCCCAAGTACGATGTATGAACGGTCCTCGGTGCGGAGCAGCTTTGTCCTTGACCGTATGATGTACCAGCGACCCCAGGTGAGGTGGAGCTCTGTCCTTGGTATGGTACTCCGTACTAATCAAGGATCTACTGAGCATTGACTAGGGTGGCGCCCTGGGTGGTACGCTGCAAATCCTGGTGCCATGTACTCATCTCTGGCAGTAGCTGGGATGGCCGTCTCCTCGTCGGTTGATTCATCGTCACCCCCACGCTCAACTGAAGGCTACAAGATGGAATGATGTTCGCAAAATCAATAATCACGTACCTCCCCGATGTGCAGTGCGGATGACCGACGGGGAGCGCTTGGACGGCTGCCGGTCTGAGTATGCCATGCAGACGTTGATCACAGAAGTGATACATCCCGACAGACGTGCGGCTGGAAGACAACATGATGTTAGCATAACCTAAGGCATAATAAATAATCAGGACGTAAAAAAATTGAACATAACTTACCTCCCCAGTTTGCAGTACAGATGACCAACGGGGTGCGCTAAGACGCCCACCAGTTTCATTAGGTCGTACCAACCTAGCAGGTGAGCACGGCTAGCCCACTCGGTGCGCGTCCTGAAAGACATCGTCTCTCGACCGACCGAGGCTCATGTTCTTGATTATTTGCTTATATTCCGTCAAGATGGACTTGAGAGTATTTAAAAGCCTTGGAATGGTGTGATCTAGGCTACAGATGGTGGAATCCGATGCGCGTGAGATCCGCTGGATCTGGTCAAACTAAAGTGACAGACAACAGTTGCTTGATACCAAACAGTAAAAATAACATGAATGAAGCGAGCATAGGTTGTGAGTATTTTATAGTGTCGTCATGCCGCGAAGTGCTGTGTCGATCAAAGGAGTGATGAAGCCTCTCCTCGCGCGTGACCTACTCTAGACGCTTTGGCGGAGGACGGGTGAGTCTGGTGCGTGATTGTGGTACGTACCACTAGATGTACTCACGGTAAATCCGAATGTCGTACGACCGCTGCTCATGTAGAACCTCAATGTGCGCCAACTCCATCCAAGCCGTAGTCTATTGATGCTGGACTGCCTACCAGTCCTCAGAATGTCGACTCGTCCTCGATTGCCTGCATTCGAGAAGGGTATATGCGAGAAGAGCGGACATAGGTATGAATTATAAACATTACTCGAATGGAGTTACACTCACAAGTGGATAGCTCGCTCGAGCATCCTCTCGTCGGGAGGGGGCACAACCTGGTAAAGATTGAATTGTCGCATTACGTGCTACGACGCATAACGCTCCACCATATGAGAAAACACAAGGTGGCAAGTAGTCGCCCATAATCCGACGTCCTACGTGTATTGTATGGACAGTTCGTGTGGCGCTACCGTGTTCACGAAATGTGGGCTCTATGGAGATCATATGATGTTGTACTCGTGGAACGACTCGAACTCGTTGTAGAACACGAGGTAGCACCTTGCCGGTCTGTCTCTAGCCCAGCGTAGCATGGCAGCAGTCCATCGAGTGTCCATAGTGGGCCTGTCTACGGGGCTGTGGAACTCAGCATACGGGTGCACTGCACTCCGAAAGGTGGCCCACCAAACAGGAAAGTGCTCCCAACTCCACAGCTGTAGGAGCACGTAGCAGATGGCAAAGACCGATTTCAAACCGATGTTGCACCGCGAAGTGTCACACAACCCCCTATATGTAGCGCAAAGGACGGATGATCCGAAACTGTAATGGGACATCCCCCCAGGTTCCGCGTCAGCCAAAGACTCGGTGATGCGGACAAAGCTAAGGCACACCCCAATCACCCTGTGTGGTGAGAAACAAGGCCCAACAGAAAAGATAGAAAAGGTACACGACGAGGTGCGCCCTAACAACCTCGTCCGGTGCATCCGTAGGATATTGACTAAAATACCTAAGTCATGTCCGAGGGACACCACGGGCCCTATCTGGCACTGGTAGGCCAAACCGTTGCGCCAAGTGGGCCTTCCAATCCGCCGATAGACGGGGTGGAACAAGTGCGTCTCCTGTGATCGACAGACCGGTCAAGAAGGAGACATCCTAGAGAGTGACCGTCATCTCTCCCCACCGAAAGTGGAACATGTCCGTCTCAGGTCTCCATCTGTTAACAAGTGCCAGATTCTCATCCAGAGTGAAGCAGCGGCCGACCTGAAGCATCCTCGCAAAGGGCAACAAGCCTGTACCCTAAAGTATTGGGACATAGTGAGGGTCATGGTCCCAGTAATGCTTCTTTGACCTAAGCACGAGGGGTAGAGGACCATCCTCGTCCCCAGTGATCCACAACTTGCTTCGGTGATGTTCATCGTAGAATGGTTCGAGTAGCTCCGGTAAAACCATGGCTTGCAAGAGATGAATGCTGAGTCATTTCGGAACAAATTGAAAGGCGTAAACTAATAATGACTAAATTAATTATGAATAATTAACTACGACTAAATTAATTACAAAAAAAATCATCACTAAATTAATTATGACTAATTAATTACTAGTAAATTAATTATGACTAATTAATTATGACTAAATTACGAGCAATTAATTATGAGTAATTAAATATGACTAAATAATTAGGAATAAATTAATTACAACTAATTAACTACGACTAAATTAATTATGACAAAATTAATTATGACCAATTAATTACTACTAATTAATTGTGACTAAATTAATCACGACTAATTAAGTGCAACTAATTAATCACCACTAATTAACTAAGTGTAAATTAATTATGACTAATTAACTAACTAATTACATAGTTAATAAACATAATGTGTAGGAAAAAAATTACCTCCTCGTTACCTTTCTGTACTAACACAGCCGCTAAGCACTGCTCTAAACACTCTTTAATCAACTGCGAAATCGGAACTCGCTCGCTCGCTCTATTCTCTCTGTTTCTCTACGCCGAGTGCAAGAACGAGAATGAATTCGAGAATGAGAGCGAGAGTGACAACGGTTTTTATAGCCGCACGAACACAATTTTCGCCAACTGTGAAGCGACGGAAGGGAATCTGATTCCCCCTGCAGGCTGTGCTGATGCTCCTTCCCATCGACTACATAGAGCCCGACAGGATTCTCCACGAAGGCCGCCGCACCCGGTGATGAGATCTCACCGTCCACCATGCACCTGACGATGAGGGAGCTAGGGCGGTGAGATCTCACTGTACGCCATGCTCCCGACGATGAGGTAGCTAGGGCGAGCAAGGGAGGCGGTGGGAGCTAAGGCGAGTGGAGGATGTGGCGAATCCACTAGGGATTGCGGCGACCGACGAGGTGGGGTGAGCGGCGAGCGACGAGCGGGGGAGGCGGCGGGAGTTGGGGTCGAGTGAGCAAGCCAAGATCTAGGGCAAGCGCGGAGCCTATACGGTCCGTTCGCCGGTCTTCATGGGCTACATGGGTAAGCCCACTTAAGCCACAAAACTGTTGCAGTTTGCCCATAATAGCCACATGTGTGTTTTTTTGCGGGCAAGCTAAGCGGGCTCGTGGGCTGACCGCCGCCACTTACACCCCTAAGCACCACGCCATGCAGCAAGCCAAAGGTTGTCAGAATGATAAATCCAAGGGGTCATGGACTTATGGCACCAGAAATTAACTGCTAGCGATTTTGTATTGCACATTGTTTATGTGATAACTAGCCAAACTTCCTAAGCAATCGCATGGATATAACATTGAGTTGTACTTGTTATACAACTCTACTACTTATGATAAAGTGTAGTTGTGTTCTTTATTACATCTAGCCGCACTTTTCCTTTCCTTTCACAGTTGCTCTTACTTTTTATACAGCAGCAATTACCTGACCTGCTGCTTTATTACATTACCTGCTCTAGAACCTTTTTGAAAGATTCGATCATTCCTTGCTTTCAAAAGTTCAAATGCACATGCTGCAAAGCAAGTGTTTTTTTTTTCGACAAGCTGCAAAGCAAGCTGGCCAAGCGTGCTTGATTTTTTTTTGCACTACCAGTGATCATACAAAATAATGTATGCATGAGGTTTTTCTAAGGATTGCCCAAGGCAAGCCGCAGGACCAGGAGCGGTGGACGAAGGGCGACATGGCGTGGCAGCTTGGTGACAGCGCCCGCCGAGCGCGAGGGATAGGTTAAACGTGTGGCAGCACGGCAACGTCGGCGTCGGCAAACGTTACAGTCGCCAGTCCACGGCGCCGCGCGCCAACAGCTGCAATGCCAATGTGGGAGTCGCCACGTACTCCAACGGTCCAAGCGGCCGCGCCGACCGTTCGCCGATTGGCACTCGGCGTATCCCCATCCCCACCACTCCCAGTTTGCGGGCCGTGGCCTCAGCACCACTGACGAAATGGCCCGAACGACCCTCCCAAACACGGTGAAGCCCACGTATCAAAAGCGCGGCTTCTATCCCAGCCCAGACCCATCAGAATTCCACCCGATCAGCTTCCTGACTCCGGTGCTGTGCCTGTGCAGTGCTGGCCGCTCTCCGCATCACAGCAGCCGAACTCGGTAATGCGATGGCTCGAGCCCTCCTCCGAGTAAGCAGCCGCTACTCCCCTCTCTTCTCCCCCTCCACCCCACGCCTCCCTCCGCTGCTCCACCGCCGTGCCTCCCCTCCCCTCCGCTTCCTATCCTCCTCCTCCTCCTCTGTATCCACTACGTCACATAGTCCCAGTGACGGCGGCGGCAGAAAGAGGGAGGACGATGGCAAGAGCGGCTACGACGATTATTTGGGGATGAGCGACGACGAGCTGATGGGGCAGTGCGAGATGGGCACGTTCAAGGCGTCCGGCCCCGGCGGCCAGCACCGCAACAAGCGCGAGTCTGCCGTCCGGCTCCGCCACCGCCCCACCGGCATCATCGCCCAGGTCCACCTTCTTTTCCCTTCCCCGGTGCACAGCGACTTTGCTGATCAAATTATAGTCGGTTAATTTAGCTCTCCGGTTGATTCTAGCTGTAGCTTCCGGGAGGTGTAGTTCTGTGTGCAGTGTGAAATCTGTACCACACCACCGCTCCTGTCTCATTTGCAGCATTTGTTACCTCCCTGAATTCTGAAGAAAAGGAGGGTCATTTGGATGTGCATTAAGGTCGATAATTCAATTGACTAAGATCGATATACTGTCAAAATACTGCTTATAGATAAGATGTTTAGCAGATAAGTTATTTATCATTTGAATGAGACAAGGAGATAGAGTTCTGTTTTTACTTGTAATATATCTCCTAGCTCTGTTGTAACCGTTGTAATCTATTACTGTTCATGGTCCGGCACTGCAATATATACAGAGCCCTCATCGCCCCTTTCAGGGTGTGTGATTGCAGCCTAGTCTTGCTCTTTCCAATCTACAATTTCTTTATGGTATCGGAGCGAGAAACCACATCTAGCATGTCGATGACTAGCAACAACTCCGTCACTACAACTGGCGTCACCTCATCCGGTGGACTTCTCCCAACTCCGTCGTTTGGTCACTTGATCAATATCAAGTTGACTCGCACCAACTACTTGCTGTGGAAAGCGCGACTCCTTCCATACCTCCATGGTCAGCAATTACTAAGCTACGTTGATGGTACTGCTGTTCGTTCGCCGGTGACGATTACTCAAGCGGCGACAGAAGGAGCAGTGATCAAAGTTGCAAATCCGGCATATACCGTCTGGCTGCAACAAGACCAGAAGGTATTGAGTGCCATCCTGTCCTCATTATCTAAGGAAGTCCCTGCTCAAGTTCTTTTCTTTGCTACGGCAAGAGAAGTATGGGAAGCTCTGGAATCCATGTTCACATCAAGTTCCAGAGCACGGATTATGCAGCTCTGAGTACAGTTGACCACGTTCAAGAAAAACGATCTGTCCATGGCAGAATACTTTGCCAAGATGAAGAGTTATGTAGATACTCTAGGTTCTATTGGTCAACAATTGAGAGATGAGGAGATCATCTCATACATGCTAGCAGGCCTTGGCTCTGACTATGATGCATTGGTCAACTCCATCTGTACAAGAACAGATCCTATGACTATTATGGATCTGTACGCTCATATGTTGGGATATGAGATGAGGAAGGAGTCTAACAATGGCTCAGTACAGATTGGAGATGCCTCTGCAAACAATGCTCAGCGAAACAACAACAACCAGAATCGAGGAGGTTGCCGTGGTCGTGGCCGTGGTGGCTGCAGTCGTGGCCGTGGTGGCTGCAACTCTTCCTAGAACACAAATCAAGCTGGCGGCGCAAGACGTCCTGTGTGTCAAGTCTATGGCAAGACCAGGCATGTTGCATTGAAATGCTATCACGGGTTCGATCACTCATATTAGATGGAAGATCGATCTATGTCTATGGCGGCAACATCCTTTGTTGATGATCCAAGTTGGTACACTGATACAGGAGCAACTGACCATATTACAAGCGATCTTGACATGCTATCAATCAAAGAAAAATACTACGACAAAGATCAAGTCCAAGTAGCTAATGGCTCAGGTTTGACTATATCACACACTAGTCATTCTCAGATTTCCTCTTTAGATCGTCCTCTTAACCTAAACAATATCTTACATGTTCCCCAAATTCAAAGAAACTTGTTTTTTGTTCATCGATTTACAAAAAGATAACAATGTTTTCATTGAGTTTCACCCTGATCATTTCTCTGTCAAGGACCAGCTCACAAAGAGGGCCATTCTTTAAGGTAGATGCCAGAGGGGTATGTATCCTTTGCTGTAGTCACCTCCCTCTACCAAGTTCAAGTCAGCTTTCACCAGTGTCAAAGTCACAACTGATTTGTGGCATTGTCGCCTCGGCCATCCATCCCCTTTGATAGTCAGTTGAGTTCTTCGATCAAATAGACTTCCAGTAGCACCAAATAAATACAATGCAACCATATGTAATGCATGTCAACAAGGGAAAAGCCATCAGCTTCCCTTCTCTAGTTCTGAACGTGTGTCGAGTTCACCTCTTAGTATCATATTCTCTGATGTATGGGGTCTAGCTGTAACCTCTGTTGGAGGATATAAATACTACGTGAGCTTCATTAATGATTTTAGCAAATATACTTGGCTATATCCTCTCAAGGCTAAATCTGATGTTATGAATGTCTTTGTTCAGTTTCAGAAACACATAGAACGTCTCTTAGACAAGAAAATTATGTGTGTTCAATCAGATTGGGGAGGAGAATATCAATCCTTGCATCGATTTCTCACTCAGTCTGAAATAAAGCATCAGGTTTCTTGTCCACATACTCATCAGCAAAATGGGTCTGCAGAAAGGAAGCATCGACATATTGTAGAAGTAGGGCTCTCCTTGCTCTCTCAAGCATCTATGCCTTTAAGGTTATGGGCCGATGCATTCCAAACTGCATGTTTTCTAATCAACAGAGTTCCTAGTCAGGTCATTGGCTTTTACACTCCTTTAGAGAAGTTATTTGGCAAGAAACCTGACTACCAATTTCTGAGATGCTTTGGCTTTGTGTGTTGGCCCAATCTTAGGCCATACAATGCCCATAAACTTCAATTTCGCTCACAACAGTGCATATTCCTTGGCTACAGTCATATACTTAAAGGATATAAATGTCTGCATCGTGCTACAGGGCGTATCTACATCTTTAGAGATGTTGACTTTTATGAACATGCATTTCCTTTTGCCTAGGAATCTCCCTCTCAATCAAATTCACTTAAGTCAAGAAGATGTTCTTCCTGCTCAACTCACTTTGCCGTATGTTCAGTCGTCCAGCCTAAACACCAAATTCAGCCGAACTATCAAATTATGAGAATGACAGTGTTGATGATAATAGTTCATCCCTACCTAATGCTACTAATCTTGTTGGTATAAGTGATGTTAATTCCATAGGAGCATGTAACAATGCTCGAGGAGCTGAGGAGAATTGATCTGATCACATACAACAGCAACACGGTATGAGAACGAGACTTCAGAACAATATCGTGTTGCCAAAACGATATCTGAACAATCTTGTAGCATATCCGATCGAGAGAAGCGGGTTTTTCAGCGATGTCGTGAATGCTAGAACCAAATTCTCAGGTTGAAGCAATGAAGAATCCTCAGTGGCGTCAAGCTATGGAAATGGAGTTCTCAGTGCTACAGCAGAACAAAACTTGGCACTTGGTTCCAAGAAATACAGCACATAACTTGATTGACTGTAAGTGGGTTTTCAAGTTGAAAAAGAGGGCAGATGGCTCAATTGATCGTTAGAAAGCTCATCTGGTAGCAAAGGGATTCAAGCAGCGCTATGGTATAGACTATGAGGATATATTCAGTCCTCTAGTCAAACCAGCGACAATATGGCTTATTCTCTCCATTGCTATCTCTAGAGGGTGAAGCTTACGGCAGGTCGATGTGCAGAATTCATTCTTGCATGGTGTTCTAGAGGAAGATGTCTTCATGAAGCAACCACCTGGCTATGAGAATGCTACATATCCACATCATGTATGCAAATTGGATAAAGCATTATATGGGCTCAAGCAGGCACCAAGGGTCTGGTACTCTAAATTGAGTTTAAAGCTACAAGAGTTTGGGTTCATTCCTTCTCAGGCAGATACTTCACTTTTCATCTACCAAGACAACAGAATCACAGTTTATATGTTGATCTATGCTGATGATATAATTATTGCAAGTTCATCTGAAGGGGCTACTACTACTTTACTTTGTCAACTTCAAAAATACTTTGCTATTAAGGATTTGGGTGTCATGAACTACTTCCTAAGCATCGAAGTTGTTCAGTCCAGCAGGGGTAGCATCATCCTGACACAGAAGAAAATATGTTGGTGATGTACTTCGCAGAGCCAATATGGGGAATTGCAAACCAAGTGATACTCCTATGGCTGCTACCGATCGATTGTCTAAAGTACAAGGCATTCCTTTAACTGAAAAAGAAATGACTCATTACAAGAGTATTGTTGGTGCACTTCAGTACTTAACGATTACAAGACCGGATATATCTTTTTCAGTTAACAGAGTCTTGTCAATATCTTCATGCGCCTACAAATGATCATTGGTCAGCAGTAAAACGAATCCTTCGGTACTTGAAAGGTACATTGACTATGGGATTGCATATCAAAAACTCATATTCTACAACACTTAGCACCTTTTCAGATTCTGACTAGGCCAGCTGTCCCGATGACAGAAGATCAACGGAAGGTTTTGCTGTGTTCTTTGGTGGTAATCTTGTTTCATGGAGCTCTCGCAAACAGCCTACGGTCTCTAGGTCGAGTACCGAGTCAGAATACAAGGCAATTGCTAATGTGACAGCTAAAGTAATCTGGATTCAATCTCTGTTAAAAGAGCTAGGCATTTTTCAGTCGAGACCTCCGTCTCTGTGGTGTGATAACCTGGGAGCGACATATCTGTCCGCGAATCCAGTCTTTCATGCTCAAACTAAGCATATCGAGGTGGATTATCATTTTGTCAGAGAAAGAGTAGCACGCAAAATGCTTGACATTCGGTTCATCTCTTCTCCGGATCAGATATCAAACATCTTTATGAAACCACTTCCTATGCGAAGCTTTGAACAATTCCGAAGCAATCTTAATCTTGTTCCGCGAGCTGAGATTGAGGGAGCCTGTCAAAATACTGCTTATAGATAAGATGTTTAGCAGATAAGTTATTTATCATTTGAATGAGACAAGGAGATAGTTCTGTTATTACTTGTAATCTATCTCCTAGCTCTGTTGTAACCGTTGTAATCTCTTACTGTTCATGGTCCGACACGGCAATATATACAGAGCCCTCATCGCCCCTTTCAGGGTGTGCGATTGCAGCCTATTCTTGCTCTTTCCAATCTACAATTTCTTTATATACCATCCTTCTAATTGGTGATGTCGTCACCTTTGTCGACCTCTTGAGCCCAAACAAACCAATGAGCATTTCATTCAAAGCTACCAAAGTTCCTACAGTGTGAAGGATATGCTCCAAAATGTAACATGTCGATCAATGCAATCACTAGCCCATTGACGGTTGAACTCCGGGTCAACTAAATGTCTAATTGTTGGCCTGATTTCTTGATTTTCTTCATGTCAGTCATCTTTTTTTTAGACGAAAGGAAATTTTATTACCCGGCTTATGTTGGTAGCCAAAAGATTCAGTAGTGTAACAGGATATTGAAAGGAACTTCTGGGGGATACCCAGTTACAGACAACGTGCAATAACAAAATCAAACTACCACGACAACCAAAACAAGCAGCCAAAAACTAAAATCTTCACTTCGGTCGTCTCGGAGTTCATGTCAGCCATCTCATGCTTTGTTATGTCATAAAACTAGCACTTTACCCCTCTTGTGATCGCTAATTTATTCTCATTAGGGTTCCCCGCAGGCTGTCGAGGATCGATCGCAGCATAAGAATCGAGCATCTGCTTTGTCTCGGCTCCGGATCTTGATTGCTCTCAAAGGTATTTCTGTTGTACTTCAAGTCATGCATGCGTGTTGGATAAGTAACTCTTTAAGTAATTATACGCATATACAATGTCATGACTTATGACACATTGACATTGTAACCTAAACACGTTTTGGAAATGTATTTTGTTTGTTGCAAACCTGCCCATCATAGTCCAGACATCCAGTTGTGTACGAGCTCAAGGTAGCGGCCTAATGTCTCAATAGTGATTTATCTTGATCAGCGTGCATTTAGCTATGATTACAGAAGTACTTATAACTAAGTGGTGTTATAGATGCTTCAACTCTATCTTCAGTTTTTTTATGTCAGTATGCAACACTTTGATCATTCATAGCTTAATTTTACCTCAGTTAGGAAGCCGATAAACCTTGAGGACTACACTCCTCCAGTTGAGCTTCTTCAGATATTACCCCTGAAGTCTACCATCCGAGGAAAGGATGTTGGTCCCCAAATTGGTCCAAACAACCCAAAATTTTCTCCAGTATGCTTCTCTTTTTACCTTAATGTGCAAAACACATTTCATTTAGTGTCCTCAATATTGAAAATTTGAATGTCCCCTTTTTCATTCTCTTCCGGTGGGCAGGGAATGCAAGCTTTATTAGATCTTCTATTTGCTGTTGAAGGTTCTGTGTCAGAGGCAGCAAAAATTGTAGGGTAATGCATGACTTTTCATATTCTATCTTTGAATTGTGCCAAAATTTTCTAGTTTATTCCATTCTATGCAGGCATGCAACATGTTTATTTCCTGATGTATTCTGTTGAACTATGTAACGTATTGCAGCCTAAGTACTGGTGCGTTGTCAAGGTTGATTCTATCAGATGATTCTCTCCGATCTGCTGCAAATGAACTGCGAGCTTCCAAGGTAACCCTGCTGCAAATAAGAGAATAGCACACAGGACATTCCACGGTCCAAACATCAGGCTTCCAGAGTCCCAACAATAACCGATGATGTCACCCATAGTACCCGAGACATGTTTTACTATGAGCTCAATGTCTAAACTCTAAACGACTGCCGATCCACTACATGATTTCCTAGTTTACAATATTCTTTAAAAAATAGACTAGTATTTGAGAACTTAGCTACTATGTTAGCTGAATCATGTACCAATTTGTGTAATTTATTGCTCAGCACGTCCTAAGTTTTGAGTATTGACCAAGCTTTGAGGCCAATTCATTTCATTCCGAAGTAATTTAATTTGCTGCATGCTTTGCTACTCTAATGAAGAACCATCACCGTAACTGTGTGTGTGTGTCTCTCTCTCTCTGTGTGCAGGGACTGAAGCCACTAAAATGATATCCTGCGTGATGATCTGATCTTCAAGTCTCAGAAAAAAAAACCCTGCGCCATAGGTGCCAAGTGGCTCAGAACTCTCATGGTTTCCAGGCATACCGGTTTCTAGGCATGCCTTGGGGGATTATCCCAATTCCCTTCGTGCAAGGAATGGGCTTATACAGGGCCAATATGCCAGCTTGTGTCGCAGAACTCTGTGACATCGATCTGTCTTACATAGGCAAGAATGTTATCCAACACTCCAGTACCATCTTTTTCAGAGGAATCTACCTGTCTAACTTGCCACCCAAAGGGTAAAACGGTTGTGTTCATTGTATTGGATGTAATTACTGCATGAACATACAATTATAATTTCATGTATTGCCATCGATTGATGCTGCCTTAAACAAATTGGAGCTATTCAATTTAAATATGAAATATATTTATGTTTAAATTACTTTTTTCCATTGCATGAAAGTCGCGACGGTAAACAAAGCTCCATTTGTTGTGCCAAGTATGAACTCAACATAAAACATTACCGCATTTTCATCGGTATAGAAAGAATGTGACATACAGGTCAGCTGTCTCATGTAATGCTACGTGATTATTTTCTGGTTTTCAAAACTGCAGAAGTGCAGAGGAATGCTGTACTGGCAAGTTCATGCAGTGATACAGGTGCCTCTAAAATCAAGTAAGCAGTTAAGTTTTGACTATCAGCTCTTTCTCATTCATCAGGCGCTCAGCCAGGAGCAAATCATCAGGAGTTGTCACCTGCAATAAGTTCGCATTTTGACAGTCAATCTCTTCAACAGTTCAGGATATCATAGTCAAATGATCAAATCACTAATTTGGAATACCTTAATATTTGTGTAAGAGCCCTCGGTGATATAAACAGGATGCTTCAGGTATTCTACAATGGAGACATCATCAGTGACTTCAAGGCTATCCCTGCGATTGCAAAGTTTAATCAGCAATGAGAATTGAGAACCAGCATATAAGTTAAATGGATTGCCGTGAGCTAAGAAAAGAAAGGTAACCGTTTAACAAGCTCAAAACCATCTCTGAGTAAATTGGGCTTCATCACCTACAATCAGAAAACATTTTATTGTCATATCTGTTTTTGTTCCTCACATTTTTTTAAAAGTGTTTTTGTCTATGTGAACAGGAAAGTTAAAAACATGAAACATATTCTTATTACCGAGGCATTAGTATTATTACCTGTGGAGTTTGCATTTCCCAAAGAGTTTTCCTATCAAGGGTTTTTACAACAAAAGAATAGCTATCGGCCTGTAGGAAAAGGAGGGAAAACAATATTACACTCCCTTCCGGAATGTTATTAAGGCCTTAGTGGATAATAACTGCACAGCAAGAAGTTCGCGGGAGATTAATTAAGAAATATTGGATAATTGTTGGACAGCAAGAAATTAGCCAAAAATATTTGAAAGCTCATAATATTGATGATGATGATCATCTGGATGGTATACACCCACCTGCTTTATGGTAGCTTTCACAGGCACACCAAGAACAGCTGCTCCATGCACTGCAGCATCTTCTAAGACCTAATCAATGAAATCAAAATAAATATTATTCCTTGCACAAACCGCAAAGTTTTTGGAGCTATTTTTTCTCTCTTTACAAAGCTACCTGCTCACCAGGAAAAAAAAAAGAACACTTGTTCTGGAATACCAAAGCACCGGAATTAAATATTCTTCAATAAGGCAGCACAAAAAAAAAGTTCAAAGCTGGATAATTTGTTTAGCAATTTATCCCAAGCAGTCACGCATGTAGTTCATCTACACGAAATATCAGTTGCAACTTGCAAGGGAAGGTTTTCTGTTGATTGATGGCTGTGAAAGTTGTTTTGATCAATAATGAGCATACTAAAGAAATATGTCAGTACACGTGCTATGACGCGTAAGTGCGTAACTCATGCTGGATCATAGGACCTAACCTTTTTGGCATCTTCAGGGGAAACTAAGGGCCTCGCAGAATCATGGACACAAACAAGTTCTGAACCTCCATCAATTTCCTGCCAACAAAATAATACAAAAGTAAAAAAATGGAAAAAGGTATCTACAATATTTATGCACAAAAGCAACATAAGCAGCAGTATAGAAGTAGGTTACCACTAACCTGAAGTCCATTATAAACAGAGTCTTGTCTCTCTTTTCCCGGGCGTGCAAATTTAATAGGTATTTGCAAGTTCTCAATAGAATCTGTGGAGAAGGAAGATGTCCAGACAACTTTGGAACCTTCAAATACATCGTTGTAGTCTGGATCACACACCACCACAACTTCTTTGACTTCCTTCAGCTGACAGAACGTCTTTAAACTGCCGGATACGATGTAGGATTCCATGTCTATATCACATTGTAGAATGAAGGAATTCCAAAACAAAAAATATGTTGAAGCAATGAACCTGTGTAGTGCAATTGGTACTCCCAATAATGGTAGATACTGTTTTGGCATACTTGCCTGTTACAAAAGTTGGACAAAATTTAGACAGAGCAATCATCCACCGGAAGGATGTGCTAAGTTTACTACCAACGGACACAATTATTTTGACCGTGTTAACTACCACAATTCATTGCACACATCTACATTGATAGCAACAAGAATGACTGCAGTCTGTTCCTTTTGTTTAACTCCGTTCTTAATGTTCAATAGAGTGAATAATCTTGATGCATTGCATTTATTCTAATTTCTAAAGTGACTGGGGCATAAAGACTTTAACAGAAGGAATGATTAAAAAAAATCAAAATGGAGTTCCTATGTTGAGCTAAAACTTTTATTTCCCAAAAAAAGATCAAACTAACTAACTCAAACAGCAGCTACTAAAAGCAGGTTTGAAGCAGAAAAGAGAAATACCCCCATTCTCTTTCCCTGCCCTCCAGACAGGAGGATAACCGAGACGCTCCTCTCCTTCACAGCCACACCCTGATGAAACAAAAGCTCGTGTCAGTACTCACTCCTCTTAGTCAAAAAAAAAAAAAAAAAAACGAGCGCACGCGGCCGCATCTTCTGAAAGCCACCGCACCTGCGCGCTGTCGACTTTGGCAGCGCCGATAGCCGAATCCGAATGCCTCGTGCGCCACCGAAGAGCAACCCCGTAGCTCCCACCTGACCACAAATGCCGGGAAAAAAAAAACGAATGTCTCAGCACATCAGCTACGAACAATCCAATCGGAATTCTCACACCGAAGGTAGAGCGTGGGTGGCATTTGTATTGTGCAGCGCAAGCGCGAGACGCGCCTAAGCAAACGGAGAAGTGGCGATTATTGGCCTGGAGCAACCAAGCAATCCTTACCAATTCGAAGGCGGAGACCGCAGCGGGACGCGGGGAGCAGTGCGAGTGTGGGGGAAGACCGCGGCGGGGGCGGCGACTGTGGCGTCGGGTCGGAAGGGAGCCGCGCGTAGAGGTGAAGGCAGAGGCGGAGCTCCATCCCGGAGGCGCTGGGAGTGGTAGGTCGCCAATAGGAGGAAGAGGGGTGGTGGTGGCGGCGAGCCGGCGATGGGCGGCACAGAGGCGACAAAGAGTGCGAGGCTGCAAGGGAAGTCTTGCCTGTGTGTTGAACATTCCGGTCAATCTCTGCCGTCCACATGTTCTATTTTTTCCATCACATGTACCATTTTAAATCACACATTGTAGACTTTGCCAATCATTTGATTGCTGAAGTTATGTACTCCCATTCATTCAGAAATGTACAAAGTTTTTGAGGGCAGACAAACTCCTTTAATTTTAACTAATAATATATTAAAAAAACTATTTAGATCGGTTATGAGAGAATAGTATCATTAAATTTGCCATGCTAAATATTTTCCTAACATGACAATTCAGTAATTTTTTTTACTAATATAATCATATAAAAAATAATGATCAAAGTTAAATATTGTAGATATTGCTGACGTCCAAAACATCATTCATTCTTGAACAGACAGAGTATATACGAGTATGTAATTTTGCTTCTTTTATTTCTTAGCTGTAATTGTGATTTATCTGAGTTGTTTACGCATAACTTAGTCATAATATTTAGTAATTTTACCACGTGCCCTAGCTTAATACAGTAAAACAAAAACATATGGTAGGCAACAGCAAGTAGTTCCACTCTTCACTTCTTCAGCAGCCGAGAGCACTCCTTGAAAACATCAAACGTTTTTAAGTTCCATTTTCTTCTCACGGGTGAGAGAATTCAGAGGAGTCCATATTGGCGTGCTAAGGTGGTGATGCAGAGGATAAACAGTCCTTTGCACTAAAAGCGTCTCTCAATCATCTCCGATCGAAATCCAATTGTTTAGATTAAGTGCTACAGTATAAATTCTTTCATGCAGTAAAATTGAGTATTGTGCTACAGTGAAATGATACAGTACATACAACATAGGCTGTAGCGGACCCATACTACTGTGCACACAGTATCCCTTTGCGGTGCTGCAACCAATCTGGATCCTACTAAGGTGGGTTAGGAACATTGTTATTAAGTCGTCGACTAATCGTAGATTAATTGACAAATCGCTACATAGCTCTCGACTAGAGCTATCGATTCAACTAGGAGGGCTAGTCGTCCGACTTGCCGACTAATCGGTGGCTAGTCGCGACTAATCGAGCATGGCTAGCCACCCGACTTGTTGACCCACTGTCAGCTTGAGAGGGGTGTGAGGGACTTATACAACTTAGAGTAGTGAACCCTAGCGTATCGAGCCTTTCATCCCATCCCCATGACGCCGCCGGTGCTAGCCCCCCCCCCCCCCACCGCCGCCAATGGCCACGACGTTGGTCACCGTCGAGTCCATCTCCATCCTCTCCTCGGTCCTCTCCTCCTTGAATCACAGGTCCTCCTCCTCCTCCTCGGCCCTCCCATGTCACAGAGAAGCAGATCATCACCAGCCCATCTCCATCATCGCCTCCAGCCTCAGGCCATCGACCGCCCTTTCTCTCCAGCTCTGCCCCCACTCCGTTTTTCTTGATTCTGGTCAAAAGTAATTAAAATTTTGGACCTGAACTCAGACAAATTTTCATATTATCATTCAACATGAACGTGAACTTGGCAACCTAATCAGTCAAACATTTTCAATCCTCGGTCAAACATTTTCAAACCTCCACAAAAGTGCATAAACAGTAAACATAATCATTGGAACATGTTTTTCATCGATACGGCTAGTAGCGATTAAGAACACATCCTCAACAGCGACTGTACCACGACCACTCGTTCTCCCCGCAAACTGCAAGTGAAGTTGAGCTCTGTTTACCTGCCAATACTCACTAAAGGCTCTTTTTCAAAAAAAAAAATCTGAATAAGATCATAAGTTATCCAAAGATATAGACAACTGATGTTTTCATTGTGTATTTTCCCTTTTGTTTTGCAAAGACGAACATGACCAGGGAAAGCACATGATTCATCTTTCTGACCCAATTTCCTCACAATCCTATTCATCTCTGCATCCTAGTCAAATTTTCTGATCAAAATAATCAGAGCAGCATGATGAATTACAGTCTTGTCTTGACCAAGTCAAGAAATAGAACAGTAACGAAGCAATTATTCTTACTGAAAATTATTCAATCAAAGAACTCGCAGATGTAGAACATCATTATGACAAAAAAAAGGTCCAAATCTTGACCGCAGATGTTGGAGCTGTTCAACCACCAGAGCTCGCTGCCGGGGAAGATCCCGTCGAGGCTCTTCAACTCGTCGACCTGGAGGCCGGCGTGAAAGGGGGGCGGCGAGGAGCTCCGGGACGGTGGTGGGGACACTCGGGCGCAACGAAGACGGGGCCGGCGGGAGGCGCGACGGTGACGACCGGGACTGCGGGAGGCGCAGCGGCGAGGGGGTCGAGAGCCTGGGGCGAGGAGAGCGAGGCGACGGGGTTGGCAAATGAGGGGGAAAAATTGAGGAAAAAGCTGAGTTTATATGCAATGATAAAAGGTGGGTAAATAACTCTTAACTTGAGACATATTTTGGTAATCGAGAGACTGATTCTTACGAGGAGTTAGCCTAAAACCGTTTCTAATTTTCTACTAAGATACAACTCCGATCTGGGGTGATTCTGATTCTAAAAAAGGAAGAATTAAGGTGTTCAGCTGGGCTCCAGTCGCTCCGATTGAGAATTTGAGAACAGAAATCCTACCAAACAGGCCTTTAGTCATCTGCATTGCGAATTTGCGATCTACATCTGATGCTCTGCTCTTCTATCCTTCCTCTCCTGCTCTATTTTGCTCTGTACCTGTCCTGCTCTGTTTTGCTCCGTGCCAGTGCGTTTTTGCCATGCTCTGCTTTGCTCTGCACTTTCGCATCTCCATTGCTCTGCTCCAAGCGTAGATGATCTGTTTTTTCTCTGTGCTGTGCTACTGGTAGTAGCAGCAACAGTAGTAGCAAACTACTACTAGTAGTTTTCAGCAGCAGCAGTAGACTACTAGCAGTAGCATTACAATTTGCTGATTTTTTTTACTTGCCATTTATGTTATTTACTTGCTATCATATTATCAATTTTTTTGTTCATTACAATTTGCTGATTTTTTTCCCTTCAACTTTCAGAGCGTTGCTTCTCAATTTCAAAGAAAAACATTCATCCAGAAAGATATATTAGGATAAAAAACAAGTCATCAACTTATCATCGTGCTTATGTTGCTCTTCTTTTTATTTTATAATATACAATGTGTATATGTGTTTAATTGTTGCTACAATTTAATATATTACATCTTTTGTTTAAATACTTTCTTAGTCTAGGGTTTAGTCGTAGCTAGTCGCCCCTCTTGCAACTCGACTCGACTTTACGACCTAGTAACCTCGGCCAAAGAAAGGGCAAAACAGGAGAAGCAGCGCCGTACGCACCCAAGATCCAACCGGAGAAGTGTGAGAAACGATTCGTTTCGCTCCTCGTGCTTGCTACAGCAGTGTTTGCTCCTTACTCCTCACACTCAACACCAAATAGCAAATACAGGACGAGCAGCCAAGTCTTAGGCTCGGTCACAGGCTCACAGCCAGTTCGCACTTCGCAGACTACCCATCACACAAGACTTGTCGAAAACCAACACAGCAAAAATAAAAATAACTACAAAACGCTTCCAATTGTTACCAGAAGCATGTATGTACAAGATCGGTACCGTCTATCGACATAACCCTCCTTTGAGGAAAAGTGGAATTTACAAACAGCCCTAAGAAAGGTGGACAGGGAACATCTCCATTCTAGGGGGGAAAAGGAACAGCCCCAACAAGACTGGGGAACAAAATCCGCAGCCGACGAGCATACAAAACCGGTTATAGTAGGATGGATAGCCAAGTCCATTATACAGCAGCAAACATAAATATACGTCCCTCTACTCCGCAGTTAATAGTTGGAGGTCCCTCGTCATCGGTAGAATCAGCGCTCCTGGTTACGCATGCGTTATTTCGCCGTTCTGGCATTCCTGCATATGACAAAAAGTTTCAAGCAGACAAAGATCGGTCAAACTGACTGTTTGGTGTAAGGAACCTACAAGTCAAAAGAGCAAGTTACATCTTCTTGGCTTCTCTGGATTTTGGTAGCTTGTAATCCTACCAAAATGAGGTTGCATGAGATGATAGGTTCACTGATTCACACCTAGTGCTGGGCTCCAACATATGTTAGTTCAGCTACTAACAGCTGAACATTCCGTCTCGTTAGAAAAGTTAGTCTGACAGCAAGATTGTATCATCAAGTTGATGGTAAACAGAAACAGTAGAATCATTGCGGTCTTGCTCCACATAATCGAGCCTTCCCAGGGTTAAGCAGTGATTCTGACATTACCCAACCCTGACATACAAAAAAGGGTGTGGTTAGTCATGTAGCAAGTGTTTCATTCAGGTGGTTTGCTTGTCACAATTATATCTAATAGTTGGAATGCTAGAGATAGCACATTTATCACAACAAGGAGTGTTACCTGTTCCCTTGCTTTCTTCTTGAACGTTCCATAAGATGAAGAGACAATTTTGCAAGATTCTGCAATGTGTGCCAGGAAATCCATGCTTCGTGGGCACAGGTTTCCATACTGATCTGACCGGTTGGAGTTCATCTGCTTCCGTGCATGTGATGCATTAATAAAATGCAATAATACATGAGCCTGTATGACAGAACACCATGTCAGAATATAGGACAAACACCCCTAACAATGGCAATGCAATGAGAAACAAACGCTTACATGGAAAGCGGCTTTGAGAATGTCATCTGACTTTGCTTGGTCCTTGAGCAAAGCATATACCTTATCCTTCATTGGGTTATATGTTACCATGTATCTCTCATCCTATTATTAAGATGGAAAGTATTGGTCATACTCAGGGTTCCAAAATCCGTTCCCGGGCATTTTCCCGGCCAGGCGGCGGTACCGGTAACCGGTTTTTTTCCGGACGAAATTCGATCAAATTCGCTTAAAATTCGTCAAAAAATCAAAACTTGAATTTTGAATTGGCTAAACCGGACGTTGTAGTTCCGGTATTTGATTTCCCGGATGCCCTCCGGTAGCCGGTAACCGGCGGTTACCGGCCGGGTTTTTCTTCCATGGTCATACTCATACCAAAAGATGGAAAATAATGAGTGTTTTTTGGTGGTGGTGGAAAGGGAGCTGAGGGATGTACCTCAAACAAAGGCCTTATGGAAACAAATGAAGCAGGTTCTTGAAATGCATCTCCAAATCGTGATCCTGAAATAAAGTTGATATAGACTATGAAATGACATTCCACAGGTATCAAGAAAGGACCACAATCAGAAGAACACTTGTACAAACCTATTGCAACTGGCTCATGCCGCCAAGGTGGATTAAATATTGTCTCCTGTGAGTTTCCTTCCTTCAATGAGGGGATATGCCCTGTACCATAGAAAATTGGAGATTCGAATTTTAAACAGAATCACAATCAAGCCAGCAGAAGCACATACATAGGATTTCAATTTTAAACTTCTGCAAATTCTAAAAGGTCCAAATTTCAGTTTCGAGCTCAGCACTTTAAAACTTAATTGTGCATACATTGTCTAAATGAAAAAATAAGTGCATATGAGAATCTTTTGAATTTGATTCCAATATACAGCTTTCTAATGTATCCAAAACATTGTGCTACCACAAACACAAAAGAAGTTACGTTGGCAGCATGCTTCTGCATTGCTGAAAAGGAACTTGGTGCCGGTAAATTCCTTTCTAAGCTTTTTGAACTTCTCTACTTTGTTGTGTCGTAATATTATATTAATATCATTTGTCTTCGCCTTTTGGATTAGTTCACAGAGACGTACTGCTTCACAAATCCAATAAACAATTGAATAAAGATCAATGCTGCAGCCATCTAAATAATTCTAGAATTATTTCTTGCACCTTCCAGAACAATTCAAACAGATATGTGCTACATACCAGTCTTAATGAAGGAATCCACTGCAACGGTAAACCTTGCCCTGTTTAAGGTATTCAGCACAACAGACCTCACCTGGTAAGAGAAACAGTATCAACATATGACTTACAGAGTGTAAGAAAAGATTAAAGCAATAAAGTGATAAACTAAAAGAAGTGAAGTGAACCTCATGGTATGAGCTCAGGAGATATCCACATGACAGGAAGGCAAATGAAGTCGCCAATGATGGATTCCGTTTTGAGATAAAGATGCTCAAACCAGTGCCCAGCTTCATGTAAAATTAACAAAGTGAAGTCAGAATTGCTGCTAAATTAAGTGAACAGAAGAGATCAGTAGCATTCGTAAGCAAGCAAAAGCTCTTATCATGCTGAAATTTTTTACACACAGTGACACACCAAATAAAATATAGTCACACACCGTCAACTTGTGCTAGCAAAACAGCAAATTTCAGCTGCATATCCAATTAATGTGCCACTAAGTAAAAAGGCGCTGTAAACGAAACATGTTAATAATTACCAGGTCTGCAATGTTCCCAACGGATTCGCCTTTAGCAGTGACATCTCCAATGTTTTCTCCTCTTGCATAGGCCTTATAGATTGGAGTGCGAGTTGATGTTGATGTAACAGCAGCGACATTCTAAAATGTTGCATGAGAAAAAGAAGGTTCTTCATCAAACTTTTGAAACAGAGTAGTGAGTACATATATCTTAAGTCCAATAGTTGCAACTTGCCACAGCTCGTGAGGACAGACCTTTACAACATTTGCTACGCAAGCCATGGGCAAGAAAAATTGAGGGAAGGCTGCAGTAGCTAACTCTATCCCAGCTCCTATCTCCAGCAAGAGATCACTAGAAAAGCGGAGCTGCAGAAGATATTGGTATCAGTTAGTCGTGCACATGGGACCAAGAAATTGGAAATAACGTAGATACAGCAAAAATGAGCACATCATTTCACATGTTTTACCTGCTTTAGGTCATTGTCAAACTTCTTTCCTTGACGTGCAAAAAGCATTTTTCCAACACGCCCAGCACCATCCTGAAGCAGAAGTGCAATAACAACCAAGGTAGTTAGGATCGCAATCATACTCTTAGAGTCTTATGATTCTACGAACCCACGACAGCCTATCGATCCAAATCGCACTGTCGATCCTACTCGTAGAGACTTAGAGCAAAAAAAAAATTGCAATTTTTTTTAGAGGCCAGACTTTGCTGATATTTTGTTTTAGAGCAAAAATTGTTGATATTAATTTTTGAGAATGAAACTATAAATAAACAAGGAGCGTGCAAAATATTGTATCAGTGTGGTAATGCTAGTACAAATATCTATATTATGACATGAGCAATCTTGAGCTTGATAATGATAAGCTATTTTTATTCCTGGAGTATGTCTAGCTGCTTTTAAGGAACATACAAGTGGTAAATCATATAAAAATCATACAAATTTATAGTATAGATGTTAAATATGTGTATTTTTACAATTCCGTAGAATAGTCAATTCTACGATTTCGATCCTACCGAAGGCAAATCGATCCAACTCAAGATCTCGACTCTGACCACCTTGATCACAACTATAATATATTACAAGGAAAATAATGATACCTACTTGATTAATAAGGATAAGGAGTAAACACAAGTACATCAGCAAAATAGAAGATATTGCTACTATCTTGTGCACATCAGATTGCCAATAACCGTAGAAGGATAAAACTCTCCACTTTCCAGGTTACCATGGGGTTTATGAGGCTGTTCTATGACAAGAGCCACCTTCTGAAAGGAAGTTAGTAAATCAAAGACGTGATTTTTATCCTACACCAGTAATTTCCTTTTGCCCACTTATGTTGCGCCCATGCTAGTGGATTGACTGAAGTACCAAACTCTTTTTACATGAATTTGCGCTTGTCTTCAAATGATTTGATCAATTGAATAAATTACACAGACAAGCATGGTGGCCAGAAAAAAAATAGCTTCTTCAACAGACATGATTTATTTACCTTGAGGATCCAGTTGATAGCAATGGCACCTGGGGTTACCTTGCTTTGAGAGACTCCAACGGAGCTCAGCAAGCTTCTTGTTGTAAACACACCCATTGCTCCACCAAAGAAATGCTGAGCAGTGAAAAAAAATAGTGAAATTTAGATTGATATATTTGAACCAAGACAGTGAACACAAGTTCTAAAATATACCTTCAGAGCTCTCCAGGTCATATATGGGACGTATGAAGGAGTAACACTGTCTGGAAACCCTTCAGGCACGACATATGATCTTATGAATGCCATTATTTCCTGCAGCCAAAGCATGTAGTGTGGTTATTTCTTTTTTGAGAACTTAGTGTGGTTATTTCTTAAAGCTGTATGGTCACTATAGTGAGTATTAATAGATGCCTTAGCCCTTAACTATAATCATTTGGAAGGAATGATCCTAACTTTTCACACAACACTTAACAGATTCTTCCGATAATAATGGATAATCCTCTATTCAATATTTGAAAACTGGCACACAACTTAACTCCAAAAATCAACTCCACTAATCCGGGATTTTGCTCTAAAAAGCCATAGAGAATACTCTTCCACAGGTATAAAAAAATCAATTCCCTTTTAGTCAGCAATCCACTTAATTTCGCGTGTAATCCACCAAAATGCCAAAGTTTCTATGAATTTCCTTCGACCCAGCTATAAATTAAAGTGAAAACAATCATATGGACTAAAATTACTTCTCCACAAACAAATTCATAGTCCCGGAAGTACCATACAATCTAATTTATCCCAAATTCACCTCAAATTACCTCCAAAATATCGAGTCAGTACACTCGTAAAGTCACCTAGGCCAGAATTAGCAAGCGCACATCCTGAGGGGAAAAAACTCATCTATTGCGCACATCCTGAGGGGAAAAAACACATCATGAATCCCGATTGGATCGAGACCCAAAATCAAATCCGCAGATTGCTACGCCTCCCATACATAGAATCCGTATGCAACCATCAAATCGCCCAAAATCCGCAACCAATTTTCCCAAATCAGACCCTCGAAACCCAGCGCAGAGCCATCACAACAAAAACGAAACCAACACCAAACATGACTGCACGTCACAATTCCACCTAACTGATCACCTCGGCAGGCGGCAGCGGCGACTGGAGCGGCACGGCCCTGACGGAGGCCCCCACGGGGACGGCGGCCCCGCACCTGCCCCTGCCCCTCCCTTTAGCCGCACCTCCATCCACCACGTAGCTCCACCTCCTCCCGTCCACCTCCTCCAGGCACAGGACCCCCTCCACCGCGGGCGCCGGCCCCGTGACCCTCGCCGGGGCCTCGACGGGCGGCGAGGCGATCGTGGAGCGCACGACCTCGCGCACCGCGAACCGCGCGTCGGGTGGCGGCAGCGTGATGGTCTGCGTGGCCGTCCGCTTCATCCCCACCGTCGGCGCCATGGCTGCGCGGAGGCGAGGGCGAGGGCGAGGCTTAGTCAGGTGGCGAAACAAAAATTGCTCGCCGAGTGGTCGCGACGGGCGCAGAGGACACCGAGGCGAGGCAGTGGTTAGAGGGAGAGATTTATAGTACATTGAAGTTTCGGTTGTGTCGTGACATCTACTCCTTTCATTCTTCGGCAACTCAACTCTTTAAAATAACAAAATAAGTTATTATTCATTATATGACATTTAATAACTTTATATGTTCATTATATGCCACTCGTGTATCACTGATATGTGGTTCCGAGTCTCATATATCAGCCTTACAATAAGTGATCTATTGTAAATCAAATAGTTATTCAGTGTCATATTGTGAATTTTATTTTAAAATAATGAGTTCTATTTATAGACTAAACATGTAGGGGTAATTTTGATAATTGCCCACAAACCCTAGGAAACCCCATAATTCATAACATTCCCTCTTGCAAACACCACGTCACGTATATGCGTCGTTAAAAACTTCTTCCAAAAACTCAATAGAAAAATAAAAAGAATGGAGAAAAGAGTACATAGTACACGTTAAGTTGTATTGTACTCGTTGCCTCGTTAAAAACCTTCATGTAAGAAATCCAATAGAAAAAAACTCACTAAGAAAAAAGAGTACAACACTTATCATCTTGATTTAGTATCTATGCATGATCTCCGTGACCTTTGCAACGTTGATCGACTGGATCTATACCATTTGTGTGGTTAAACATTAAAGATAGTGACCATCAAATCTATACCTTCTAAGTTTGACTAAAGATAATATTTTCATAATCTCAAGTATGACGATCAATGTTTAGTGTATGCTTCCCCTGAAGACAGCATCCGTTGAAGCCTTCTTGTTCTAATGCCTTTTATACATTTTTTGAAAATAAATTTAGGCAAGGATATTTTGACCAAATCAACTAGATTATCACCACGCATAGTCTTCCAGAGAAATATCCCACCACTCATCTGGAGATTATGAGAATAAAACTATTAAGGAGTAATATGCTTAACTTATCAAATACCACTAATTAATTGTGCAACATAAGTAGATTATCCTAATAGAGGGTGGGGGTAAATTAATTACAACATCACATACCTTCTGGATATGACTTATCAAAACCATCTGGGTCTTAGTATTTTGCAAACTCTCTAAGTGGTTAAAGTTACAACCAAATAGTATGTTTTGCATATCTAAATATATGGTCGCAGCACTATAGTAAAGTATAATCAGTCTTAGTTTTGGCATTTCGGGAATTAATTGCCACTATCACCGATGTATGTCGTGCCTGCATGGTACTAGAGGATACCGCCACTCTGAGAACTTCTAATGGGACATGCACTTTGTAAGTGCTTATGTGGTGCACTTATGTTCTTTAGATTCATCATTACATTCTATTGGGTCTTAATGGGTCTTTGTCCACTCCTAGGGACTGTATAACCATTGGTGCAATTTGTAAAAAATGAATGGTAAGACAATTTCCTTTTAGGGAGATGCTTTTTCTTTCGGGAGACACTCTTTCTTCAGGTAAGAGATTATTAGGTATGAGTTTTATATATGTTGTGATTTTATTTTCTTTCTTGTTAATTTTCAATTCCTTCAAGGATTTTCATAATCCATTCACTGTATATTTTTTTATTCATTCATGCATCTATCAGAGTTATTATGTAACATAACATTATTTTATTCATAATAGGAGAGTATCAGTCTTTACAAGGATCTTTGAACAATAGCTTTCACCACCTAATTATATTCATAATGATATATCAAGATTGAACTAGCTGGTTCCAAGATTATGATTCAGCCTCAACTACTTTATTTATTTGACTCAATATGAACGTTTCAAGTGTTCGGCCATGGACTTTGGTTTCAAACCAGTGTTCTCGTAAGAGAAAGTTTAGCAATTGTAGAGGTTAAGTGGTTGTCAACAACTTTTCTCCCATATCCTCATAATTGAGGGCATCTCAGTGTTAACTAGATCTTCATCATTTCCCTAATGAAAGATTTGTGGTCGTTCCATATTCCCAGCATGTGTAATATGTGTGCATCAAGTTGTTGAGGTTTTCATCTTCATGATGAGCCTCTTCGTGAGGTGTTTCACCTTCAATGTGAATTCTCTTCAGGAGTGTTTAAAAGGAGTGATTAATGTTTGTTTTGACTAGTATCATTAGACCTTAGACCCCTAGATGTCCTTACAAATTTTAGATCATGGACCAACAAGTCAATTTCGCATAGTGGATATACTATTCAAACTGGGGTAGTCCAGTCTTAGCGATGCATCACTATGAATCTCCTCCATAAATTGGAAAAATTATGGCAGACTCCTCGCTTCTAGCGTACATGAGCATCAACTAAACCTTAGGTTTAGCTTGGCTAGTGTGTGAAACTTAGCACTAAAGATATTTTCCTCTGGGAACATATCTCGGTATTCGAAATTTTGGGCATTTCTCTCCGCCTAATGCCGAGATTCGATCTTTATTAATAGCATACCTTAGAATCCCCTATCATGAGCACAAGATTGATAGAATTTCATATCCAATATGATCTCCAACAAATGGTGGTGACCCAAAGGTATATGCTACAATGGTGATATTATGTGGGAAATGTTTGATTCTTTCAACTCGCACTTCCTTCGATTTGGGGGTTAGATAATTATATGCAGTGAGTTAGACTTATATTAATGCAGTAGCATGAAGAATTGCATAACCCTATATCCGGTGTGTTATCCATATGCGACGAGGAGCCCAAACAGGGTCTGAGGGTCAACAGAACTGCTATATAGTTTAGCTTTTGATATTATTGCCCAAGGTTTGACCAAATTACTCATACCAAATTTAAATAATTTGGATCATGAAACTTCAAGTCTATATTAACGTAACATATTTTAGATGGGGCCAAGAGTAGTATGTGTTGACAACATAACATAAATCAACGGGATGCTCAGCGGGAGCATAAATATATGATAGCACATAAAACACGACCAAGGATTATTCTACACGAAATAGCTTCTTTTTTTTTGCTGGAATGCACTCCTAGCTTAACCACCAAGTTGGAATCATTATTCAACAGAAATATTTATTGTTCAATTGGACAATATTTAATTAAGTGGGTGGTAATCTATATGCCTGGTGCAATGCCAAACAAAGATAGCCAAAATTAGATCTTTCATGATCACCTTAATCCAATATGTCATTATATTATATTTCGGGAGTTGTATTTGCCTCAAGCAAATGATACAGCTTCCAGGGTGATGTAGTTGAAAAATGCATGTACCAGTATGCATGTGTCATGGTCGATGGGTATGGTAAGCTTCGGTACGTAGCCAACATGGCACACATGCAGCTGCGTCAGGTGACCGTCGGTTTGCCATGTGCATTGCCACATGCTGGCGACTAACATATTGATGAAGGCACCAATCAATTGCTTATTGTGGGCTGCAATGATTGTAATTGCCAACAACATGGATATCGACAATGATGTAAATGCTATTTTTCATACCTACTAGGTATAGGCAATAAACATGCAATTTATTTTAATTACCTCTCAAAATAAGCTAGATTAATTATTGCTTTGGGCTAATTTACTTCTAGCTTTGACCTAAGATATACCAATATGTGTTTGTCACGACTCTTGTTTTCAACTTTTTTTATGCTTCTTTCCTTACAATATCCCTCGTATGCCCAATTTCCTCCCCCTTTTTATGCCGACCATAAAAAATTCCAAGTGGTAGCGTCTGCGTGAGGCATTTGTTTAGAATCAACTCGAAGTTTTAGCAAGAAATGCGATCATACTACAACAAGAGTACAATTTTATCAGTGTGAAATCAACATATATTCTATAACTTTCTGCTTACAAAGTTCTTGAATTAAGAAAACAATGTGATGGAGGATGGTATTATATAGACTCTAAGTCTTTGGGCATAAATTATTCTATACTTATTTAAGGATTATAGAGTTTTTGTAGCCAAATGATCCATCAGATATCAACATATGACTAGACTTGTTCTGGTGCCATCGAGAAAAATAGTTTCTCTTTTGCCATGAGGGCATCGATGCAGTAAGAACTACTGAATTGAGGTTTGGTAGATAGCAAGAGCACATATCCAATAATTTCTTAGCAAGGCATGGCAAATTATTAATTTCAATGTTGGGCATACGATTTACAAATTTTATTCCATGCAAGATTAATTGTTTTACTACAGGTAAGATATGCTACTGGCGGTATATTCTATTAAGCATGATTTAGTTAATCAACTATTTTGCAAGGGATAAGGCTTTAAAAGAATAACTTAGACCATTTGTTTCTTTATGGCATATGGGAAATAGCTGTCAAATGCAAAAGTTTTCGGCCTAAGATTTGTTTCTTTATGGCATATGGGAAATAGCTGTCAAATGCAAAAGTTTTCGGCCTAAGGCAGAAGATAAGAATTGTATAACCAAGCTCGATAGGAACTATATCTATCCTAATAATACAACTCATGTAGGAAAACAACATCTTAACAAAGCTAATGGATAACTAGGAGACTGCTACATGTCTCCATACATCTCACCATGGGCATATTCTTAATTATTAATGCACTTTCTTATCAATAGTATCTGCCTTTAGTAACATATGGGTTATATAGACTTAGTCGAGAGACAACATGGTGTAGGGTGAAGTTGCACTCCTATACGGACTTCTAGTCCTAGAAGAGCAAGTGGATCCTTGGTTCATGTGCCTAAGTCACGTAGTTGTTCTTCAGGGCAGAGTAGAGATGGTACCTCATAGACTATAAAACCTTTGCCTTTCTGGTGACAAAAGGTCCAGTTGTGCCAGTGACAGGCTTGGCAACGGTATGACTAAGCGATAAGCCCACGTGATATAGTTGCTATCTTTTAGGGTAACAAATTTTTATTTAAAGATGTCTAACATATCCTACAATAATCATGCAATTTTCTACAGGTTTACATCTGGTAAATAATTTCGAATGCATTAAACGAGTACATAATAGTATATATTTGTTTTATCTATTCAGTAGACATTAATCCTAAATTTCTAGAATTTTCCTAGCAATTTCTAGGGTTTTTTTTGTTAATTCTAAAGGTCTTTATGTAATTTCCTGAATTACTAAATCCATTAAATTAATTCCCAAAACACATGATGCTAGGAAAAAGAAACCATAAGATATATGATGCTTACAAGGTGTATTAGGTCTAAGGTTTCATAAAATTATAGAAGCTCATATACCTAAAATTCAGTTCTAGGATTTATAATTAATTTTTAGAATTTACTAAGCTTTCTCGAGATTACGATAAACTCCCAAGTTCAAATCGCTATTTTACCATTTTGTCGCAAGCTTTTCTGTAATTATCCGAAACTTCGGGGGCTGAACCGCAAAATGTTGTTGTCCTCGGGATTTGGATTTCGGGCCAAATTTTGTAATGGGTTATTCGGCCCATTGACATCGGTGTGGGGCGTCGGTGATCCACGGGTTCGCTCAGGTGGATGTAGTGGGCATGCTAGGGATAAAAACCCTAGTCGCCCAGTTGTTGCGGTTGTGTCGCTTTTTGCAGCGTCAGGCACGCAGCAGCGGCGACGTACGCGGATTTGGGCCACACATCGAGAGCGGTGGACCCAGGCAAGCGGGCCCGTATTCAGTGGCCGCGACCGCGTCTTTCGGCGGAGGTTGCTCAGTGGATCGGGTCAACAAGGCAACATGTCATTGGAGATGTTTTCGCGTGGGGGTGGGGGTAGGGTGGGGTATGGTGAAAAGCATCTAGGCCCCTAAAAATATGTTTTGGTAATTTATGATAATATGTGAAAATGGGACTTATTGGTTTGTTGAGTTTTACAAGGACTAGTCCCATTGGAAAATATGATCCTGAAGATGCATGCTAAAAGTTCTATGAAGATCAAGTACAGCTCAAGGATAAGGTACAAGTGGTTTCGAAATTATTTTCTTTTACCGGTCTTAGGAGAAATAGATGGAAGACCGGATTATAGGTTAAATGTCGTACTATTAAGAGGGATCATGTCCTGTAGCTTGAAGGCATGTCTTGAGCTTTATGGATCAATTTAGGATCATGCATGCATAAGGATTCTCTCTCAAAATCAAATTGTGCACTGTCAGGACAATCGGTAGTACCGGCGTTGTCTGTGCGGTACTACCGCACTCCGGTTGTTCCGGTCGTTAGTTGGCGGTATGTTTTTTACAGAGAGTCTCTTTTCCAGTTTCGGTGCCAAAACCTAAGCACGGTAGTACCGCCAGTGTTCATGCGGTATGACCGATATACTGATAGTACCGCAGGTGTTAAGCGGAACTACCGCATGCCGGTTATTCCGAATGAGAAGCGGTATGTTTTTTCCAGAGTGCACCCTTTCTTTCTCTCTTGGAAACGGTAGTACCGCACTCTCCTTGCGGTATGACCGCTCTGCGGTAGTACCGCAGTTCAGTTGGCGGTAGTACCGCTCTGGCAGATAAAACGGCTATGTCATGTCATTTAATGCGTCTGTTATAGCCGTTGCTGTAGTGGTTGGAGAAGTGCGGTAGTACCGCCCCTTGCATGGCGGTAGTACGGCATATGGCTGAAAAACAGGTTTTTCTTCTCCAACGGCTCTAATTGTTGTTGGGGGGTATAAATACTTCCCCATCTGCTCAAGGACAGGGTGCTAGACCACATTTAACATCTTTAGAGCCTTGTGCATTCATTCAACTCCTCAAACTCATTTTGTTCACTCTTTGAGAGGTTGTTGAGCTCATTCAAAGTGCATTCATCATTCTAGTTGATCCTATTGCACTTGAGTGTCGTCAAGCGAAGGTCTTGGTTTGTTACTCTTGGAGTTTTGCCAAACTCCTAGACGGCTTGGCGGTGATTGCACGGTGATCTCTTCAAGAAGATTATGAAGAGGCCCGGTGCCCATATTGTGAGTGGTTTGGTGTTCACCATCTCCGGAGTGGAGGAAGAACAACCAATAGTGATCGAGGAAAGGCTTAATTGGTGGAGCCGGCTTGATTGGTTCAAGCTCCCTCAACGTGGACTAGTGAAGACCGGCAAGTCTTCGATACCACGGAAAAACATCGTTGTCTCTTTGTGGTTATTCCTAGTCTTTACTCTTCCGCATTTATATTTCTAGCTTGATCTTTGTGCTTGTATTGCTTAGCTAGGAGTATAACTTGTTTAGATTAAATTGTTAATTAGCTAAACTCACACATTTGTAAAAAAGTTTTAAAAGCTCCTATCCACCCCCCTCTAGTCGGTTATCCTTGATCCTACAAGTGGTATCAGAGCTTGGTCTCTCAATTGGTTAGACTTTACCGTCTAAGAGAGAAAGGATGGCTAGTGAGGGTATGCATATAGGAAAGGCTCCCTTGTTTGATGGCTCAAATTATTCTTATTGGAAAATTAGAATGTCTATTTTTCTTAAAAGCCATGAGTCCGAACATATGGAAAATTGTAAATGAGGGTTACGTTATGCCTCTTGATCCAACAATCCTCACGGTTCAAGATGAACGTAATGCTCATTTAGATGCTCAAGCTATGAATGCTCTCTTTGGTGCTTTGAACGCGGATGAGTTCAATAGGGTGAGCAATTTGGAAACCGCTCATGCTATTTGGACTACCCTCTCCGAAATTCATGAGGGTACATCCACGGTCAAAGAAGCCAAATTGCATAGGCTTCGGATTAAATATGAGACATTCATAATGTTGCCTCATGAAAACATCACCGAGATGTACTCAAGGCTCAACAACATTGTGAATGAACTCAAAGGCCTTGATACTAACCTTCTTGACGTTGATGTTGTGCGCAAAATGCTTAGGGCCCTTCCGGATAAATATGAGACGTTGGTGACATTATTTCTCAACTCTCCCGAGTTGCCAAGAATGACGCCAACCGGACTTTTGGGCAACCTCATCACTAACGAGTTATACAAGAAGGACAAGGAAGAGCTATTGGAATCATCTTCATCCAAGAAGAAAATTACCGCTTTCAAAGCTAAAGCGGAATCAAGTGATGATGAAGATGAAGAAGAAGACTCGGATGATGAGTACGCTCTTCTTGTGAGGAAAATGAAGAAATTCATGAGAAGACGCCCACATCGAAACTTCAACTTCAACAAATTCAAGAAAGGGCAATCCTCAAGTGACAACAAGCGATATAGCAACATTCGTTGTTATGGATGTGATGAGAAGGGACACATAATCTCAAATTGCCCCAACAAGAAGGATGACAAAGATAAATCATCAAAGAAGAAAGAATTCGATGGAAAGAAGAAGCTTTTCAAAAAGCTTCACAAAAAAGGGAAAAATGAAGCTCATATTGGAGAATGGGATTCCGACGAAGAATATTCGGATTCCGATTCCGAATCAAGTGATGAAGAGTCTTCTAAGAAAAGAGGACTTGTCGGCATCGCCATAAAGGAAGCTCCATCACTCTTCTCGTCTCCTACATGTCTTATGGCAAAAGGAGATAAGGTAAAATCCTTTGATGATGATGCTCCTTCATATGATGAACTAATGGACATGGTAGAAGATTTAAATGAATATGTTGGAAAGGAGAAATCTAAATTTAAAGTCTTAAAAAGGGAGTATATCTCTCTAAAAGACTCTTATGAGGAGCTAAAGGAAGCTCATGACTCTCTCCTTCCAAAAGATATAGAAAAATCACATTCAAATATTGGTATTACGTGTGATTTAATAAATGAGATGCATAGAGTAGAAAGTATGCCAAATGCAAAATCCATGTCTAGTACTTCTACTTCTTGTGATGATTTGCTATCCATGTCTTGTTACTCAAATAATAATTCAATTGCAAATACTTGTGATCCTTTGCTAATTGTTGAAAATCATGAGTTAAAAGAGCAAGTCACCAAGCTAAGCAAGAGCTTAGAAAGATGCTTCAAGGGTAAAGCAACCCTTGACAAATTATTGAGTGAGCAAAGGTGCTCATTCAATAAGGAAGGACTTGGGTATGTACCCAAGAAAGGTAAGAAACCGGTTAACAAGCCTCCAAGGTTTATTAAGCAAAATGGTAAATATTGCAATAAATGTGGTAAGGTAGGACACATGTCAAATACTTGTTTAAATATTAATGTTAAATCCTATGACATTTATGATTCTTGCTACATGCTTAAGAAATCCATTGATGGTAAAATAATTGCAAGATTTATTGGCACTTCGATTTTAGGCGCTAAAAAGAATGCTATTTGGGTGCCTAAAACCTTGGTCACTAATCTCCAAGGACCCAAACAAATTTGGGTACCTAAAAGAACTTGATTCTTGTAGGTGAACTACAAGACCGGTGGAAAACATTGGGTGCTTGATAGTGGATGCACTCAACACATGACCGGTGATAGAAAAATGTTCACCACATTCGAGAACGTAAAAGGAAGTGACAAGATCACCTTTGGAGATAATAGTAAAGGAAAGGTAATAGGATTGGGTAAAATTGCTATCTCAAATGACCTTTCCATTTCGAATGTATCTTTAGTTGAATCACTTAATTTCAATTTATTATCCGTTGCCCAAATTTGTGATCTTGATTTAATTTGCTCCTTCTCAAATGAAGGTGTGTCAATTTCAAGTGTAAAGGATAATGCTTTAGTTTTCAAAGGCTTTAGATTTGGAAATCTTTACTTGGTTGATTTTTCCACAAATGCTTCATGCTTACAAACTTGTTTAATTGCAAAAACTTCTTTGGGTTGGCTTTGGCATAGAAGGCTAGCTCATGTTGGCATGATTCAACTTAAAAAACTTTTCAAACATGATCTAGTTGTTGGCTTGAAAGATGTGAAGTTTGAGAAAAATCGACTTTGTAGTGCTTGTCAAGCCGGTAAACAAGTCGCAAGCTCTCACCCTTCTAAGAGTATCATGTCAATCTCTAAACCATTGGAACTCTTACATATGGATTTGTTTGGGCCAACAACCTATAAGAGTATCGGGGGAAATAGTTATTGTTTAGTTATCGTAGATGATCACTCTAGATATTCATGGGTGTTCTTTCTAGATGACAAGAGCGAAACCTCCAGAATTTTCAAAAACTTTGCTAAAAGGGCTCAAAATGAATTTGATTTCAAAATAAAGAAAATCCGTAGTGATAATGGTTCCGAGTTCAAAAATACTAAAGTTGAAGACTTTTGTGATGAACTTGGGATAAAGCACGAATTTTCCACGACCTACACTCCGGAGCAAAATGGAGTTGTAGAAAGGAAAAATCGTACATTAATTGAAATGGCTAGGACAATGCTTGATGAATATAATACTTCCGATAGTTTTTGGGCGGAAGCAATTAACACCGCTTGTCATGCCATAAATCGTCTCTATTTGCATCGCCTTTTGAAAAAGACTTCCTATGAACTCCTTGTTGGAAGAAAACCGAACATCTCTTATTTTCGAGTTTTCGGTTGTAAGTGTTACATTTTGAAGAAAGGTGTTCGTCTTTCAAAATTTGATAGTCGTTACGATGTTGGTTTCTTACTTGGGTATTCATCTAACAGTAAAGTATACCGTGTCTTCAACAAAAACTCCGGTTTAGTTGAGGAAAGACATGATGTGCAATTTGATGAAACTAATGGCTCTCAAGAAGAGCATGAGAACTTAGATGATGTAGGTCACGAAGCACTAAGAAAAGCAATGGAATACATGCAAATAGGTGACATCAAGCCCGAAGATAATCCATCATCTTCCACTCAAGTTGAGCCTCCCACCTCTTCCTCAAGTCAAAAACAACTAAATGGAGAGGACAATAAGGAAGATGATCAACCATCAAACCTACCACCAAGAATTCACAATGCAATTTCAAAAGATCATCCAATAGATCAAATATTGGGTGATGTAAGTAAGGGTGTTCAAACTCGATCTCGTGTTGCTTCATTTTGTGAACATTACTCTTTTGTCTCTTCACTTGAGCCTAAGAATATAGATGAAGCACTTGAAGATCCGGATTGGATGATTGCAATGCATGAAGAGCTCAATAATTTCATTCGAAACGAAGTTTGGACATTAGTGGATAGACCCAAAGAACACAATATCATTGGTACAAGATGGGTGTTTAGAAACAAGCAAGATGAAAATGGCATGGTAGTAAGAAACAAAGCAAGATTGGTCGCACAAGGTTTTTCACAAGTCGAAGGTTTGGATTTTGGTGAAACTTTTGCTCCCGTAGCTAGACTTGAGTCAATTCGTATACTACTTGCTTTTGCATCATGCTTTGATATTAAATTATTTCAAATGGATGTCAAAAATGCTTTCTTAAATGGAGAAATATCCGAACTTGTGTACGTTGAACAACCACCCGGTTTTGAAGATCCTAAGAATCCTAATCATGTCTATAAACTCTCCAAGGCGCTCTATGGTCTTAAACAAGCTCCTAGAGCATGGTATGAACGCCTCAGAGATTTTCTAGTTTCAAAAGGGTTCAAAATTGGGAAAATTGATTCAACTTTGTTCACCAAAATCTTGGATAATGATTTCTTTGTATGTCAAATTTATGTTGATGATATCATTTTTGGATCTACTAATCAAGACTTTTGCAAAGAATTTGGTGATATGATGTCTAGGGAATTTGAAATGTCCATGATTGGAGAGCTTAGCTATTTCCTTGGACTTCAAATCAAGCAACTCAAAGATGGAACTTTTGTAAGTCAAACAAAGTATGCAAAGGACTTGATCAAGAGATTTGGCATGGAAGATGCAAAACCTATCAAGACTCCCATGGCAACCAACGGCCATCTCGACCTTAATAAGGGAGGTAAATCGGTAGATTTAAAGCTTTATAGGTCTATGATTGGTAGTTTACTTTATCTTACCGCATCTAGGCCCGATATCATGTTTAGTGTTTGCATGTGTGCACGGTTTCAAGCATCTCCAAAAGAGTGTCATTTAATGGCCGTAAAAAGAATACTGAGATATTTAAAGCATTCCTCTAGCATCGGCTTATGGTTCCCTAAAGGTGCTAAATTTGATTTAATTGGATACTCGGACTCCGATTATGCGGGTTGCAAAGTGGATAGAAAAAGCACCTCGGGAAATTGTCAATTATTAGGGAGATCTTTAGTATCATGGTCATCCAAGAAACAAAACTCCATAGCTTTATCCACCGCCGAAGCCGAATATGTCTCCGCGGGTAGTTGTTGTGCTCAATTACTATGGATGAGACAAACCTTGATGGATTATGGAATCAAAATTAATAAAATGCCTCTTTTATGTGATAATGATAGTGCGGTGAAAATAGCAAATAATCCTGTTCAACACTCAAGAACCAAGCATATCGACATTCGCCACCATTTCTTGAGAGATCATGTGGGCAAGGGAGATATTGAAATTAGTCACATCCGAACCGAAGATCAATTAGCGGACATTTTCACCAAACCATTAGATGAAGGCCGGTTTTGCAAATTGAGAAATGAATTAAATGTCATAAACTATTCAAACATTTGTTGAAACATTTGCCTCATGCATTGTGTTTGATTTGATGTTATTCAAAAGCTTTTTGTAAGAAAAATACTTTCAAAATGTTATAACGATTATCTATGTTCATAAAAAGTTATATTCCGGTATAGACATTAGTCTATTCTATGCATAATGATCCCTAATGACTCTTAAATTGATTGCAAAACTAAGGGTTATTTGCAAATAATCTCATCTCATCTTTATCCAGAACTGTTTTTGAAGTTCCAGGATAATCGGTATGACCGGAGGGTTATGTGCGGTATTACCGCCGTGCGGTGCTACCGGCACAAAAACCACGGTACTACCGCTTTGCGGTATTACCGTCGGCCAAAGGGCGGAACTACCGCATCAGTTTCGAAAGAAAAGTAACCCCAGAGGTCATTTTTCTCCCGTGCCTCTTTTTTCTCTCTCTCTCTTCTCTTTCTCTCCCGAAAATCCTTTCTCCCAAAACTCCTTTCCACTCGGTTGTTTCTCAAATCTTGGTGAACCCTTGCATCTCTAGGGTTTAACTCCTCCATCTCTCAAGGTAAAACATCCTTAAATCTTCGTTTTACCGTTTGATTCAAACCCTAGGTCACTTTCTAGTTGATTTGAAATGCGGATGTTTTTGTGTGATTCTAGTTGGGCAAAATAGCAAGATTGGTGTTTAATGATGTTAGTACATCTATTTCTTGGATTCAAACCAAAAGAAACATCAATTTTGGTTAGATTCATCGCCGAGGTCGCAGTCAGTAAAGCGGTACTCACCGCGTTCATACGCGTGAATTACCGGTAACGTGTACCGCCGGACAATGGCGGTACTACCGCACCTCGGTACTACCGGTGAGGAATCATGGTACTACCGATTTTATCGATGTGAGCAGAAAATCATTCAAATTCAAATTAACTCCAGTTGCTTGATCTTTTGAACTTCTAGTAACCTATCCTCCTTTGTAAAGATGCCGAGGACAAGATTGGGAACTCGTCAAGGGCAATCTTCCTCTCTACCTTCTCGCCCCTTTGGATGATCCATCGGGCAAGGAAAAGGGCCTGCAACAGATGGCTCCGAAAGTGAGGAAGGATCTCTTCCTCATGAGTCAGGTTCTGATTCCGAGCCTGACACAGAAGAAGAAACTCAGGCTCAATCAGATGAAGAAATGGAAGATCCAGAAGAACCTCAAATTGATCCCAGGCTCATATCAGCTGATGATTATGCAATCTTGAGACACAAAGATCAATATTTTCTGCCCTCCAACTCAATCGATCCCAGATTCCACACCAAGTTCCAGGAGCAAGTCTATGAGCAGATTTATGATCATCACAGGAAGTTTGCAGATCATAAATGCATAAAGTGGTCACACATAAACTCCCTAGAAAAATATGATGGAGTGTATCGTCTTTTTCAGCAAGTTGGTCTTCATGATTTTGTGGCTCTCAGAAATGACTATGATGAAGAAATCATAAGACAATTCTATGCTACTTTGTATGTATCTCGACTTTAAGAAAATGAAGTGGATGACAGCTACACGGTATGTGGAGTGCACTAAGGGTGATTTTGAGCGTGTCACGAGGATGCACTGAAATTGGGATAAGCTTTTGACGAGACCAGCTCTACTTGTTCTGCTGACGAGTTTTATGATCAAAATGTTAGGTACACTCGGGGAAAATTCATGGCTCTACCTATTCCCGTTTGATTAATAGGATTATTAATCACACTTTTCTTCCCAAGAGTGGTAATTTTGATGCTGTTCGAGGACGTGTTTGGAATATCATTGATAATATTATGCATGGGAGAAAGTTTGATGTTGTGGATGTCATCATCAGGGAGATTGTCTCTTCTAAGAATGACAGGGTAAAGCGGATTTATCATGCTCCTTACATCATGGCCCTAATTCTTAGTAAGATTGAATATCAGGGTGGTTTGGGATCACCTCATAAGTTTTACAAACCCAGAGAAAATCCCCCCATTCGATTTCGTGCTCAAGAGCACAAAGAAGCACAAGAAGAAGAAATTGCCCCAGAGGAGGCAGCTGCAGAAGGCTCTCACAGTCAAGCTACTCTTGCTCAGATTCTTACCACTCAGACTCTTATTCTTAATAATCTGATGCAGTTGAAAGTCTCTCAGCAGGAGATGAGGACAGTTCTTACAGACTTTCAGAGTGAGACTAACAACAGACTTGCCGTCCTGACAGAGACAGTTGACTCTATGGAACAACGTCTTCCACCTCTTCCACGTCCTTCGTCTCCAATACGTTTCAAGCGTCGTCGCCCTCATACTGTTTCCCCAGTCTCTCCAGCTCCAGCGGCTTCAGCTCCTGCTACTCAGGATCCCGCGCCTTTTCCCCGGTCTCTTGGCTCAGCGGCTTGACTCCACGCCCCTCGAGATCCAGCTGCTTGATGTTTGTTTTTGGTACTTTGATGCCAAAGGGGGAGAAGTAGAAAGTAGCTTTAAGGATAATGGGTGTCAGACTTTATAGTCTTTTGATGTTTTATTATTTGCCTGTAATGACTTAATCCTAATATTACCTTGTTCAGAACTTGTTGGTTATCTTAGTTATCAAATGTGATATTATCTCTACTGAAATTTCTTTTATGACAATTCCTTATCATTGCAAGTTGTTTCCTCAGTTCCAACAGTTAAAAGAAACTCTGCCAAAATTTTGTCATAATTCTCTTCATGTGCTCTCAAAATAGTCTATCTATTTCATGCACATGTTTAGGGGGAGCTTTCTTTGTGTTAAGTCATCAAAAGAATATACACTTGTTTCACAATCTTGGATATTTTCAAAACTCCTCTTCTCACACATTAACTAGGTTGTCATCAATTACCAAAAAGGGGGAGATTGAAAAGCATCTAGGCCCCTAAAAATATGTTTTGGTAATTTATGATAATATGTGAAAATGGGACTTATTGGTTTGTTGAGTTTTACAAGGACTAGTCCCATTGAAAAATATGATCCTGAAGATGCATGCTAAAAGTTCTATGAAGATCAAGTACAGCTCAAGGATAAGGTACAAGTGGTTTCGAAATTATTTTCTTTTACCGGTCTTAGGAGAAATAGATGGAAGACCGGATTATAGGTTAAATGTCGTACTATTAAGAGGGATCATGTCCTGTAGCTTGAAGGCATGTCTTGAGCTTTATGGATCAATTTAGGATCATGCATGCATAAGGATTCTCTCTCAAAATCAAATTGTGCACTGTCAGGACAATCGGTAGTACTGCGTTTATGCATGCGGTACTACCGCACTCGGTTGTTCGATCGTTAGTTGGCGGTATGTTTTTCTGAGAGAGTCTCTTTTACGGTTTCGTGCCAAAACCTAAGCACGGTAGTACCGCCGATGTTCATGCGGTATGACCGATATACTGTAGTACCGCGGTGTTAAGCGGAACTACCGCATGCGGTTATTCGAATGAGAAGCGGTATGTTTTTCCGAGTGCACCCTTTCTTTCTCTCTTGGAAACGGTAGTACCGCACTCTCCTTGCGGTATGACCGCTCTGCGGTAGTACCGCAGTTCAGTTGGCGGTAGTACCGCTCTGGCAGATAAAACGGCTATGTCATGTCATTTAATGCGTCTGTTATAGCCGTTGCTGTAGTGGTTGGAGAAGTGCGGTAGTACCGCTTTGCATGGCGGTAGTACGCATATGGTCAAAAACAGGTTTTTCACTCCAACGGCTCTAATTGTTGTTGGGGGGTATAAATACTTCCCCATCTGCTCAAGGACAGGGTGCTAGACCACATTTAACATCTTTAGAGCCTTGTGCATTCATTCAACTCCTCAAACTCATTTTGTTCACTCTTTGAGAGGTTGTTGAGCTCATTCAAAGTGCATTCATCATTCTAGTTGATCCTATTGCACTTGAGTGTCGTCAAGCGAAGGTCTTGGTTTGTTACTCTTGGAGTTTTGCCAAACTCCTAGACGGCTTGGCGGTGATTGCACGGTGATCTCTTCAAGAAGATTATGAAGAGGCCCGGTGCCCATATTGTGAGTGGTTTGGTGTTCACCATCTCCGGAGCGGAGGAAGAACAACCAATAGTGATCGAGGAAAGGCTTAATTGGTGGAGCCGGCTTGATTGGTTCAAGCTCCCTCAACGTGGACTAGTGAAGACCGGCAAGTCTTCGATACCACAGAAAAACATCGTTGTCTCTTTGTGGTTATTCCTAGTCTTTACTCTTCCGCATTTATATTTCTAGCTTGATCTTTGTGCTTGTATTGCTTAGCTAGGAGTATAACTTGTTTAGATTAAATTGTTAATTAGCTAAACTCACACATTTGTGAAAAAGTTTTAAAACCTCCTATTCACCCCCCTCTAGTCGGTTATCCTTGATCCTACATATGGGGAGGAGGCGACTAGGTGGGGGTGGGGATGCTGGGGTGGTGGGTGAGCGGAATTGGTGGTGGAGGGCTTGTAGGATCAAGGATAACCGACTAGAGGGGGTGAATAGGAGGTTTCTAAATTTAATCGACCAAATTAAACTTAGAGCTAAATAGTTCTAGCAAATGCTTCCTAACACAATATAAATGCTTGAATTATAAGTGCGGAATAAGTAAAGACAGGAAATAACCACAAGTGAGACAATGAAGGTTTTTCCCGTGGTATCGAAGACTTGCCGGTCTTCACTAGTCCACGTTGAGGGAGCTTGAACAAATCAAGCCGGCTCCACCAATTAAGTCTTTCCTCGATCACTATTGGTTGTTCTTCCTCCGCCCCGGAGATGGTGAACACCGAACCACTCACAATCTTGGCACCGGGCCTCTTCACAATCTTCTTGAAGAGATCACCGTGCAATCACCGCCAAGCCGTCTAGGAGTTCAGCAAAACTCCAAGAGTAACAAATCAATGGCATTCGCTTGACCACACTCAAGTGTAAGAGAATCAACTAGAATGATGAATGCACTTGAATGAGCTCAACAACCTCTCAAAGAGTGCACATGTGTATCTGAGGAGTTGAATGAATGCACAAGGCTCTAAGAATATTAAATGTGGTCTAGCAACCAGCCCTTGAGCAGTTGGGGGGGGGTATTTATACCACCCACCAACAAAAACGTCCGTTGGAGAGTCATACCCAGAAAAACAACGAAATGCGGTATGACCGCCATCTAAGGTGCGGTACGACCGCACCCAAGACTGAGCACTGTAACGGTTAGAACAGTGGCATTAAATGACTCTGACTTAGCCGTTGAACAACCCTTGCGGTATGACCGCTAACTAACATGCGGTACGACCGCAACTTCCAATTATACCGCACGGAGGAGCGGTACGACCGATAGAAGGGTTTCCAAAAATGCCGAGATGACATGCTCTCTGTAAAATTCGCACCGTCATACGAAAATCGGTACAACCGCAGATCTGTACGATCGTTTTTCAATTGCGGTACGACCGATTATCTTGGAGAGATCTGAGTCAAAAATGCAACGGTTCTGGTATTACTCAACCGCCAACTAAATATCGGAACGACCGCAATGCGGTAGTACCGCTCAAAGAGTCGATCGTACCGCATTAGCGCTTGGTTGGCAGAGGAGTTCAAAAATCGGTAGTACCGCCAAATAAAATGCGGTCATACCACACCAAGTGGTACAACCGCCAGAGAGGCGCCGGTTCAACCAATTTTTGATACCCATACTGAAAGCTTTTGAGAATAGAAATTCAAATGCATGCATGATCCTAAATTGATCCATATTGCACAAAACCATGTTATCAAGCTTCTAGTCACAATCCCTCTTAATAGTACGGCGTTTATCCTAAAATCCGGTCTTCCAAACATATTTCCTAAGACCGGTAAAATATAAAGGATCATATTCTACTTATACCTTTCTTGACCCAAGTAGATCTTCATTGAACCATTTAACGTGCTTCTTTGCGTCATCAATAACCACCAATTAATCTTAACCTTGTAGATACTCAATAAACATGTTAATCCAACATTCACATGTAGTCATTAATTACCAAAACAATTTTAGGGGTCTAGATGCTTTCAGGGGGGTTCGGTCCATGGAGTGTGATATTTTTAGGGCGTGTAGGCTTCCTTCGCTTTGCGCCGCGCTCGTGGGTCAGGGAATTCAGAGCCTCTTCCCTGTGCGGGCGTTAAATACGAGGTTAGCGCGCCGTCGAAGTGAAAGATATCCTAGCCTGAACGTAGGTTTCATACTAGTAGTAGCAGGATTTTGCGTTGTGGTCAAAATCATTGGTGGTGTTCAACATGTGACGTCCGTATTGTGGTTGATGATCATAATTTATATCGCACAATTACATGTTGAGTTATTTTATTTATACTCCCTTTGGTCGCAAATACACGTCGTTCTAAGATGATTTATTTATACTTCCTTCGGTCTAAAAAATACAAGTCATTTTTTTAAGATGCGAGTAGTCAAACTTTAACTATCGATATCTTTTTAAATATTTAGATTGAATATATGAAAATCATATGTATAAATTTCTCTAAAAAATATTTTTATTGGGTTTTATAAATATATTTAAATATAAATTCACAGTCAAAGTTGCATTTGGGGATCATATCGATGTCCAAAATGATGTGTATTTGTGACTATAAGGAGTATATTTTTGCATTAAATGGTAAATTCGTCAACCAACCTCAACCTTGCAAAAAAAAAAAAGTTAAGATGCACCACTTCACAATACATGTGTTTATCATATATTACACCCTAATCAACTTTTACAAACAAAGTGGGTATAAACACATGCGAAGCAAACGTGGAACCAAGAATGCATTTCATGAGTTTTTTTTTTGCCAAGCAAGCAAGTATAAAACATGAATAAAAACTAGCCTTGAATCATTTCATGAGTTTTGGCAACAAAGTGAACATGTAACACGAACGAAACCAACCTTGAATTCTTTTTTCCATTTTTTGAATTAAAGAACAGGAGAACTGCCATTTATATTGATAAAGCAGGAGAAAACAAAATAAAAAGAAATACAATGGTGCATCAACGGGAACCCCCATATGGGAGAGAAACCGCAACTAGACGCACATCGCAACACCCTAAACAACCACACTGGTAGGGGTGGAAACGAGCCGAGCTGAGCCTGCTTGAGCTAGGCTCGTTTGAGCTCGAATGAACAGTAAGCTCGGCTCATTTTGGAAATGAGCTAGGAGAGGAGCCAGGCTCGTTTGAGCTCGAAATCCAGGCTCGGCTCGAAAATTCACGAGCCTGAGCCGAGTCGTAACGAGCCCGAGCAGGCTTGCGAACCTCGAGCTATTTTTCCAGCCCTACACATCGACGGTAGAGGCAAGAACCAACTAGCAAACGCCACAACTATGACTGCTCTACCTTACACAGAACACATCATGGCTAGGGGAAGGGCAAGCCTCCCCGCCCAACGCACATAAGCTCCGGAACTGACTAAATCGGGCAGTGTAGAGGATCACCAGGCACAAGCTTGAGAGAGAAGAATAGAAGCAGGGGCAAGGTAAGTCCACACGCTGACAAGACAAACAACGGTGGATGACAGAAACACAGATGAATTGGGTGAGAAAGCGGCTCCTCCCCTTGGTGACGATGGTGGACGATAGAAACACAGCACTCGGCACTCGCCAACTCCTTGCCACCTCCTCCCACCGGCTCGTCCATGGAGTCCTGGACTAGCTGCTACAAAACAGGGCCTCCGGGACGGTCGTCCTGCGCCTCTTGCACGTCATGACGACACTTCAACGGCAATAACCTGACTCTCGGGCCTTTTTCACCGGCCGACCTACTACTCCTCAGGTCACTGGTCTACACTTGGAGCGCCCCCGATAAGCAACAGGATTAGTTTCTCTCCGCAGCCACGCCAGCACTTGGAAACTGGCGGCTCGTATAGCAACAAGGGCCATGGAGGGAAGACGGAGGCTCTGGGTCCGGGGGTGAGGGCTCTCTGTTATGGCGGATTGCTGCGGCTTGTTGGTCTCGGCGGCGATGGTATGTTTGGTGACCACTAGACGTGTCCAGCCCTGCCGTGGTAGTTGAGTGGCATGCCCCTTGTGCATGGCGCCGCCGACTTGACGTGTTTGCCGGTCGTGGTGGCTCCCGGCGACAATTGTTGTCGACAACAAAGGCAACCTCCCCGGAGCGGCTCCTCCAAACGCGGAGCCGCGCTCCAGACCGGTGGTTCCACGGTGCCCGCGAGGCTCCCTCGGCGGGGGCGCCTCCCACAAGCACAACACCAACGGTAGCAAGGGGAGGCTGATCATCAACTGCACACCCCGACAAGACTCCCTCGATGACGCACGGGTGCGACAGACGCGGCAGCCGACCGCTGAGCGAGCGGGGAGCTTCAGCGACGCAGTGGGTTCCAAATCTAGATCTAGGACAAATCACAAAGGGGGGGGGGCGTCGGCAAGCCATGACAGGTTCCACCGAAAGTTGGGACGCCTGTGGACCATGGAGGCAACCCCGCTGCCTCGACGTGCGCTTCTCTCGAAGCTAGGGCTGGCAAGAGAGGGGAGGAGGAGGGGGGGGGGGTGTTCGCCCGTGGGAGTGACACGAGAGCCGTTTCAAGATTTTGGGTATGTACTGTTTGTAAGCCAACCATAAATCCATTCCACGGGATTCTGCCCATTCTAACGTTGAACCCATCGTCGCATCACTTTCGTTTTATCACCGCGCGCGCGCCCGCGAGACTGTGCCCCCTGGCCGAATTTGGCGGGTGCCATGCTGCCAGGCAGCCCGCATGTGCAGACACCCTCGCGAGTTGAGGCGCAGCGAACGGACGGTTGCGCGGCAGCGTAAGTGGCAAACTGGCCGCGCCGCTGGTTTCGCACGCGCCATGTGTGGCCCCACGACGGAGGCGGCACTGCCGATCTCTGTCGCGAGCCGCGCGCGCCACCCAAGTGGCGCATTTTTGTTTTCGCATGTGGTGGACGCGGATATTTCCCCTCCTCTTCCCGTCGTCACAACGCGGCGGCGCGGCCTGGCCGGTTGCTGCCCATCAGGACTCGAGAGTAGCCGCTCTCGTGCCGTGCCGGTTCGGTCGCCGCTGGTAGTTGGCCGCTCATGAAGCTTCCTCTTCTTCTGGCCATTTTAGCTCAAATTTCAGTTTGTTTTACGCTGATCTTTGAGTCGACCTTGCGCAGTTGCGTTGCATGGTAGTACAGTTTTCGTAGCTTTGACTTGCAGAAAAACCAGGTAAAAGTTTTGTGGCTATTTCAGTTCCGTTTGAACGAACTTGGATGAAGTTTTCGAACTCACACACCCGCTCATGTATAGGAAGTTGCTTGTTTTGAGAGGCATGGTCAAAGCTTTTTTTCCTGGCACTTTTGGTGTGACCTCTAGTTTGGCGCTCTGTGATGCTACTGACTCTGGCTTGCGGTTCATCTGATCAGGATGGAACACTTTTGTTTTGTGGGTGATGACTAGTCATTGACTCATCATAACAAAACCTCTTGTTTCTTCCCTTGGGTCACAAGGAAAGCGTTACCTCATTGCATACACCAGAAGAGCTTGACGACACATTTAATTAGGATAATTGGAGTCTTTTTTTAAGAAAGGATTATTGGAGCCTAGCTTCATGACAGATCGTCTCTGTTTTCCCACTGCGTGCACGCCTTGTCCAAGGTTCCTTAAGCGACGCATACAATGCAAGTGACAAAGATTAGCCTACCGTATTAATCTAGCATTTCCTGACGTAGTGTTGTATGATGCGCCACTAAAGAAGCTACTTTACTTGGTTTCCATCTAGTAATTCTCAGCGACTGAACAAAGCCTACTTTAACATATGTGCCGTCACCGTTGAATTGTACTAGTAATCATCATCAGCTGTAGAAATATGCTACCCAACTAATTACATTCAGGGGAAAGTAACAGAGATGAGAATCCCAATGGCAACAATCTCTTACTACTTTTTTTTACTTCCGTGGTCAATTCAGTTCTGCGGCGCACTGCCAAAAGGCAGAACAACGAAGTCAAGCCAGACGAACGGCATGGCCGCCGGACGTAGCTGCCTGCGTCTGAAACAGTCCAGCGAAGTGCACACCACGGTTTGGCCGGATGTACATGTTGACGCATGCATCTGGGACCGTACGCATACATGCGGCTTGCCGCGCACACCATTTGACACCTCCGATTTCGGGAGTCCAGAATCCAAACGCATCACTTCAATTTTCACTCTATTTAACCCTTTTTTTGCAGTCTCTTTACGCGTGCCAAACGCTTCGCGGCTTCGTGCAGATGCAAGAGAAAACCGGCATTTCTTGACGAGCAGAAAGGCTCGGATTTAACAAACAGAGACCAAGCATCGTTCAGATAGCTATGCCGGTGTTGGTCAGATTCTTGGAGTAGCTGGCCAATTGGCCAAATGCTTCCCTGCATGAATGAACGTGTCAACATTAGCGACCAGATGAGCTTGCGCTCCCGAGACTTCCTCTCATCCTCTGTTACTTGTGCTCTTGTGCATCATGCACAGCCTTTCTTTCTTTCTTTTTGTTTTTTTTTCCTTCTTCCTTTTTGACAAAGAACGACCATCACACCTGACACCTTTATAATGATTTACGTTGTTCAAAATTCGAGGAGTATTCTATGCATGTATCCAGCTCTACTTGAAACAGTAGGCAACTAGAGATGGCTGGATGGGTGCGTACGTAATAAGCGATTAACCATGCGCATGTCAATGCATGGGGTCACATGCAATGCAACCGTCATACAGTGATCGTCTCCAGAATCCACACAGAGAAAACGAAACGAAACAAGTGACCGAGGTTAATTTCTACATCCATTCGTCTCCATCCCGGCTGAGTCGTCGCCGGAGAATTTCAGTGCGGACGAATTTCGGAGAAAGATTCCCATTTTGGCTTTACTTATCGTCTTCTGGTGAGTGCTGTACTGTACAGTCAGTCGGTTGCGCTGGAGTCTGGACCGCACACGGACGCTAACATGACAGGGAAGAGGCCGGACCGACCCACCCAGCAGCCAATGATTCTAAATTCTACTGACAACTTCTGAATGCTTGAACTAAGTGAAGCTAAAAATGAAGTGAGATTTTTCTTTTCCTGCGTGCAAAACATGGAAGCAATGAACGCACGAAATGGATGGAGAGACTCCGCAAGGAGTCTTTCCTTCCCCCTTTTTTTTCCGGGCCGAAAGAAGTGTAGACCAGACTCGATGACATCCTGTTCGGTTGGGTGGAAAGAATCGCATTTCAAAGGGGAAACAAACAAAGAAAGAAAAACAAAGTGGAAAGAACAATTGCAAAACATGGAAGCAATGAACGCACTGGAAACGGATGGAGAGACTCCGTAAGGGTTTGTTTGGATACATTGTGATCCGGTTTGATCCCTTCGGATTGATTCGGAATTTGAATTAAAATCTCTTCTAATCCAAATAGATTAGTTATGATCCCTCTCTATCCAAATAAGTCTAAGGAGTCTTTGCTTCCCTTTGAATTTTTTTTTTCGGCCGAAAGAAGTGTAGACCAGACTCGATGACATCTGTTCGGTTGGGTGGAAAGAATCGCATTTCAAAGGGAAACAAAAAGTGCAAAGAACAATGCTAAGTGCCGCTGTGCTGTCACAAATTCTCTTGCTCCGAAGCTTTGAGGGGCTCGTAGTCGTAGCGACGCGATTAGCAACTTCGACTCGCATTTGTACTCTGGTACCGTTCCATTCCTTCACAAAAGATCGGTGTTTTGGACATCGGCATGATCTCAAAACTAGAGACATCAACGGATCTCAAAACGAACGTTGTAATGAATACGAATACGAATCGAATACCTACTCAATTCGATCAGATTCGAATATCTTTATAACTTACGTAATGACAATATATTTATGATATTTTATCCTCGTACATAGTATACCTAATCATTCTAATTTATCTATTTCACCTAAAAACATGAATTCATATTAAACTAAAAATACTCATCCAACTAATTATCCATACTACAAAAAAATATGTATATTGTTTTATCAAATTCAAATACGATACGAATAATGAGGATAAAATAACATTTCAGATGACAAAAGTCCATGCAATATTCATATCCATATTTTTTTTATGCGAATACGAATACTAATAGGGAGAGAAATTGTTAGTCGGATGAAAAAAACCTAAACCATATTCGTATCCTATCGAATACGGTAGTCGAATAAGATGGATAATTCGTATACCATTAACACCCCTACCCAAAATGTAGCTTTGATCACTATCTATTGCAATAGATTTATAAAACCTAATAAAATTACACTTTTATGAAAGTTCTTTAAAAACAAATCTATACATACCATTTTCATTTTCATTTGTTCAATCAAAATATTTTAAAAAATCAATATTCAAAGTTTAGACAATTTGAGTCCACGTACACAAAAAAAAAAAAACGAATTTTTGTGTGTCCAGACTCCAGAGTGAATATCTCTCTAGAATGATGGACAGATAGCCTTCTCTCTCCAGAATCTAGTTCGGCCTTGCTCGACCACGAGAACCGATGCTCCCACTTCGGGTGGAGTTGGGCCTGAAATTGTACCTCAGATGTTCAGACGATCGCAGCTGGGCCTCTCTACAAAGCGCAACATTAAACCTTGGCTCTGAGGAGGTTGCTAGGTAAAAACGCCTTTTACGGTTTAACCTGACCGCGTGCGATTGGACAATCGGGCTCGCCTGGAGCATGGAGGATCGACCCAGTCCTCACGTCATGTGCACGCACGTGACAGAAAGTGCGAAAGAAAAAAAAGATGAAGATAATACTGGTCACATGTCCATCCTACTTGTTCAATGATGATTCTGCTTGGGATTATGCTCCTTGGTTCGTACTCATTCCTTCGAAAAGCGCAAACTTCGCGTTACTTGTACTGCTCTTCGACGTTGACATATTGCATACGGTATTAGTTCGAAGTTAGGCATTAAATTTTAGCTGCGACAGTAGTACTTACTTTCAGTACGTACCAGATGCTCCGTCACGCTTAGTCCTCGGGAGCAGCGGTGGATACAAAGTGTTTGTCTTATCGGACTTTTTTTTCCCCGTAATTAACATAGTTTAATTTAATATTATTTTATTAATAGTTCAGAAGTGTTTTTTAAACAAAGCTAACGAGCCAAGTTGAATCAAAAATGAAATTCAATTTCATTCGAAATCAACTTATTTTAATATTTAACTAATTAACGAGTGTAATTGAAGTAATTTTAAACCGAGCCACCGAACTCCATTATCGATCTTTTTTTCCACCATTACCTGTGAGTTCCCTTTGTGAGCCCCTGTTCTGCACTTCAACACCTTTTGTTGAACTCTGCCACCAAGCCATTCTCTAAAACTTACAATGTTCGGCGTAAGCAAGGGAAAAAATGGTTTCGGGGCAAGTGACGAAATAACATGGGTGGCCTCGGCGACTGCCTCATCTATTCCCCGTCTATGTCTTTATAACATGTCTCTCACACGGTTCAGGAAAATCTTATGATAGTATTTTTTTTCTTCAATGTATCACGTTTTTACCTTACATGTATGCTCTCTTGTCGCCAGTTTCTAGCTACTTTCGCTGTTGATTTAAGGTTACTTCTTGTGACCTTAATTTACAGCTCCTAAAAACATAAAGAGCATGACTATTCTTTCCTAGCACGTCTCCAAAGCAAACATATCAACGCCATTTTGTTACCGGACGTACGGTATGACCGGTATATACTATTCCGTCACCTAAAATGGTACAGAGTAGCCATGCTTTCTATACTGATCTCGATATCGGTCATACTGACTCGATACCAGTCAATATTGGCCATACCGGCTCGATATCGATCATACCGACTTCGATACCGGACAATGCCATCCATACTGGCGGAATTGAAAATATCGTCTATTGAACTCATTAAAGTATATATTATATTTAATTCTACTACTATATATTTAAAATAATATTACAAATAAGATTTAGTTTATATACAATTATATATATATATACTTATAAATATATATTATTATATTAAATTCAGACGGTACCGATCGATACCGAAATATTCCATTCTAAAAACCAGGTATGACCTGATAGCGGGCAAGTCGCAACCATCGCGAAAGGCCCGTAAGTCATCCGGTCAGATAAGGTTCCTCCGCGTCTGGTGCGAGCGGCTGAAGGCCGACCCCACGTGCCCCACATGGCAGAGACCCCACCACCAGAACTGGTGGCCCACAGGTCGGTCTCCCTATCAGTCCGGCCGTTAACCGCTCCGGGCCGCAAGACAGTTGCTCAGGAACCAACGCCGGAAGTCACATCCACGTCACCCGCTACTCCCCCATCCAACAGTCCGGATTTCTCCAATCAAATCTCGGTCTCCCACTACCTCCGCCAGTATAAAAACCGGAACCTTAACCCACTTCCACTGACCCCCTATCTCCTTCAGACCTTCACCCCGTCTCCAGCACCTCCTCCTCCCCCACCTCGCCATGTTCCGAACCTTCTCGAAGCTTCGGGAGGCGGCGGCGCCGCTCACCGCCGCCGCAGTCCGGCGATGCTCCGGCGGAAGACGGATCCGTGCCGAGGCCAATTGTCCGCGCTGCGCCGCCCACATGTCGGTCCAATTCTCCCTCCAGCCCCTCCCGACGTCCCCGCCGGCTACTGCCTGTGGCATCGATGGCGCCCAGTACCACCACCACGACAGTGAGAGCGTATGTCCGGCGTGCCGCGCGGCTTTCCTGTTCCGCGCCCACCGGATCGAGCCTCTGCGTGGCGCGTTCCTCGAGATCCCCGGCGTTGTCGGGGGTGAGGATGAGGACGCGGAGAGGGAAGGATTCGCCGGTCGGATCAGGAGGATGCTATCGGAGCGCCCGCCGGAGGAGTGGCCTCCGATACCGCCGCTACCGCCGCGACGGAAACCGGGGAGGAGGAGAGGGAGGGAGGAAGGAGGAGGCGGTGGTAGCGGTAGCGGTAACGGTAACGGTAACGGCGGGGACTCCTCGGGAGGGGAGGGTACGAGCGCTGCGCCGAAGAGGGAGTGGTGGGGAGGGGCGAGCCTAGGGGAGGAGCTGCCGACGCCGCGGGAGATGTGCCGGAGGCTCGACGAGTTCGTCATCGGGCAGGGCAAGGCTAAGAAGGTACCCCATTTGTCCCCATTTATGGGTTGTTTGGTCCGAATTGGTGTAAGATCCTTGTGATTTGGCGCGAGTGCAGTCTTGCGTGATGCAATGCGACAGGTTGTACAGTTCAGTGAGGGTAGCTTGGCTTCGAGTAGGTGAATTTTGGGTTGTTAGTGTGAATCTGTCCGGGCGCTTGACATAATTGAGTGAAATCATGTATGGCTGGGGCAATGCAGAAATGCACTGGGTTTTAGTTACTGGCTGTTCGTGCCTTAGCTTAAAAGTCACCGCTTGTTTTTGTGGTTGCTTCCTCAAGGGTTCTCAATTGGTGGCCTCCAATTTGAGTTTTTGGTCTGGTGCAAAGATAGTTGGATGAAATTTTGTTAATTCGTCATGTAAATGAGGCAATGTTTTGCATTTCCTGCTTCAGTGGCTTCAAACCGAGGGAAATGTTCCCTTGGCATGCAGCTAGAACAGAGAATACATATGTTTCCAACATATGAAATTCCAGTTGCTTGGTCTAGATTCGTTAGGATGTGAGCTTTTGATGATTCAACTGTACAAAGGTATCACTGAGGCAATCACTGCAGTTTCTCCATCTTATCATGGTACATTAACTTTGTGTTGCCCACACACACAGATACACACATCAACAACAACAACAAAAGCTCTGCGTCGTGGCTCTGTTTTCTCAGTGTCTAGGTCATATAGTAGCTTCACATCCTGATTTGTGAATTTTGGGTGGTTTGGTAAGGATTGAAGGTGTTCCTATTAGAATTAGGTGAAATGTTGTCTGAATAAATGCAGCAATTGCTTGGTAAATCACCATCAATGCAGCTGACATATTAATAGCCTGTATGAGATTGCCAAATTATGCGGATGATTGCTTGATTTGAATGATACTATGCTACTAGTTGGTGTATCAGTGTACAGATATGTCATGAACTAAATTAGACTGGAGTTGCTGGTGCTATTTATAAAATCTGTACACATCTGATGTGGTACTTTTGGGTTGGGACTTGGAAGAAAGTAACAGGTGATTTGACGCATCTTATTGCAGCAAGTTTACTGAACTATGCATCTGTCATGGGCATTCCCAATAAGGGTAGGAGATCAAGCGCATGGCAAATAAAGATTAGATAAGATTGGTTAGGGATTACTTTCCTTAAGATAAAGATTAGATTAGATCGGATTGTTTCCTTTCATTTAGGGATTAGTTTCTTAAGTGTCAAGTCAAGCCATCCCTATATAAGTGATAACATTGTATCTTCTTGAATCAACGAAGAAATATATAAAGAGTTCCTAGTATCTCCTCTATCCCTGCCCTTGTGGTGCGGCCGCTGCTCTTCGGCATGATCGCGCTGCTTGGGTTCAGGACCCTCTAATCCTAGCACATGACAGCATCCTTTCCACTAATTGAAAGGAGATAAATGCAATAAGTAATATATTGTGATTCTTTTCTGTGAGAATATAATTTCCACATACTTATCCTAACTGTTTTTTAATTGCAGGTACTATCAGTAGCTGTATACAACCACTACAAGAGAATATATAACGCAAATGTACAGAAAGGGTTAGTTTCTGTCCTGTAACCTACCTGCATTAGTTTAGCCTTTTTAACATATCTCCACAATATCAAATCATGTCAGACAAATGCTGAAGCATTTACACATTTGTAATGTGTCAATTCATAGGGCTGCATGTCAAAAATGAGTTGCTAATTTCTATGTTCTTGCTTTTGATGACATGTATGTGTATCCAGATCTGGTGCCAATTCTGGGTGTCCAGACACTGCAAATGATGATCAAAATAATGTAGAAATAGACAAAAGCAATGTACTTCTAATGGGTCCAACTGGCTCAGGTCAGTAATGTTTTAAAAAATATTCCATACTTCTAAGTAGCTTTTTTGCAGGATACCATACACATGTATAACTAGATTTCCTATAGGTTGGAGCTGACAGTGATATCTTTCTTCATGCTATCTGCTGACAGGAAAAACATTGCTTGCAAAAACATTAGCAAGCATTGTAAATGTACCATTCATTATAGCTGATGCGACATCGTTAACACAGGCAAGTTCATCACTGATTTATAATCACATTGTTTAGGGAAACAGTAGGGGAGAGTCCTAGTGAAATGCATTAAACCTATTTATGAATGCTCAATGCATAACATTATTGCTCTTAGACTTTAATTGTGTGCTTTCAGTCTTTCACTATTCTAGATGTCACATTTCAACCAATACTTCACTATCTTATAATACGCCTAGCTTTTAAGTTTTGAGCTTCTCTTCAAATTAATTTTGGTCATGAATTTGTATTGCAGTAGATCTCTATACGGTGGTGAACTGGCATTTTTCTCCATGATTTTGTTCTTGCACTTTATCATATTCATATGTTGTGGCAATCATAATTGCAGTGATAGAAAGCAATCTCTATACGGTAAAACTGGATATATGTAGTTACGTTAGAAAGTGATTGTCAGAAAGGGAAAAACAAACAAAACTAAACTTGGCAGTGTTTTGCAGGCTGGATATGTAGGTGAAGATGTAGAGTCGATACTGCAGAAGTTACTAGTGGTACGTGTGGCTGGCTGGCTGTTTAACGCCTTTCCTTTAGTTGTTGAATTGTATTACATCTGTTCGTTTAGATATCCAGAAAGAAACTCCAGACTATTCCATGAACCTCATGATGATCTGAATTTATGTTCAGGCTGCTGAATATAATGTTCAAGCCGCCCAGCAAGGGATAGTGTACATAGATGAAGTAGACAAAATAACAAAGAAGGTACATACCCCCTTTTGCCGAGTAGCCTTTTTAACTGGGAGGTTTATAAACAACAACCATCTTGCAGGCAGAGAGTGCAAATGTTAGTAGAGATGTATCTGGTGAAGGTGTTCAACAAGCATTGTTAAAAATCCTAGAAGGAACTGTAAGTGATCACACATGCTATTGGTTCTTCTTCTTCTTTTTTTCTAATACTCATGACTGGGCCAATTAGTTGGAGCTGATACGAGTTATCTTTGAAAGACTTTTACCTCTCATCAAGACACTGCAGTCTATAAAAATTAAAATGTATTACATCCAGGCATGCATGAAATGAAGCCAAGGGTTCGATTAGTCAGGTAAAGGATGGACTTATTGTGATACAAACTATGCAACATGATCTTGGATATAAAAATAACAGCTGTTGCACAACTGAGGACACTTGATCCTGATGTTGTTGACCTTTTCGCATTCTCACTTCTTGTAATTGACAGGATAGAAACCATTAATGACTAAAATTTGCTGATACTGCGGTATTAGTTTATTTATTTATTTTTGCAAGGAGACACTGCGGTATGTTGAGTATTATATTAACTTAGTTATGTTTTGTACACAGGTTGTCAGCATTCCAGAAAAGGTTTCTCGAAAGAATTCTCGCAATTATAATATACAGGTTACATACTCTACATGGTCCTTAATGAATACATTCAGTATCATACGGATTTAAAATTGATTGCATTGAATGAAAAAAATTTGTTGAAATGATTTTCTTTGGGTGGAAAAGATACTCTACTTTAGTACATAGTGAACTGAGGAAGAGTTGAGACTTGGAAAGCATATTTTGACAACTAAAACTGCCACTTATGCACTTGGTTGAAGTAGAATTGGCTACAATTATTGGCTCTCATATGGGTACCTTTTTTATAACAGTAACAGTGATCCACTGGCTGTGGTACAAATGTCCAAGGTCATACATATTTTGTTTCTCAGTCTCTGTTTGCACTGCGCATTATGAGCATTGTAAAGCCATCTTCATTTTTTTTTATTGTTTTCAGCATTGACTATGCCTGTAACAGATCTCATGCTAATGCAGATAGACACAAAAGATATTCTTTTCTTATGTGGTGGTGCTTTTGTAGACTTGGAAAAGACTGTTTCTGAAAGGTACTGCATATTTAATGAGTATAGAAATTGCTTATTCCACAGAGATTGTAAATTGACATTTAGTGTCAATTATTTACGAGTCATTTCCATGTGGAATGTGGACATTAACTCTGACGTCTGACATGAAGCAGGCGCCAAGATTCATCTATAGGATTTGGGGCACCCATTCGTACAAACATGAGAAGTTCTGGAGTGACCAATCCAATGGTCACTTCATCTCTGTTAGAATCCGTAAGCATTTTGAAACCTAGAGAGAGAATTGTAGAAACCCCTCTGATGTTCTAGTTGTTCCCATGATCCCATCAATACTATGGAGCAGCCTTTTATCGTACAAAACATTTTTCACATGGTCATGAACATTAAATTCCATGCTCCATTGGCAGGTTGAGAGTGGAGATCTTGTGAGATACGGTCTAATACCAGAGTTCATTGGGCGCTTGCCCATTCTAGTTAGTTTGGCAGCTCTCAATGAAGATCAGCTTGTTCAGGTAGTTGGGGGAAAATATAATGTGTTCTTTCTTCAATTTTGTTCAATTGGAAGACTTTCGTACTTGAGTATACACATAATGTTGCTGGTCTATGCCTTTGATGTCCTCCTTAGTACAGAATCATGTTCTGTTCTCTCACATAAACTGTTATGATGATGACGAAACCTAATTATCCTACTTCTGTAGAAGTTCTCACAGGATTTTCATGTTTCTTGCCCACTGAAGCTAATTCAAGTGATTTGATCTGCATTCAGGTTCTTACGGAACCAAAGAATTCTCTGTCCAGACAATACAGGAAAATGTTTAGCCTGAACAAAGTGAGCCCACGAAATCTTATCATGATAATAGATTTCCTTGTATGCAGTAATTTCTAACCTTCTATTATGTCTTTGGTTCTTCAGGTTAAGCTGCGCTTCACTGATGGTGCACTGAGAATGGTAGCGAAGAAGGCCATAGCCAGAAACAGTGGTGCACGTGGTCTAAGAGCCATCTTGGAAAGCATTCTATTGGAGGCCATGTATGAGGTAGGCCTCTTGCATTGTTCTGTAATTATGATGCAAAGTTGAGCTGTACATTCTGACGCTCCTTTTAAGCAGATCCCAGATGAAAAAACAGGAAACAACCGAGTAGACGCCGTTGTGGTGGATGACGAGGCAATTGGTTCTATTGACAGGCCTGGATGTGGGGCTAAAATTCTTCGGGGTGACGGTGCATTGGACCAGTACGTAACAAGAACTAACATGAAGAATTCACTGGTATGGTACTTGATGTCTGACAAATTACAGCAACACTGAAGAATCACCTTATTATTCAACAGATAAAAAACAGTTAGACCGTGTTTGGTACAACTCCTATTCCTAGCTTTTCGTTCGAATATGGTGGAGTTGTACCAAATACTCAGTTTACCAAAACGACCTGATTCTGATTCTCGCGAAGCTGTCTCGAAAATGAACTAGCAACGAGGAGCAGCTTTCCCGTAGATTCTCGTGAGAATCCACCTTGCAGAAAAGGAAATGCCCCTTGAAGTTGGATGATTTTACCCGCAATTGCCATTGAACTACCCCCAACAACTCCACCGCGCGACCCCCACCTGAACCCCTTCGCCTCCTTTCCCCTCGCGTTTTCTCCTCCCTGCTGCTCTCGCGACAAGGCGATTCCGCCTCCAGATTCCCTGTTAATTCTATGAATTCTTTTTATTATTTAATCTTTTTTAAAAAGTTATTTTAAAGATAGCATCTTCCTAAATTTAATTCCAATTCTGATCTCTTTGGTCACGCTATGACCCGTAACGCTACTAAACTGTGTTGTCACATCACTGACCGCGGCGTGACCAAACTGTGTTGTCACGCCACTTCTCTTGGCGTGACAACACTTAGCCCAAAAATGGACGCGTTCAAAGGAGGTCGGTGGTGTGACAGCACAATTTGATTGCGCCGCGGTCGGTGGTGTGACAATACAGTTTGGTCACGCCACGGGTTATGACGTGATCAAAAGGGTCAGAATTGGAAATAAAGTTAAGAAGAGACTATCTTTAAAATAATTTTAAAAAGGATTAAAAATAAAAAGGCTCTATTTCCATCTTTGGTTTGTTGCAGGGTCATATGTTATAGCTTTCTAGGTGAACACTAGAAACTGAAATGGGTAACTTGCACGGCTTCCTCTAATATCTGCTTTCACGTGCAGGAAACAAATGAGGGTTTGGCCGGGGAGCTTGAAGACGCATTCATGCTGTCAAGAATTGTTAGCTTGTAATTAATCTGACCACCTTCATATATATCATGTAACATGTCTCCCCCTCACACCCACACCCACTTTTTTTAACCAACTTTTCTGTGATTTATTTTATTTCTGCTCAGTTCTGACGAGCAGGTCTAGAGCGCCATGTGTTGTAATTCATGTAAACAGGAGTTGCCTTTTCATTGAGCAACTTTCCTGCTAAGTAAATTGTTTCCCATTCTTTCTGATGCCCCAACTGGGCAGTTCAATTTCAATTGTTGTTAGCAAGGGTGTAAAAAGCTAAAGATCATTAATTTCCCGACATAATAAGCAGGCGCCATTTCCCGAGTAGCATATGTACAAGTTTGTGATGATCTGGAATTCTGAATTCTAGGGGTTCTAGAGGTTGGGGAGTGGCGGAACTATGAATTCAGTGTTGGGGTAAGCACGTATTACTGAGTTGTTTATGTACTTTTCTTCATAAAATTATCATCTGAAAGTATTTTCGTTTTGAGAAGCACACTGTATACTATGTAGTAGTCTACTAGCAACTTTTCATATGTAATCACTATAGTAATCAATTTGGAAAATAACTTGCATAATATCTGAATATGAGAAAAAAACTGGAATATGAAAAAAACTATTAAATCCTAAATCAATAGAAGACAGGAGGGAAAAGAATGGGTGTGACTTGTGAGGTTTTCTTCCCTAACTCACCACCATATGTACCTTTAAAACTGATGAACTTACTTTATCTAATTTCAGTCTACTGGAATAACTACTTTTTAGTAGATTTTGCAAATTTTAGGGTGCCAGTCCCCAACTATATCCGCCCCGTCGGGTGGGTTCAGAATCTCTCATATCTAGTTTACATGTACATACTACACAGAAACAGGACTCTACTTGGGTATGGGATACATGCATGCAGAGGCTGCCAGCCCGCGGAGGCGCAGGATGGGCCTTAGCCCACGATACGCCGGCCTTGTACGCGTGCCATGGTTGCGTAAAGGATAAGCTCTGCGCGTGCGCGGATCACGAGGCTGATCGGGTGGCGAGGTGCGGCCAAACGGACCGCTCTCCCCTCCTCCCTCCCCTCCCGTGAGCCGCGAGTCGCTGAGGGAGAATCTCTGAGGCTCTCCGACTTGTCGTCCTCTCTTGAACCGGACGCGCGCACACGCACGAAGCGAGCGAGAGAGATGGCGTTTGGCGGGAGGAGGGGTTCGTCGCGGTGGGGTCTTCCGGTGGCGAGGTCGGAGGCTCTCGGCAAGCTGGGCCCCTCCTTCGGCATCGGCGCCGGCTGCGGTGTCGGCGTCGGCGTCGGCCTCATCGGCGGTACGTACCTTACCATCCACACCCATGAATTGAAACCACCCCTCATCGGCGTCTGTCTCTCCATAAGGTTCACGAAGCACCATAACCAGCAACTTGGAGCGAGCGCTCGCGAGGGTTTTAACGGCCAAGGCGTGCTTATCTTTGCGTGGTTCCGATGCTCAACCGGGGCTGCCACGAGACATTTTTTTTGCCATTAATTAGGTTCGTTTTGCACGTAGGCTAACAACCGGCGTTTAATTCTGGATTTTTTGGTGGGGATTTGGGACCCATCTGGTTCAGCCTAGCCAATTCAGATAATTGGATTAAATATTCTCTTATTAGTTGTTGAAGTATATAAGCATATCTGGACTTCTAATAACGTGCATGATGTCAGTTACTGTGCCGAATTAATCCTAATAAATAAGATTGGAGGGTTCATGTATGATCATTTAGGCCTGTTTGAAATGTAGGAATTATGATGTTTCCCTTACTATGGAATTCCTGTGAAAATCTTGCGTTCCAAATTGGGCATACAGGTTTGATTTAGTTCATGTGAAAAACTGAAAATGACTTCATTGCCCTTCACAAATAACAGTGCGACTGTCCAAAAGTTTGGTTGTGGATGACTTGTTACAAAACTTAGTGTCATCATGGGAATACCGAAATAGCATGGTACATTCTAAAAGAATAGATTCACGAGCGAAAAGGCTTCGTGAAAATATTTGTTGTAGACTTGACATGTCATTCTGATGCTTAGTTAAAGAGGAAGTTGAGGTCAAGACTCAAGAATCATAATACGATTGGTAGAGTGTATCTGGTGACAATTTGCTGTTAAGAGCCATAGGGCTTCGATCCAAAAGTGCGAAGCTATAGATGTATAAGGGACATACTTTTGATAGCACAAAATGTAGCCATCTGTCACAACCTAGAGATAGTATCGGATAGTCGTGAGTTGTGGGAGGCTTAGGGCCTGGTTTCCGGCGAGGCGCCGTGACGAGGATAGGTGCTAGGGTACACGGGACAGCAATGCGCAAGGGGGTAGGGCATAGGCGCAGGGGTCAGCAGAGAGGAGCAGTTGAGAGAGAGGATTGGAGATAACTTCTTGATTGCCTTTAATGAGAATACATAGCATCCTTATATAGTGGATGCTGGACCATCTTAAGCTAACACGAACTCTAACACAATCCTTTCTGAATACCAAACCTCTCCCTAATTCCTAAGTGCCTGAAGGGACACATCTAGTAACATGCCATATCCTGAAGGGATACCTTATCTCTAATAGCTAACTTATGGAATTAATCCACATGATGTTCGGCTGCACTAGAAGTAACCGGATGTGCTTGTTGCGGTTGGACCGGTTGTGCACCGGTCGGACCATCTGCTGCGCCGATTGTACCGGTTTGGTCTGCTGCTATCTGGCGTGACCTTTTGCTATAATGCTTACCCTACATGACATCTCTCCCTTCCTTTTGAAAAAGCTCGTCCTCCAGCTGAAAAGATGGATAACAATCGTGAAATTCATCCACCGGCTCCCAAGATGCTTCGGTTGCCGGAAGGCCTTCCCATTGCAGCAATACCTCCCATTTGTCACGGCTAAGACGTGCACGAACCACTGAAGACGGACAAGGACAAATGCGGCCATGTTGTATCTCTGGAAGAACGGGCGGTGTCAAAGGTGGATCGCTGTGAAAAGGCTTGAGTTGACTGACGTGGAAGACACCATGAAGACGAGAACGCGTAGGAAGCTCTAGGCAATATGCCACTGTGCCAATTGGAGTCAACACGCTATATGGTCCATAAAATCGTGGTGCCAACTTATTGTTGAGGCGAACAACCAGAGATGCCGCATGGCGATGCAAAATCCGGAGACACCCAATCTCCCACCTGGAACTCCAACTCACGGTGTTTCTCATCGTAGTATTTCTTGTAGAGCTGCTGTGCTTGGAGTAGGCGATCACGTATGTCCACAAGAAGTTCATTGCGAGAGGAAAGCAACTGATTCACTGTTGCTACCTTGCTGCTGCCATGGTCGAAATACCGCAAAGAGGGCGGCTCCCTCCCATATACTACGCTGAATGCGTGGCTTTAAGCGAGGTGTGGAAGGAAGTATTATAACAAAACTCCGCCCACAGTAGCCATTGGAGCCATTGACGAGGCCTGTCACCTGTGAGACACCGTAAATACATAGCGATTACTTTATTGACTGCCTCCGTTTGGCCGTCCGATTGAGGATGAAAAGCCGAACTCAGATGAAGTTTCACACCGGCCATGTGAAATAATTCTTGCCAAAAAGTACTTGTAAAAAATAGGATCTCGATCACTGACAATGGACGTCGGTACACCGTGTAGGCGAACTATCTCATCAAAGAAAGCGCGAGCCACTGATCCGACTGTGTATGTTCCAAGGGAATAAAATGTGCATACTTCGAGATACGATCGACAACAAAATTAATTACCGATTTGCCGTGCACCTTCAACAAACCTTCCACAAAATCCATGGAGATGCCAGCCCAAACATGACAGGGTGCTTCCAATGGTTGCAAGAGACCGGCTGGATGGAGTTGTTCTGTTTTGTTTCGTTGGCACACCTCAGAAGCATGCACAAATTCCTTGACCACCGTGCGCATACCTGGAATATGAAAATCAGCCCGCAATCGATGGAGAGTCTTTTGAACCCCTTTATGACTAGTAGTATGTGCCGCATGCAATATGGCCGATAGGTGTGAAGAAGATCGAGGCACATAGACCCGGCCCTCATAGAATAGAAGCCCATCATGCCAACTCCCCGGACCTTCTAAAATCCCGACGTCCAATTGTTCTTTCAGTGCCACCAAAGCCGGGTTTGTATCCGCATCTTGCCAGAGGTCTTTGAATAAGGAAAAAGTCGGCACTGAGAGGGTGAATAGGGTGCCAACTTCTGCATCTCGTCGAGATAGTGCGTCAACGACGATATTTTGCCGTCCTGGCTTGTATTCCACACGAAAATCAAAACCGAGGAGCTTACTGACCCAAGCATGTTGCGGAATGGTGGATAAACGCTGATCTAGTAAGAATTTCAGACTATAATGATCTGTACGCACTGGGAAAGAACGTTCCCATAAGTATGGCCTCCAATGATGCACAACCTGAACTAGTCCAATGAGTTCGCGTTCGTACGCTGCGAGCTTAGCGTGCCTTGGAGCAATCGGCTTGCTGAAAAAAAGCCAAGGGGCTGACACCTTGATGGAGGACAGCACCAAACCCCGAGCCAGACGTGTCGCATTCAACCACAAAATGGTGAACAAAATTTGGAAGTTGTAGAACAGATGCCGATGTAATTGCTTGTTGGAGTGTGTGAAAAGCATGTTCGGCTTCCGTGGACCACCTAAACGATTCCCGCTTAAGAAGGCAAGTAAGTGGAGCAGCTAGCACACCATAGTCACGGATAAAGTGCCGATAATAGCCCGCGAGTCCCAAAAACCCATGCAAAGCCTGCACGGTTTTGGGAATTGGCGAGTTCAACACCGCCTGAACTTTTTGTGTATCCATAGCCACGCTGTCCTTAGATATGACATGGCCCAAGTACGCCACTGATGTGACCTCGAAAAAACACTTGCTCTGCTTGAGGAAAAAATAGTGTTACTGAAGGAGTGTGAATACGACATGTACTTGGCTTAGATGATCGGCCCATGATGAACTATAAATCAAGATGTCATAAAAAAATACCAGTACGAAACGACAGAGGAACGGTTGAAGTACTGTGTTCATCAGAGCTTGGAATGTCACAGGCGCGTTGGTCAGGCCGAAAGGCATTACCAAAAATTCAAACAAACCCTGATGTGTACGAAACACCATCTTCTCCACAATATGACGGATGCATCCTCACTTGATGATAACCTAACTGAAGGTCTAGTTTTGTAAAAAAACTTGGAACCTCGAAGCTCATCAAGTAACTCCTCCACGACGGGAATCGAGAATTTATCTTTAACCGTCTTCGCGTTCAATGCCCGATAATCCACACAAAACCGCCACGATCCATCGTGCTTCTTGACCAAAAGAACTGGAGCTGAAAAAGCAGAAGAGTTGCGGCGAATAATACCCTGGCCGAGCATGTCATCGCATTGACGTTCAAGCTCGTCTTTTTGATGCTGTGCATAGCGATAAGGACAAACCGCCATAGGTTCGGTTGCTGGAAGGAGGTGAATGCGGTGGTCGTGGACTCGGGCGGGTGGAAGGCCGCGTGGTTCAACAAAAATAGTGTCAAATTCAGTGAGAAGCTCGGACATCACCTCTTGACCGGTACACGCAAGTGAACATGCCGTCGGATGCTGTGCCGCTAAGCCATGCCAAGTCACTTGTTGGCCATCACGCGTGAATGTCATCTGGAGATGCTCGAAGTCCCAAAGAATTGGCCCCAATGTGAGCAGCCACTTGACACCGAGCACGATATCGAATCCATTCAAAGGAATTGCGTGGCAATCGATGTCGAAGTACTCATTGCCGATGCGAAGAGGTAGCACTGGGCATCAGCCGCTACTCGTGAGGCGATCACCGTTGGCTACTAGCACACTCATGCCCCTACGTGATTGTAGTGCGACACCCGCCTTAGTCGCCGCTTCCTCGGCCATGAAATTATGGGTCGAGTCGCTGTCCAGGAGGACGGTGAGCTCGATATCGCCCACTGTCACTGTCAATTGCATCGTGTCGCTCGTATGGGGCAGTAGGCGTCAAAGGTGACGGAGCCAGCTGCTGCGCTGCGCCTATAGCCGGAGTCACTGTGGAGCTGGCTCTGTGGGCACGCCATGGCCGAGATCCCCCTGAGGCCGACTATGTGGCCAGCTTCGCTCAAAGTTCGTAGGCCTGTGCTAAGCTCACAGCAACCTCCAGGTTGGTTGGTGCTTGTAGCTCGACGTCGATCCGAAGCGTTCCTTGCAAGGCTACGGTGAAGAGTTGCACTTGTTGCTCCTCGGACAAGGAAACTGCACGGTTGAGGAGAGCCAAGAATTGATCCTGATACTCTTGTACTGTTCCTGTCAACTTGAGACTGGCCAATTCCCCCAACGGGTTATGACGCAATGGCGGTCTGAAGCGAAGATGTACCATCTCGCTAAAACACGTCCATGGAATGGCCCCCATCTCGCGCTCGATCCTGTTGTACCACAGTTGGGCCGTACCCGTCATGTGATATGCCGCCAACCAGACCTTCTCTTCATCCATGGTTCGTTGTCCGCGAAAGAATTGCTCGCAACGATTGATCCATGGCAACGGATCCTCATTCCCATCAAAGGTTGGGAATTCGAGTCTATGATAGCTTGGGGCTCCCCTGCTGTTGCCACTGCCATGTCTACCGCTTGCTGTCATCTCGCCTGTCGGCCATGGTGGTTTGGTGGGTTTTGGCAATATACCATCGTCTGGCCATTCACCTGATGCCGCACCTTTGCCGGTTTCCAACAGGCTGATCGCCATATGGTCCGCCATCTGTTGGATGTCGAGATCATTGAGCTTGACCTTGACCTCATCCAACATCTCCAGCTTCATGATTGTCGCTATTTGCATAACCACGGTCTCGATGTCAGTGCTGCTTTCAGCCATGGCTCCTTGCGCAACGGATGGTTCTGATACCAAGTTGTCACGACCTAGAGATCGTATCGGATAGTCGTGAGTCATGGGAGGCTTAGGGCCTGGTTTCCGGCGAGGCGCTGTGACAAGGATAGGTGCTAGGCCACACGGGACAGCAATGCGCAAAGGGGTAGGGTGCAGGAGCAGGGGTCGGCAGAGAGGAGCAGTTGAGAGAGAGGATTAGAGATAACTTCTTGATTGCCTTTAATGAGAATACATAACATCCTTATATAGTGGATGCTGGACCATCTTAAGCTAACACGAACTCTACACAATCCTTTCCGAATACCAGACCTCTAACTAATTCCTAAGTGTCCTGAAGGGACACATCTAGTAACATGCCATATCCTGAAGGGATACCTTATCTGTAATAGCTAACTCATGGAATTAATCCACATGATGTTCGGCTGCACCAGAAGTAACCGGATGTGCTTGCTGCGGTTGGACTGGTTGTGCACCGGTCAGACCGTCCGCTGCGCCGGTTGGACCGGTTTTGTCTGCTGCTATCTGGCGTGACCTTCTGCTATAATGCTTACTCCACATGACACCACCTGAGACCAAACCAACCTGATAAGCAGAGATTGCCATGAAAATGTCTTCATCGTGCAGAGCTTATTAGCCAACTTGAAAAGGTGACAGCTACTCATATAACTTTCCAATGTCTGAAAAACTGAAGCCAGTACTGCTAATCCAGATTGCACTCCTAAGAGCAGTTCCAGCTTTTGGTATTTGATGGCAAGATTCCTAATTCAATGCAGTAAAGTAAGCTTATTAGATATTCACATGGATGCTTGAGGTCCTCTGCACTATATTTGATTGTACATTTATATGTCTGAGAATTGGATTCCTATGTGTCTTGTACATTTTGTTCTCCCTTGATAAAAATCTGTAGCTCTGCAAGTCTTGTTCCATGCGCCTGCTCTGAATTGTCTCACTGTAATCAATTTTGTTGTTGTAACAAAAGATATAATATATGATGTTGGCTTCCTGAATTCTTCAGAGTTCATGTTGAGAGAATGCCATTGAGAAGAACAGATTATGTAGGCTGTGATTCTGAACACCAGACACATCTAGTTTCGCATATGCTGACCATTGACATTGTGGAACATGAAGTTATCTTATTCTGTTCCTTTCTCATTTTTTGTTTGTGGCTGAACAGGTGCAGGAATTGGAGGTGGATTCCCTGGTTTACAGTTGGGATTTGGAGCTGGTGCTGGATGTGGAATAGGAATAGGTTTTGGTTATGGTTTTGGAAAAGGAATCGCATACGACGAGAACGGGAGACACTCAAACATCAGGAGATCATATCAGAGTTCCAAGAGCCTTCCTTATGAGTAAGTATGCTTTGTACTAATGCAAGATGACTCTATTTCCTATTGTTTGACATGCTTACATCCAATGTCAAAAGGTGGTGCCAACATTTGATGTGAACTTGGGTAAATTTGCAGAAGACTATCTGTGGTTATGGCTTTAAGCTGTGCATAGTGCATTCTTCCTACATGTATAATTTACTAACGCGTGTTATATCATCTTTAACATTATTCTGTTAAAAAACTTCGCAGTGAACAGTTTGATGTCCTCTTTGATGAGCTGATTGAGAGCACCAGGAAGATGATCAAAGCAACATCGAAGGAGATCGACAAGTGGAGGCGGATATAGTGTATACAGCACAGGAATGAACAGTTTAATATTTAGAAGCTTAAGGCACTGCACGTGCCTATGCGGAACTGAAATGAACTCTTGCTTGTTTGATGTTACGGCAAATATTTTCAGGGATTCGTGATATCTCTACTATTTAAAAATTGTAGTTGGTTGTCTGTCTTTTTCGCCTTTTTTGGCGTCCGTCAGATCGGCGAGTGAGGCACAGTCTAGATCGCGTCACTTAGTACAATGATAGTTGAGAACCCGAGTGATAGAATTATAATTTTTTTTAATCCGTAGCAAAACACGAGCATTGAACTAGTTACAGTCAACATTCTATCCTCTTGGAGCCTGGAAGGATTATTTTGTCAACCATGTGCTAGGATGCAGCATCACGTGATTGTGACGCCGTTTCGCATTGAAATATCCTGCAGAGCGTCGCTGTCGATGTTCTATGCGCATCTGCAGAACGCTGTTTCGTATTGAAATATCTTGCAGAACGTCGCCTCAAATCTTCTAGCTTTCGTTATGCGTCCATACGTTGACTGTTTGTATCTTGTTCTTAATCTCGTCTTAAGCGTGCTTCTTTTGTTTAATAAGCTTGCTTACCTTCGAAAAACTATTCTTCGTCATTCGAACTTCACCGAACTTGTGCGAACCTCACACCTTTTCACGCTTCAATATCATCGAAGTACACTACTTCACCGAGTTGGACAAATTGGAGCACTTCTTTCAAGATCAGTGCAAAATCTCAAAAGGCACGTCTCCTTCCAATATCATCACAAAAAGTACTACTTCACCGATCTGGAGAAATTGGAAGCAGTCGCGCACAAATTGTAAGAAAATTGACTAGACTTTGAAAAAGTATTCTTCATCATTCGAACTTTCCCCATGTGGCCACAGGAAAAGGTGTCAACAGGGCAGGTAATCCAGGGAAAGATCCGTGACGTTGTATGCGTAGCTGCCTCTGGCAAAAGCGTGGAAAGCCTGCACAAATGATTTTGAGAGCTGCTTTTCTCCAGCGGCGATGCCAGATCACTCTTCACCCCACTAGTAGCCCTGGCCGGCACTTCAATGGCCTAAGCTGCCACCGTGCACATGATCTCGACCACAAGCTGCCCAACAAACATGGAAAGAAAAGCTTACCATGCAACTATGCATGTGTGCATGGCATCACTTGGGACATAGTAAACATGGCATCACTTGCCCAAAGATATACTATTAATAACTGCTTCCATTTATCAATGGAGAAATTACCTAGATGCGACGTAACATAGCAAATCATTAATCATATCATACTACTCACATATGCTATGCAACACGAGTGCGAGATGAAGAGGACAGGAAAAGACATGTACGATGGATGCAAATAATCATTAATGGAGGTTGTCTCTCAACTATACTTCTCTGGTTGTCTTGTACTAGCGCACAAAAGCATCAGCCCTTTGACATATTACAACTATCACAGGTACACCGACAAAACCTTATTATTGTCCGACACTTGGATCCCAACTTCTAGAGTGGCCAACCGGCCTTGTTAACTTACCCAAACCAATAATGTTAATACTTAGGTAGTCAGATGCACAAAGAATGAATAATAATAGCGTCAAACATCAAGCCCACAGAGATCATTCACCCAAGGACATACGGTTGATAAAGCACGCAGATCATCACAGGCATAGGCCAGGACTGATGATCCCAGCATATGCATCACCAATAATCTCCAGCAGTACAGCAGCTTGTGATCAGACATTGAATCATGGCCACTTTTGGAGAATGAAGCTTTTGGGACTGAGATCACCGTCCTGTTTTCGCACGCTTCATCCCGGTGGAGTTGAAGGGGGACACACTAGGACTAAGGTGAGGGCTTGGGCTTTCCTCTCTCAGAGTGCCATTTAGAATGGCCAGTTCTCTTAGTTGTTGCTTCTTGTAGTAGTCCATGGACTCATCCTGGATAGCGCCAGTTAGCAAGACCGATAACACCATATTAACAGCATATACCAAAACACTTAAGATAATGGCAGCAAAAGAGGAAATGTGGGTGTTTACAATTGGTTTCAGAAGATCTTCCAGGATGGTCACAGCTTGGTTTAGACGGGCATCAACAATATCTGCTGGAAACTCTGCTTCCACAAGCACATGCAGTGGATCATTGAGGTGCTCATACCCAGGTTTATCTCTCAGCTTCTCTTCCTATATAATAATATATTTTCAGGACATTTGCATCAATTGGGTGTGTGACAAAACAGTATTGTTAAAACAGAAATGCACCTGGTCCTGTTACTCTTGCAAACAAACGAAACTACACATTACATGTATCAAGAAAGCAATGGCTATATTATCTTAGTCGCTACAGACAAATAAAAGAGCAAAGTCCAATATCAAGTCTGTAACTGATATCTTTTAGTGTCCAAGGGTATGACAAATATCAGATTCAAAAGCTTATATTTGGCAGTTTAACATCAGAGCAATCTGTTATGCTTGAAGCTCATGACGCCAAATATGGATTTGTGTGGTGAAGAATTATTAGAGGTAATAGATAGAACTAAGATGTCACCAGTATCCAGTGAACAACAAGATCCAAACAATAAAGGCCAAGTGGAAGCAGAAGTCAAAAGGAAAAAAAAGGGTGAAGTAGAGTGCTCATGAAATAAAGCAACAAATACACCTCAATAACAATAACATTTATACTTAGCCTACTAAGTACTAACTGCAATCAAACTGTACGTTTAAATGATAGCATGCAGCATCCCACTAAACCTTTAGACCTAGACCAGCAACTGGAACAAACAAACCACAGTAAACATCTTCAAGAGAGTTTGAATGATGAAATGTTCATGGGTGACGTAGTAACAAGTTCTAAATAGAATTTACATCCTTACTGTGGCCTAGATTGCAGCTCATGATACCAGAATAACTCGAAATAACTGATATTGAAAATGGAACATAATATTTAACCTTAACTAGCATGTTCCACACTTCCTCCAGTGTTACTATTGTAGTCTGGAGATCATACTGTAAGCTTTGGATAGTGCAGTGCGTCTGAAATTAACCGAGCAGTGGTTGCATATCAATCAGGCCAGCCCAAAGTTTGGCTGTTTATGATTTTAGTGATAGAACATATTAGTCAATTTAACCATGAGGAAACATACCCTCTTAGTTTTTAATTCCACATAATAAGTATGATAATAACACACAGTACATCCTAAAAGTGTCCAACAATTTTAACCAAATAATATTATTAAAATAGGGAGCTAAAGAACAATATATAATATAATGTGCTTAGTTACCTTAACAGAATCTTTCACTGAACCAAGTCCACGGATATAAACTCTACATTGAGTTGAAGCTTCAACTCTTTTCAGAGAGTTTCCTCGCGGCCCCAATAACCGGCCAACAAAGTTGTACTAATAACAACCAAAAGAGTGTAAATCATTCGTAACATGGCAAACAGGCAAAGCACATTGAAGAAAGTTAAAGGAAAGCACTAAGAAAGCCATGCATACATTAGGATACTTGTCCACAGGAACATCTAGCCTCACAACTTTCTTGACAACAGGGGTGCCAGCAAGTGCTGGAGCTCCATTCCAGCCCATAGATGATGCTTGGAGAACCCCCATATGCTGAAAAAAAGAAGAATATTTCACCATAAATATGTCGAAGAGAAGTTGACAATATAAGCACTAAAGAGAGGATACAAGTAATTTGGACCCTTCACAATCTATACATGCAGTGGCTAATATGACAAACCAATATAGAGAAATAATATTCACGATCACTCATTAACATATGTCAGGTTATTTTAATCCCATGTTCGACGATTAACTCATTGCTGAGAACTAGCGATAGGTTGCAACCTTTGACAAAAGGGGGATTTGATGATTTACCATTATGAGATAGATGCATTTGAGGGTTTACCCCTCGATGTCCACATGTCAATGAGACATCGAGGGGTAAACCCTCAAATGTATCTATTCATAGTGGTAAAACCTCAATAATTCCTTGACCTAAAATTGACTACAGGATATGCACAACATCCACTAAATCAGCAATATGGAAATGCAAGGTCCACAATCCATATGCACTCCCTTCTTTCTACTAGGGCATACATGCTATTTAAATGCAATGACAAGGAAAGCAGGTAAACCCATGATAATCAAAGTTTTCCTGAATCTGCATTACCTCTGTTTGCATTCCTGACCATCCCTCCAGATCCATTGGCTGACCATTCACTGGGTGGCCAGGTAACCTTAATGGGCTACCATGCTCGATTCTCTCAGGATCAACAAAATTATGGTTAGGTGGCAAAGAAGATGCCCGCAAAATCTCTGCATTAAACAAAATATGATCATGATGAGATAATAATACACATTATTTGGTATGCTATGGTATAATAATGACAATAATACTATTTGTGCCAACCCTAAATTGGGGAAAAGGCGATCTTCGTTAGATTTCCGAATTTGTCCAGTGCCTCGAATTATGGTAGCAAGGAGATAGTAACCACTCCACTCAGTTAAAGAATAGGCATATGCTGCACAGTGACCATTCTTAAGATAGAAATTTGTGGTTGATATAAAAAGTATCCATTCTAGAGTGTGAAGTCAATTACGTGGACAAAGTTATTATTTATGGCCAAGAACTGACAAATTATTACTTTGTCGCGAATTATACCAGTTTTAGACAACAGGATATATGATAATATGAATTAACAACAAAATGTAGAAACAAACATCCTCTGGTTAACTCTTCTGAGTTCCGATCAACTAACAATACAATACCAACAATATTGATCAGGAAGACCATCATACATCCTGAAAAGATGTAGCAGAGGCAGTCATCGAAACGTCACAGCAACTCATAACAAACAGTCCATAACCTAAAAGACTTAGGGTAAACTAAACATAGAAATCGGTGAAAGTGAATGTACTACATCATTTTAGTGATAGTGAATGACTGAATGTACTACATCATTAACAACTCATAACAACTAAATTGATAAAGGGCTATAAACAAGCAACACATTACAGTAATGTCTGGAAGCAAAAGAAACAACCTTGGTTCAAGAGCCTGGTACAGAACGGAAGAACTTGCACGAATGGGGCTAATTTCTGCCTCTCGGCAAGCAACTCAGCCAAATATCTGCTAAACAAACAATCTCATCAGTATCACATTAGACAATCTGACTTTATTATTCACATGAGAGGTAAAACAATCTTCCAAAGAGCAGAAGCATAATTTGAATCATCTAAAATAACTACAAGGCAACAAGCCCACAAAAAACAAACAAGACCTTTAATAAAATTTATACAGCAAGATCCACGAAAATAAAATTTTACACGCGACTATCAACAATGAGCAATTTATTACACAAAAAATTACATCCATCAGCAACAAGTCAAACATATAGCTCCTATTTATTCCTAATCGCCATCATCAGCGAACAGCTCTTGTAAATCTATCAGCAAGCAATCACCGAAATCCCTATTTCCACAGATCACTCCTCCATCACAATTGCAGCATTGATCAATGCCAAACATCACATCCAGAAGGTCAGAATTAAGCAGAAATCTCCACCACCGGTATCAAATCTCGTACTCCTCAGAAAGATTTCCAAAAAAAACTGGATCAAGAACCTAAACAAAACTCGACCGGAAACAGACAGAAGCAATCGCAGACAATAATAATAATAAAAAGAACACGACAGCGAAGCAGGAACCCACCTATCTCTTTCAGAGGTAGAATACCTCATAGAATTGAGGTGATGAGGGGAAGAATGGACAGGAGACGATGAGTACTGCAAGAGGGAAGGTGGTGGAATCCTCTCATCCATGGCTCCCAACAGCGGACAAAACTACTCAAAATACTCAACAAGATTGAAAGATTGGGGGAAGACCAAGAACCCAAAAATCCAAGACCCCAGGTAATCAAGAAAACCAAGAACAGCAACTACTTAGCAAGCTATGGTATGGACGCCTATCTTGAAGCCAAGGAAATCTAAAAGAAAGGAGAGATTGCCAAGAACCAAGAGAAGATATATAAAAGGGATAGATGGGATTCTATATCACAAAAGAGGAAGGGAATAGTTGGGCAATCAATGATCAGAGCCCAGGCTGTGCAGGGTTGGCAGCAGCTCTTGGTGTTGGCTCTTGCTCTCCTTCCGCTCTCTCCACAACACACCCGCAGGGAGGGAGAGAAGGGGTGGGTGGGAGGAGAGAGAAAGGAAGAGACAAACTCAAAGGAGGGCTTTGGATTCTCTCTCCCTGCAGTATATGTCGCTGAAATCCAGATGATTGAGGTCTCTCCGCTTCTGGAGTTTCCCCTGTAACTTTCTTCCCTTTTTTGTTTCGCCTTTATTTTTAATTTGGAGTTTTATTGGTTGTGCACCCATTTGATTTCTTTTTGAAACGAAAATAATAAGGTAGATCACTAGTGTAGATAGAAAATTATATTAGGTTCACCATTAGACTTTAAATAAAATGATCATACACAAGCATTTATAGGCTCATAAATACCGCAACTGACCACTGATCTATATACTCACTAAATTACCACATTATTTCCAATCAATACACAATGATGCACTTTTTGAAAAATTTACGCGCCTTAATAATTATAAGGAGATCATTCATGTGGCCTACATTCTTATTTTTGCTTGGCAGTTTTTGTTGTCACGACATTCATTTTGTGCTACAACCGCATTAACCATCTTTATCGTGACATTCATTTGGCTGATAACTTTTTCCTGCGAATAGAAAACACTTTCAAAATCACACCCAAAATACGAGTATGTATGATAAATTTTATTTTTTACTCTATGCTGGCTGAGCTCTACTAAATTAATTTCTCGAAACGCTAGCCCGGCGAAATTATTTACAATTTCCTCATCTATGACTATAATTTAAATTGTGAACTTGAGCATTGCTGGGCTCCATGAATCAGGTTTTTTTTTAACTTAATTAACTCCACGTGCAATGCAAGGCAAAAACATGCCAGCCGTGTACTCCTAGCCATGGCGCGGTAGAAAAAAAATATTTCTCACTGAGCTAACGGAATCTTGGCGACCGTTTGGGGCGGCGTTGACTCCTACAGAAGCAGCTGAATCTGGACAGTGAAATCGGGCTGCTCCCTTCCATCCAGGCCGTCCATTTCGCAAGTTAGCCTGCTTAAGCCTTCGTTATTTAGGGAGCTAATTTAGGCTGTTTCGATTAAAAAAAAATGAGAACACGCAAAAGACTTACGCACAGTTACATTAATAAAAGAAACGAAAGTATCACCGTTCTACTACAATACGAAGATAGCGCTTTGAACACGAAGGCCAGCTATATAAGACCATTTCTTTTCTCACCGGCCGCTTCCTCGGAATTAGGTCTAAACAACCAATAAACTTGGACACATTTGTGACATTTGCGATCGAAGGTTGTTTGCTGCCATAGTTTGTACTACTGTCAAAGAGTTGGTCTGGTCATCATTAATTTCGGTTGCAAAATTAAAGAAGAAATGGAGTACATCCTATACAGTACCGGAGACAATCGGACATTGCAGCGCTTGCATTAGAATATTGGCACACGCAGAACTTGTTAGGGCAGCGACCACAAAGAAACATGAGTTCCAGTTAGGCACCTGGAGCGGCTTAACTAAGTTTTATTGAACAGCTATGTGTGATTTGTATGAATCATGACCAATCATATAGGGGTTAATTACATATATGGGCTATATACTCCATCAAGCTAGCCAGAGGCAGAGCTGGACTCGGACCTCCGAGGCAATGGCCCAAGGCCTAGACTCAAATTCCGACGTGAATTCTGAGTGAAACTGATGGTGACTGGCCAGACTCAAACTCCACGGCTAGGCCGACCCGAGGCCCAGCCATGAGCCAGCTACACCACTGAAGCTAGCTAAGCACACAGCTGAAGCCTGATATCACAAGAATTGAAGCATAATGTAGTGAAGAAGCTGAGCTTCTTTGGATGATAGGGGCGTGATCATGCAAGATATAAAACAGGGGAAAGAGAAGGAAATCTATTGCTCCAAATCTGTATTAATCGATATCCTTTAAAGTGTGTGTGTATATATATATATATATATATATATATATATATATATATATATATATATATATATATATATATATATATATATATATATGAAAATATTTTCTACTCCTATATAGTTACTCCTACCTTTGATATACCACCTAAAAGAACTTGACATACTCCATTATCACTTTGGGTATACTCATAAACTAATTATAAGATACTCCAATGTGAACCACATGAAAAATTTGTAAGAGAGTTCATAGTTTTTAACATATTTTGTAAATATCTTTATATTCGCACATAAAAAGGAGTATGTCTACATACCACCCCTGAAAAGATGTAAATACTACATATGTGGTCTTATATACTCATATATTACACATACATACTCTCAGTTGCGCAAGATACTCCCTACGTTGTGAGATATGTGAGATACGAAATAGATAGTAACTACTCCCAGGAGTAGGAAAAAAGCAGAAAGCATTTTTCGTACTCCAGGAGTAGTTACTCCTTATTTCGTATCTCACATATCTCACAACGTAGAGAGTATCTTGCGCAACCGATAGTATGTATGCGTAGTATAGGAGTATATAAGACCACATAGGTGGTATTTACATATTTTCAGAGGTGATATGTATAATTTTTTAGACATGCTCCTTTTTATGTGCGAATATGAAGGTATTTATAAAATATACTAAAAACTATGGACTCTCTTGCAAATTTTTCATGTGATTCACATTAGAGTATCTTATAATTAGTATATGAGTATACCCAAAGTAATAATAGAGTATGTCAAGTCCTTTTAGGTGGTACATCAGAGATGGAAGTAACCACTCCCAAAAGTAGAAAGTATTTTTCATATATATATAATTTTAAATTCTCGGTCTATATATATGGATGGTCCAGAAATTTGGTTCCCAAACAAAGCCTTAATTGCCCTTAAAATACTTTTGATGTTGACAATTGTAAATGCGAGCAGCAATTAATTTTGTTCCGGGTATAAAGATATCAGATTTGATGGGGTGATTTATGCATTTAAAATTCTTCCAATTCTGTTGCCTTCCTAGTTGTGTATATCCAGCCCAGCTGTGTGCCCTGGAAAAAGCAGGAACGCAATCAAAGCATTCACTCTTGTTCATCTTACGCGACGTGTGTACTCTCCTATCTTTTAGGAAGATCGAGAAACCTACCTTATGATTGTTTTCAATGCATTTACCTCATTACCTGGATTCGTAGTTTCGTACTGGCTAGCTAATCCAATGTTTTTTCTGAAGAGAAACATGTCTTTTCAGTACACTTAATTATTATCCCAATTAATTTATCCCTGAGTGACAACCATTAAGGTTTGATATGAATCCAATTCTGTTACTTATGTACCAGTACTCGTAACATTAATCACATTCATTGTACTTAGTGCTCGTACATCATATTTGAATAGCTAGAAACCCGTTCTTCCAATGCATTGATCCGACAATTTTAAGCCCATGGAAGGAACGAACTGTTATGATTTAACCAGTTTTTCCTCTCGAGAAAACGCTTGTAAACTTTGGAAGCACCCCCTAAATCGAGGGCCTTATTCAATTGCTCCTTTATTTGAAATATCTAACCAATGATTTCATCAAACTAACATACATTTTTTTTTTCCATAATGGAAGAGAATACTCTTCCAGACCCTGCATCAAGAATACACACAACCTAATTTATCAAAGAGGAAAAAGTAACAAATTAACCCCAAAGGCTAAATGTAACTTGAAGCCTTACAATCAAAAGACGATTGAAAGTTAAACTCAATTATTACAAATCTTATGACTAGACCGTCACTCATGAATGTTGAAGATTTGCTTTGCCACAAACTCCAACCTATCACTTCCGGTCAACATGGACTCCTTCTGAAGAGATTTGTGCATAGTTGCCCAAGCGCTCAGTCAATGCCCACTCAAAAAAAAAACGCTCAGCCAATGCCAACTCAAAAAAATAACCTGCAAGGGATTAGTAATAATATTTTTTTTCCAAAAACGATATCATGACGATATAACCAAATAGACCAACATAAGGCACTAGCTTCCACGAGGAGTTGTGCCTTTAATAATTTTGGAATGCCGATTAACTAATTCCCAAACATATTTGATATACTTGCAGGAGGAGATAAATTAAACACACATTGTACCGCCCACCATGCAAGACGTGCAAAGGGGCAGTCAAGGAAAAGATGCTAAATTGTTTAATCTTTAATATAGAAGCAGCACTTTTTGCTTTCTCTCTAATTTTTTTTAGCAGATTATCTTTAGTTAATACTACTCCTCTTTTGAAATACCATAAGAAATTTTTTACTTTTAATGGAATTTTAATTAACAAAAAAAATCCCTAACGAGGGCTCGATAATTTCCAATAAGCACCATATAGAAAGACTATACCGAACTAACATACATACCAATGTTCTAAGGCTATGTACAATAGTGTGATGTCAGCTATCTGTAAACCTTGTCACGTAGGATACAAGATGATGTGGATGAGAGAGGGAGAGCATAGAGAATTGTACCGTCTCTCATGCAGTAGTCGACTGTAGCACGAGAAACAAAACACATTGTAAATGAAGAAGCTGTCTATAGAGATATGTAAAAAGACAATCTATTATAGAATCTGTCTTTAGCATTGTCTATAGATGACATGAAGGAGTACTATAGACAGCAGTTGTCTATACTGTTGTACATGACCTAAAGCTCGGCAACCCGGTACTCAGTCATTCACTCCCTTGGTAATCAGCCTAATCAGTTATTCCATCCAGTCATAAATACATGTTATTTAAGACATCGATACGATCTCCAAAAACACAAGTTTGACCACTAATCTATATTGTAATATATTTATAAAACTCAATAAATTATAATATTTCAAAAGTATTTTTCAAAAAAAATTATACATATATATTTTATATATTTATTTTAATGTTTAAAAAGATATATATAGTTAAAACTTGAAAGTTTAACTAACACGCATGCCAAACCACGTATATACGGCCTAGTACCTAGACCCGTGTTTAGGAATTGGGATACCGCAACGTTTAGATAGCTAGGCTGGCCAGTTGCTGCGTAGCCGGAGCAGGATGCATGCAGCCCCTGACAACTGACAAGTTGCACTTGCCGTGGGGCCCTGTTTGTCCCTAAGAAAGAGCTTGCTACCAATTGCTTGCTTGATCTACTACCTTAATGTCAGGCTACTCTGAAAAGAAAAAAAGTTTAAGGTTAGAGCTTACCTAGGCAAATTAATCTGGCTCGAAGAATCTACTACCTTAATTGTTTCGAGATGTAATTACAATAGTGACTCTCCTCCAGCGGCATATGCAACTTTAGTACCGTGTAGACAAGATCACGAGTTGACACGTGCACAATGCTGCACGGCTACCGTGCGGATGAGCTGCCGCCGCACTACCACTGTACGGATGAGACTCAATGACCGTGTGGCGAACATCGTCACCGTACGGACAAGCCAATTCCATACGATATATACATGCTAGCTAAGAGATGCTACCCCAGCTAGCAACCACCTAAGTCGAAGCCAAAGAGTGCTAACTGCATGTTGATCCAGACCCTCGTGCGCAATACCCCAGCTAGCAACTGACCATCGATTTTTTTATTTGATAGTCCGCACGGTGGCAGCACGGACGACGATTGTCCGCATGCGGTATTGTGCATGTGTCAGCTTGTAAGTTTTGTTCGTACAGTGACTGTGCGGACGGGTGCTAAATTTATAAATACCGTCCGAGGAGAACCACTATCACAATTACACTTCAAAACAGTGATATTTAGGCTAAAAATCCAAATTAATCTGGCTCGAAGAAACACATTGCTACGCTCAGGGCATATACAATAGTTTGTCTCTTATGGTTATCTCTAAAGGCTTTAACTCATCTAGAGACAATATCTCCAACAATTTATCTATAAAACTATTCATTTTCACCCTAATCTCTTCATTTACACACTCACTATTTACAATGATTTACATGCCAAGTTCGTCTCTTATACAAAAGATGATATATTCATTCTTCACGTCCTCTCTCATTCAACTAGAGTTTTGAGTAATATAACTGTTAAAATTCTGAGCATTTTTCGAATTACTTTAATCCAGAAATATAGTAGATAAATCATGAGAATTACTCTAGTCATTTTCAGTGTTCATGTAAACAACAGATAATAAAACTAAGTAAACAACAAGTGTGAGGTAGGCATACCCAGAACCAGCGGAAGGAGCAGCAGAAGTAGAAGCAGGAGTCTTGGTGAGGTCGTCGTTAGTCATAGCGTAGTGGATGCAGCAGAGACCTTCGTGGATGTCGTGGTAGTAGTCGCGCAGATGTAGTCGTAGCAGAAAAACAGATGAAGCAAGCAGTCGCGCGAACGCTCCCCAAAAACCTTATTCGCCCTCGCCGCAAGCCTTCAAGGACGGGTTCCGAGGCCGCGCTCCCGGTGGCGACCGTACACGCGCCGCCGGGATGGAGATCGCCAGAGACAGCAACAAAACCAGTGGTATACTATTGTCTTTCGTGGAGAGAGTTCATCAGCCAGAAGAACAAGTGCTCTGTTCAAAGAGACTAGAAACGGTCACCATTACTCACTGGTAACTGAACCGTTACACGCCTGCGTACGCGCGCACATGCACGACACGGCGAGGCGAGCGAGCGAGCGCGCGCGTATATTGGCTCTCTCCAATTCCACAAGGGGGCTACCACGTTCCACCTTTTAAAGTGATGTAACTCCCATTCAACTCTCCATATGGGACTAAATAGTTTTAGCACATACATATGAACCTTTGGGATTTTTCAAGAATTGATTAGGATTAAACATGAGCTCAGCCCGTATTAATTCCAACAATAATAGATAAGAGACAGTTGAGTTAGCCACAATTGGAGATAGCCATTACGAGAAGCTAGCATTACATTGAATGCTCAGCTCACGTAGGTACATACTCCTCCCTGTCTCTCAGATCCAGTGCAGTCAGTCAGAACAGCATGCGTATTGTGATCAATTGAACCTCCCAATCCCAAGGTCCTGATTCCCCCGAGATTGTGGCCGTATTTTAGAGGTGAAACCAGTCAAAATACTTTACGATCCACATGCGAGTATATGCATGACGCGTAGAAAAGAAGAAGAAAAACGTTTGGATTGCATTGGACTGTCCGATCGATGCTGTACAAGTGACCCAACAGGCCGGTTTTCTTCATGGGCTGGAAGACCATGCCGGGCGTGTAACTCTGCCCATAAATAAAACGCGGCCAGCACAGTGCGCCGTGCTTATGCCAGTTACACTTCGGGACGTCACGTACGCAGTAGTCTACTTTGCCAGGAAAGATTGAGCGACCCATGCATCCGTCGATCCGCGCGTGCCTATGGATTCCGGGGGTGGAAACAAGAAAACAGCTACCAGAGTCACCACATTCTAATCTAACCAGAGGCGAGAAATCATTACCTACATATAAAGAAGTACTTATTGCTAAGGGTATTTGTGGTATTTCCTTTGTACTAGGGTTTAGTTTTGTGTACCTTTGTACACTATATATATTGCTCATTATGCCTCTTAAATACATACATATTATTCATAACATGGTATCAGAGTAAAGGTTCAAACCCTAGCCTCTAGCCTAGCTCCCACGCAGGGATCAGCTAACCGTTCCCGGGTTGGATCCCGGCCCCCCTCCGGTACCGGTAACGGACCGGTTACCGGTCAAACCGGATTTTGTTCGGCCGAAATTCGTTCAAATTTGATTAAAATTCATTCGAAATCTGAAATTTTGATTTTGGATTTGAAAAATCCACCGGGATCTCATTTTCCGGCCACCCTCCGGTAGGCGGTAATCGGCCGGTAACCGCCGGGTTTTCTATCCCTACTCCCACGGCCCCGAGCTCGAGATCCGCCCCGCCGCCTGTACCTCGTGCTCGCCGCTGCTCCGGATCCTGCCGCCGCTCCAGATTGAGCCGCCACCGACGGGGGAAGGGTCTCAACTCGGGAGGTGGGATTGGGATTGTGTTTGGGTTCGCAACCTGGTGGAGACTCGAGAAAGAAGATAAAGGGCAAGTCCATGGATACCGAGAAAAAAAAACTAGCATATGTAGCTCCTTTTGGGTTTCTTTTTCTTCTGTTGCGTCCATCCAAGTTCGTACGACTCTATCTTTGAGTTCGTCTAAGCTATGTAAGTTCACAAATTTATTATCAGTCATAGAAGCATATGAATTCCCTTTTACATAACCGCAGCCACCGCTCTTCTTTTCAAGCCGCTGTAGATCGTACAAGTCGTTATGATGTTGTCCCTTCTCTCTTAGCCGCCACGCTTCTCCAGCACTGCGGCTCTGTTGAGCTTCTTGTGCATTGCATTGCCGCCGCCTTGGATTTCGATCTGTGCCGCTATACTTCTATCTATTTCTTTTTGGCTTGATTTGACAGTTTTCTCTATTTCTATCGGTTTCATCATCTTCTTTGTTATGTTGTCGTGGTCGACTTTCTCAGCCCCATACCTTGTGCTTTATGGGCTGTCGCATGACACCGGATGGGAGGAGATCTTTTGATACTCGACATATTTTCCAAGAGCTGCACGCTACAACGACATTATCAAAACTCATACTTCGGATTTTCCCTATTGTAGTGTCAACTATTTCCAAATACAATGCTATTGCATACGCCTTGCATTTGAGGGTGGGTGTGTTAAGGGTATTTGTGGTATTTCACTTGTACTAAGATTTAGTCTTGTATCCCCTTTTGTACCCTATAACCCTATACTTCTTCAGTATGTCGGGGAGGGGCTATATATATATATATTGCTCATTGAGCCTTTTGAATACATACACATTATTCATAACACTTATCATCGATATATCATATATATATATATATATATGCTCATTGGCCTTTTGAATTCACATGACAGCGATTGACACCTCGATTACACTCTGGATCTGCCTCTGATTCCAAGCCAATAGTGCCATAGTAATAAGGCACCTGGGTGCCTAGGCGTATAAATATAATAATATCTTATTCTGCGCACCAGACCCCGCGCCTCCTACATGGGATCGACAGTAAAACTCCTACGCGCGTGTTGCGAGCGGTAGTAAAATGGCTTGGTATCGTTTAAAATTGATAGTAAAACCTCCCACACGTAATTGGCAAAGAAAAATGATAGTAAAAATGATTGTGTGTCACCCGTGTCATTAAAAAATGTTTTACTGCCATTTCAACGAGAAATATGAGACAATAATATTTGGGATGTTGGTTTTACTGTGAAAAGCACATCGCGTTACTGATCCAGTAAATGATATCGTGGATTTAGTCATCGTTTTACTGTGAATGACGCATAATATTACTGCTTTCCATGCATTTGTTCTGTTGTTGTCTTCTCTGCTTGATTTTTTATTTTATTTTTGGGAGTTGTCGTCGGTGTGATAATGTTTTACTGCTGTTTGAACGGGATATTACTGGTATACACCGAAAAATCGAATACACAATTTCTTTTCGGGAATCATAAGTTTACTATAAAATACAAGTAACTTCACTGCCTTTTACGAAAAGGTTTACTAGATCTTCAAAAGTTTAAAAAAAAAAACTTCGACTTGCTTCACGACCTATACTTCTTCAGTATGTCGGGGAGGGGCTTAATGTTGTTGATCTTATGAAACAACATGTAGAAGTACATCATCTCAGCCCTATACTCGTTCCCCTTCTCCTACATACAGATGATAAACGTTGCGTATTAGACACTATACATCTAATTATTGGAAGTTGCGATAGTGATTACTTCTTACTGGCTCTATCCGTGTGTAGAGCATCTAACCTTCGCTACCCTAGAATTCCAAGAACTTCATTACGAAGAATGTGTAGTTATTCTTTAGGACCTGCTTCGGTGTCGCCATGTTGTGCACCCTCCAGTTCACGACGATGGGGAATTTCCCACTTGTCACAAATTGCAGAGCTACGCATAGACAAGGAATGATCTTGCCTCCGACTGGATTGTGGTGGTCTTCCACTTTTGTGCCTTTTTTCTTGTAGTCGTTGAAGTCCAGCACTTCCACACGCTTCTACACCCTGTTGAAGTAGTAAACAGACCAATGCGAGTTGTGTAGAATGAGGAGGAAGATCTACAAAAAATCAAAACCGTATATACATGTTCTAGTAAAAAAAATGTTATATGATGTATGAGATTTACATGAATGAACTATGAAATTTACTGGATCATAACACAATATTTACTGGAGCGTGATCAAAGAATAAAAACTACTTACCAAATTTACATGCATGATGTCCACACCCCTGGTATGCTCCTCTACATTTAACAATTTCTGTCAGCGGGCAAAACTCGTGTTGTTAAAAATTACCGAGGGAGACGTTTGCTTTATTGGTATGTGCAAAAAAATTTACTGTAAACACATTTTAGCGAAAACATCTTACCGACAGTTCGATGGGGAGGAACATCCTGTACCCGTCGTTGTCTGGCCTCAAGTTGGTGTTGTCTTGGAGCAAGCACTAGATGAAAAATGAGATGAACATGTCTTCGATCATCTGCTTATCCTTGAACGACTCTGCCATGTCTTCCAGTGGCCGATATAATTCCATCCCTGGACTGGAGCAAATAGACATTGTAGTACATAACGTAGTATTATCAGTAAAACATACATGGATGTGAAGTAAAAATGGGCAGCAAAACTGTCGAATAAAGAAAATGATGCAACATAGTAAAATGTATATTGAAAGAGCAGTAAAACTCGTTGCTGTATTGGTAAATGTGTGAGATCTCTTACCTTTTGAGGCTCTCGTCGTGCATATCATCTCCCACACCTCCATGGCCGTGGAAATGGGCACTGCCGGGAGCCTTATGTATGCTTTGAATGGAGACACCAGCTTGCTAGAAGCTTTAGTCAGTCTCTTCCCAAATAAGCTTTAGTCAGTCTCTTCCCAAATACACTGGCGTCATCAGCGCCCTTCTGGACTGAGGAAGCCACGCTCTTCCCAACCATTGTCTTCTCCACGGGTGCCACCTTGTTGGTCACCGTTGTGCCTGTCTTCTTTGCCTGCATGGCAGGGACGAGTTTTATTTTGAGCTTTGGTGTGATGACTTGTGTTTTACTGATGCACTCTTTTGTCTTTACTGTATATAGCGTGATAAATTACTGCTATGTAGCATATACCTTTGCCACGCTAGGTCTACCCGTGGGTCTTTACTCACATCGGTAGGCGCCTTCTCTAACTCCTTAACTGGGAGGCGCCTGCGGGGCGTCTATTACACCCTCTTTTACTGGCTCATGCGGTAAAAAAAGGAACATTGTTTTACTGCTATGTATTCAAAAAATTACTGTATATGTCATAGCAAAAACTACAAATGGCCCATTATGTACCTTTAACGTAAATAGCCAATACCCCTGTCTTTATGCTTTTGGGCGCTTTCTTTACTCCTTTACTATGCTAAGGCACTTTACTGGATCCAAGCCGACATATTTGTGTATTTGAAGACCAAGATAGAATCCTACTTCGGCAACTAGAATCTTCATCTTTTAGATGCCCACCTTGTTTTTTTTTTTTTTTATCTTTGGTAAAAATGATTGACCACGCTACTTGGCCATAAATAAATACAATGAATATATGCTTTTGACTTCATTTTACTGTTTATGATGCTAACATTTTACTGGATCACATGTTTGTGTTTAATGCCTTCGATATATACACTATTAGTAAAACATTGTAAACATATTTACTTATGAATACTAACACATTTACTTATAGATAGCTACCGTTTACTGTTTTGTTACAAACTTTTACTATCAAAACGTTGACTTGTCTACATGTGTTGTCCAGTGGTAAAAAGGGAAACACAATTACTTTGCTCCCTTTACACGTTTTATTGCCATACGTCTGCTATTAGTTACTAAAAAAGGTCAGATGCCTGCGTGGTAATCTGACAGTAAAAATAGTATTTGCTTACTGTTACACGAGCATCGTTTTACTTCTGATATGCATTGCGTGTGTGGCGTGGGAGGTTCCTGTACCTGCTCTTATTGGACCACCCTGAGAAGGATTGCTCGCTCCAGAGAATAGTGTGTATATATAACGATCAATATTAATACATCATCTTATAATTATTCGCATGCACCAGCATCAAACCACGAACTTAATCAGAGATAGCAATGTTCAGGCTTACGCAGGCAAACAGCGCACACAAATGGTCATACGTACGTGTACGTACGTACGTCGTCCACTGGTAGCTAGCACAGTAGTAGTAGCCTAGTGCTAGCACACAGCACAGTTCCGATTACGTGGGACGATCGAGACGTTCAGCACGCAGAGTTCTGCTATACTAAGTAGCATGCATGGCCTCAACAAGAACATACCGAATTATTGCATGAATGGTACGTACGTATAGTGCGCGCGCCAAACTCGCGCGATCGATCTAGAGGAGGCCTTCGCCGGCGGCGGAGTCAACTTTGATGTGGTACCCGAGGTGGAGAGCGGTCTGGTGGTGGTCCTGGCCGGGATAGTGGTCGGAGTACTGCGCCGCCGCCGCGGCCAGCATGTTCACCGGCGGGTAGTAGCCCCTTGAGTCGAACGTATTCATAAGTAAATTGGTTATTCACATTACTGTCCCGCCGGCCGCCGCCGGTTCATCCTCCGCCGCCTGCTGCTGCTGAGCTCGCTCCGTCTCTTCCACCTCATGTTGTAGATTAGTAAAGTAACACCAGGATAGATCAATTAGCATTGAGGTAGCGATGTGTTGATACAACTCTACTAAATGTTGAGCAGTGCAGGACAGTAAGTACAGTGGCAATGTACTGTAAAAGAGTAGCATTCATATTGGAGCAATGGAGCTGAGCTATTAATTGTGCATGGTGACCATAGCTAGCTAAGTTTGTTATGACTTCTGACAGTAATATATACCTTGGCTCTCAAGAACATGTTTTCACTCTGCAGATCTGCTTCCTGTGTGGATGGACAAAAGCAATTCAAAGAGGAATGATCAGCCAAATGTGGACAAGAAATTGTATATATGTTCATGTTTCACAAGGTTATATCAAAAGCAAGAGCACGTAGATTTGACAGCATTGCATATATGCAAATTAACATACCCTTTTCTGCATGTATTCGATCTCCGCGAACAGCAGCTCATGCTGATAAAATTTAACACAAATAAGGGAAACAAAATATAGTGAAAAAACTGTCAGGACTCAGGATAAGGAGTCCGTAACTATAGTATCAAATTCACAAGATTAAAAGTTCTATTGGAAAATCTAACTTGAAGTTAACCTGTGCAAGCATACTAGACAAGCAATCTCTATGTAATCGAACACGCGTCCATGGAGTTTGTTAGACTATATTTTCTGATATACTAGCTTATTGCTCGACCATTAGCATATGATCATAGCTCAACTCAAAATTATACGAGAGGGTATATGTGAACGCCCGCGTTTTTAAGACCTAACCTCGTAGCGGTAATCAGGGTTTAGCAGCGTTAAGCGTTTCTTAGCGACGAGTTAGCGATAGTATTAGGTCGCTCCCAATTAGCTAAAGCGTATCAGGTCGATCATTCATTCATTCGCTCCACCATTGCAATCGTCATTCAGCACAACAGTTGATCAATAGATAAATAGAATGCACCGTCAATTGCATTAGACAGTAAATCAACAATTGCATATATAAGACATCAGTAGTTCATTTTACATCCACAGGATCCAGATCATCTCATTTCCATTCATACATCCTATTTCATACAACCCTACAACAAATGAGTAGCACCAGTTTTAAACCTATTTCCAGCGCCACAAACACTACAAAGGCAATCTTATCCTTCTCAAGAAAGCGCAACACCGCAAGCAAAACGCCCGGCCTCATCCGCTGCACAAGTGTGTTCCTATCTTCTCGCAGCCCAACAGCAGCTTCTACTTTATCGCCCCACATTCATTCACACATGCCATTCACCTCATTTCCCTCACCTGCATACACACCAAGCGTAGCTTGGCTTCACCAGTGCAGCCTGAGCTCTAAGATTGCCATGGCGGCGACACCACCTCACGCACCACCGCATCCCCATCCTCAAGCAAAGAAGATCACCATTCATCAACATCACGAACAAGAACAAGCACCACCACAACCATCCCAATCACTACTTCATCGCAGGTAAAATAATGAGCATGTTGAATCAAGGTGAGCAAGTTCATACCTCCAGAGCATTCACCTCCGGATCTCCACCTCTCTAACTCGTGATCCACCATGAGCATTCATCAGAGGAGGCATAGCTAGGCAAGTGAGCCGAGTAGAGAGCAGAGGCGCTGGTTCTTCACGCCGGCGTCTGAAGGCCGAGCCGGCGAACTCCAAACCCTAGCGGCGAGGAGCCGAGCAAGTGACGCGCGCGCGCCTTCGGCCGCAGAAGAAGAGGAGAGTGAGGGCGCTCGAGGAGGCGGATAGAACCGATCCGGCCGGATCCGAGCCGATAGTGACCGGCGGCAGCAGAGGAAGAAGAGAGAAGAGAGGAGGCGACGGACTGGCGCCGAGTGGCGTGAGCCGAGCAAGGGAGGCGGCGATGGCCTCCGGCCGCGCCGAGGAGGAGCCCGAGAGGAGAGCAAGGGCGGGTGGTAGAAGAAGAAGGGAAGGGGGAGCTAGAAGCCGCGGCGCGAGGAGGCGACGCTAGGTAAGGGGAGAAGAGGGAGCCGAGAGAGGAGAGCCGGGTTCGCGGCGGCGCTTGGACCGAGAGACGGCGGCGCGCTGAAGTCAAGAAGGAAAAGGGATCTGACCGAGAGGTGTGTGTGCGTGTGTGAGGCGAGTGTGGCGTGTGTGCTTAGTGTGTGGTGTGCGTGGTGTGTTTAGGCCGTGTGGTGTGTGTGTGTGTGGTTGTGTGTGGTGGTGTGTGCAATGAGTGAGATTAGAGAGAGAGAGAGAGAGAGAGAGAGAGAGAGAGAGAGAGAGGATTAGGTTAGGATCAGGGCTTTAGATTTAGGTTTGGTTTAATCTTCAGTCAGGTGTAGACTCTTGTAAGCGGTGGTTTGACTGCTAAAGTCCGTTGGGGTAGTTTGTGCTTCCGTGGACGTTATCTAGCTGGTGTGTTTAGACAGCGGGCGACCGTCGGAGAGTGCTAACTTCGATTAGACCGCAAAAGCATTTTAGTAACTAAAAATGTGCTAACTTGTAGTCGTCGCTAACTTATGTATCTATGTTACCACTCAAATCAACTACGTATTTACTTATACTATTATTCGTTGTCGATCTTCTGCTGTATGCTTAACCGACACCGATGTGAGCAAATGACTGTAACTTCAATACGCTAACTTTTCCTACTTCTACGAAGGCAAGCGATCCTCTTGAACATTAATATAGTTACTTTAAAAATATACCCTATCTTGCACTATTATATATATTGCATTAAAATGGTTTTCCAAAACCTAAAGAAAATGATTGAGATAAGATAAGATGATTAAGAAGGAATGAGACTTATTAGGAGGGTAAAAGGGGGCCCTGGCTGGGGAAAACGCGATGATGATGATGAGGTAAGAGGTGGGCCCCTTTTTACATATGGTTATAATATAAGGACCAACCAACTTTTGTTCTCTATGCCGATGTCAGATTCAAAGGCCAACCATTTTCCGCTTCGCGGGCGTAAAATGCTACCTTGTTACGTGACTATGCTCTCCGCATCGGGTAAGTAATAGGTGTGTGTGAGTGATATGGAGGAACCTAGGACCGGTGGGGGATAGTCCGGAAGTGGGGGATCCAAGGCGCTATATGCGCTAAGGTGGAGTGTTGAGTGCGAATAGAAGTCGTCTCAACCAACCTCACCGTAACTCGGTGGATGATGAGGTCGCAAATGTGACTTGATCTGCACCGCGGAAGGTGATGGGTGGAGAAATTAATCACGTAACCCGAAAACGCTCAGATTCTCGATCTCGAACCCGCATCTAAGGTAATGCGTGGACCCTGCTCATGGAGAGTTCGAATAGCTATGGGTAAAGTGGTACAAAGCTCAAGTATGCTAAACAAATCATGAATTCATGCCGCCTCTGTGATTGGAGTCTACGGGAACCACAGGGGGTCTTTTGTCTCTCCGAGTGACTAGTAGAGTTTTTCAGTATTAAAAACTTGCCACCCTTTTGTCGAGATTTATTTTCTAAAGTGAGATGACTTAGAAATTGTGATAAAGAGTAGAGATAGTGCATCCTTTGCATCTTTTGCTATTAATGCTTGCTGAGTACATTCATTTGTACTCAACCTTGTTAGTATTCTCCTTTGTAGACCCTAGTCCAGCAGGGAAGTATCACGAGTGGAGCGAAGGCACTGCAGGTACAGATGAGACCACAGGAGGCGCAGACCCTTACTACGAGGCGCAGGGCGAGATGGACTCCGTATTTGACTCCTGGGACGAATAGGAGGCTAGTGGAGTGTGGCAGGCAAGAAGGGGGTTTAGTCTTATTTTGGCTATGTAAATTAGTATGTGTGCCGTAAGACTTTAGCCCTGCGTGGCTAACTGTTTGAATAAAGGATAGTTTCTATCTTATTGTTCTGATGCGCTAACTCTGGTAAGGCTTACTATTCGTTGGAGCGGTGTTCTACTGGGCAAACGAATAGTAATCCGTATGCTTAAGTGTTATTACCCCTGGGGTAATAACACGAGGCGTCACAGATGGTATCAGAGCAATAGGTTAGGGCCACGCTAATAAGATAGAAACCCTTGCCTAACTTAAGTATGCCCTCTACTTGCTATATGGCACTAAGTATCTTAGTAACCCTTGTCTTGAGGTCATTTTCTTCCTCACCCCCCTAATCAAAATTATTATGTTAAAAGCTTACCTTTCTTTAAAGTGACAACCATACTAACATAGAACTCTTCCCTGTTATGCAGGATGAGTAGGTCCAAGCTTCCAATGAGCGAAAAGCGAGGACAAGAAGTGCTTATGCCGGGAAGCTATCGCATCACTTAGAGCACCCTTCCCACATTTCTTTCAGGAGACAGGCAGTCTGAGTGGCATCCCTTTAGTAGGAGTCATAGTTACAGGGATCCCCCTGGACCGTAGCTATTATGTAGAGTATACGGCAGAGTGGCGTACTTCAGACGACTCACGACCTTTGCGAGGCAGCCCATAAGGCCATCCACGCCATTAGGGCTCACTCTGTGATCACTTGAGGGGTTCTCGCTTGAGGGGTACCACCATGACCCCGTGAGGTTAGGTTTGCGCTTGGACCTAGCGTCACTACTAGCTATCCATACCCACCACTTTCTCCCCGCCACAGCAGCCTTGCGACAGATACTACCGAGACAATGTTGATGTCTAGTACCATGTTGTATGACTCGACCCAGGAGCTTTAGCTAGAGTCGAGGAGAGTGTCACCGCAAAGGCAGCGGTGCCATGTCTTTGAGGTTCTTCAGAGACCCACTATACCTCTTCTTCTCGCTATTCCACCATACCCACCCACGCACTCTTCCTCCGACCCGCATCCCGCTTTCTATGCGCCCACCCACGCTCCACCTCCCGCTCCACCCGTAGTTCCACCCACGCCCCACCTACAGGCCCACCATCCGACCCACCCATTGATCCAGCTTGCACCCCACCTTATCCCTTTTACTCCTTCATAGCCGATAGTTTCACCTCCGCATTCTCCCACAGCCTCGTCCCGACCCATCCTATGAGCCTTCGCTCCCATCCCTTCTCCTCCTTACCCATATCCACATGTTCCCACACCACCTCCTGTGGAGACTTAGGAGATCCCACACCCGCCACTGTGGTGTCCACTTCCTCACCGTCTCGAGACAGAGTTCCGTGGTCCTCCCACCACTGTACCTCCAGATCCTATTAGAGACACCACCCTTGTTCACGAGGCCTTCCGCACCTACTTTGGAGACAGCAGCAGCCCTGCAGTTGGGGGAGGCGCCAGCCCTAGTCAGGGGAGTGGCGGCAGTGAGGAGAGTGATCCAGAGGAGTGGTAGTTGGAGGTCCTTTAGTTGTGTCGAGTCAGGAGTAACTTGTTGTAGTTCGGAGTTTCTCCTTGTTGTATCTGTTGTACCCTTGTTGTATCAGTTGTTGTTGTATCAGAACCTGTTGTAAGTTGTGTTTCAGTGAGTGTTCAGTTTCGTTTCTTGACCTAGGATAGAATGCTTGAGACTATAGTTGGGGTGGCTTCAATATAAGATCATAAGTTGCATGCCGAGGGTAGAGGCTTGCGTGAGAATTCAGTATGGACCGGCTTTTTCGCTTTGGACAAGCTTGACCATGCCCATTAGTCTCCTTACCTATTCATCTCTATAACCAAAGTGACACGTCACCCTCCTCGAAATCATTAATTACTTAAAGAGAACAAAGATAATGGTCGACGGAGTAAAAGATGTCTTATCCTCTTCTCGCACTTCGCTTTTCCCGACGAGTGGTCCGTGGCACTCCGAAAGGCAGAAGTCGCGCACTCAGAACGAAGTCCCGGCGCACTCGTGAATGAGCCTCGAGCGGTCCCAAACACGTGGTTTGGGCGGTCTTGAGAACGGATCTCAAGCGCACTCGGGCACGTGGATCCGTAGTTTAGGTCGCACTCGCAGGCAAGCTCGAGCGGTCCCAAACACGTGGTTTGGGCGGTCTTGAGAACGGATCTCAAGCGTGATCGAGCAAGAGAGACTCGTAGTGTAGTATTTGGATCTTTTACATCTCTATTGTTTCTTGGTGTTATTTGGTTACCATGTGTGTGGCTTAACTCAACTAACCCGCATGCCGCTCGCGACAATATGGTGATCCTTCTCACCTTAAGCAACCGCTAAATCTTAAAAGAGCAAGTAAAGCAAGCAACCTAATTGCTAATCATGCAAGTGTAACCTTCTTCTCTTAACCTCTCTGCTTTCCTTCGTGATGGAAGGTCAAGGACCCAAGATCAAGGATTGGGACTAAGGTTGGGTTTACCTCACCGCAAGAACCAACAGAGATCCACCAGTGGACCTCAATGACCCCGCTCCCGCCGCCTAGAACGGCAAGATTTCAGTCAACCACCAAAGACTCCAAGAGTCGCGATCCACTAGGAGTAATGACTCGAGGTTTTTCGATTCTCGAAAATTCCGGAGGAAGTGAAAACTCCGTAAAGGAAGCTCAAGAGAACTGTAACCGCTTCATGGAAGCACTCTTAACTCGAGTAGCCCTACCACTCACATCCAACCCGCGGGGTTAGTTTGGGTGACTTTCTCCGATCGCCTCCCACCTTTGCCAAGGCCATCGATACATTGGACGCCAAAGGATCAAGTTAATTGAGGTGGAAAAGAAATTGGACACGGCCGGATGTTCTGATGAGGAGAAGGTTCGGTATGCAACGCACACCGCTAATCGACCCGCAGCCACCTGGTGGCTAAACTACCACCGTAATCGTGTCGATGAGCAACCCATCACTTGGGCTGAATTTAAGATTCGCTTCACTGAAACTCATGTGCCTACTGGAAGAATGGAGTTAAAGAAACGAGAATTTCGAGCTTTAACTCAAGGCGGGAAAAAGATGGTTGAATACTTGAGCCAATTCAATGATCTTTCCCGCTATGCCCCACCGATGTCGACACCAAGAGAAGAAAATAGAGAAATTCCTAAATGGAATGCACCTTACTCGAAATGCTCCTATCCATTCACAAGATAATCGAATTCCGTGACCTAGTCAATCGAGCCATAATTCGAAAATGAACATTCCAACCTCGATGTAAGAAAGAAGGAAGAAGGCTAAGACAGATCACCAACCACATAAACTCCAGAGGCCTCGTCCCTATCCACATCAACAAACCTCCACCTCGATTTGGGCCGCCACTTTCAGATCCTACAATCCATCTTTCCAGAGACTCAGAGTCGTGAGACACCCAAGAGCGGTAGCTCAAGTGTGCAAAATGTAGAGGAAGCCACTTGACTAAAGATCGCATGAGCGGCACAGAGCATGCTTCAATCATGCGCAGTTTGGTCACTTCAAAGCCGATTGTCCTTACCCACGTAAAATATCCGGGACTCCAATGCAACCTGCACTGCACTCAGCTACCCGCACAAAGACCATCTCAAGCTAGCCGCATAAGTCACCCCAAAGGCAACCAAGCCCTCACCGGAGGAACTGGAAGAGGAGGACAAGCGCGCTCGACGCATGTGACGCCGAGCGTATTGGAGAAGCCACCGATGTGATCACGGAAAGTCATTACTTCCACCGCCTGTGCATCGTTTCTTTGACCTCGAGCAACTCACTCGTTATTTCTTGCAAGTTCCTAGTAGAACATAAATTGACATCCAACCGTTGGAAAACCAATGGGAGTGAGTACGCCACGGAACGTTAGAAGTGACGTTGATTAGAAAGAATCAAGCATCATAATTCACAACACTAAGTTCCTAGCGAACCTCTTTGTAATCGACCTAAAAGGTTTAGAAGTAATCTCGGTATGGATCGTTATCGCCCATGGAGTAAACATAGACCGTGAAACTAAGCGGTATCCATCGAAGTCTGATGGGACCCGCTCGCAATATATTGGGGCAAGAACCCAACATAAACCACTCGACCCCATTCTAGCCAATCTCCAAGTGAAAGGGCTAGAAGACATACCAATAGTGAAAGACTTCCTGATGTTTTCCCCGATGAACCGCTGCATGCCACTTGTTAGGAGGTCGATTTCACTATCAACCTAATTCCCGAACACCCCAATTTCAAAAAGGCCGCACTTGATGAGTAAGGAAGAGCTGGTAGAACTTAAGAAGCAATTGGATGAACTTGAGTCCAAAGGATTCATTAGAGAAAGTACATCACCATGGGGAGCTCCTGCTTCTCTTGCACCCAAGAAAGACGGCGAGTAAGGTTGTGCACCGACTATCGGGAATTAAATAATGTCACTATAAAGAATAAGTACCGCTACCTCGAATCGACGATCTCTTTGATCAACTAAAGGAGCACGGGTATTCTCAAGGTCGATCCGAGATCCGATATCATCATATTCGAGTCAACCCTAGTGACATTAAGAAGATCGCTTTTGTCTCACGATATGGGCATCATGAATACACGGTAGTTCCATTCGAATGACCAATGCTCCCGCGTATTCATGAATCTAATGAATAAATTGTTTATGAAATACCTAGATAAATTTGTGGTGGTCTTTATTGATGACATCCCGATCTATTCAAAAGTGAGGAAGAACATGTGCAAAGACTCACTATTGTCTTACAAGTCCTCGAGAGAATCAACCGTATGCCAAGTTCAAGAAATGTGAATTCGCTAGACCAAGTAGCATTCCTCGGACACATTATCTCTCGGAAGAGGAATCGGTGGATCCTTCCAAGATCGAAACCGTTACCTCATGGAAATGTCCAACAAATGTTATCAAGTCCGAGTTTCTCGGGATTCATGGATATTACCGAGATTTATAAAGGGATTCTCTCAAATCACCTCACCTCTCACAAAGCTCTTGAAGAAAGACGCAAAGTTCAGATGGACGAAAATGTGTGAGAAAAGCTTTGAGTCGAACAACGCTTAACCATCAGACCGGTCTTATCCCTACCTAAGGAGGGAATTGACTACGTGGTTTATTGCGACGCACAAAGCATGGGTTGGGATGCGATAATGCAGAGGACAAAGTCATTGCATATGCTTCCAGCAGCTTAAGGCCCCATGAGCTAAACTATCCTACTCATGACCTTGAACCGGGAGCCGAGTGTTTGCCCTGAAATTTGGAGACACTACTTGTACGGGTCCAAGTGTACGCTTGTACACGACCATAAAAGCCTCAAGTACATCTTTACCTGTAAGGAACCGAATATGAGACAAAGAAGATGGTTAGAGCCGATTAAAGATTATGACCTAACCATAGCTTACCACCCAGAAAAGCTAATGTGGTAGCAGATGCTCTAGCGTAAAGTCTCATTGCCATTACCTTTCCACCGAGAGCCATGCCACCGATTTAATCCAAGCCCGCCGAATGGAGATAAAAGTGGAAGCTACGACTTCGGCTACCATTGCCGCCATGGTATTTCATCCCACCCTTCATGATCAAATCCAAGAACACCAACCGCCCGACCTTTTATCAAGGAAGAAAGTCAACGATCAAATCAAAGCCAACCCTCCGAGTTCCACATCGACAACTCCGAGTCCCGTGGCGACAAGCGAGAATTTGCGCTCTCGATCAACCACGAATTAAGGAGACCATCCTCCGTGAAGCCCATGATACTCGAGACACTATACATCCAGCAAAGACAAAAATGTATCGGATTTGAAAGAAACCTTCCGTGGCCAAACATGAAGCGGCTATAGCGAATATGTAAGCCAATGTGATACTCGCCAAAGGTCAAAGCAGAACACCGCCTGCAGGATCATTAAAACCACCGAAATACCCGAATGGAAATGGGAGGATATCAGTATGGACTTTATAACAGTCTTCCTCTCACCGCAAAAAGAAGGATGTCATTTGGGTTATAGTGGATCGTCTTACAAAGTCACTCATTTTATTGCCACTAATCGTAAGTACTCCACAAATAAGCTCACAACTCTATATAGAGAGGATAATTACTCTACATGGGGTACCAAGACCATCACCTCGTATAGAGGATCTGTGTTTGTTTCGTTTCGAAGAGCTTACAACCGCCTTGGGAACCACCTCAACTTCAAAGACATCCTATCACCCCAAACGGATGGGCGGATCGAACTGTAAATCAAATCCTAGAAGATATGCTAAGGGCGTATGTGCAAAACTTTGGAGAATCTTGGGAAAATGTTTAGCCTTAGCAGAGTTTGCATACAATAAATGCTACTGACCTAGCATCCAAATGGCTCCGCATTTAAGCTCTCTATGGCGAAAGTGTAGATCACCAATATGCTGGTATGAAGTTGGAGAAAGACCACTGCTAGGACCTGAACTCGTACGGGAGAACGATGAGAAAATTCAATTAATTCGAGAACGCCTCAAGATTGCCCAGAGTAGACAAAAGAGCTATGCTGACAAGCATAGGAAAGACCTCCAGTTTGAAGTCGGAGATTATGTGTATCTAAAGATATCACCTATGCGGGGAGTACGCAGATTTGGACTAAAAGGGAAGCTAAGTCCGCGTTATGTGTGACCCTTTCGGATCCTAGAGCGTAAGGGCACCCTCGCATATAAATTGGAGTTACCAACCCAACTGTCACGAGTTCATAATGTGTTTCATGTCTCTCAACTTCGAAAATGTCTGAGAGAGCCTTCGCAGCATGTCACCAACCTCGACATACCTTTGCAAGATGATTTGACTTACGAAGAACGCCCGTGAAAATTCTAGCAACGAAGACCGCCGCTAAGGAACAGATGATACGCTTCGCAAAGTGTTGTGGAAAATCACTCGGTCGGCGAAGCTACATGGGAAAAGGAAGAAGAATCTGCGAAGTCTACCCCAACCTGCTCAAGTGAGATTTTAATTTCGGGCGAAATTTGTTTCTGTGGGGTAGGATGTGAACGCTCGCGTTTTAAGACCTAACCTCGTAGCGTAATCGTGGTTTAGCAACGTAAGCGTTTCTTAGCGCGAGTTAGCGATAGTATTAGGTCGCTCCCAATTAGCTAAAGCGTATCAGGTCGATCATTCATTCATTCGCTCCACCATTGCAATCGTCATTCAGCACAACAGTTGATCAATAGATAAATAGAATGCACCGCCAATTGCATTAGACAGCAAATCAACAATTGCATATATAAGACATCAGTAGTTCATTTTACATCCACAGGATCCAGATCATCTCATTTCCATTCATACATCCTATTTCATACAACCCTACAACAAATGAGTAGCACCAGTGCCTAAACCTATTTCCCCGCTGCCCACAAACACTACAGTGCAATCTTATCCTTCTCAAAGAAGCGCAGCCACCGCAAAGCAAAACGCCTCCTCATCCGTTGTACGTTGTGTTCCTATCTTCTCGCAATTTCAACAAAGAGCTCCTACTTTATCGCCCCATTCATTCACACACCATTCACCTCATTTCCCACCTGCATACACACGGCTCAAGCGAAGCTTGGCTTCACCAGTGACCAGCTCGGATTGCCACGGCGCGACACCACCTGCGCACCACCGCATCCCCATCCTCAAGCAAAGCAAGATCACCATTCATCAACATCACGTAACAAGAACAAGCACCACCACAACCATCCCAATCACTACTTCATCACAGGTAAAAATAATGAGCATGTTGAACTGAAGGTGAGCAAGTTCATACCTCCAGTAGCATTCACCTCCAGATCTCCACCTCTCTAACCTGCATCCACCATGAGCATTCATCAGTAGGAGGCATAGCTAGGCAAGTGAGTGAGAGTAGAGCGCAGGGCGCTTCTTGGCGCGCCGCGGCGAAGGCCGAGCCGGCCGAACTCCAAACCCTAGCGGCAGTAGGAGCCGAGCAAAGGGACGCGGCGCCGGCCTTCGGCCGCGCAGGTAGAAGAGGAGAGTGAGGGCGGCTCGAGGAGGCGGCGTAGAACCAGATCCGGCGGATCCGAGCCGGATAGTGACCGCGCAGCAGAGGAAGAAGAGAGAAGAGAGGAGGCGACGACGGACCACACACGAGTGGCGAGCCGAGCAAGGAGGCGGCGATGGCCTCCGGCCGCCGGGAGGAGGAGCCCGAGAGAGCAAGGGTGGGTGGTAGAAGAAGAAGGAAGGGGAGCTAGCCGCGCCGCGAGGAGGAGGCGCTAGGGTAAGGGGAGAAGAGGGAGCCGAGAGAGGGAGAGCCGGGTTCGGCGGCGGCGCTTGGACCCGAGAGACCGGCGGCGGCGCTTGAAGCTGAAGAAGGGAAAAGGGGATCGGACCGGGAGGTGTGTGTGCGTGTGTGTGAGGGCAGAGTGTGGCGTGTGCTTAGTGTGGTGTGCGTGGGTGTGTTTAGGCCGTGTGTGTGTGTGTGTGTAGGCTTGTGTGTGGGTGTGTGTGCTGCTGGCTGTGTGTAGAGAGAGAGAGAGAGAGAGAGAGAGAGAGAGAAAGGATTAGGTTAGGATCAGGGCTTTAGATTTAGGTTTGGTTTAATCTTCAGTCAGGTGTAGACTCTTGTAAGCGGTGGTTTGACTGCTAAAGTCCGTTGGGGTAGTTTGTGCTTGTGGACGTTATCTAGCCGGGTGTGTTTAGACAATGCATGGCCATCGGAGAGTGCTAACTCGATTAGACCGCAAAAGCATTTTAGTAACTAAAATGTGCTAACTTGTAGTCGCCGCTAACTTATGTATCTATGTTACCACTCAAATCAACTACGATTTACTTATACTATTATTCGTTGTCGATCTTCTACGTATACTTAACTGACACCGACAGAGCAAATGACTGTAACTTCAACGCGCGCTAACTTTTCCTACTTCTACGAAGGCAAGCGATCCTCTTGAACATTAATATAGTTACTTTAAAAATATACCCTATCTTGCACTATTATATATATTGCATTAAAATGGTTTTCCAAAACCTAAAGAAAATGATTGAGATAAGATAAGATGATTAAGAAGGAATGAGACTTATTAGGAGGGTAAAAGGGGGCCCTGGCTGGGGAAAACGCGATGATGATGATGAGGTAAGAGGTGGGCCCCTTTTTACATATGGTTATAATATAAGGACCAACCAACTTTTGTTCTGGCCGATGTCAGAATCAGTGCCAACCATTTTCCGCTTCGTGGGCGTAAATGCTACCTTGTTACGTGACTATGCTCTCCGTGATCGGGTAAGTAATAGGTGTGTGTGAGTGATATGGAGGAACCCAGACCGGTGGGGGATAGTCCGGAAGTGGGGGATCCAAGGCGCTATATGCGCTAAGGTGAAGTGTTGAGTGCGAATAGAAGCTGTCTCAACCAACCTCACCAGAACTCGGTGGATGATGAGGTCAGCAGCGTGACTTGATCTGCACCGGCGGAAGGTGATGGGTGGAGAAATTAATCACGTAACCTGGAAAACGTTCTGTATTCTGATCTCGAACCCGCATCTAAGGTAATGCGGTGGACCCTGCTCATGGAGAGTTCGAATAGCTATGGGTAAAGTGGTACAAAGCTGCAGTGATGCTAAACAAATCATGAATTCATGCCGCCTCGTGATTGGAGTCTACGGGAACCACAGGGGGTCTTTTGTCTCTCCGATTGACTAGTAGAGTTTTTCAGTATTAAAAACTTGCCACCCTTTTGTCGAGATTTATTTTCTAAAGTGAGATGGCTTAGAAATTGTGATAAAGAGTAGAGATAGTGCATCCTTTGCATCTTTTGCTATTAATGCTTGCTGAGTACATTCATTTGTACTCAACCTTGTTAGTATTCTCCTTTGTAGACCCTAGTCCAGCAGGGAAGTATCCCGAGTGGAGCGAAGGCACTGCAGTACGCATGAGACCACAGAGGCGAAGACCCTTACTACGAGGCGCAGGCGAGATGGACTCGATTTGACTCTCGGGACGAATAGGAGGCCAATGGAGTGTGGCAGGCAAGAAGGGGGTTTAGTCTTATTTTGGCTATGTAAATTAGTATGTGTGCCGTAAGACTTTAGCCCTGCGTGGCTAATTGTTTGAATAAAGGATAGTTTCTATCTTATTGTTCTGATGCGCTAACTCTGGTAAGGCTTACTATTCGTTGGAGCGGTGTTCTACCGGGCAAACGAATAGTAATCCGTATGCTTAAGTGTTATTACCCCTGGGGTAATAACACGGAGCGTCACAGTATATTATATATCATCGATCATATGTTCTTCACCTTCTTTGATCGAATCCGGCCGATGCCCCTTTCAAGCCGGTTCTCAAGGCTCTTGAGCTCCCTGTCAGTCATATTGCCAATTGATTCACCCATCAGGTGCCTGAGATTTTACAATAGAACGTCCACATACATATTAGTATGTTGGACACGAGTAATTAAGTGACCATATATATAATAAACCAGCAAGATGGCCTTACCTGTTTGCATTCTGCAAGGCCTGTATCTGGTGGAGCAGTTTTGCTGCTTCTTGATGAAAGTATTGCTGTGAAAAACCCAGTGAAAGTTACATGTAGAAGAAACCACAAATCTCACAATATTAATAGTTTTGTATTTGATAGTTAAGGCTTCTCCTGCCTATAGCTTGTTAAGGCTGTGTAATCATTGATGTTGAAAGATTATAAACAGACAATGCGCGTGATCGATCATTGTCAGACAAACGTACATATATAGCCAGTAACTAATTTCAGTTTATTAACCATGTGTTGTGTAAGTCCTATCTATACTGTGTCTTAGAAAGGACAAAGTACATGGAGGTATTTCCTGAGCATATCTTGGCCTGATATGTACTGGAGATTTTGTCAAGTTTTCAAGGTAAGTTAATGATGAACATTGGCAAATGAAAGGCATGTATAGGAGAGATTGAATGAATAAATGCTTACATGAGAATTGACATCTATCACCGGAGCTGATCCTGAAGTGCTCGCAGAGGCCTTCTTGTACCTCTCAATTGTCGATCTTATGCTGACCCAAATGTTGTTAAATCGAATCACAGTTAGTTTCACAAAATGTTAGTTGTCAAATAAATTAAAGAAGCTAGCGAGCTAGTCCGTTGTTTTTCCTACAAACATCACAACTAATTTTATGGCCCGGCTAACTCGAAACTTTCACAAGAGAATTTCGTAGATTAAAAAAAATAGCTAAAAAGATCTCATAAGAGATATGTAGAAAATTTTGTCGTTTTTTTGTGTCAGCTTATTAATTGCACTAGCTTAGGAGGGGTTAGGACCAATTCGATACTCCACCATGCAATGTTTTAAGAAGGGCTGTAAAAAAAGCTCGGCTTCGACAAACTGCTCAAGCTCGGCTGCCGCAAGGCTCGATTCGAGCTAAACCAGCCGAGCTCGACCCTACACTGAGGCCCTATTTGGAACGGTTTTGGTTTTCGACTTTCGGTCGAAAAAGTCAGAAGCCGTTCCAAACGGTCGGTTTCGCATTGCTTCCACCGAAACGACTTCCTGTCTCAATGGGAGAAAGCCGAAAGTCGGCAGCTTCCTGCGGCTTCCCACCACTCCTCTTCCGAACTTGCTCCTTAACTTCAGAGATTATTACCCGCTTTTACCATCACATAAATAACCCTAACCCAACTCCACCAGCCCCCCCCCCCGCCCGAGCCCCGCTCCCCTCCCCTCTTCCCCGAGCCCCTCCTCCCCCGCACTCCTCCCGCCTCCCGCGGCCCTCCTCCCGCGGTGGCCACCTCCTCCTCCCCGCGCCACCTCCCCGCCGGCCTTACCCGAATCCAGAACATCATTCAAGAACACCATTTTACTCTTGAACATCATTCAGGAATCAACAATGAAACCATAATTTTGCTCCTGAACATCATTCAGGCAGAGTCAAAGAATGGGCCATTTGAATCTGCAATGGACATTGTCTAAAACTTCTTGTTCACAGATGTGGCATTACTTGTCTGAAAATCTATTGAATGATCCTGACTCACTTTTTATTGAGAATATGTGTTTCACCAGTACAATTTGAAGCAGCGACGTCACTTTCTTGTGATGACACTCAGTCCTCCAAACTACTCACCTCCAATTCATCTCACATAATGTTCTCACATACATCAAGATATTTCATAAAACAAAATTACATGCCAAATTCATCTCACAGAATGTGAACTCTTATGATTGCATAGTTCTCACATACATCAAGACATTTCATAAAACAAAATTACATGCCAAATAGTCTGCAAATAACAACACTTGAGTACAAAATTATATATCAAATTCATCTCACAGAATGTTCCTACTTGTCCTCCGTGACTTGCGGGTAGCCGAGTAGGGGGGCAGCGCAGGGGGAGGGGCACCACTGGGGGCGGCGCAGGCGAGATCCAACGGTGACAACCTCGAGGACGCCCGGATTCGGCGAGGGGTAGGGTTGAGGAGGGGGTCGAAGCAGCAACGGCCTCGAGGACGCCCGGATCCGGCCCGAGGCAGGGTCAAGGAGGGGATCGAAGCATGGTCGTTGGGGCGAGTGGCGGTGGGCAGAGGCGTCCGAGGGGATGGATGGAATTTTGTGTCCCTCGCGCGGGGGGCAAATCACAAAAGAACAGCAAGTGGGATGGGGGAGCCATCTGCCTAGATCTGGTCCGCTGATTGTGGATCGGATAGCCCTGATCGTATATGTACATATTCATGAATAGGGTAGCCCTGATCAGCAGATGCACTCCCTTGTTTCCATCTCAATTTCCACTCCGATCCGAAGGCCGAGCCACCAATTCTCTTGCAACCATGGACATGTGGCCCCTCAACTTGAAGACCGGTGGGCCCTGCCTCACGCCGAGGCACACCTCGCCGGCTACTTGGGCCCCCCTTGCCGCCGGCGAGATCGGCTCGCTGGCTATGGGACCTAGGAGGTGGTGGCCGCAGCCGGCGCGGTGGCCAAAGTTGGCGGTGAGCGCGTCCGGGAGGAAGAGCAAGAACGGCCGCGGCGACGAGCCCAAGAATAAGGCCTCTTCTTCCGGTAGGTTCTCTTGGTCGAGTTTTGGTGCTTTCGGTGCGACGGAGTGGGAAAGGTGGGATCCCGGCGCGATTTGCGTGTGGAAAATGGTCAAACCTACATAGATTGGATGCGGATTAAAGTTATCGGAGCTGGGAAGGCGCGATTTTGGTGTCACCTCTTGGAGATTGCCATGATTGGGTCGTGAAATGGTCGAGTTGGAAATATGTGATCTTGAGATCGAGGATGGTGTTTGTTGTGGTATAATTGGTGATAGGTGGAACTTTTATGCCTGTCTCAGTGGATTTGTAGTTCTAATGATTGACGAGGCATTGGGTGCATTGCATATGTAATGAGCTCGAAAGGATGGACTCTTCTTGGGGTCAATTTGGAGGTTGATTTTTTTTGGTGCGGTTTGTGATTGAAGGATGGTTATCTGCACTGATTTGGATGTTGAAATTGTGGAGTTCTGTTTGTTGCATTTGATTTCTTTTTCCAACTGCAGTGCTTTGTTTATATGTTTATTGTTTAATCAGCGTATTAAGGTAAGTTTGATCTCTATTTCTAGGTATATACAATATTACAATGGAAAATGTATAGTTTTTTTTTGAAACGGAAATAGAAAATGTATCATTGAATACAAGTTTTATGGAATGTAACTTGGGGAACTTTTGGGTTGTGCAGTTATGGCAGTTTTCGTCTTTCTTTCAATCTGTGACTGTGTTCTAAAAAAAAGAAACCTTTCGTTCAATCTACCTTGGATGCATGGATTATTAGTGTAAAGGCACGAACTCGATTGATGAACTAGCTATAGGCTGTGTTGAACTGATGATTTCTTCACGCAGGAAAAGGTGATGCATCTGCTCCCAGTGGAGATGATTCCAATGGAATAAGACAAAATCAGGGTGATCCAAAATCCAATGACACAATGTATATACCTAGCAACTTGTCATATTGGCGAGACGTGAGAGCAAGCTTTGTGATTCCAAAGTCGGTAAGGCCAATCATTTTGAACTAATTTAATCTAACCGTGGCTCTCCAGATTTTAGTTCTTGTTGTCATATTGGTGGTGCAGAAGTTACTTCTTTTTTTAGTGATTATGTAATGGCCACGGTAGGATAGGCTTTATGCAACGTGCTTTAAAATCTGAAATGGGATTGGACATTAGCTGGGACTAGTCTTTTGCTTCACTTACATTCATTTATTGGCATCATATGAGAAAGGAAGCAATTGGTCGATTTCTTTAGTTCTGGTTGCCCTGTATGTTCACCCAGCATTATACCTACCTTTACAATTGCTGAAATGGCTACTTGAGAATTTGAAAACTTAGGAAGAGGAAACTGTATTGAATGGTCCATTTTTAACACACATTCTGTTTTAATTATTGTAGAGTCAACTTCTCATCCTAGTTGAGATCAGCCTGAATTGACTGAAACATTTTCTCATTATCACAAATGTGCATATGCCTTGCTTTGACATTCTCACTTCCAGTCCTCTTTGTCCCAGTTCCTCTTAAACTTCTTAGCAATAGAATGGAGAGAAGTGAAATTCTTCACCTTTAAACAACATCATACAGCTGGAGTGTTTCCATTATGTAGTGTAATAAGATTTTCAGTGCACAACTGCTAGTTCACAAGCGTTGTCTTATTTACCCTTTTTGCTTGCCCAGAAAATTGTCCATTTTGTCCTGTCTATAAACTTGCTGTACAGATCATGTTCATTTTTTATCCTTAACCAAAGCAATAGCCTGTCTTTATCCGACCCTAACTGGTGTTTTAGTTAGCCTAATCTCTTCTTGAGCTGCCCCTAAATATTTTTCCTAATTTATTCTTTGTTATGTCTTGAAATCAGGAGCAAACGGTAGATGCAAATTCTCTACCGCAGACAGTGTTGGATGGACCACTACACAGTCTTCCTCGGAAGTGGGCCCATTCTATTCCAATGCCAGAATCTGGGTGTGTTTTGGTTGCAACTGAAGAGCTTGATGGCAACGGTACCTTTGAGAGAACTGTCATCCTCCTCCTCAGATTAGGTTCAAGAGATGCCTATGACAGCCCATTTGGTGTCATCCTGAACCGTCCACTGTACACTAAGATGAAGCATGTGAACCCATCCTTCCGCGACCAGGCAACACCTTTTAGTGATTGTTCCCTGTACTTTGGAGGCCCTGTCGATATGAGCATATTATTGATGAGGACTAATGATGGCAGACCCATTGAGGGGTTTGAAGAAGTGGCACCAGGCGTCTGCTTTGGTTTCAGAACTGACCTGGAGAAGGCTAGTGCCCTGATGAAGAATGGTGCAGTTAAGCCCGAGGACCTGAAGTTCTATGTAGGGTAACTCTGCTTGGGACCATGATCAGTTGTTGAGTGAGATTGATGCAGGATACTGGGTTGTTACTTCCTGCAGCTCAGGACTGATAACCGATGCGCTGACAACAGACCCTTCTTGCCTTTGGAGTGAGATATTGCAGCTGATGGGAGGCCAATACTCAGAGCTGAGTAAAAAACCGAAGGAAGATGGCTCATAAACGGTGCTTATTTGCAGAATTGTTTTCAGCAAATTGTTGTGTCCCGTTTGTACATAATTGAGTAATCTCGCCCGGTCACTGGCCAGGGTATTAGCTCTGTCCTAGTAGTTTGATGTGGAGACTGTTTTCCTTTGTGTTACTTTGCTAAATAACATATACTGTACTCTGTTGGTGAAAGAACGATGTTGAATGTAGAAAATTAACAGTGGTATGTGCAGTTATCCAATCCAGCTGCTTCTGCCTGCCATGCCCAAAGTTTAAAACTTTATCTGTTGTGCATATTGCCTCTGATGACGTCATGCTTTGCTTTGATCTGAATCCAACTGAAGAAATTTGCCTTTGGCACCTTTGATTGGAGCCTGCATGTGGTCCAGTTTCTGCTGTTTTTCTTGATTACAGTATTTCTGAAGTAGCATGCCGTTCCACTAAACCTTCAAAAGGTGCTCCGCTTTTAAGGTCAACCATCTACTGCCCTAGATGAGCTAAACGCGTCAGGCACAAAGTTGGGGAGATTGCGACACTGACCAGAATTCAGAAGCGCAGCATCATAGCTGCACCATCCTGCACTCACGAACGAACGCATTCTGTTTTGTGCGTGCCGATAACCGCGTCCAAAAGCTTCTGCTCTTTCGGTCTTGCTCTTTCGGTCTTTCTTTACGTACTTTCGGTCTTTCTTTACGTAGAGGATCAACGGTGCGTGCTGTTGGGACGAGGTTTTCATCGTCCGATTAAAAAAACTGAAGGTATAGCAGTGCGTGCTGTTAGGATGAGATTCACCGTCCAATAAAAAACTGAAGGTATAGTGTCACAGCAACTTGCTACAGTATTTGTCAACTACGGTAAAATCATTGCAATAAATGTTTTACTATTTGCTACAGTGTTGTGCCAAAACTACATTCGTGTGAGATTCTCTGTATTGCAGCGGATGATTCGGATCCCAAACTTTTGTCAACCATGGCGTAATGGGTTCATTAATCTGCAGTGTCATTTCCTTGAGGCAACGGAACGGAGCGGAGACCTTGTCAAGGGACGAAGTAGAGGGGGATCGAGTTGAAATGAACGTTTCAGTCACAGGTGTACGTTCATCTGCTCAATATTTGCATGCCCTTGAGGCCTGGACTTTCTTGGTGAAAGTTACTGCATCGTCATCCTGTCTGTCTCTAGGCTTCAGAGTCCACCCAGATTGACGTAAGATTTAGGCGTACTAGTAAGAGGATTAATTAATCTGAAGAGTCAAAACTACGAAATCTGGAGGTGTAGGTGTTCGAGAACTTGTAGCCTACAGTGCATTTGAGGACAAAGTCACACTGTCACAGTCTGCTTCATCTCACCAACGGACAGAAAGAACCTGCAGCCGAGTCAAAATCATGTTCTGGGGTATTGTAATGGATGGCGTGTCAAAGTAGTACCGGTAAAGGCATGCGCATGCAGCTCTCGATTCGATCGGGAAGGAGAAGTTCCATTGGTTCGTTTTGGAACCTACTGTCAGACGAGGGTGAGGTCACGGCACATGTCATGTTTGGCAGGCACAAAGGGCCTTGATTAGGGTCCGGATTGTCTGCAGAGAAAAACTGTATATACAGGGCTCCCATACATATGATCCGAGTCCGCTTGATTCCGCTGTGGCTACGAGTGGGCAAAGGAGGAGTTATTGCACCTTGCACGGATGGATCATCGATGCAACTGTAAGCGCCATCCATTGCATGGACGCGTTCTGTGCCATCAGAAGTTTGGATTGACGTGTTGCTCAGATATTTTTATTGCATCAGTTAATACCAATGTTTAACTGTATATTTTCACATCAAAATCTCTATGTCATCCACGCTAATCTCCCCGGAAACAAGCTGCTCCCTACTGGTACTCGTACTCCCACCAGTATTCAAACCGATATACGAGTAAGCATACGTATCGTTCTCCAGCTCGTCGTGGCGCGCGCTTGCGCCACCTTGCGCAATGATACCAATGCCGGTGCAATCCGCGTCCGCGTGCCTCGGCGCGGGCGCGTTCTCCCGCGCCGCCACGAGCTGCGCGTCGGTGACCATGCCGGCGTCGGACGCCACGCGCTGCACGGACTGCGGCGACAGGCGCGCGCCGGCGCCGGCGCCGTACGCGGCCTCCGCGCGCTCCGGGAAGTTGAGCGCCGACTCGGCGCCCGCGCCCGCGCCGCCGCGGAGGAAGTAGACGGCCGTGTCGTGGGCCACTGCGGCTGCCTCGGGCGTGGCGTAGGAGCCGAGCCACAGGCGCTCCCGCGTGCCGGGCACCCGGATCTCCGACACCCACTTCCCCCACCGCCGCTGCCGCACGCCCTTGTACCGGCACCGCTCCTCCTCGCCGCCCGCCTCTTCCGCCGCCCGGCTCATGATCACGGTCCGGCGAGCCGATCAACCGCCTGAACTCTGACCTCTCCTCCTTTACGTGGTTACACACTTCGATTCTTGACTTGTGCTGAGCGTTGAGGTGTACGTACAACGCGTATATATAGATATGGGAGGTCAACCCTCGAAAGAGTTGACCTGCTTACAGATCGATCGAATCGGTTTGGGGTTTGACCTAGAGGGCAAAAAAAATAGCGAGTGGATTCGTACAGTACTACTACATCCGTGTGGTCGGTACGGGAGCGAAACGCTGCAGCGAAGTCAAAGCTAAAAACTTTCGAACGGTCAAAGTAGTGAGTGTTCTACGGTCGTAATGGACATGTAGGCAATGGTAGGCTCGTCATCATTTCTGGTGAGGAAGCTGTCTCTCCTCGATCGCGTCTAGTGGTTTGAATTAATTGAAATTCTCTTTCGATTGGATGACTTGTGTGATTTAAACTTTTGCCATATATTAATTATTGTTCTCGCTCTTTTATTTTCCAAGTCTACAAACTTGAGTACTGATTACTTCTTCGGTCACAAAACGAAATCATTACTACCTGCAGTTAATTAGTACTCCCTCCGTATTTGTTTAAATGACGTTGATTGAAGCTAGCTGACGTCATATATTAAAATACAGAGGTAGTAGTTATTACTATTTGTATGCTTTTAGCTCAATTCCAAGGACTGTATTTTTTAGAGAATGGAGACAATTGGCTACTTGGTCATCTTAAAACTTACTGTCCACGTGTCATGGGTTCAAATATCGGATAATTAAAGTGAAAAATTCATACAAATAACCCACCCAACCTTGCTTGATGTGAGTTAGCCAAAGAGACATGGTGTCATGCCACTACACTATGCTACGGTTGGCAATTTGAACGGCTATATGGTAGGATTGACTTTAGCTTTTTCTTCTTCCAACTAGTAGGATCAGTAGTCAATCTATGGTAGAACAAGTATATGTAAATTGTATAAATCTTCCCCGCCGATTAACATGAGATTTCAAGCTCTTGGGTGGGAACTCATGATAGGTTCCTTTAATCTTGCTTTAATAATACAACGATAGATATAAATGTGTTTACCATAGTCAATACTTTCAGACTACAAAACCTTTAATTATGTTGAAACTATATATCGTGGTAAAAAAAATGCATAAGCTATTATTTTTTTAGCAAATCAATCAAGAACAACCAGTTCTTAAAAATAGTTTCTGTTCTTTACCATGTTGCAAGAATTTCTGCCTACATGGTTTACGTGGATAATGTCCGGAATTTTATTTTTGAGGAAATAGCTGCAGGTTTGCTATTATCTATTATATACTAAAAGTTGATGATATTTTCTTTTAGAGTTGCTAGAAAAAAAATGCGCTTCAAATTCTTACAAAAAAAGTAAAACAACTAGCCCTTAATTTGATGGGTCCTAATTTTATAGGCTTAGATTTGATAACGGAGGGAATAGTCAATTCGGCCCCCACTCAAGCAATAACGAAGTGAATTTTTGGCCGATTTGACATCGTTGGAGCCTAGAATAGCAAAATTAGCTCCCTCTTCGAAACAAGTGAAAAAATGTCACTGCAGAGCTGCACGGATGCATCATATAGCGAATTCGGCCTCAAGGGTCACGGTTTTGGCGAATCCGGCCACAAGAGGCACAGATTTGGCTAGTCCGGCCCCCAAGGGCGCGACACTGGCTAGTCTGGCCCCTAGGGGTTTGGTTTTGCTCTCGACCGGCCCCAGGGGCATGATAGCCCCCCTTGATTTTTTTTAAACTAAAATCTTGCTTTTGTCATCCCCGGATTCTGGCTACCCCTCGCATGAGGGAAAAACCCAACGAGTCGTATGCACGTAAAACCCAACAATTTCGTCCCATCGCTTCATGGTCGGCCTTCGTGCGGCTATAAAACCTAGCGACGCGCTCTCATTCCCCCACACCAAAACCATTCCGCTCTGCATAGAGAGAGAAGATTGAGCGAGCAAGAGGCCGAAATTAGTTTCGATTTTGCTACCGATTTGAGGGTGTTTAGAGGTCATTTTAGTATAGTTAGTTCGACATCAATTGAAGATCTTTTAGAGGAGGTAATTTATCTCGTATGCACTTTGTTTATAAACTGTGTAGTTAGTGTTAAAGTATTTAGTCATAATTAATTAGCTGTAGGTAGTTAGTCGTAAATATTTAACCATAATTGAAATAATTGTAATTAATTAGTCACATTTTATTTTGCAAATTAGTTAGTTGTATTTAATAAAGTTGTAATTAGTCGAAGTTAGTTAGTCATAATTTTTCACTCGTAGTTAGTTAGTCGTGATTAATTACTCACAGCTTGTTAGTCATAATTAAACTTTGTAACTAAAATAGTCGTATTTAATTAACGTAATAATTTAGTCATAACTAATTATGCTTCATTAAATAGTATTAATTAATTAGTCCGCTTAATTAGAAAGTCATAGTTAGTTAGTATTAATTTAAATAGTGATATTAATTAGTCCTAATTAATTATGGTTAATTAAATACTACTAACTAATCAGTCCTAATTATGTAGTGGTTGGTCATAATAAATTAGTCACAATTTATTTATTCTAAATTTTCAACTGTAATTAATTAGACTATATTAAGTACTATTAATTATTTAATCATAATTAATTAGTCTAATTAAAAATTCATAGTTAGTCATCTTTATTAAAATAGTTGTAATTAATAAACCATAACTAATTAGTATGAATTAATTGTGCTTAATTAAATATTACTAATTAGCTAGTACTAAGTATGCCATGATAATTAATTAGTTGTTATTAATTAGTTGTAATTTATTTATCCTAATTAATTAATGAAATAATTCTAATTAATTAGGCTTGATTAAATACTATTAATTAATTAGTTGTAATTAATTAACTTTGGTTAGGTCGCAGCGAAATATAGACTACATAATGCGACCTGTTTATTATATTGTGTACATGAAATTGGGTTATTGTGACTTTAGGTAATGTTGAACATGCAAGACTTGCTAGTGTTTTATGGTGACGGTCTCGTACGGGGCAGACCCGATAGGTTAGACCTGTCGAGATGCTAGTACAAAGTGATCCGGGTAGACGGGCTCCATGCAATAAATATTTATGAGCTGAGGAGCTGCATCTGGAGGGAGTTCGATACGGAGACAGCGACGAAGAAGCTTGTCATCGAGGGGATCACCTGCACGAATAGGGGAGGGCATGGCGTATGGGAGCTACTCTAGGTGAATAGCAGCGTTGCGTGTGGCCAATACATGCAGATTGCTTCATATCCTAAGGTGGTAATATACGGGAAGCCGATGGTGTACGTGAATTTCATGCATAGGACGCTGGGAAACTTTGATGATGCTAATGCCTCAGGAAGCGGGCAACCGTAGACGGTGCATGAAGACGGTAGCACAGAATGTGCTATATTGGGTGAAGACTATGAGAGAAGGCTTGCTCATAACTTTGTGCAAAATGAGGGGACGAGACAATGGTGGTCAGCCCGCACTGACTGCCACGAGTTTCCACCGGATCACCGTCGGGATGGAGTCCGACAAGGACCCTGGCCCAAGCTTGGATGGTAGCGAGGAGGACGCACCCCAGGGTAGTGGTCCCATCGGCAGAATTGTGTCATCGAAGGTGCTTTGCGTGGCATCCAAGCTTGATGATATCATAGTACGGACGCTCATATTGCCACAAGAAGAAGGGCACAGGTGGGGGTTTGATGCTGACACCTTGTTAGTTGGACAATACTTCCCTAACAAGGCAGTCGTGTAGCAAGCTATAACACGGTATACCTTGTCTATCAACCATGTGTACCAGGTGCACTGGTCCAACCCAGAATACTACGCAGTAAAGTGTCTAGTTGAAGGCTGCTTTGGCAAGATCAGTGCTCATAGGGCAAAGTTCTCTGGCTCTTCACAGTCAAGGCGGTGATCGACCACACTTGCGAGCTGAGTGAGCCGCTGTGGCAGCATCGAAATGTGACTTCCGCATATGTGGCAAGCCTCATCAGCCACCTAGTTGTAGAGGACATGTCCGTCTCCTCCAAAATGTTGTTGTCAGAAGTCGTAAATCTAGTTGGTTATCCAGTCAGCTATAGCAAGGTCCTATGAGCGAAGTAGAAGGTTATCGAGGCCATGTACGGGACATACGAGGAGGCGTATAACCTTGTGCTAAGGATACTTCACTAGATTGTCGAAACAAACCCCGGCACGTACATAAACAAGATAGAAAGAGAAGATCACAATGGAGGCTTTAACTACTTAATACTGGATCATGTGTTTTGGGCTTCTTCCATACCATAGAGGGCTTCAAATTCTGTCGTCCGGTGCTCACGATGGATGGTACTTTCCTCACCGGGAGGTACAAAGGCATCATTCTCATCGCGATGACGGCCGACGCGAATGACCGGCTTCTTTCGGTTGCTTTTGCCATCATAGAGAATGAGAACATATTCAGTTGGTTGTGGTTCCTAGCAAATATCAAGTGGGTGGTTGTGGGAGACGGCCCAACGTATGTCTTATCACAGACCGCAGTTCTGGGTTATTGTCCGCTCTAAACACCATGAAGAACGTGACGGAACCCCCGTACCAGTGGAACGACATAGAAACCCAGTGGTGCATGAGACATCTTGCATCGAACTTTTTCACGTGGTTCCACAGTCAGGAACATATGAAGGCATTCAAGGCATTGTGCATGCAAAACCAGAGGAGGAAGTTTGAATCCATCTGGAGAGATCTCAAACATCAGACTACGAGGCATACGAGGGAGTCCCCTCCGAAGGCACATGAGGGACAACAGGCCGTGAGCTGGGAATCTAGGAGACCCATAAGTCTCGCCCAGTAGATTGATCTCCACGCTGCTGAGTTGGAGAAATGGTCATAGCTGTACGACACCGACGGTGTGAAGTATGACATTATGACGATCAACATGTCCGAGGTGTACAACAATGTGTTGAAAGGTATGCGGTGCCTCTCTATCACCGCGATCGTTGAGGAGGCCTAGACTCGCACGGTCGATTACTTCATCAATAGAGCCACCATAGCGAGGCGATAGCTGGAAGAAGGGAAACAGTGGTCCGAGAACATACAGAGGTATATGGACCAGAAGATGAAGAAAGCTCGTATGCACGACATCTGGGTGATCAATGGCCTAAGGAGAAAGTATGAGATTCGGTTGAGGCAAAAATATACCAACAATCATGCCAGTGGGAAACAAAATATGCTTGCACCCTCGGTGATGTGGCTACATGCACATGCAACAAGCCGAAGCTCCTGCACAAGCCATGCTCATATGTGTACAAAGCATGTGCGCAAGTCAGGCAGATATCTACGTCGTACATCTCCGAGTACTATGACATGCACCATCTTTTCTGAATATGGAGTGTTGAGTTTTACTCATGTGGAGTGGACATGAACTATAAGGATCTTTGGGTGGACAGGGTGAAATGTGGCCCGAACATAGCTTTGAAGGCAATTGGGAAGAGACGACGGCAGACGCGGTGCTTTCGAAACGACATGGATAACAACCAGTGTGGGGGTTTGAGCCGCGCGAGGAAGTGCCTGATATGAAAGACCGCCACTCTATGAAGGATTGCCCCAACAGTCCGAGCTTGTCTAGGCGTCATTCTTTGTCGCAATTAATTATATTGTTTACATGTTAGGGGATCCATATTTTATGTAAACGGGTAGTGTTATCATATTTGCGTCTTTGTGTACGCTATTTTTTCTTAACGGGGGTGTATTTTGCCATTCTATTTGTTTTGAACTGACTCACTCTTATTCTATGAGCTAGAGCAAAATATTAGGTCAGCCTTGGAGATGTCGAACTCGTCGTCGGACTTCTATGCGAAGATGTTGCGAAAGCGCAACTGACTTGCTTAGAGGGATAAATTGTACTTGAATTGTTCTATGAAGGAGTGTCGGTACCACCAAAGTTTCCACGCCCACAATGTGTGTGCAAAAAACTGACAAAGATCATTCAGTCCATACACCCGCCCACCACCGTCCGGGTGTACTACACATGCAGGAACATCCTCGTAAGCGAATCTTACGCACACATCGATTTTTCACACCTTACGTTGCATTCTTCATATCCCTAGCTTCATCTGCGTATACTAGAAGCCCGAGATGTGTTGCAACTTTGTTCAATGGATTGACGACCCGGATATGTATGATAGGGCATTCATCGAACAGAAGTACATGTTAAACTACGCGATGCGAGCTGTGACCTTCCAACGATGGAAACCTTACGTACCTGACCCTATTGAAGTAGCACCGATCGACAAGGGGAAGGCTCTGGCTAGTGACACCGACGGTGATCCTAGAGCTCCCCACCGCCTTGGCACACTCCGGATTGAAGAGGTAAGTGTTGTTCAATTTGCATCTTGATTGTTGATTTCGCCTTACGTTCTACTAACATCATTCAATCTTCCGGCCCATCTCACAAAATAGAGCTTCTTTTGAGATTGGCCGCCGCTGCGGGCAGTCAGGAGACAAGGGGAAGTGACTGATGCACCACCATGACTAATTTCGATCATCCTTTTTCTGATTCCAACAAAGCCGTGAGTATATCGTAGGTGTTTTTTGGTTTATTGATTTGTGCATGCAATCATTTCTAATGTACGTAACCAACCGCCGCGCGTCATGTAATTTCCAAATTACATTGTGGAGTCTCTAAAATTTTATTCTGAATTTTTGTCAATTTTATTTTTCAAATTTTATTCATTAACTTCACATAATATGAAATAATGATGGCACTCGGGTGGGGGGCTACCGCACCCCTAGGAGCCGGCTGAGGGCAAAACTGCGCCCCTGGGAGCTGGACTAGCCAAATCTGTGCCCCTAGGGGCCGGATTAGCCAAAACCATGCCCTTGAGGGGCGGATTCGCTACGTGGCACATCTGCGCGACTCTGCAGTAACATTTTTGCACTTGTTTCGGAGATATGGCTATTTTTGCTATTTTGGGCTCCAACAATGCCAAATCGGACAAAAACTCTAACGGAGTGCCCCGTTGGCAATATCGACCCAACCGAACGATCTCATCCATTTCAGCTAGAATCGAGATCCATGGTGGGAAGTTATACACATCATCAAAACTAGTGTTTCTCTTCATTTTCTTTAGTAGTTTTCAACACCCACGGTAAGTTTGCATGTCTGATCATGATCCATGGACACAATCATAAAGCTCAAGGCCCTAACCTTTGCATGAGGAGAATTTTTGGTGCATATGTCACTATTGCGGTTTTTAGGACGAGCCTCGTTCGTCCCGTGACCGGCCAGAGGCCCCTCGTCCAGCCCGTGGCCGGCCGGACGCCGCTTGATTACTTGGAATGTAAAGTCGTTGCTGACATCAAGCGGTTCTTTACCACTAGCTGATGGCCACAATGATGGATATCCAATACCCTTGAAACACGACAAATGCACTAAATTTTTACTCCTTTTAAGTATGTGGCTTATGCCTATTTTTTATATATTTATATTATTTTATATTTAAGTTAAATTGTACTTTATGGATTTAAACAATGTACTGTGAGAATTACAGCGTTGCACAAAATTAAATGTCTTACCATGAGAGAGCATGGCCAAGTACATCAATCTCAGCCAAGACATTCACACCTCGTTTTTCAGCATACCTGCAAATTCTTGATAAGTCATTTTAATTTTGTGCAATGCTGTTCTTCTCGCAGTATATTGTTTAAATCCAGAAAGTACAATTTAACTTAGATATAAAATAATAAAAATATAAAAAAATGGGCATAAGCCACATACCTAAAAGGAGTACAAATTTAGTGCATTTGTCGTGTTTCAAGGGTGTTGGATATCTATCATTGTGGTCATCAGCTAGCTGTAAAGAACCGCTTGATGTCAGTAGCGATTTCACATTCCAAGTAATCAAGCGGCGTCCGGCCGGCCACGGGCTAGACGAGGGCCTCCGGCTGGCCACGGGATAGACGAGGCTCGTCCGGCCATCCACGGGCCGGACAAGGATGCGTGTCGCGTGCACGGCTCGTCCATCCGGCCACTGTGTGGACGAGACGCTAAATTTGTAATTTTGTCACGACAGATGCTAATTGTATAAGAAAACGACCGTAACGATGACATATGCGCCAAATAATCGCATGAGGACAGCCTGCCCAAAAAAAGAAAACGCCAGAAAACGGAGGACGTATCGAGATTTATACAGCTCTAGTTTGCAAGGTGTGGTGCATAGAAGCGCTCCAACGGAGATGTTGATGGCTAGCATGACGGTGCTGTCATCTTGTCTTGCCATCTGGGCCCACACGAAAGAGAAGAACAGGAAGGAATCAAACTACTAATGGCTGTCACGTGTCGAGCTGTCTACACGTCTTGCAAGAACTCTGGTATTGACTCCCTCTCTTGACTACACGTCTGGCGTCTGGCGAGACCAGGCCGACGCACACCCACTCACATCGCCACATATGCACCTACGGGCGTGCGTATTTTCTATACATCTTGGGATTTCTCACATAACACACCCACTCACCACCGCACACGCATCCCCTCGTATGCACGTCGACCCTACAAATCACACTATAAGTCGCACATAGTAGAATCGTGCTTCTAGTCGTAGGATCGGGTAGAATCACAGTACAATCGTGAAGAATCACGTATCATCTCAAATTATAAAAATTTAGTTGTTTGTTATGTGCCATCCCTCAATTTAAATTGTATGATAAGTACTAAGTAATTAGTAGGTTAGACATTAAGATTTGGAGGTTTGAAATAATAAAAATTATTTTATTTATTTTAATTTTTATGTAAAATATTCAGGTAATGGCAATGTTATTGAAATTAATTTTTTGGCTATAGCTGAATGACATGAAATCTAAACTACTATTTAGACATTTATCAATCAAATTAGATGACAAATGACCAAATACACACTCATATCACTTTTGGAATACACAACACATTGAAAAAATATTTTTTTTGTAGAATCAGATAGAATATTAGATTATACGATTCGATCCTAAAATACGATCATACCGGAGTGTCTCCGATCCAATTCATAATCATGATTCTAACAACCTTACCTACACATGCTGGGATTTTTTTGGGAGACACTAGCTCTCGCAAAGCACGTACACACGTTTTCCCACTGAATACGCATGTGCGTGAGTATCTATTTTTTATTTTGTGAGCACGCACATCACAAATTTTCAACGGATATTAGAAGGAAAAAAAAGTTCAAAACTTCATCGACCACTGGATTAGGTCGACTCGCAGTGGAAGACGGGCAGGCTGGGGCGCACGACCGCACCCATGCCAACTACACAAAGCTCAGTTCTCGACTTCCTCTCTGTCTGGAGGAAGTGGGAAACTGGTAAACTTTGGTAGTTCACAGTTAAAAACGGCATCGGCCTGCCATCGGGTTGGCAATTCTTGACTGGGAGCACCGGTAAGGCAGAACACAGGCAGTGCTCGACCTTTTGGACCTTCATTGGCTAAAGGTGGTAAGTCGTCAACCTCAAAACCTAGAAAACCTCAAAGGATTTGAGACTGATGTGTTAAGTCGTTATTGAGTGGCATGCACCAACCAGTTCACTTAAAAGCTTAAATTTATGAAGAAAGATGAACAATTCACTTATACTTCAACATCAACCCCAAAACCTAGAAAACCCTTGAATTTTTTTTAGAAATAATATATTTTTAAAAAATATTTACAAAACTAGGTCATCACTTCCAAAAATTGCAAAAATAGGCTCCTGTCGCCAATTCATCTGGCGACAAGTTCCTATCGCCATTGAACATCGGCACAGAACCCCAGACAATGAGGCATGTTCGCTCGCCATTATTCAGTGACAGAATCTATGAATTTTTAAATATAGCAAATAAACTTAAAAAATTATAAATTTGTTTGTGGAGCATTCTTATAGAGTGTTCTTGCTTTTGTAATTTTTTCATAATTTTATACATTATAAATTTGGCTCTAAAATTCATTTAAGTTTATTATTTGTAGAATTTTTAAATATACCGGATAAGGTCCAAAAATTATGAATTTTTTTTGTGAACGCTCCTTACATAGTGTAATTATTTGCGTAATTTTTTTAGAATTTTATATACTGTGAAATTGTCTCTAAAAATAAGGGTATACAATCAAGTACACTGTATTGGAAACCTAAATTCAGAATTTTAGAGACAATTTCACAGCATATAAAATTCTTAAAAAATTACACAAACAATTAAACTATGTAATAAGCGTTCACAAAAATTCAGAATTTTTTGACCTCATCTGTATATTTACAAATTCTACAAATAATAAACTTAAATGAATTTTAGAGACAAATGTATAATGGATAAAATTATGAAAAAATTACACAAGCAAGAACACTCTATCAGAATGCTCCAAAAAAAAATTATAATTTTTTAAGTTTATTTGCTATATTTAAAAATTCATAGATTGCTGCTGATTGAATCGCGAGTGAACTCGCCTCACGCATGGCTCTGCCGCCATTCAACTGGCGATAGGAACCTGTCGCCAGATGAACTGGCGACATGAGCCTATTTTTGCAATTTTTTGAGATGGTAACCTAGTTTTGTAATTTGTTTAAAAAAATATATTATTTAAAAAAAAATTCGAAAACCCTTGTCTTGTTTTACTCCTCTAGATGCTCGATGGTACCTTAATATTGTGAATTTGTGACAAAAAAACCAATATTTGAAAATAGATGTTCTCAGGAGTCTCCTGATTTTGACTTGGCCCAATTACTCCTGATTTTGACTTGGCCCAATACAGGCTAGCATATGGACTTATGAAGCCACAAGTAGCATGAAGGCGATACTACACGTCAGTAACGACTAGGTGTTAATGTGCCAAAAACACGATGAAACGTGTGGAAGTAAAACGAGTAGGTGTTAATGTGTCGAACACGGTGAAATGTGTAGAAGTAAACCAGTACATAAAATTGCCAATAAAAATGAAATGTATTTTTCTATCCGCCATCGTCTCTTAATTACATGGTAATAAGGATATATAGCAATAATCATCACCTCGTCCTTTTCCTCTCCTTTGCTTCGTTGGAGCCGTTTACCATACCAGCGACCCCGGTCCTTTTCTTATCGGAAAGACCTCGTCCCTCCACGTCACACGTTTATATACGCAAATATCAAAATAAACTTTTTTTTTTTTACAAAAAGCCCTCTCTCCTTGGCTGGCTCTCTCTCCCTTCACCGGCTGACGCCCGTCTAATCCACTGTCAGGGGCGGAACCAGGGTGCTAGGTATGCACCGACACCCCCAAAAATCGGAAGAATAAGACGGGATGAGTTTATCTGCACATGAGATGAGAGTAAGCTTGAGCAGCTACATACAACTAGATTTGGACAAGAGCTTGTAAAGCAGGTGCTCTTCAGAATTCAGATTTAGAGTGGAAGCAGAGCAGCAGACGGGTTTCCGCTTGCGCGACACGACTTTTAAGGTTCCTTTTCGGCATGCCTTGCGCAGCTGCATTGCTGTATTCCCTGAGAAATTTCCCAGGCGCTTGAAACCAAACAATGGCGTCGTGACAATTAGCTGAGGCTGCCTGCCCGTGTCGCCTATTATACAGGTCGAGTAGTCAAATACCAACCCTATTGTCTGCTGAAAATTTGGCATGTGTGCTTGTCCCGTGAAACAAGTCCAGTTAGGTTTGAGTTTAGGATGCCGCTGCTGTCTACTAATAAGTTTGCTGACAATGTTCTGAGAGATTAAGTTAGGTTGAGTTTTTGCTGAGTGATCAGTTCAGACATCAAATAATCAGAATGACGCCATTGAGGGCTGGGTGAAGAGCGTTGACGAGCGGCGGCGACGAGTATTGAAAGAGTATTTTTCACGATGAGTGTTGTGAACAAGTTGAGAAATAGTATGGGTGATCAATTCTTGAATGATTGTTTAGTCACATTTATTGAGCGAGAAATTTTCTTAAAGGTTAGTGAAGATGATATAATCAATCATTTTCCAAGGCATGAAAATGTGTAAAGTAGTATTATAATTTTCATTGCATAGTTTGTAATTTTCTATTAATGTAAGACCTTATTTGAACTATTTGTATTGTACTTTAGACAAATTTAGAACATATGTGTTGGATTTATGATGTTATAAAACCATTTTACAAACTATATGGATTACGAGTGTCATGTGTGCACACCCATCGAAAAATTTAGCTCCGCCATTGTCCGCTGTGGGTGGCTCGCGTGTGGGGCCTGCTCAGTGGAGCTTGCGCAATGGCAGGGCTGGGGGCGGCGTGGCTGCTGAAGTTGATAGAAGAAGGGGAGAGAGAGAGAAAGAGGGAGTGAGGGGAGGGAAGAGGTCCTTTCCCAGTGGAAAGGACTGGGAAAGGACCCGGTTCCTGTGAAATTTATTTCCTCTGTCATGCCCGCCTTTGCTTTGCTTTTGTTCGAGCGGCTTGCCACGTTTGAAGTGCACCTATTGTGAGCTTATTTAAGAGTCGTTCACTACTGCAATTCAAAAAAAAATTCCAGTTAATGGTCCCATTTTGTTTTGAATTTTGCAGCCTGTGACTGGAAATCGATTTTTTTCCTCTTTTTTTCATCTCAATAGAAAGAAAAGGGAAGTTTTCTAGTGTTAGCAATGTTTGTTTTAAGATGGAATCCATCGAGGAGAATAATCGAAACTAGATTTAAAAAAAGCAGGAATAGATTTTTTGAAAAACATTGGGAAAAAGTAAAGATGTTACTCTCTTTCTTTCTCTTCATGCTCGTTCTACTTTGTGTTTAAGTAGATGGGATTCCCTGAAATCCAAGGAGCAGCTCTTCCTTAACCGATTATCTAGAGTAATTGATTGAGGCTACCGATTCATCCAATTTCTCGGTAATATAGATAGGTCTTGTTGTTAGCTAGAAGTGGCAGTGACTACTTGAGGTGAGGTAGCTCTTTCTTTAGAGCCATTGAGTCCGCGCTCTTTAACTACTGTAGTTTTGTAGCTAGCCTGTTTAACGAAGCGTGGCCCCTTAACCTTTCGATGAATCCAATTCAGCTGGCAATTCAGGTGCCTAATCAAATATAACCCTTATTGATTTGCTAGTTGATAAGGTCAATATCAAGCCTACTAAATGCTAGGCGTAATGAGGATAAGGGCCTTAAAAAAACTACTTTTTGTTATATGAACTTTGAGGTGTATCAAGTCTCGTATACAACTCTTGCAGCGGAACGATAGCGACTCTATTTCACTTAGGTTGATTTAATTTAGGTCGGAGGCATGCCTAAGTTAAGGTAATCCTCCTTTGAAATACTTTGGTATTGCTCCTATATAGATCATATTGCAAATAATCAATCGGAACACCGGGAGCCATCTCATTATCTTTCCGTAAAGAAAAACTAGGGTGGACTGACTGATCTTTACATCAGTTGACGAAACAGCCTTTGACGTTTGAAGTAGGGGCTCCTGTGCCGGCCCGTGCAGGATTTCTGGGCCACCTGGCTTGAAGCAACTAGTGCAGCCGCATGCCGCGCGCCGATCGAGCGTTATTTGTCACCGTTTCCAGGACGGACTACAGCTGAAATACCGCGGAGTTGGGGGTGCATTATTGGCCTGTTGATTTATTGGTTGAATTTAGGTTTGCGATCTGTCGTCATCAAATGTTCGTAATGTAGCAGCCCAAATTAGTTGATTTATCCAGATGAATCGTAAGAATGTTTTTATTTACCTTTATATTGATATTTTATGGTGTTCTCTTTCCTCATTGTGGCAACACTAAATTTCCAGGGAGCAAAATGATGATGCATGTGCAAGTGAGGAGACGCCATCGGGGCAAGTATGACAAGGACAGTCGCTATGCATGCATCATGTCAATAGCACATGGAATGAAGCCGACCCCTGGAAATTTGCTATCAGGAGTTGAAGGAAGATTATCCCATGATGTATTTAAGCACCTGATTGACGCAACTGTATCTTCTCAGACTGCTCGTATGAGCTAAATATCTGCGATCTCATCAAAATTAAACTGCACTTGCCCTGGAACTTGTGAAAACATGCTAAAGAAAACATGTTCTCATGTTACATAACTACATAAGTGACACCGAAAACCAATGAATGAACGAATGCACTAACACACCAATGATCGCAGTTAGCCCCATCGTTGAAGTTTTTTCCGCTCTTTGTATTCTACAAAACTGAAATACATGTTTTGCGATGCAATTCATGTGTATTTTCTCATGTCATTTCTACCCACATACAGTATAGCTACTGTAGCAGTATTGTTTGGAGTTCTGTACCTCAATTCTGCATACCTCTTATGGTAGTCTCGACGCGGAAGGTTGATGAAAGAATTCTAAAGAGCCCGTCGGGGTTGTCTGCATGAACCTGAAGGAGAGGTAGATCCAAAATTAAATCTTGTTTGTAGTGCATACATCTATATGTTATGCAACACCCCAATTAGCAGAGTTATATAAGATGACCACGACCCATGAGCACATCCTTGATATAAGGGCATCTGTAATTGTAGTAAAAACTAGTTTGTTGCCACAATATCTAGACTACAAGGAGGCAGCATGCATACCCAATGTCCAGCATCTTCAAGCACATGCATTTCAACTCCTCCACCCTCATCTGCAGCCAGTTCCTCTGCAACATGAATTCTCTGGAGGTCTTCAAGAGCCCATCTATGCAAACTTCTTTCAGCCTTAAGGAAATTAATATGAACTCCCTGCGGTACATTGTCTACAATCCTCCTGAATGGTGCATTCAGTTAGGTGCCTAACATATTTTACAAATTTAGATGATTTCAACAGGCATTGCTGAGGATTTACCATAAGTTAGTCTCTTCATATGACCTGTACATCTCAGAGATACCATTCAGGTCAAAAATCCATGAGAAGCTTGAAGAAGTTTGTGGTTCTAATGGACTGCTTCGTCGGAGATTTGTGGCCACCCACTGAACAAAGAATCAACATGTAATTGAAAATACTTTTGTTTTATTGGTGAAAGTGAAATCAAGTAGCTCTTTTCGACCAGTAAAATCAAGTAAACTTGCAAGGGCATCTTAACAAAGGGCAGTATTCAAGCTTACCCGTGCAACATCCACAGAAAATTGTCCTTTAACAAGAGCATGAACAACTTCCTGCTTTGAAGAAACCTGGATTTTCAACAACAGAATGCAAATGATGAATCATAGAGATGCCGCTTTTCTAGACTAAAATGTATTTTGCAGTAATACAAGTGTAGATAATTCTAAAAGGCCAACCTGCATAGGCATTCTTCTGAGAAACTCAATGAGTTCAACAGGGTGATCTTCACCATCTCCCCCAGCACGAACTTTGCCAGGAGTAGCATCAAGAACCCATACCTTTAAGGGACAGAATATACTGAAGAATTTAGCACAAAGAATATAAATAAGTACTACCGTTCCATTATTGCCACACTAATATCATTCGCAAGAAGTAGTCAAGCTTACCCTAACAGGACGGACAAGTGGTTTTGCAGCTTGTTCTACCATACTCAAAGCCACTGCAAAGCATGATTATGAGTACCAGGACAATTATGGATTATTTACAATGTGAACCATACCATATGTAACTGGTAAATGACATGTGAAATAAGAGAAACAAAAGGAAACAAGAAAACCCTTTCCACCAAAGCTGTGACCAACTAACACTCGAGGGGTTAGCCTGAGCTGCACTATCTGTTGCATATAGATAAATTAGCACAGGATCATAGAGATATATAAAGAAAAGAGAAGTGAACTGAAAGCTACTAAGATGTGAAGGACTGAGAAATAAGAGAAATCAATAAATATGATTTCAAATATTTAAAACAGGTGCAATGCCAGGCAACAGAGCACTTCGTAATTTACTTCATGACAGTTACTCTAAAATCAACAGAGACATTAGAATCTGCATTCTGTATTATATGATCCCTATGTGATGTTACTATGTCTCTTAAAGCTTCAATAATCATAGTACAATGCCCTTGCACTATGCCATCAAGAGGTGTGACAAGTTGACAAGCACTTGGATTGCTGCCTATCTCTCCATGAATAAAGATAGATGTGCGATGCACGCAAATAAACAGATATTACTCAGGCACACATAGTCTTTTATGCTGTCCTTCCAAAGAAGCTACACATTTTATTATATTGAGATTGGATGTCACTTAACACATTTAATGTAGATATTAGAAGCCAAGACAGAGAGTAGCTGAGAGAAGAAAATACAAACCAGCTTTAGAACATCAAGAGCAGTTGAGGCAACAGTGTGTGGTCCTCTTTTCTTAAATGATGCTGAATCGCCATGGCAACGCAAATCAACCAAGAGGAACTGCATGAGGAGAAGACAGGTATAGTTCTTTTTGTTCTTTCTGCGATGTCAAATAGTTCAGGTGATTGACTGAATTTTAGATATGCTGACCTGCCACATAGGAAATTCCTGAGCCAACCTCTTCGCAAAAGGCCCTTCATGACCAACATAGTTAATTAGTTTTACAATTTGATATCCCTAACACATCCAAAACATCTTAGAAGCATGTCAAAATATTCCACTCATTTGCAAACTTGAAACACAATCACAACCGAGCCAACACACCAGGAGAACAAACTTTAATCAGAAATCAGCACTGTTCATTTACCCCAGTTTTTCCTGCTCCCAAGAATGCCATGGAGGAGAACAGCTGTTGGTGGATCAGGTATTGATTTGTCCATAAATGAGCTCCATTGCACCTGAGGTACAGTAAGTAATGATTATGGATAACATGCATTGTGCCAGAACATTTCAAACATCAAGCTGTTGTATAAAATAATTTAACTAGTGGCAAATCATTGGTGTGAATGCAACACTTACAAGGTTCCCTTGAACCAGGTCATAGGCCTGTAGGAAATGAATAGAAAGGATTAGCCAGCGAGGGGTGGAGAATGTATCGTATACTTTGGAAGCTTCAAGCTTCCTTACCAGAAGTCCAGTATGCTTGTCAACATCAGGCTGATAAGCAATCCCTGTGTTGGCCAAAGCCATCTGAGCACAATGACATGGAGGACACAACAATTGCCTTGAATTGAAATTAGTTGAAATCAACTGGCCATGACTACGAACATTTTCCTAAAACCAAAAAAAAGCAAAAGATACAATCATGATTAAAAGTTCAGAATGTTGGTGGCAATACAGAAATTGGGCAATTACATAAGCAGTTGCTACAAAATTCACAAGTCATGGAGGTAAGCCAATATCCCTGCAAGGCTGCAATAAGATTTTTCCACATTGTGAATAGTTGATTAGATATTTAGAACCCTAAATTAAGCTCCAGATCCCCCTCCTATTGCATCACATATTATGTTTGGTTATTACAACATTCTGATGAAACCATATGTGGAACTACAAGTCTAAGAAATTTAGCATGTGTAGCAATGGTCACAGTACAAACTGCCGCTGCTGAGCAGAACTGAACTGTTCACACTTCACACCCACACTAACTACGCTGATCAACACTACAAACACTTCAATTTGGACAACAATCGCATCAGTGTGGGCCATCAAAAGTTGTAATATGACCATTAGATCTTGAAATGCACTAACAATTCCTACCCTCTAGTGCCTCCGGCTCAGGATGATGGGTCAGATTTCAGGGCATTCGTAGGGCATCAAAGTGACAAACGCAATCAACAGCAAAATGTTGATTGGCAAACGCAATACACATAGAACTGTCTGCCAAAATGTAGGACGTGTGGCATCTATCAGTTTGACACTTCAATAGCAATGCGTTTTTGCAGTCGAGCTGGCCTGATTGCATCTACATTACGTTGATCACCACCCGCCACCGAATGCCATCAATATTGCACCAAACCTCGCCTCTAGATTCAATTAACCAACGCGGGGCGAGAGTACCCATAGTCCCACGGCGCATTGGCTCCTACGACTACGACCTCTCCGGGAAACCTAAGGACGATTTGATTGCCCCAAAGCAAGCGGAGAATTGTACCTGGCGGGGGCGCGCGCGAACCCTAGCCCCCGGTCGCGGCGGCGCGAGGCGAACGGCGAGCGGAGCCCTCCTCAGCTCCGCGGGTAGGGCGCGCGGCGGCAGTGCGCCGGCCGCCGCCGCCATCATATCACCGGCGAGTCGGGCACTGGGGGACGCAACGAGACGAGCACGAGCGAATTTGTGTGTCCGTATGCGCGTGCCGCGTCACTAGAAATACTAATTAAATTGCTTTTTATTTTGACGGTGGGGAAGGAGGAAGGGGAAGACGCAAGGTGGAGACCCAAAGACCGAGAAGCTGGCGTGATTTCTAGTGACCGAATGCTGGCGTGTGAGGCTGCGTGACACGTGGCATGTCCGACCGAGACACTAACCGCTGGGCCTGGCGCCAAACGGTCCTGCATGGCGGTGAGCCGGTGACGGTCGGTGGGCGGGGGTGGAGTATGTATAATGGACTTATGTCTATGAACATTGTTAAATAGAATTTTACTAACGTAGATGAAAGAGAATGAAGAGAGAAAGATGTTATCTATAATCTTGTAGCCGACTGTAGCATCAGAAACAAGAAAAACATTAAAAGATTGTGTGTTCTATAAAGACAACTAAAAAGACAGCAGCTGTCTGTACCATTGTATGAATCTGTCTTTAGTGCTGTCTACAGGTGACATGAAGAATTACTATAGACAGCAACTGTCTGTACCATTATATATGCTCTAAGACCTTAGGCCCTTATTGACATTATTAACCACATGTTACGTAGCAGAATAAATTAACTATCTTTTTGTATAGCCATATATTATGATTTAAAATGAGTATAAGGAATGATCTTAAGTTAGAGATGTCTCGTAGGATTTATTTTCAGTGTGTGGTGTCTACCACTCGGGGTGGACTCCATTGCCTAGGGCCGGGCGAATAGTCCACCCGAACCTGCCGACGCGTGCTGCACCGCACCTGCCTCCTCCGGCAATGGTGACACGCAGAGGTTGTCCCTCCCTGCAACATGCATGGCTTGGTAAGCTGCCTGAATCAGTCCAGCGCCAAAGAAGAGCGTCATTTTGTTATGCCCCTCATGTAGCTGCAATCCTTCGCCTCATTCGGATCCGGGAGAAAAAATATTATTGGGGTCACCATAGACATATTGGAATCACTATGAGCATTATTAGTAATGATACTTTGTAGTATCATTAGGAGACTTTAATTTCTTCATATGTTAAGTTAGATGGCATCGGGGACATCCTAATCATTACACGCTTGATCCTCCTCCGAAAGCGCACCTAGAGCACAAGAAAATGCCCCCCAAAAAAGAATGCATAATGTAAGAAAAGCAACCACGGGAAGGCAGCTAGATGAAGTTAACCATCACTGGGTGAGAATTCCCCCGGCAACTGTGTTGGGTTCTGTAGGTGGCAGCAGCATACGATGGACCAGACGCAGGTTAACATGAGAGCGAGAAAATCACAGCAGTATCCTGGGGCATCACGCTGCCTGTTATTGTTTCCTTTGGCGTATCTAAACGGTACGTACCTGGAAAAGCTGAACTATAAGACCACAGCCTAAGCATGAGATGATATATTGTCTGAAAATAAGGTAACCATTATCTTGAAGCTTAACCAACGGACATAAGTGTCACAACGATCAAAACTAATTAAACAGGTCATGTTTAGTTTCTGAAAAGGGGGTTCGTAGGTACAGTACGAAAAACTAACCGACTGGACAGATACAAACGAAAAAAAACGACTCTCGTTGGTGCATTGCTGCAGCGGCAGAACGAATGATCGATGAATAATAGATAATGCTCTTCTTTCATTTGTTCGGGATAAAGCTCAACCATTTCAAAAGTCAGCATAGTAAAGAAGCAGAAAATGTAGAAGCTGAATCCAGGATTTTGATTACCAGTTTTTATTTTTTAAAGGTCACAGGTAGAACCGATTTTGGCGATTATCGGAAAATTTCGGCCAAATTTGGATGAAATTTCCAATCAAGAATTGAATTTTTCGAAGTTAAAATGAAAAAACTCAAGTTTCTCGTATATTCGACAAAATTCAAGCAAATCCATTTTCTTTTGCCGGGTTGGACTTTTAACCACGGCATCCAGTAGAACTGATTTTGAAAAAAATCGTGTGATTTTCGACCGGTAATCAAAACCCTGTCTGAATCCACCTGTGAAAGCAACGAAGAAGATCAGAATTGAATTGCGTATAAAATCACACTGTTAGCATCCGCTGACAACTCGTCCGGCTCGGGATCACCACTACAAACACTTCAAATTGCACAAACTTTTAAAATATTTATGTGCTTATTTCAAGAAATTGTCAGGGGATGATTCTGTTAGATTTATATGTATTTTTCTCATTGTATAAGGGGTTCTTTGCATATATGTCACACATGTACTTGTATATATATTGGCCCATTGGCCTCATAATGAATACAAGCGATATTCATAACATGGTATCAGAACCGAGTTAGGGTTAGGGTTTTCTCACGTGTTTTTCCTCACATGAACGACGCCGCCCTCGTTGCCTCTGCTCTGCTTCGCGTCCCGATCGCGGATCCTCGTCTTCATCTTCCAAGCGAGACTGCCGAGGCCGACGCGCGCTCGTCTTCATCCTAGGAACTGCCGCTCGGTCTTCATCCTGGTGTCGCCGTCGTCTCCGGCTTTGATTTCTTCTTGAGCTCGGCGAGGCACCGCCGGCCATCACGCGCCACCGCCCCGAACTCGCGCGCGAAGCTAGCCCATGCTTGGGCGCGCCGCGCCAGTCTACCGCTGGCCGCCACCGTCGGGCTCTCTGCTCGGGCCTCTGCCGTCGGGCTCTCCGCTTGGGCCGCCGCCACCCACGATCGGGTCGTCGCCGTCGCTCTGGGGCTGCTCCACCGGTGGTCGCCTCTTCCTCCGCTCGGGCCGACGCAGGCACCCATCGCCGCTCTGCTTCCCGACGTCACCCGCCGCTTGCACAAGCCACCCACGACCTCGCCGCCCGCTCCGCCGCCGCTGCCGGGGGAACCCTAGTTCCCCCGTGCGCTGTTGCTAGCAGGCGCGTGGGCCTTGGTGCTCTTTTGTGCATGAGCCGGCTCGGGTATTAAAAAAGAAGAAAAAGGAATAAAAAAAGAACTTTTTTCAGTACGTCATTATAACCGTCGCGCCGTCCAGCACCGCCTGTTAGACTTCGTTGCCTTGGTCGCCGCGCCGTCCAGCGCCGTCTACCAATGGGCACTGTTTCTGTTCCTCGCTGTCCGATGATCTTCAATGGTTTCAATTATCGGGACTAGTTTTAGCATATGCGCCTTCATATGCGTGGTCAGCACCTTTGGGAGTTTCTTACTGGCGAATTGCCTTGTTCGCCTCGCCCTACTCCGCTTGCTGAGCATGTACTCCCGAAGGATGCTTCTGAAGACGCTCATACAAAGGTATCTGAGGTTTTGAGGATGCTATGGAGACTTTTCAGACTCAGTATACTGCCTACAAGATATGGATTGATAAGGACGCTCGTGTCTCTTCTATTCTGGTTGCTATCATGGAGTTGCAATTCACTGGGGATGTGGTTGGTTTGGCTTCAGCACAGTTGATGTGGACACATCTGCGCAACTGCTACGAGCCGTCTGGTGATTCGTTGTATCTTTCTGTTGTGCGTTAGGAGCAGTCATTGCAGTAGAGAGATGCCACTGTGGACGAGTTATATGCCCAATTGTCTGTGGTATGGCGTCAGATTGACTCTTTGAGACCGGATGTTTGCCACATGTGTCAGTGTTGTCAGCGTCAGCAGTCTCACCTAGAGCTTCGTCGTATCTATGACTTCTTGACCCGTCTCCAGGCTGAGTATGAGTAGACTCGTGCTCAGTTGCTGGCACGACACCCTCGTGTGATCTTATTGGAAGCCCTTGCCGTTGTTCATGCTGAGGGGATTCGCCTTCGTGTTGCGGGTTTGCTGCCGTCACCGTCGTTTCCTTCGATTCTGGCAACTCCTCCAGTTTCTACACCCGCTACGTCTCCAGCTCCTCCTTCACCAGTGACAGCTACTGTTGGTAGGGTATACTGCACCTATTGCAACAATAATAGACATTAAGCACAATTCTGCTACAAGAAGAAGAAGGATTTACGTTGTGGTGGCCATCCTCCAAAGAGCACTGGCGGTTCCCCCTCTCAGAGGAGCTCTAGTGCTTCTGATTCTCAGGACTTTCTCACACTGCTGCATCGCATGGCTACCTTTGCACCGTCTGGTTCTGCTGCACAGCCTTCTAATGAGAGACCACCTTCTACTCCTTCTTCCTTAGGTATATCACCTTGAATTCTTGACTTTGGTGCTTCTTTTCATATGACACCTAATTCCAACAGTCCCACTTTCATTGGTCCTTTAGCTGATCCTATCACTGTCCAGATAGTCGATGGTACCTCTCTTTCTATCGCAGGACAAGGCCCTCTTTCGAATTCCTCTTTTCATGTTCCTGTTGTTTCTCATGTTCTCAAACTAACCATGCAGCTCATATCCGCCGGTCAACTCACTGATCATGGTTGTCGTGTTATTCTTGATTCTAATTCGTTCGGCTCGTCCCCAAGGTGAACTCAAACCGCAAGATCCAGCTAGTGAGCACAACTGAAAATATATGTGCGCTCACCAAACCAAGTGGTAGTTGTGCCAAATGCGCACACATGCAAACCATGTGTGCATGTTCAGAACTAAGAGGTCTCTCTATATGCTTTGCTTTTAATATTATGTTTTCTCGTCCTTAGTTTACATAAGAGAATGCTAATTTGGAATTTCACTGTTCTTGGTCTACTAGGTGCGATCAATCTATGTTAATAATGGTAGCTCATATATCACATTCAGATCTTTCTTCCTGCTGAGAGGTGCACCTAAAAATAATGCATGAAACGTACTAAGATGGAACACAAGCTTTTCGTGCTATCATAATAGTTGGCTAGCATCTTATCTGAATATCTTTGTTGGTCTTCAGTATTAATTATTCAGTTGCACAAATGATACGGTCAAACTGGACTTTTTGATAGTTCCATCTGAACCTGATAAGCTGACAAATAAGAAGGGAGGGGAAAACCCCTCAAAAGGACCAGGTGTAATACGCACTGATGATGGAAGGTTCTAGTAATGCAAACAGACTAAATAACTGCCACTAACTTTACTCTGACAGAACCGAGTTCTATAGTTTCATTCTATAGTGCTATCTTGCATGCTTGTCGAATTGTGCTTTTAAAATAGCCACAAACTTTTGACCCAACAGTAAGACCGTTGAAGAAAGTGAGTGGATTTCCTAGGAGCTCCATGCACTATCCAAGGGTCCAAAATGATCTTCGAGATTGGTGCACAATCTTTCTACTGTATTGTGTACATGGATACACGTATTGTACATGGGTGGGTCCCACCACATACATCTCAACAAACGGTCTCTCTCTCCACTATCATTCTCCGGTCCCCTCTCTCACTTCTCCATATCTCTACTCTCCTACCGACGAGATGGTGGGCGACCGCTCTAGGAGCTCCATGCACTATCCAAGGGTCCAAAATGATCTTCGAGATTGGTGCACAATCTTTCTACCGTATTGTGTATATGGATACACGTATTGTACATGGGTGGGTCCCACCATATACATCTCAACAAAACGGTCTCTCTCTCCCCACTCTCATTCTCCGGTCCCTCTCTCACTTCTCCATCTCTCTACTCTCCTACCGATGAGATGGTGGGCGACTGACGCGGTGACGACGGCATGGACGCCGGTGACCAGAGAAGGGGCTGCGTCGCGGTGACAGGGAACATGGCAGCGCTAGTGGGTGGAGAGGGTGTGCAGATCCGGTCTCGACTCCCCGGCCGATCGGATCCACCGTCCCCTCCACCTCCGATGGGTGGCATGGCAACTGGTGAGGCGGCGACAATGACCGGACTAGCAGAGGCACAAGATCTACCTCCGGTGACCCTTCCAACCTTCATCAGCTCCAGCCGCGGCCTCCCGACCTCCTGTACTACGCCGGATCCGGCGGCCTAGGAGTCCGGATCCATCGGCGGCCATGGAGAGCATGCAAATATTTCTCTTGTATCTCATTGTATCATATTGTATTCATATGAAAAATAAAAATGATGTATTGTGGTATAAGCTTTATTGCTTCAACTTTAAATTTGATGAAGCTTATCTTATTACCCCTGTTGATGTAGCTAGCTCTGGATTGATGTCATGCTATAGCTTGTATGCCTGTCTTAGAATGGTTTACTTGCTTAGCTATGCATTGATGCCTTGGCATGTGCCTTAGAGCTAGAAGGTCTAGGCTCAAACTTTAATTGCGAAGCGATATCTAAATTCTGCTTTGTATGAGTAGAGATAGACTTCTATGCCTTTTGAGATTTTACTCATGTCGTTAAATGCCAATTTAGATTACTTAACTTATCTTCAATTTGTCTTGAACTTAAAAGAAAAACCTTGGACAGTTCATGGCTTTGGCTCAATTTCAGTGCTTTTGAGGGGAAATCCTTGTTTTCTCAACAAAAAAACTTCTTGATTGTAGCATGAAAGAAAAGAAAAGAAAACAAGGAGAGTGCTTGCAAGCGGTTTGTAAATGCCAAGAGCAGCCAAGTGCATCCCCAAGATAAAAAAAGCTCTTCCATGACAAAAATGCCAAATCTTTGCTTGCAAATAGTCTGTTACACGTTGAGAGCAAAAATTGAAAAATCAAAAGAAATTGTGCAAGTTTTTCACGTTGTTGTAGCCTTTATGATCCTTCTAATAGTCTATGCTTGTTTCATTATCTTAGATTACACGCTTGCTCTAGCTTGCTTCATACTTTTGCAATCTATATGATTATCAACTAGTGATTTCAATAATTCACTAGACTATATGGCTCTTTGATATATGCTTTGTTGTCAAATTGTATATTGCCATTATTGGAATGCTAGCTTTCATACTTGATATGTCTTGTGCGTTTAGAAGTTGCTAGCTTCTTCATATTGGGTAATTTTCAAAGCTTCTTGCTCACAAAAAAAAATAAAAAATCCAAAAATGAAGTCACTCCATTGCATTTCGTGCATGCTCCTTTTTATGCTTCTTCCATACATCTTAGAATTTAAAACTTTGGATGAGAAGAAGGCGTGATTCCTTGATAACTCCATTGTCAAAGGGGGAAGATGTGGTAAAAATGCTCAAAATGGCTTTGCATGCAGATAGGGGAGAAAGCGCAAAAAGGAGGGAGAAAATGAAAAATTCCAAAAATTGATAGATCTTAGTGAGGGGGAGTATCTCATATGCATTCTTGTGCTTTTCAATGTTCAATTACTTACTTGAATTGCATTCTTGAATCCTCACTGTGATTAAAGGTCGAATTGAACAATTGTTCTTTCATATGGACCTTAAGTGGATTTTGGATGATATCTCTGGATTTGAAACTTTCATGCACTCTATTGCCTCTACTAGTTTGCTTCTACATTCCTGAAGCCAACTTGGTCATTTTTATGGCTTTTTCTTGCTCATGGATCAAGTTATGCCTTTACATGAAAACGAGGGAGAGTTTTTCAAAATATCCTCTAATTTGTATTTTTGGGGAATTGCCAATGTGTTCATCAAGGGTGAGATTATGGAGATCATGGATAGATGATCCTAACTTAGTATGTTGAATAATTGACAATGGTGTCGGGGTGTTTGGAGAAACCCTTGTTTTCACAAAATTCCTGATGTTGTCAGGTAACTAGCAAACCGACCGACCCTATGGACAGTCTGACCGGCCAGTGGCTGGCAGTCTGATCGGCCTTGGGGTGGTGGTCAGACCGACCAGGGCCCGGCAGTCAGATCAGCCAAAAGGGGCGGTCTAATCAGGCGAAAGTTGAAAATGGAATTTTTAGATTTGGCCTAAAATCACATGTGTAGGAAGGTGAGGTGATGCTTTGTACTAGGTCTCATTGAAAATAGAGTTTCGAGGAAAAACTAGATATAGTTTGAAATTTTCAAAGAGAGTGCAGCTGAGACTTGGAAAATTTTCCCAGAGCGGTCTGACTAGCCCGGTCATACCGGCCAGAAGGTTGTCAAGTACGGAAGGCGGTGGATTTTGTGGAATTGGCCAAACTCACGAGATTCAATGCATAGGTCTTGCATGATGCATGTTTTGGCTAACGTGGGTCAAGTTACAAAGAACTTGTGTTCGAAATCAAATTCTTGATCTATTATTGTGCGACGGCTTGGAGTCAACGACAAGAATAATCGGGATTAGGCTAGGAGAGCTGAGGTATAGAATAACCGCGGATGATGAGTGAAGTGGTTAGACTCAAGTATGACGCAAGATGGACAAGAACGATCGAACGGGAGGTTTGATGCAACAGGTTGCATCAAGTGGCTTGGGGTGGTGCAAGTGCCATGGTGATTTTGGTGGGAGCCGAATGGTTGACTTGCCGACATGAAGAGATCCATTGATGAACCTACGTGTGACGAAGCATGGAATTGTTTCACAATGATTGGACTTGGCCTTTGGGGAATGATCGAGAAAGGGTATTTTGTATCTTCGCCAAAATACCAGGTTAGTAACCTTGGAGAAACCGTAACACAACAAAGTGCAACAAGAGACGGTTTAGGTCAAGAGAAGATGGAGTTCACGAAGAGACGAATTCGGGAGACCCTGTTTGTCATCCGCTTTTAGAAACATGTGCGAATGTAAACTCGTTTGTGTGTGAGCTTAACGGGTGCCCGATAAGGATTGATTTCTAGACCTAGCCTCCACTATAAAAGGGAGAGATGCAGAATTTGCACCTCAATTAACTCAAGCCTAGGAAACCCTAATTTATGATTTGGGGAAAGTGGAGATAGTTGAGTCTAAGGTTTGAGAGAGATGGATTAAGTGCTTAAGTGTTGAGATTTTGTCATTTATGGTGAGCGCTTATTTTGCACTGTGCCTTCGTTGCACTTCTTGTGCATTGCGCCGCTGCCGTCTTAGGTTACGATCTGCGCCGCCATGCTTCTCTCTATTCCTAGCCGGCTTGATTTGACAGCTTTATCTATTTTTGTCGGTTTCATCATCTTCTTCGTCATGTTGCCGCGGTCGACTTTGCTCCCGCACCTTGTGCTTTATGGGCCGTCACACAACACTAGATGAGAGGAGATCTTTTATCGATATATTTTGCAAGAGCTGCATGCTACGACGATATTATCAAGACTCGGACTTTAGATTTTTCATATTTTAGTGTCAACCATTTCCAAATGCAATGCTATTGTATACGTCTTGCGTTTGAGGGGGGAAGGGTGTTATAGATTGTTAGAGATAGGAATCCTTTTATATTTTTTATCTGCCTTTTGTATTGTCTTATCTGTATATGGCATACACCCCTTGTACACACTATATATATTGCTCATTGAGGCTTTTCAATATATACACAATATTCATAACAGACTAGTATTGTACTTGTTATGTAATCCCTTTCCTTCTCAACTGCCACTGCTACAAAAAGATAACCTTAATGTCCATTTCACAACCTCCTTCTCTAAAATCACATATTCACAGGACACACGCATGAGAAGAGCTTTACAGAGTCCATCCTGCTTAAGCCTACTTGGAAGATTGGATTTTGAATAGACATCAAAGTTTTCTCTTCTTCCACCTAAGGGCTAAGGTACGCCCTTAATCTGCTCTTTACATATTGTGATTCAGATTTTTATGCAACTTCTGACTAAAACTTGCTCTGGGCTCTTGTACTGTTTTCCCCTGTGTGGAAATGATGAGCTTTTTGTAATGAGGGGTAAAATTGTTCGACTTTTTTTTTACGGATACGACGTTTTTCGTTGCGGATTTGCGGATTTGACCATGCCAATGACGTATTTGCAAATCTGGCAACACTGACGCATGGCCACTATGCACTAACGCTGAAAATCACGACACCTGGCGTTGGCGCATGGCCACCGTGCGCCAACGCTGCCAATGCCGACGCATGCCCGCCACCCTGCCACGTCAGCGCCACTGGCGCATGGTGGGCATGCGCCACCCCCTTGGCGCAATGCCACCATGCGCTAGCCACATTTCCATTAATTAATGCATAGTTAGTTAATTAGTGCATAGTTAGTTTAGTAATTAGTTAGGTTAGTTCATTTTATGCTGAAATTTTAAGGAATTTTAAAATATGGCAAGTGAGTCCAAAATTTAAATTTGTAAATACATCGCCGGTGTGGCCAAATCCGCAAATCCGCAGCGAAAAAAATGTTGTATCCGTAAAAAAAAATCAAGTTGTTCTTGCCTTTGTATCTGCAGTTAGCTGTATTTCTCTTGTTTGTACAATCTAGACTAGACACCCCTCTAATTTGCCATCTGCTCTGCTTCTTGTTGATGGAACCTCTCTGACCACTCGTCGTCGTCTTCTTCTTCTAGAACTTGACCACACTTATGAAATATACAATTGTCTGTTCATATATCCTATTAGGAATAGTTTTAACTTTTAAGGGGCAAGGCAGGCAGATGATTTTAAGTTTTAAGTACAAACTTTTCAAGGAGATTTGTTTTGATCCTCCCATGTGTCAACAATGATGATGCTCACCTAATACATGTGGCAAAACACTTTTTTTCTTTGTTTTATGTGCCTCTGTACTCGTACTGGGATAATGGAGGGAGATAGAATACATGGCCCCCATCTTGACTGACGGAAAGGAAAAGCCCAACAACCTATCCCCATCCATGCCTCTGCATGGTTTTTTTTTTTGGGCTCTTTTGGCCAATTTTGGTATTCTCCACGGAATTAGCAAAAATAGCACCGCTGCTGAATAGACAAACGACATGTATCCTCTGCAGTGCTCTCGGAGTACTCCAAGTTCTTGCCGCTCACCGGAAGCACTTCAGGACATGTGTCACTCACCGGGAGCACCTCAAGACATACAACGACAAGACAGGGTGCGTGGTAGACAGCGTGGCAGGCGACCTGCCGCGGTCCTAGTTCGTGGCAGGTGGCTTTCCGCGATGATTTCGAGCGGCACATCACCTTCCGTAGTGATTTTGCACAGTATGTGTGTTACTTTTGCCATTTCATTTGTACAGGATAGTTTTGCTATTTCGTTTAAAAAAGGCTAAATGAGCCAAAAAAAAGCAATGTTCTTTTCTTCTCGTCAAATTATTAGGAGATGACTAGCTCTCCGGCCTGCGGAATATCCCTAGGTGAGAACCTTATCTAACAGTGTTTCTTGGGCTAGTAGTCTGAACTTTAATCAGAAGTGTCTAATTATAGAGGCCACATTTTACCACATACTCAAGTTAAGTGTGTTACAACTAGCGAAATTCCTTGGGCTACTGGGTAAACCTTAGGCGGGTTAGCCAATTTTTACCCAAGCTGTCGCGACCAAATTAGTTGCCTAAGAAAATATGAGGTGGCACGCTAGAACTTTCTTAGCCAAAGTGTTGGCAAAATCCTAGTTAGATCTAAGCCAGTGGCAAGGATAATCTAAGTTCATTGATTCTAGCATAAAGGTCAGATCCCCATCCATGGATGATTGGATGGTACCTTGCCCCTGTCATGGGCTCCCCTTTCTCGCTGCCCTTATATATCGTTTGCATGATCATGCAGTTGGCCTCTAGACCAATGAAAAAGCTTGTTAAGGGGAGAGGTTCAGTGAAGGAAAGCTGGGGGTACAGAGGAGGCCGGCATTGATGTCTTGGAGCCCTCAATGATAAGGCACTCGTGCAGAGGTAGAGAGGATAGCTCACATTTTCGTCCGTCACAAAGTGCTAGTGTTACCTATCCATCCTTTTGTTCCCTTTTCTCAGGGGTTGGGACATGCGTATGATTTGGTTCACATCTATTTTCTAGCAGTTGGGCCGCCTTGTCCTATGATAGCATCAAAGCCTTGCTGATTAGTTAGTTGAACAACACTGTCTGTCCCCAGTGAGAACTGAGAAGTGACGTATGTACTCATTAGAGAACATTTACATAAAAAAAAACTAAACCAGTGTGAATTCTCATGACAAGATTGACCAAGAGTCCGATTATATTGACATCATTTTGTTGATCGTGCATGGTGAATGCAGAAGTGATCAAAGATAGAAGGCAGAAGTATTTTAGTGGTCTGAAACCTGAGCTTATATTCTCCTTGTTATTCCCTGAGATATGCCTAGAATAATGAGTAGAGTAACACTTCCTCGGGAAAAGATTCCTAGATCAGCAACCCCCAATCCAAAGCCTCTCATCAGATGCATTCCTTGCAAAGCCATGTGGCCTGGCCTTCATGTGGGGGCTCCTTGGATGTTTCTCCGAGCTCACGCCTTCCTGCGCCCCTCGTGACTTGCAGGTGGGTCCAACTCCGACATGCAGATCTGTTTTTGACCCCAGCCAAGGCTATGTCAGTTATGCTCACACGTCAGATCGATCGATCTGACCAGCCAAGCTCCTGCAATGGCTCGTTCGATCGGCGTACACATCACATGGCAATGGGCGATCCTCCTAGCTTCTTGGAGTTGGAGAGCAAGAGAAATCAGCTAGGTAGAGCTTGTGTACCTTTAAAACGCAGATCAAATATCACGAACAATTTACTGGAAATACGTATAGTCCGCAAGTATTGCGAGTTGAATAATCCTAATCCCCATCCAAGCAACCAGGCTGTCTTACTAGTTGGACTTTGTCGAGGCAGCAGAAGGTCAGTTTGCATGTCGGCAGAACATCCCCTGGCTGTCATCCGGTAAAAAAAACCATGCGTGCCACCTCTGACGATCATCTTGGAATATCCACGGATGAGAGAGAGAGAGAGAGAGAGAGAGAGAGAGAGAGAAGGCAGGGCAGGGCAGGGCAGGGGAGGCTACTGAACCCAACAAGAGGCAAGAGGCAGGAGCCAATGGGCAACATGGCACGTTGTGGCTGAGGAGTGTTCCGCGGCAGGCGCCATGTGACGTCGCCCTCATGTGCTAAGCGCCCTAAGCCCACGTACGTGCATACGATGGCATGCCACTGTGCTGCTCTGCCCGGCCCCATAACCAACTTGGCCGTCCTCTGGAGTCTGGAAGGAGAGGAGGAATAATTGTGCGTGCTGCTGCAGTGCCCGATCTGCTAGCTGCATGCGTGCTTCCTCGCTCGCTCGGCGTGGCCGAGTCCAGACAAACGCCTCCTTCCTTCCTCGATCAGTTCTTCTCCTACGTACAGAACAGAGTAACATGGGCGACAGCTGCTCGTGTCAGGGATCCATGTAACCATGGAGCTCACCTCACCTCACCTCACCTCACCTCAGCTCCATGTCGCGATGTCAACGTGCTGCCTTCTCGCCTGTCTGCCTGCTCCTGCCGATATCCAAATCCATCTCTGCTACTTTTCTCCTCGCCGGCACGATCAAAAGGCTAAAAAGCCCATTCTCATGGCGGTTAGGTGTAATCTTTACCATGGGTTTGCTAGAACTTTTTTTAATTTTTTAATCTATTTCTTAAAAATATTTTAAAGATAACACATCTCTAACTTTATTTCTAATTCTGATCTTTTGACCACACCACAACGCGTGACATAGCAAAAACACGTTGTCACGTCATAGACCTCGGTGTGGCAAACAAGTGTTGTCACGCTACTCCTCTTAGCGTGACAGGACTTAGCCAAAAATGAACGTGTGGTGGCTTAGAGGGCTATCGGGGTAGATTTGGCTACACCGCGATCGATAGCGTGACAGCACAGTTTGGTTACGCCACAGGTCATGGCGTGACGAAAGATGTTAGAATTAGAAATAAAATTAAGGAGATATTATCTTTAAAATATTTTAAAAAATAAATTAAAAAATTAAAAAGCTCGGTTTGCTAGCACTTGCCGTGATATTGTTGATTACTTATTGTGCTGTGCACGAGAAGGCTGCCTCAGTCACATGGAGTTTGGGCTAGATTCGGTTCGGATTATGCCATTTGTTTGCAAGCCAATGATGTCTGGGGAAGCTTTGAAGGTTAATCTTGTCTCTTGACAGAAGTTAGGGCCTAATCCGACATTTACAGCGAAAGTTTACCTGCAAGACAGTACAATATTTCTTAGCTTGGACGTTAAATCTGATCGAGGCAAACGATCATGAGCTCCATCTAGTGAAGTTAGGGAAGTTCACATATGGGACCCAATTCTGCCTCGTTCAATTTGACAGTTGACACACACCTTTACCTTACCTAACCAACAAAGCCTACAAGATCAGTGCATGGACCATAAATCAATCAGCCTTAATTTACCCTCAAGGGAAAAGGACAAGTGAAGTACTGGAGCTGGACTAACAAGTGCCCCCACGATGGGGAATAGACAAGCTCAAAGTAGTCAGAGAAATGCTGATGAAGGAAGAAGCCTCTCAAAAGTTTTCTATTTGTCATCATCTCCATCTCCAAGATTCAATAATTGGGAGGGTGCTTGCTATTTGCCTTGTCCTCCTTAGTCTTATCCTCTACCTACCTAGCTATCTTGGCCTTAATAAATCCTTGCAAGACTGTTCAACACCAAATAATACTGGTAGCCTATTGATCTATGGTGTACTTGTTAGAGATATATGTATAGTTGTTATTCCCCATTGTTATGAGGGGTTCTTTGCATATTGACCACCTGTACCTTGTGTATATATACTGGCTCATTGGCCTCATATGAATACAAGCACTATTCATAACATGGTATCAGAGCCAAAACTAGGGTTTTGGCTTACCTAGGGTTCCGCGCTCGCGTCATCTCTCGTGGCGTCTTCTCGGCCTCGCGCCGCCAGCCCGCCCACGGCGGCATCCGCCAACCTCGGCTGCGCCTCGGCCTACCGCCTCGGCCTCGGCCTGCTGCGCCTCACGCCGATCGAGCCTCCGCTTCGCCGCCGACGCCATGCGGCCTGCGCCACGCGTACTTCGCCGCGGCGCTGGCCTTCGCCGGCCGTCCTCGCGCCCGACGTTGCGCTCGCCGCCGTCGCTCGCTTCCGCCGGCCGCTTCCCGCGCCACCGGCGCTTCCTCGCCGGGCGCTCGCGCGTCCTCGCGCGCAGCGCAGCCGCCGCCACTATCCTCCGCACGCCGCGCCGTTTGCCTTCCTCGCCGCCGGCCGCTCCGCCTGGCCGGCCGTCCCGCATCGGCGCTTCCTCCTTCGCCGGCGCTCGCACCGCCCAGCCGCTCCATATATCCGCGCGCCAGCAGCCGCCGCCTCTGCGTGTGTGTGTTTTTCTAACGGGCAAAGGCGTTAAGTTTAGGTTTAAAAAAAAACGTTGCTCAAACCGCGCGCCGTCGGCGCGCTGTTAGACTTGTCTTAATCGCCCGCCGCCGCCGGTAGCGCTACCAATGGGCACCGTTTCTCTCCCGCCGGTGATCTTTGATGGTGTTAATTACAGGCTTCGTGTCTCACATGCGCATTCACATGCGTGGTCTTCGTCTCTCGGGCGTCCTCTCGGCGATGTCACCGTCCGCTTTGCCCTATTCCTCCGACGGAGCCCACGCTGTTGAATTGCCCCGAGCGGCCGATAAAGGTCGCTCATCGAGGCCGCTCAATCTGCCGATGATGAGGTGCCTCGCTACGAGGAGGCTCGGATTTCTACAAGGATCGTCGATCACCTACACTCCGATGAGTACGATGATGGCCTTTCGAGTGCTTCTTTGTCTTCATCGCCATGGTGTTCACCTCGATTCTCTTACGAGGTTGTGGGACTTCCTTCGCTTTCGGATGTGGACTCATCTTCGTCGCCGCTACGAGCCCTCCGGTGATGCCTCGCACTGCATCGTGGTCCGCCAGAGCACTCTCTTCAGCAGGTGATGCTCTTGTTGGCGCTTTTTACGCTCGAGCTCTGCGTGCGGCGTCGATTGGACTCTCTCCGCACCGCCGTTTATGCCCGCTGTCGTCTTTGCTGGTTATGCGTCTTGATCTGGAGTTTCGGCGGGTCTCGAGTTCCTTACTCGCCGTCCCGAGTTCGAGCAAAGCGTGCCCGGCTACTTGCACGCCACCTCGTGTCACTCTCTGGAGGCGCCGACCGAGATACGCGCGAGGAGACTCGTTTGAGTGGTCTTTGATCCGATGCCACTCCCCTCGTGCTCGCCGCTCGTCGCTGCTACTTTGCCTCCTCGGCCACCACAGTGGTGGTGGCCGTCCTCCGTCTGGAGGTGGCCGCCTCCTCCTTGTTCCTACTGCGACAAAGTTGGCCACACCGAGTCTCGGTGCTACAAGAAGAAGCGGCATCTTTCACGCCGTTCTTCTTCGGCACTAGTGCTTCTACGACGGCGTGCGCATCGATTTCTTCGCTTCTCTCCGAGCGAGAGATAGCCGGACCGACGCTTGCTTGCCGCTTGTTCTCCTCGGCGGGTTCTGCGAGTTGCGCTCATCGACTCTTCGGACCACCTCCTACACACGTCGGTACCTCCGTGGATTCTTGATTACGGAGCATCTTTTCACATGACTCACGATCTTTCCACTCTGTCTTCTATTACACCTCTTGATTCACTCTCGTTGTTCTTACTGGCGATGGTACATCTCTTTCGTCTCTAGTAGGATCTCTTAGCAACTCATCATTTCATGTTTCTTACATTGCTCATGTTCCTCGCCTTACCATGCGACTTCTTCTTCTGGGGATGATTCATCGACCTTGGTTATCGGGTCATTCTCGACTCGACTCTTGTTGTGTTCGGATCGCCACACGGAGCTCGGTTGGTTCGCCCTGCGCCGTGACTCACGGCGTCTCTGGGAGCTTGATCGCTTCATCTTCCTTCCGCCACCACCACCGCGCCCGTTTCTCCGCCACCCACTCGTCTACCGTCTCTTTCGGTGGCATCACCGTCTTGGTCATCTGTGTGGATCTCGTCTGTCATCTTTAGTTCGTCGTGGTCTTAAGTCCGTCTCGGAGACGTGTCTTTAGATTGTCGGGGTTGTAAGTTAGGTAAGCAGTTGACTTCCTTATCCTCATAGTGAGTCCGTGTCTCAGTGCTCTTTGATCTTGTTCATTCGGATGTTTGAGTCCGGCTCGCTTCGTTTGAAAGGGTCATCGATATTATATCATTTTTATAGATGATTTTTCGCCATACTTGGATATATTTCATGTCTTCTCGTAATGAGGTCTTGTCTATCTATAAAAATTTGCCACTATGATTCACACACGCTTCTCCACTCCTATTACTAATTCATGTAGGGGCAATAGACTTCTACCTCTCCAAACTCGGTGTTGTTGATCCACCATGAGTTTGAGGGAGTGTTAGAGATATATGTATAGTTGTTATTCCCATTGTTATGAGAGGTTGCTGCATATTGAAATCTCCATTAGGACTCCATTAGGACTATCACTATTAACCAGGCATTGAAGCAGCCTGCGCTATTCGTCAGGCAGCCCAATTAGGATACTTCACTACACGTGAACCCACATGCAGGGACGCACGCCAAGTATTATCATTAGCAGTATGCTTCACTCTCACTAATCACCCACACCCAAGCCGGCGAGTAGTTACGCAAGGAATCAATCGCCGTAGTAATAACGCACGCGCCACCGTGGGCAGCGGCATTAGAAGAGAGACTAATCAAGCCGAGATTTAAGAGCCCTTGGCGCACGCACCTACCTGTGCCGCGCTGCGCTGCTGTGTTCTTCTCCTGTGGCCGCACCGCAGTGGCAGTGGCAGCGCTAGTACTAGTTGGTACTGAGCAGCGGGCTTCTCGTGTCCTTGTCTGGTCCGGAGCTGGGGACGGCGGGCAGCTCGTGGGATCCCATGCGGGGGTCGCTGCTCCGTGGCTCGGGGCGTCAGGTGATGCAGAATTCAGGCCCGTTTCCCCGGTTTCCATAACGATTTTGCGTAGAGAAGTCGAGGTTTTTGCGATGAAGCTGAGGTTTCCAGGAGGTGGGCTGTGGTTATGCTAGGACGTTGCTGCCGAATTCGGCAATGTCGCGGTGTTTTTTTTTTTTTGTTGCTAGATTTCGTGCTCCGTGGGCGTTTTACTGGTTTCCTCTGGCTCAGTGATGTGTGATTTTTTTTTTCTATTTTTTTGTTCTTCCCGGAAATCTTTTATTCTTCTCCTCCTTGTACTTTGAGCTTTGTGTGGTTTTGTGGGGGGTGAATGGTTCGATTTTGGTGTCCATTTCGCTGCGACTGTGTGTGCGGAGAAGCTGCTGAATTATGCGTTGCAAGGGAATGAATAGTGGATGTTCGATTCGGCTTTTCTTTGACGCGAAATCCCTTCTTTGCTGCTCATCAAAATTGTTTTTTTACTTGTTTCTATCTTTCTGCGATGTAACTGCCTCTCTTTTCTTGCTTTTCCCTTTCTTTCCTATGATTAGTTGATTTTCCACTTTCATGAGGATTTTCTTTCGGATCTCTCGGTTTCTGATTCTTACCGTCAGTTACGCCCTTTTTCGCTTTCCTTTTCTGTTATTCTCTCGATTTCCCCCCTTTGCTTGTTTCCGTGTAGTGTCACTGATGCAGTGATGCTTGCTAGAGCACGTCGTCAATTCAACGACGGTGCACAATTCTGAAGACCAAGACGTGCAAAATTTTCTCTCGAGAAAGATTCTTCTTTCCCTTGTCCGAAGAACTCCATTTTTCTGTTGGCCAAATGGTACTTATGCTCTTGATTGACGTCGTCTTGGTAGCCTGAAAGCTGCAAAATTCTGCAGATGCAATTTTGGGCCTTTCCCCCCTTCGCTCTGTGGCTTAAAAAATCGATATTTTGGGTGGAACTTTTGTTTCGTGGATTAGACGTGCTGTCGGTGCTTTCTCTTATTCTTGGTATTACATGAAACTTCCATATTTTCTTTTGGGTTTTGCTTGTTGCAGTTGCATTTAGTGCTCTTGGTTTCTTTTTGTACTTATCTCAACATCTTTTATCCTTCGGATTGCAACTGGTTTGAGTGGTTGGTATGTGAACGAATAATGGCACAATCTGGGTAGTTGAGACGAAGTCTGGTTTCTGGCTGTTTATGGTTTGGGGTTGAGGGATTCAACTGAAGTTTGGAAGGTGGGAACTTCGTGTGTGGAATCTTGACCCCAAAGGAAAGGATAGGTGTTGAGGGATGCTTCAAGCAGGATTGACTAGATGAATTTATCATGTGGTTAGCTTCCAGTGATGGAGAATTCTTCAAATTACTGTTTATAGGAAATACTGAATCACTTTCGGTCTTCCAGTTGTGGTTTACTGTTGATGTTTTTGAAAACTTGTTTTTGTGTCCTGGGTTCGGCGTTATGTGAACTTACTAATATGTTCCTAATCTTAATTTCCAATCGTTTACTTGTAGTAAACAATCACCCAACTGTACTTAAACTTCTATTTTGGTTGTTAGTTTATCATAATGAACTTCAGCCAGGTTATCGTGCTTGGATTATAAATGTATTTGATTTTGCAGGGTTTACCAAGGGAATCTACCCAACTATGATGAACTAGCCACACAATAGATGATGGCCACTGAGGTCAATCAAACTTATTTTGCATGGTCACAGGGAGAATCAACTGAACGGGATGGTTCTCAAGTAAGTTTTCTGATGCATTCTAGTCAATAAACAGCTTCATTTCAAATTATTTGTACTATGTGAAATCAATTTTATTTCAAATGGAACTGTTATATTCTGAAATAAAGAACCAATGCAATTTTGTTCCTGTGGTAAGCGTCACCGGCAGCTAGTAGTCTCACTCCCTTCTCTATTTCATTTTTTTTCACTTTCCTCAGGGAGTATCTGTATCCCAGACGCTCGATCATGGTTCCATATCCTTCGGAAGATTTGAATTGGAGTCTCTGTCATGGGAGAAGCGGTCTGTATTTACTAATGACAGGCGTCATGAAGAATTTGGAAAATTCAATGGTTTAGTTGCTGAGAAGAAGGCATATTTTGAAGAGTATTACAAGAGGATCAGGGAACTAAAGGCTTCACAGCAGCAAAGCCAGCAAACTGAACTTACTTTGGAATACAGCGGTGATGGTAGTGATTCTAGCCAGACAGCGGAAGATGAGCCAGCTGCAGAGCTTGAAACTCCCACGGGATCCGGAGCGGGTGTTGATGAGTATGTGGAACAAGCTGCACACGAAACCACCTCCGAGCAGGGACTGCAATGCTATGATGACCACGAAGATGAGAACTTAAATACAGGATTTTCCTCATCCAATCTTCCTTCATCAGCGGGAGGTTTGCAGCAAACCGACCAGGATATTAGAGAAAATGTTTGTGGTGATAATTCGGATTCTGCTGACAGAATGGATATAGTACAGCAGAATGCCAGTTCTGGTGCTGATGGTCTTGGAGCACCATATGAAGCTGTAAGGGCTCCTAAAAGAACTATTGAGAAAGACTCCAGACTTAGATATGCTTCAAAGATAATACCAAAGTCGGTCAAAACCCTTTCAGATACTCCTCTGGATCGCACGTCTGTTAGTAAGGTAATACATAGCACAGTAAACTTACTGACTAGCAAGATGAGTGCACGAGTGTTTATTTGTCATGAGTACTTTCTTAATTCTTTGGAATACCGTTTTCTACTCACTGAATTGTATATAGCTAGCTGCATGAGCATATGCTTTGTGTTTATACGCCCGAGAACATGAGTCGTTTGGTAAAGTCATGACACATTTTGCATTTACCATTTCAGAGGCCTGTTTCAGTGAAACCTAGCATGAGTATTAACCAGAAGACTAAGCCAAACAACACTCGTTCATTGCAAAGGCCAAATGCAGCACCTCAGAAGATAGCTGGCACAGCAGAAAGGAACAAGCTTGCAGCAAAAGAAACTTTTGGGCTTACAGGTGTCAGAAGACCTTCCTCAGCATCGGCGCAACGGCCCTCTACAAGAGAGCGGCACCCCATCTCCAGGGAGAGTGTAAAGAAACCTACTACTGATGTCTCCACCCCACGGCGGCCTTCCACTGCCGAAAGACGCCCTGTCACCAGAGAGCGTGCAGCAAACCACGCTGATATTGGCACTATACGTCGGCCATCTACCGGAGAAAGACACCCTATTACCAGGGATAGTGTTCTGAAAATGGATCCAAGAACACCTGGCATGACAAGAGCAACTGTGGCTCATCCGAAAGGTGCAACAACCACAGTGGTATGTGCCAGCCCTTATCATAACAGTAACCGAAGCACCATTCATCTAACAATTGTAGTATAGAGCATTTTCATATGAATTTATCCTTAACTCCATTCTTCGGTTAACCATGGGAAACATAATGGCATCAAATCTCTCCTAATAAATTTGCTTCCTCATGCAGAGTATGCTGAAAATGGCAGTCACCCCAAATTCTTCGAAAAGTAGCCAGCTGGAAACAAAAAGGTTACTCCTGAAAACACATCGACAGTTTCTTATAAGAGTTGGGTATGCAAGATTTTAATTGTATTTTTTCCTGCTTCAATAACAGCACTATCAAAGGACCGAAAGGACCTTCAACATTGGACAGTCATTCTACTAGGTCGAAAAGAATGGGCTTGCAAGTGGCTGGCAAACAGAAATCAAGGTGCTAATCTAAATCAGTTTTGGAGTGTCTTACAGAGCTTTTAAAATCTGATTGTCAAAACTGGTTTTACCTTATTTCCCTGGCAATAACTTTTTATTTTGTAGCTCCGTTAACCTTTCTCCGAGGAAAAAGTTTAGTTCCAGTGTTGGAGAACCGGCACTAGAAACCTTTGCAAGGCCGAAAAAGAAAGAGGTAAGTTGCTCAAAACTTACTTATGATTCTTGTTATATGTATGTGAGCTGTGAATCCTGTGATAATGTTGGCAGATTGAACAAACTTCTACCTTGGTCACATAAATAGCTATACCATCTGCTAGTTATTATGAGTAACTAGTAATATTATGGTCCCTGTTTGAATCCAGAGGGCTAGTTTCCGCCCCCTGCTGATAAATCTTATTAGTCTGCTTGTAAATTCGCTTCCAGTTGCCACAGCAAACAAATTAACTCTGAATATTATGCTATACGGAGGAGTCCGACAGTTGTGTTCAGTAGTCACCTGTACTCTGAAATTTGCTTAGTATAGGGCTACAGGCCAACTTTCATTAGGATTCTAATGATTTAGTACCATGTTGTATAGTGCCATGTACCACCAAAGCTTTACAGATAATCCTACTGGAAACAAGTATAACTGAAATAAGGTCGTGATTCGTGAAGGTATTGGCATTAACAGTTAAAATGGTCTTGTTAACGATCATCATGAACCTTTGTGTAGGGCATTCAGGCGACAGTGCAATCTCGAGCATCTGCATCAAAGAAAACAGCTCCTTCACAGACCGGAAACGTAAAGGCGAGGACTCCAAATGTATGGCTTCCTGTTACGGCAAAATATTCATATTGGGACTTTTTCCTCCCAGAATTCTAAGATATTTATTGGTAGACGATATGTAGCCTACTAGATTAGATTCTGACCTTTTTCCCACTCGTTTTTGCAGCCGCCACCACCGCCACCTCCACCGCGTCGGCCATCACGAACAATGAACAAACCAAATGCCAGTAACTCATCGATTGGTGGAAGAAAGCCGAAGTATGATACTCATGCATCATGAGCATTGGAAAGTTATCTTATGATGCCTCACTGCATGCTTCTCAAACACACACTTTTACAGTCTTCAGTCATCTCGTCCATCCATTGCAGGGCCTCAGCACCACAGTGGCATTGATGCAAAGGCAGTCTCCAGTCTAGTGGCCTGCAGAAATGATGGATCTGCGAAACGTCATACCGTTGCACGTATCTCAAAGCACCGGCAGTGTTATCGCCACTTGTATGATGTTTCTGTAAATCACTATCTCCACCCTCCCTCCCTTTCCCTTCTCTTCCTGTCAGAGTAATTCCAAGAGTAGTGTACGTAGCTACGTGTACCATAGCCACCAGTGCCTAGCCTCATCGTCCAAGGAACTTAGAACAGTGTATATACCTCAAATAAAGGGTGTTCTAGCTGAAGCAAGGTTAGCCTAAAACTTGTGAAAATCTGTGGTCCCTGAGCTTTCGATGGTATATCATTAGTAATGAAAGTCGCCCATTCTTTTTTTCACCTGTTTTAGTTTATTACTTTGACTCTTGGTCAGTGAGCTTTGCTCCATTCATCCGCTATTTGCTTGTCAAAGGAGGCAGGTATATTCCCACGGTTCAAGTTCAGGGGGAGAGAGATCTGTCTGGAAATTGGAATTTTGAAGGTCCAAGGGCAAAGGGGTGGACATATCTGGCTCAGAAAGAAAGAAAAAATAGTCCTCCAGTGCAGGAAATTACAGAGAAACTATACTGTTTTCTGCATCCAGTGGTTTCATACCCCTAGGAAATCCACAGGAATCTCGTAGAAAACCATTTCATTCCCGCAAGAATCGGAGAAAATCCCCGTGTTCCAAGCGCGGCCACTGGATTCCCTTGTTACATACCCACACATTACGCGCGTGTATGCTTGTTCGACGCACGTACTCGTACATCTCTTGTGTGAATGATCAGCAGAGCCCTTAAGGCATCGTACGCACAGAACCGCTGGTGCTTATGATTTGCGAGCGCCGACATGACATGCACGATCCACTGCGCTAACCACACTGGGAGGGATGATGGATCGTGGGCAGGGCAGAGGCAAAGACGAGTGCTTTCCGAAAAAGATGGTAGACGCGAGCAGAGGGGCAGACCAGATCGTACGAGGTTGCGGGTCGCGAGGACCGCACGGCGAGGCGACAGCGCGATCTCATCTCGCCAAAGCAACACAGAGAAGAAAAAAAATCCACCCATCATTAACCTTCGCCCACAAGACTGAACAGGGAAAGGATAGAAAGGAGAAAAGATAACTGGGCTGCTTGGTTTGCTACAAAATCAAATGTTGGTAATGTAAGTGAAAATTGGCTGACGTTTGGTTTGCTATCTTGCAAATCAAATTAAATATTAGTAACATCAACGAAAATTAGTTGATATTTAGTTTGCTACTAAAATTTGATAGTACCTATGAAAATTTGATAATATCAATGAAATCCAATGTCATACGCGAGCAATCCAAATGTGAGAAAATCGTTCACCAAAATTTTTTTGACCATGACCCAAATAACTCTATTTTTGTCAATATTTAGCTATGTCCAAATTTTGGCTATGCGAAAATTTTGATCTAACTCATTTTAGCCGGCGGTTGACCTGTTAGGCCGGTGCAAAATTCAAGCAGGTCATGAGGAAACCCAATTCCGTTGTCCATGCCTACATGCTGGACGAGCTATTTTGCATTGTTGATAAAATTGTAGAATAATAACGCTCGGTTGGTCTTATCCTTCCTGGCCCAATAATGCTAGGGCCTAAGATATTGGACTCAGATCGAGTTGGTTATACATTCTCAAGGTTTGGTGGATTGCATACCTCACTTTGAAGCAATTACGCCCATTAAGTGCAAAACATGTCAACTCTATCGATCCATCAACATATACACTAGGTATAATTGTTTTTCGCACGTATACTTACCAACTTACAAGAAAATCATGTGAATGCTGCTACAGTCTGGCCGTCTGGAATGCTCCGGATCCTGGTAATGAACCACCAAGCTAGACACATGGCACCACTTGAGCGAGTTGCCCATCCGGGTTTGAGTATCGACCTCCCATGCCTCGCCAATAATTTTCTCTAAAAGTGGTTTCCGGATAGGAATAGTATACGCATACATAGATATGTTCAGTGGTAAAAACATGTGCTTACACTTCGTGAGGTGTAGACCTCCACTCTAAATTAATCGTGTGCTAAGAACGCTGCCACGTATGTGTAGACATGCGTAAGTACGTACGCTTCGAGCGTGTACTTTAAAACACTAGACACATTGCCATCAATCACGAATAACTTTGCTTTTGTAGCACCACTTGTTTGCTACTGCACCTTTACCCATCTCTCAAGAATTGTGAAACACTCCGACAAAATACACCCTTTCCAAAAAAACACATAATTTGACACTTGGACGGGACGGGGGCTTAGTGGCTTACGTCCTAACCGCTGCCCGCGGGAACGGGCTACACACACAACCCCGCCCGCTTTCTCACCCAAGCGCCGCCGACCCTGCCCGTCGTTTCACTGGAAAGTGGGTCTGGATAGCCACACTGTGAGCTGGACCCGACGGGTCATTCGAAGTTTCAGGAGTTGCGCTTTTGGGCGAGCTCGGGGAGGAAGCGAAAGCAGCGGGGTCCACCACCTACACCTGCCACGTCCGCACTGCTGGGCCGCACCATGTGGGCCCGGGGAGTCAGTGCGGGCGTTCCCGTTGGAGCCGTTTCGGTGGGCAAAAGCGTGCGAGACGAGGCAGCCAACGAGGTGGTGGGGTAGGCTTTGGGCCCACGTTTCAGCCTCCAGCTGGATGGCGAGGCCAACGAGAGCTGTCGGTATGTTTACATCAGTTTTCTTGTGGAAGCGCTGCCATGGATTCTGCTAGGTGCACCCGACGTCCTCCAAGGTTCATACTTATATATAAAAGAAAACTACATTGATTGTACGAAGTCAAAAAAAATTAAAAACAATATATATATATATATATATATATATATATATATTACTTAAGTTATTATCACGGGTCAGTATAAAGTAAAACATATATTAGTAGCCATATACGGAAAAAAAATATTGCGACACATCAAAATATGAATTTGTTTCTCGAGTTAAAAAAAAGGCAAAATATGTTCTGAGCACATAGGAAAAAAGAAAAAACACCGTCCGAGTTCCCTAGCTAGCTAGAGGTAAAAAAAAGTATCTTAAGTTGATGCTAAATTATAAATAAATACACATATAACATTACATGTTTTCTTTATTAAAATCCCGATAAGCTTTAAGCATTAGATAGGTCCAACCCAATAGTTGAGGACTTCTTTCTTTCTGCGATGCTACCTTCTTCTCTCTATTTTGCATTTTTTTCCTTTCTCACCATTGTTGTGAGGCATGCTCTATCTAACACTTCTCACTTCTTTCGCCAACATCCAATTCACTCGACAGCCTAATCGCCACAACTTCGATCTCCCTACCTCTACTTACCAACCACCTCCATTGGAGAACATCACCGTTTTTTAATATATTTTAAAAAATAATTACATAAAATAAATAGTCAATTTTTATATATAAAACTAGACTCTCTGTCGTCAATTCAACTAGCGACAAGGACTTCTTCAGTAGCATATGCTCCCTTCAAACAAGAGCAATTCAGGGATATAGTCCTTGTCACCATTTCAATTGGCGACATGACCCTGTTCTATGGGCGACAGGGTCCATTTCGCCAATTGAAATGGTAATAGATTTCTGTCGCTAATTGAATTAACAACAGAGATCTAGTTTTGTATTTTTTTTTTATCTTAACTATTTTTTTATGTAATTATTTTTTTAAAATTATTATTTAAAAAATCAAACATCACCACTATGTCAAACTTGTCGCCTCACAAATCCCTACCGTCTCCACGGTCGACTGCTGGCATAAAAGAGGTGAACGTGATGGTGTGTGCGCAAGGGAGGAACATCCCCTGGTGGAATGGGGGTGCGCCCATCAATTAGCCCTGCTCCACGTAGGCTCGGGTGGGACGGCCGAGGCTGGAGGTTCGACGCCGACCGAGCCGCAAGACAACTGGAGACAGCCTGTCTCCCACACCCCTATTCTCTTCTTCGCTTTGTCTCCGCTCTCGCTCTCGCTCTCTCTCTCCCCCCTCCCTCTTTCTCTCTCCTCTTCCACCTTCTCCCCACTCCCTCGCCTCCGCCGCCAGGGCTCCCATTCCCCTCCACCCCCGCCGCCGGCGGATCCCACCGCGCCTCGTCGCCTCCTCCCGTTCGACCTCCGAATCGTCGGATTCCATCGGGGGTTCCGGCCGTCGCAGCTTCCGCCGCCGGGAGGTCCCACGCGGCGCTCGCCGCCACCCTCCGTCCTTTGCTGAGGTGATTTGCTTAGAGCTTTCGCTATCCTCTAAATTTTTCTGGCAACTCTTTTGGTGATCTTTTCTTACCTTGGTGCTTAATGGGTTGGTTTGAACTGTTTAGTTGGGGAAAATTTACCTCGGTCCTCTATTTTTGAAGTGTTTAATGGTTAAAAATTACTTCTTTTTAGTGTTGGAATGGGTAAGCTTTTAGTTAGTTGATAGCTTGATGCAAGTAATGTGCCACCAACTTACATGTCCTTGGTGGTGTGCCTGCTAATTTAGCTGATTAAACTGGGTGCTAAGTGTGTTACGGCATTCCAGTGCTGTATTAGCTGCGCATGTGGTAACTAATGGAATTGAAGTATCTATCTTATGTGTGCCCGAGGTTTAGGGTATAATCAAATCAAACCAATTTGTTGGGTTAGAATACGAGGTAATGAAGAGAAAAGGGGGATGTTTTTGAAACCATGTTTAGTTTTTTGCATTCTTATTGCAACCAATCTTATGTGATCACTTGACGATTGCAGTGCAGTAGAAGCTGGACAACGTTGAAACTTAGAGGGCAGCTGAGTCTATGGTATTTGTGGGCCATTGTGCTATCTATGCGAGCAGAGAGCATGCGTGGCAGCTGTGCTTCGGGTAATGCCCCTGACCAGAGTAGCTGCCGATGCATTCGGTGTGGTGACAATTGCATTGCTTGCGCTCTTCGCTGCTCTGGGCCTCTTCTGCATTTTCCAGTCAGTCTACTTCCGGTTTCGGATTCGGAGAGGGGCCTTCCTCTCGCTTGGGTACTTTAACGGCCCTTGGGTGACTCGCATTGCTCTGATTCTGATCACCATTTGGTGGGGAGTAGGGGAGATTGTGAGATTGAGCTTCTTGAAGAGAAAGTTGTTCTTCAGCACAGTATGGCAGAGGAGTATATGTAAGGCGTACATACTTTCCAATCTAGGGTTTGCGGAGCCGAGCATCTTCTTTGCATTTGCTTTCCTTCTTCACGGATCATTACAGAAGAGGGAGCTGGGCACTTTGAACCAAAGATGGAATTGGAAGACCATAGGCTACATGTTTGTTTTCTGTGTTCCGGTGTTCTTCGTGCAGGCCCTTCTGGTGTTTGTTGGGCCTAAATTTGTTGGAGATGAGAACAATACACATGGAAGGAGGAAGATTGCTATATACTTTATACGGACGTCGATGGCAGTTGGGAACACCAGTATTTGCACCTATCCATTGTTTGGCACCATTTTTCTGGGACTTATAGACGCCATCCTGATGAGCTATGTCTCCTATGTTGGATCTCGGGTGTTGTCCTTGGTCATCAACAAGGCGCTGCGAAGGAGGGTTTCATTCCTGATGATATCGGTGCTTTTCTTCCTTCCTATCAGGGTGCTTCTCCTTGGGTTTTCAGTCCTAGCCCAACCAGGACATGCAGCCTTTGAGGTCATCATCTTCTTGTCATTCTTGATGATGCTATCCTGCACAACTATTGGGGTGCTCTTGCTGGTGTACTACCCTGTAGCGGATTCATTGGTGCTCCGAGAGATAGGCCACAGGGAAATAGCAGAGATGGTGCCTTACGATGATTACTATTACGAAGGTGCATCACTTGTAGCCAACCAGAGCTTCCGAGAAATTGAGCGGAACTCTGACACATCAGCAAAGCGTGGCTCCATATCCTTCCGCACAATGATCAGGGAAGATCAACTTCAGCAGGACAGTATAGATGAAATCGGCTTCTCCTCTCACAGCGGCGTCCATATTGGATCACCCTCACCTTCAGGCTCTTCCCCAAGTGCTGCGATGCCCATGCTGCCTCTCAAGGAAGTTCCTAGATACTAAAAAGTATTCACCTGTGCCTTTTTCCCTTCTGCTATGTTCACTCCCTTTTCTTTCTCTTCTTTCTCTTCTTCCTCTTACTACCTTAATGATAACAGTTTTGTGGCAATCAAAAGGTTTTTGTAAAGTTTTCAAGTAGCATGAGTCATCATTAGATCAGTACTCTAATTCCATTTATCACAGTAGCAAGTAGCTAGATCTTGCAAAGGCTGAGGAGCTGTGCACCTGGCATTGGCTGGAAAAGGCTGAGATGGAATTCACTTTTGGTTGGTTTTGCTGCTCCACAATAATATCTTAGCTAATAAGTTCCACCATGTCATAGGCTGGAATGGGGCTCAGCTTGTCGTCTATTCCTTAGGTGCTTCTCTCCATGACAGCTATGCAAGTATATATTATATTTGTTTCTTGGTCTTGAATTAAAGGTCTGTAAAGAAGAAGCTGTCAGATATAAATGGCTAGGGAGAAATTCAGTAGTATATGCTGAGCAAGGACCACCAACTACCAAGGCCTCTGCCATCCATCTCTATCCAGCCTTTTCTTCATTGTCTAAACAGACAGTTGAACAATGAAGATAATAGGCAAATGTTTGACCAATTTAAGTCAAATGGGAACTGTGGTTCAAATCGATTTTTTTTCACCTAGGATGTTTCACTTTCACCTGGATGTATTATCACTTGAATCTACTAGATGGCCGGAGGGCCCCAAGACCTATGGCTGCTAGCAGATAGATTGTCTTTATGGTGGTTTTGTCATTAGCTACTATGGAATTTTTCATGGCTCACCTGTCTTACATGCTTTGACAATGCATAGGTCTGCGGATGTTTTCTTTAAAATGCACCTGTGGACAGGTGATTTTGTTTATAATTTTCCTCCCTGCGTAGAGGTGAACATGATTTAGATGCTCACTGCCTGGTATCCAAAGCCCCTGTTTCTGGACATAGAGTCAATTGTGACAATGTGATCTCTGTTTTTTTTTTTGGGTGACTGGCGTTTGAACTGGTTCTATGAACTTCCTACTGTGCTTGTGGACTTGGTAACATAGGATTCCTCAAGTCGGGGTAATATGGGCACTTGTGTTACTTGTTGGCACTTGCTGTCAGTACTACACCACATGTGATCTGGGGTTTGGAGGGATCGGTCATTATTAGTGGGGCTGCAATTTAGTGGGGTTTTTTATGATGATTTCTTGGAATCACACATTCACTCGAACAGGAGCAAAGCAAGGGAACGTTACTGGTACTCCACCACCGATTGGGGGCTTCTAATGTCCTTTCTCTGATATAACTTTCTGATGGGAAATGAAATGCTTCAACCACATGTTGCCAACCTGCCATTCGCACACTTTTTTTCTTTCCACTATTTATGATGGCCCAGTTCCTCCGGTACAGTGATAAGCAAGCCATTTTGATGTATTTTGTTGTTTTGCAAAGGCGTTTTTGTCGCGAGCACTGCTGTATGTAACAAATTTTAAATTGAAAATTTGCGTACTAATAGCTGCTTTTGAACTGATGTGAGTCTGATATAAAAATGGAACAAGTGTATGATGATATCATTCTACGGCCCCAGTTGGGTCACAAGCCATCTCATCTTTTAAGCCCTAGCAGAATCTTCCTAGTTGGACGCACATCTTGTACATCGAAAACTTGGACAAGTAGCAATCTGTGCCAACTTGTCGACATTCTCGAGCGATTTGCCTGCCTGGGTCGTGACAGCGGTATCGCGACTGCATCCCAGCAACCATCTCCTGTACTGCAATGCGGCGGCAACGCTCTGGGCTAATGAGAGCGCGCACGTATTCGGAAGGTGTTAGCTCACGTGAAGGAACTCGCAGTTGGCCGGTGAGCTTAATACCTACAGTATTTGCTATAATAAACTGTCGCATTAACTATTCCACTAACTATTCCACTTGTTGCTACATTTGCTATAATAAACTGTCGCATTAACTATTCCACTAACTATTCCACTTGTTGCTACAGTACCACACTTTGCGTGGTTCGCGCACGCTTACTGCAGAGGCTCCAGATCCATCTTCTTTCTACAAGGCTACTAGTAGTTCAAGTTGGTAATTACCATGCGCGCACACGTCTTCTTGCTGTTGTTTTTCTTTCGCAAGTGAGCTGTTGCTTCTGCATGGCTGTATCCATCAACATTCCATGTTGCCGTTGCAGCGGTCGCTCATTCCTGTACCCGTAAATTTCGTGAATGCATGCACCGAGGGAGTACTATACTACAGCAATCGCCTTGGATGGATCAACAGATATTAGATTGTCCGTTTGTTGCTAAGGTGGTGTACAAGTCTAGAAGAGCAACCGTACTATTGGACCGACAAAGCGACTAGGGGAGTGGAATAGGAGCATGTACTATTTTTCAATCCTAACGGTATTAAACTTTTTCTCCACTTCAGCTATAGAAGCTACGAAGATCAGAGACACAAGTATAGCAGAAGTCTTGCGTTGAAATTGCAAAACAAAAGGAAAACAAAAATCTCAAAGGCATCAAAGAGAGCAAGAGCAAGAACAAGAGGACCGAGTGAACGCTTGGTTGGCTTGCTGTGCCTGTTGAGCGAGCAGCACGTCTAGGGTTCAATCAGTGGGATCAACCTCGTGCGCCTCATTATCTGGTTGGGTTGAGGTTATGTACATGCACACGTGGGTGCGTTCGGTGATCTATTCAGATTAGACGTGTGTTAAGGGACGCACTGTGTGTGTGTGGATGTACATGTGGTGTGTGTGCGTGAATGCGTTCCGCGTGTACGCAAAAAAAAAAGAGAACAAAATAGAACCCATCTTGGGGTAAACCTTGCTTAGATTGATTCAAGATATTGTTAGTTTACAACCACTTCGCCATGGAGGACAAAAACCCAACACTTGAGCACCCAATCAATCCATCTTCCTCGAACCCAAGCATCATCTATCTCCACTTTCCCAAATTCACAAATTAGGGTTTCTAGACTTGAGAGGGTTTAGTGCAAATCATGCACTCTTTTTTATAGTTGAGGCTAAGTCTAGAGAGAAAATCTTATCGGGCACCTGTTAAACCCACACACAAACGAGTCTACACTCACGCATGTTTCTCAAAGTGGATGGCGAACCGGGTCTCCCGAATCCATCCCTTCGTGATCTCTATCTTCTCTTGACCTAAACCGCATCTCCTTGCACCATCTTGCTCCGTGGTTTCTCTAATGTCACCAACCTGGTATTTTAGCAAAGATACTAAAATACCCATTCTCAATCCTTCTCCAAAGGCTGAGTCCAATCATTGTGAAGCAATCCCATGCTTTCCACGTGTAGGTTCATCAATGGATCTCTTCATGTCGGCAAGTCTCTCCCATACGGCTTCGCTGGAACCACCATGGCACCTACACGGACCACAAGCCACTTGATGCAACCCATCGCACTGAACTTCTCGTTCAGTCATTCTTGTCCATCTTATGCCATGCTTGAGTCCAACCACTTCACCCGACACCCTCGATCGTTCTGCACCTTAGCTCTCCTAGCCTAGTCCCAATCATCCTCGTCGTTGACCATCATCGACTCAAGCCATCTACACAACAATAGACCATAAGATCGATTTCGAGCACAAGTTCTTTGCATCTTGACCCACGTTAGCCTAAACATACATCATGCGGCACTTATGCACTGAATCCCATGACTTTGGTTAATCCCATGAAATTCACCACCTTCTCGCGCATGAACAACTTATGGTCGGTTAGACCGCCGCCCTGCCGGTCAGATCGCCTGGGACTTGGAAACTTCGGGTACGGTCTTTTTAGTCTGAAAAGGGGAGTATAGCGAAGAGTGGTATTTTCGGTGTAGAAAGGTAGCATCGAAGTGTGTTGTCATCTTGATCTGCAAAAGTAGAAGTGTGTGGCATGACCGGGTGCGGTCTTTTCGGTCTGAAAAGGGGGCGTGGCGGAGTCTGGTCTTTTCGGTGCGGAAAGATAGCATTGAAGTGTGTTGACATCTTGGTCTACAAAAGTGGCAGTGTGTGGCGTGACCTGGTGCGGTCTTTAAGGTCTAAAAGGTGGGGTGTCGCGATGCTAACTTCCTCATGTGGTTACCCGTGGATACAAGAACAAATAGTATTGAAACACGAGACTAGCATAATGTAAGTTCTACAGAAATTTATATTTACATGACACGACTGATATTTATAAGAATAAATATCTACTCGTAGGCCCTCTTGGGGTGTACCCCACGTGTTGCTCCTGGCCTCGTCCAGGGCATGAGTAGGTCAAAGGCTTAGGTGGCCGAGGCACCCTACCAGCACGAGTAGCATGAGGGGGTGTTGCGAGAGGGTGCTGCGTCAACTGGCTCGCTTCGGGCGCACCGTGCAGCTATGAAGCCCCCACGGAGACCTGGTTGCTTTCCATGCGAAGGCCTACCGCCACCCTGGTCGAAATCGAAGTCCCCGGAGTGTGACTCCTCATGCAACACCAGCTCCTTCCCCCAAAGGGTGTACGAGTTGTGAAACAGTACGTTATGCATGTAAACTTGGCAAAAATGGTGAAATAGTATGTTGTGTATGCAAACAAGATAGACATACCTCGTCACACGAAGGTAGCGAACGGCTCCGTGTACTCGTGTTGTGTGTACGGGTGGAACTTAGGACCTGCACAGTGCCACGAGGACCCGCCCGCCACGTCTGGGTGAGGAGCCGTGGGACATGACACACCGTCGGACCCGGTTCGTAATCCGAATCCTCTCAGAAAAAATCGCGCTATTCCTCGGATCGATGATAGCGCCACGGTACACATTGCTTGAATCATTTCATACATCGCGTAGACCAATTCATGCATTAATACAAGCATTAGAGTTCAAATAGACCACGTCGGTCGAAGTTTACAATAGGGCCGATCAAAGCCAAATGAGTTCATTACAAAATCTCGAGCACGCTAGCGAAGCAAAGGGTAGAGCAAGTCTCTCCACGTGCAAGCGATCGGAGTACCATGTGTACGACCGATATTAGCCACAGCTTGATAATATAGGATGTGCGCGAGTACCAACGGGCCACCAGATCGAGGCGAGACTCGGACTACTGAACTATGCTACTCTTCTTCATGTCCTTGCTCCTCGACGCCCCGGTCCTCGTAGTAGACGTAGTCTCCATGATCCACGGTTTCGAGGGTTGGGGAAAGAGCGAGGATGAGAACAACTACCGTGCTCATGAGCCAACACACGATGCAATATTATACATGCAAGGCTTAACAAGGATGGCTCGATTCATTTATTTGCACAAAGCAATATTTTGAGTACCAATATTAAAAGTCCTATCACTTAGCATTTTAACCAAATTGCATTTTGTTAAAGAGATTACTTGTGCAATATTTATAACAAGAGAGGTTACCTCCACCTCATGCTTATTTTTTATAGCGGTTACATCCACCACTTAACATCAGCTGGGTACATCCACCTGTGGAAAACTAAAACCAGGTCACAATGACCCAACACATTTTATCCCGCCCACAAGGTTTTTATAAATGTAACTAACTCTTGTAAGTTCTCATGTCCGCTCTTGACCGTAGGCACGCTATTCGAACAGCTTTATTACACTCTGCAGAGGTTGTACACTTTACCCACAAGAGACAATCATCTTGACATGTACACATATTTCCGTAGACATGTGAGTCAAGGGAGATCGTCACAAGGCCTTTACAATGCATCCACCAAGATTTGTTACACCCGCTAAGGTTTCACCTGAGAAGAGTTACGCTCACATAGACCCAACTCTTTCCTGCACTCCTCTTGCGCCACACGGCTTACGCTCACATAGACCAGTAAGTCGTACACCCCAACCCATAGCCACATAGGCTTATGGCGTAGCGGTCATCCGCCGTGCAACTCATACTAACGGATACAAATTATTTAGCCAGTCGACACCATTATAGACATGTGGTCGTCTTTGTTTACATTGGGAGATCATCACAGATTAAGTCCTTAGGGACCATCCGGCGGTTCATACCACATACCATCCACAAACCAACATTCCTTGGCTGCATTAGCACCCACCAACATACCATCCATCATACCATCCGCCTGATGTGATAAGCAATTTCTTTAGAGTTTTTAAGAGGTAGGAAAATACAACACCATAACCATCTCAGTCATTTACACCCAATGACCGCCCAAAATTATGTTCATTTCAAAGATGATGAATGGGGTAGATGATACCCGATACTTAAGCAAGACTAGCATGGCGCTTAAGTATAGCCTATACTAGTATAGTTTCCAAATATTTACTAGAGTGACAAGGGTGTATGGAAATTCAATTATCAAGGGATGGTGTATTAATAATAAAGCATCAACATGGCATTTAACTACCTTAGGGTATTTAACATACATTTGCATAAGGAAATAAAGCATGCAATTTGATATTTAGAAGAACATAATTTGCATAAAATGTAGGTTCAATATGATCAAAGTGTCGACTACTTTGGGTCTCTGACTAGATGATCTTGATATTCTTGAGCTTGATCGGTGGGGTCTCCTTCTCCGAACTCTCTGCGATCGATCGACTTAAAAAGAAATAAACGAGCAAATAAATTAAATAAATAACAATCCTCATCAAATGAACTCCAAAATAAACCAAACTAGTACCAAAAGAAAGGGCTTGATTTTAGAAATTTTTAGAAACAAACTTCACAATTTTGGAGCTAAAATGGGGAGAAATAAACATTTGAAACCTCTCTTTTGAAATAGAAAAGAAAAAGGAAAGAAAATCAACCAAAAAAGAAAAACCAAAGTGGCTCACACCAACTCTTGACCAGCGCCATTTGGGGCGGGCGCGCTTCACGCGCGCCAAGCCCGCCCAAATGACAGAGCAAAAGAGGCGAAGGGGGTTCGGCCCGAGAGAAGAGAAAGAGAGAGCGCGCGCGCACGAAGGGAGAAGAAAGAAGCGCGCGCACGGGACGGAGGAGCGGCGGCGCTCGGGGCTGCCCTAGGCGGTGGCGATGGCCACGAGGCGGCAGCGGCGACGACGATGGGAGCTCACCGCACGGCGACGACAACCGGAGGAGGTAAGGGTTTCGGTCGTTTCTTCTTCGTCTTCCTTTCTTGCTTTTCTTCCTCTTTTCTTCTCGATCTTCTTGGGTTTTGCTTGGGAAGGGAGAAGGGGGGGGAGGTGGAGGAGAGGAAGCGGGGGCGCCGGGCTTTAAAGGCCGAGGGGAGGCTGGATCCGGGAAAAAGAAGCGGTGACGGAGACGACGCAAGAACCGAGGGCGCGCGGGCTGTGCGCTTGATCGGCGAGGCGGGCGGGGGATGGGGCGGTCGAGCGCGCGGCGCGGAGCGTTGACGCGGCGGCGGCCGAGGCGCGCGACGGAGCGCACCGTGAGGAGGAGAAGGAGGCGACGGAGAGGTGCGGTCTGCCGAGTGCCGTCGCTGCCGGCGGGGGCGGAGGACCGAGGCACGGGCAAGGCATGGCGTCGGCAGGGCTAGGGAAGGGCTAGGGTTAGGGGTTGGGGAAAGAAGGGCTCGGGGCTTTCGGGGAAGAACCGAATCTTGAACACTTTGGGCAAACCTTGAAGTTTGAGTTCCTTGATTCTTGAACACATGAAGAGCTTGCCAAAACCGAAAATTGGATGCTACAAAACCTACCCACCTTAAAAAGAATCTCGACCCCGAGATTCGAGCTCCTCAGAGAACAGGTAGGGGTAATCCAACTTCAGCTGATCTTCACGCTCCCACGTGGCTTCTCTCTCCGAGTGGTTGCTCCATTGCACTTTGCATAAGCGGATGATCTGACGTCTTGTCTGCTTCTCCACGACGTCAAGAATCTTGATTGGATGTTCTGGATACGACAAGTCTTTCTGGAGTGCGATGGTTTCAAATGGAGCTTGCTCTTCTGGTACTCTGAGGCATTTCTTGAGCTGAGAGACGTGGAACACATTATGGACATCTGACAATTTTTCTGGTAATCCCAGTTGATATGCTACCTCTCCACGCTTGGCGGTGATCGGAACGGCCTATGTATCTTGGCGCAAGCTTGCCTTTCACTTTAAACCTCCGCATTCCGCGAAGGTGACACTTTGAGATATACATGATCTCCAACTTCGAAAGTTAACTCTCTCGACGGTTGTCGGCATAACTCTTCCGTCTAGACCGAGCGGCTTGTAGACGATCTCTCGATCAATCGACTTTACTCGCTTGCTTGAGAGTATCCGTCCGAAGATATAACCTTCCCCGATTCGACCAATGCAAGGAGTTCGCATTTTCTCCCATAGAGTGCTTCAAACGGGACATTTTCAAACCGGATTGGTAATCGTTGTTGTAGGCGACTCGCATACTGTAGACATCTCTCCCGGTCCTACGGTAAACTCTAAAGCACAAGCCCGAAGCATGTCTTCAAGAACTGATTTACCTTTCTGCATCCATCGATCGAGGATGATATGTTGTGCTAAAGTTCAAGTGAGTTCCAAGTGCTTCGTGTAGACTAGCCCGTAAATGCGAGGTAAACGAGAACCTCGATCCGAGACTATCCTCTTGGGTACTCCATGCGGACATACAATACGAGCCATGTATAACTCGGCTAATTTATCTCCCTTGTAGGTGGTCTTCACGGGGATGAAATGGGCAACTTTGGTTAATCTGCCGATTATGACCCATACGGAATCATATCCGGTCTTGGTTCTCGGCGATCAAAGAATGAAATCCATTCCAATTTCTTCCCACTTCCACTGTGGGATTTGCGATGGTTGCAAAGCAATCCTGCGGGTCTCTGATGTTCTGCTTTGATCCGTTGGCACACATCGCAACAAGCTACGAACTCGGCGATGTCTCTTTTCATTCGCGGCCACCAATATAGAATCTTCATATCTTGATACATCTTGGTGCTTGCCGGGTGTATGGTGTATCTGAGCTATGGGCCTCTTTTAGAATCAATTCTTTGAGCTCCTTTTGGTGGGGAACAAAGAGACGTTTCCCATACCATAGATACCTTGTTGGTCTTCAACCATCTTTGAGGCTTTTCCTTTGGCCATGAGATGTTTAAACTTCTGAACTCCAGGTGTCCTTTCGAGCGGTCTTGATTTGCTCTTCTAAGGTTGGTTGAACTTCCATAGCTGCTAAGGTGCCTTGTTCTACTAACTCGAGGTTAAGTGCCTCTAACTCCTTGCAAAGCTCAGGTTGGCACTCTTGAACCACAACATTTTTGCAGTAGGACTTACGGCTTAATGCATCGGCCACTACATTAGCCTTCCCAGGATGGTAATGAACATCCAAGTCGTAATCCTTAATCAGTTCTAACCATCTCCTTTGTCGGAGGTTGAGGTCATGCGGGTGAAAATGTACTTAAGACTCTTGTGGTCCGTATAGATATTACAATGATTTCCAATCAAGTAATGCCGCCAAATCTTTAGGGCATGCACTACGGCTGCTAACTCCAAATCATGAGTTGGATAGTTGTCTTCATGTGGACGGAGTTGTCTGGATGCATATGCCACGACTTTTCCTCCTTGCATAAGTACGCAACCAAGACCTTGCGCGAAGCATCACAATAGACTTCAAAGTCCTTGTGTATGTCCGGCAAGACTAACACCGTGCGATGGTTAACTTCTTCTTCAACTCTTGGAAACTCTTTTCACAAGCTTCGTCCATTCGCACTTCTTTTCCTTCTTGAGCGGTGGGTCATTGGTGCGGATAGTTTGGAGAATCCTTCAATGAAGCGTCTGTAGTATCCAAATCATTCGAGAAAACTACGCGCTTCGTCATCGAGGTTGGTTGTTTCCATCCCAACACCGCTTCTACTTTGGATGGGTCAATCACGACTCCTCCAATGGATACGATATGTCCGAGAAATCGATCTCTTGAAGCCAAAATTCACACTTGCTGCATTTGGCATACAACCGATGTTCTTAAGCTTCTCCAGACCAAATGCGATGTTCAAAGATGTTCCTCATTAGTCTTGAGTAGATTAAGATGTCGTCTATGAACACGACAACAAACTTATCCGGTATTCCATGAACACTTTGTTCATAAGGTTCATGAAGTAGGTGGCGCATTGGTCAAGCCAAGCGACATAACCGTGAACTCATACAAGCCATAACGGGTGGTAAAGTCGTCTTAGGGATGTCCTCACCTAATTTTAACTCGATGATATCCGACCTTAGGTCTATCTTGGAGAACACTACTGCTCCTGACAGTTGGTCGAATAGATCATCAATGCGGGGCAAGGGATACTTGTTCTTGATGGTCACCTCATTGAGGGCTCTGTAATCCACGCACAATCTGGCGGTGCCATCCTTTTCTTTACAAAAATCTTGCGAACCCGTGGGGATGAGCTAGGTCTAATAAATCCTTTTTCCGTAATTCTTCCATTTGTACCTTAAGCTCTTCAAGCTCATCAACCGCCATCCTATATGGCCTCTTGGCAATGGGGCTGTTCTGGCTTTAGGTTGATCACGAATTCTATGTCTCGTGCGGTGGCATGCCGTGCAATTCTTCCGGAAAAACTTCCGGTAATCTTGAACTACGGTGTTGTTTCAGAGTCACCTTCTCGAGGTTATGGACTGACGATCCAAACACGAGGAGCGGTCTATATTAACCCGATTGTGGTACGGGTTTTGGTGAGTACCACCTTCCTGTTGGCACATCTATCATTCCTTGGTATCGGCCAACCAATCCATCCCTAGGATGATATCCGAGTTTGGGATCAAGCACTAAGAGGTTTGCTAGAATCCGAATTTTCCATAGCAATCTCTACTCTGGGACTTACTAAGATGGTAGTCAAGGGTCCCCGGGTGAACTAAGTACCACGGGTTTCTTTAGCTTAAAGGTTGGCAACTTAAGCCTTTCAACAAATTTTCTTGATATGAAAGAATGCGGCTCCGAATCAAACAAAACTTGTCTTGATGCGATTTAACAGAGAACGCCCATTAGAACTCCTGTAGCTTCTGAGCCTCCTCGGTGTGACATGGTTCACATGGCCGCGGTTTGGTGTCGAGGTAGATCTAGGTGCTTGCGGGGCTCGATGGTTCTGCTTGGGCCGATGTTTGACCTTGGCCGGTGTGGCTCTGAGTTGAACTTCGCGGAGTGTTACGGCGTTGAGGGCATCGATTGGCGTGTCCTCTCACTCCAGATGGAAACAATGGATATGAGCTTTGGGTTGCTTGTTGCGTCGTCCGGCGGACGAAGGATGCGAAACCATTCCCATTGGTACGCTGGTGGGGCTTGAGTTCCTTGTGGAGAAACTACACCGCTTAAAAGATGAGTTGCGTGGAATGTTGACTTATGAGGAAAGCCACCTTGCGGCTTCTGGAATGCCATCTTTCTCTTACGGCTAACTTCCGCAATCTTCTTCTCGTTTTCCAGCACGAGGGCTTTGTTGATCAAGTGGTGGAAGCTAGGGAAATCATGGAGGATAAGCTGGCTTCTCATGTCTCCACGCATTCCTTCCACAAAGCGGTCTATCTTCTCTTCTTCATCAGCTACGTCACTGGGAGCGTAGCGAGCAAGCTGGTTAAACTTGGTTAGATATTCATTGACTGTCATTTGACCTTGCTTGAGAGTTCTAAACTCATTCTTCTTTAGCCTCATTGTACCAGCAGGTACAAAGTTAGTCCTGAAGGCAGTCTTGAACTCGTTCCAGGAGATTGGTTGCCATGCGGGTGCGGGCTCGTCCAGCTGTACTTCAGCAATTGCTTCAACAGTGGCAGGATCCTGCTGATCTCCAGTCGCGGATGCGACTGCTTCTGTTTCTTCTTCTCCTGCCACTGGGCTTTCACCACCTTGAGCAGCGAGGTAGTTTTCCCACCAAGCAGCGGCCGCTCCTTTCAACTGGTGAGTGGCAAAGTCCACCTTGTCTTCCTCGAGCATCGGGCTGGCGAGCTTCTTCTCGGTATCCCCGAGCCAATCTTACGCTTCGGGGGTTCATCTGCCGAGGCAAAGGTAAGAGGTCTTGTCTGAGGAAATCGCCACTTAGAGTGGCGGTCGCTCCTCGCTTGTTGATTAGCGAGCAAGGCTTGAAGGATTTGGGTTTGTTGTTGCATAACTTGTGCCATTGTTGGATGCTCTGCGGTGGGGAGGTAGGTCTTGTCCACGACCACGGCCATAGCCACGGCCTCTTCCACGGCTCGCTGCGAAAGCACCACGGATCAGGCGCGACTCTCCTTGGTGCCATCCGGAGAAAAGCTAAAGCTCGTAACTAGAGAGGGGTATATGAGGTTCACTAGCCCTCAAAGCACACACGTAAGAAAGAAATCAAATTGAACGAACAACACAATTGCGATACAAAGCCCGAATGGTCTGCAATTCATTAATATTAGGGGATAAGTGTTACATGACTCTAGGACACAGATATAGGCCATGCAAAGCCATGACACGAGATACAAACACAACGCCTACAAAGGTAGATAAAGAAAGTGCTTGCAACCAAAAGACTACCTAGCAAGCAATCGCTAGTTAACCTAGCTATCCCGACTACTCCTCATGGGTGCTTACCACCACAAGTGGTACGATTACGAGGATCGAAACGGCCGCGATCGATGGTCGGCGAGCGAGAACGACTGAGGTGGCGCCCGCGGTCGAACTCGTCGAATCCAGCGGGGATCGGGCCGCGTCCCACTTGGACTCTCAAAGGCTGCGGTCGGTCGGCGGTGGACGCACTTTCTTGCGCGCCGTGAGCAGGGTGCGGGGTCCTCCAGGTGGAAAGCGTCGGCCTGGCACCGGGTTGCCGGGAACGACGACGGTGCGGCGAGAGTCGGGCGGCAGCGGGAGCGCGCGGCGGCGGCAGCGATGGCGGCTCTAAGGCGGGCCAACTCTGCAACAGCAGCGTCTCTCTCCCGCTCTACCTCGCGGTGGGCTTCATCATCTCTGAACATGTTGTCACGGAGGGTGTCTGAGTGCTCGTAGGCTGGCGGTGAGGAGGAATCGGCCCCGATCTCGCCAACGGCGTTGGCGAGGCGATCGACAAGGCTGCGTGGTGGGCCGATGTGGCAGTGCGGGTCATCTGCCCGGACGTGGCGGATCACCGGGTAAAGCTCTCCCTCCTGGAGAGTCGGGTGGAAGCAGTATGGCGAGCTCTCGAAAGGTCTCCATGCATCCGCACAAGCGAGACGCGGCAAGTCGTGCCACATCCTGGACAGCATCCAAAGCACGGCTCCTGGGGTGCTCAGCCTTGAAGGTGTGAGTATTGAACTCACCCTCCCTAGCATAGAGGAAAACCTCCATGCTCCAAGTCTCTCGGTCCAGCACCTGAGTCATCCGGCCCATGAAGATAGGCGGATGGTAGTAACCCAGATACTGCATCAGCTGGCGAAAAATCCCCACGAAGCCTCCGAGGTCTTCTCCGTGAGAGAAAAAGTCCCAAGAGCCGCGAGCGGAGACGACCATCTAAAATTTTGAAAACAAGAGGACGTCGAATGTAGAATAAATCAAAGTGAAGTAGGATAAATCTGTAACTAGGAATGACAAGTAAGAGCGATAAATACACTATATTTTGCCAAAGCTTTTCTTAGGTTTTGAAAATAAGACTCAAGACCTTAGGCAACGACCAAACTAACCAAGGCTCCTACGATCGTATGCTCGATACCACTCGCTGACCGGATTTCGTAATCCGTAATCCTCTCGTGAAAAGCCGCGCTATTCCTCGGATCGATAGATAGCGCCCACAAGTACACATTCTTGAATCATTTCATACATCGCGTAGACCAATTCATGCATTAATACAAGCATTAGAGTTCAAATAGACCACGTCGGGTCGAGTTTACAATAGGGCCGATCAGGCCAAATGAGTTCATTACAAAATCTCGAGTACGCTAGCGGAAGCAAAAGGGGTAGAGCAAGTCTCTCCACAGGCAAGCGACTGGAGTACCATGTGTACGACCGATATTAGCCACGAGCTTGGATAATATAGGATGTCACGCGAGTACCAACGGGCCACCAGATCGAGGCGAGACTCAGACTACGGAACTATGCTACTCTTCTTCATGTCCTTGCTCCTCGACGTCCTGGTCCTCGTAGTAGACGTAGTCTCCATGATCCACGGGTTCTGAGGGTTGGGGGAAAGAGCGAGGATGAGAACAACTACCGTGCTCGCGAGCCAACACACAGTATGCAATATTATACATGCAAGGCTTAACAAGGATGGCTCGGATTCATTTATTTGCACAAAGCAATATTTTGAGTACCAATATTAAAAAGTCCTATCACTTAGCATTTTAACCAAATTGCATTTTGTTAAAGAGATTACTTGTGCAATATTTATAACAGTAGAGGTTACCTCCACCTCATGCTTATTTTTTTATAGCGGTTACATCCACCACTTAACATCACTGGGGTACATCCACCCAGGGAAAACCAAAACCAGGGTCACAGCGACCCAACACATTTTATCCCGCCCACAAGGTTTTTATAAACAGAACTAACTCTTGTAAGTTCTCATGTCCGCCTTGACCGTAGGCACGGCTATTCAATGCTTTATTACACTCTGCAGAGGTTGTACACTTTACCCACAAGAGACAATCATCTTGACATGTACACATATTTCGTAGACATGTGAGTCAAGGGAGATCGTCACAAGGCCTTTACAATGCATCCACCAAGATTTGTTACACCCGCTAAGGTTTCACCGAGAAGAGTTACGCTCACATAGACCCGTCAACTCTTTCCTGCACTCTCTTGCGCCACACGCTTACGTTCACATAGACCAGTAAGTCGTACACCCCAACCCATAGCCACATAGGCTTATGGCGTAGCGGGTCATCCGCTGGTGCAACTCATACTAACGGATACAAATTATTTAGCCAGTCGACACCATTATAGACATGTGGTCGCATCTTGTTTTACATTGGGAGATCATCACAGATTAAGTCCTTAGGGACCATCTCAAGCGGTTCATACCACATACCATCCACAAACCAACATTCCTTGGGCTGCATTAGCACCCACCAACATACCATCCATCATACCATCCGCCGGATGTGATAAGCAATTTCTTTAGAGTTTTTAAGAGGTAGGAAAAATACAACACCATAACCATCTCACCATTTACACCCAATGACCGCCAAAATTATGTTCATTTCAAAGATGATGAATGGGGTAGATGATACCCGATACTTAAGCAAGACTAGCATGGCGCTTAAGTATAGCCTATACTAGTATAGTTTCCAAATATTTACTAGAGTGACAAGGGTGTATGGAAATTCAATTATCAAGGGATGGTGTATTAATAATAAAGCATCAACATGGCATTTAACTACCTTAGGGTATTTAACATACATTTGCATAAGGGAAATAAAGCATGCAATTTGATATTTAGAAGAACATAATTTGCATAAAATGTAGGTTCAATATGATCAAAGTGTCGACTCGCCTGGGTCTACGGCTAGATGATCTTGATATTCTTGAGCTTGATCGAAGTGGGGGTCTCCGGCTTCTCCGAACTCTACGCGATCGATCGTACCGGAAAAGAAATAAACGAGCAAATAAATTAAATAAATAACAATCCTCATCAAATGAACTCCAAAATAAACCAAACTAGCACCAAAAGAAAGGGCTTGATTTTAGAAATTTTTAGAAACAAACTTCACAATTTTAGAGCTAAAATGGGGAGAAATAAACATTTGAAACCTCTCTTTTGAAATAGAAAAGAAAAAGGAAAGAAAATCAACCAAAAAAGAAAAACCGAAAGTGGCCCACACCAACTCTTGACCCCGGCGCTATTTGGGCGGAGGCGCGCGCACACGCGCCCGCGCGCCCAATGACCGAGCAAAAGAGGCGAAGGGGGTTCGGCCGAGAGAAGGAGAAAGAGAGAGGAGCGCGGCGCACGAAGGAGAAGAAGGGAGCGCGCGCAGCGGACGGAGGAGCGGCGGCGCTGGGCTGCCTAGGCGGTGGCGATGGCCACGAGGCGGCGGCGACGACGATGGGAGCTCACCGCACGGCGACGACAACCGGAGGAGGTAAGGGTTTGATCGTTTCTTCTTCGTCTTCCTTTCTTGCTTTTCTTCCTCTTTTCTTCTCGATCTTCTTGGGTTTTGCTTGGGAGGAGAAGGGGGAGGTGGAGGAGAGGAAGGGGGCGCGGGCTTTAAAGGCCGAGGGGAGGCTTTGGATCCGGGAAAAAGAAGCGTGACGGAGACGACGCAAGAACCGAGGGCGCGCGGGTCAGGCGACGATCGAGGCGGGCGCAGGGGATGGACGGGTCGAGGCGCGGGCGGGAGCGCGACGCGGCGGCACGGCCGAGGCGGCGCACGGAGCGCACCCGTGAGGAGGAGAAGGAGGCGACGGAGAGGTGCGTGCGGCCGAGTGCCGTCGCCGCCGCGGCGAAGCGGAGGACCGAGGCACGGGCAAGGCATGGCGTCGGCAGGCTAGGAAGGGCTAGGGTTAGGGGGGTTTGGGGAAAGAAGGGCTCGGGGCTTTCGGGGAAGAACCGAATCTTGAACACTTTGGGCAAACCTTGAAGTTTGAGTTCCTTGATTCTTGAACACATGAAGAGCTTGCCAAAACCGAAAATTGGATGCTACACACACCGTGGCTCACCCGTCGTCCACGCACAGGTGGGTCCTCCACCTCCCTCGGCCGACGGTAGGACGCCAGCTCGATGCTTCGCCTCGTCTTCTCGACGAACTGGTCCACGACCCCTCTGATCTCTTGCGCCGTCATGCTGAAGCGCTTCACGAGTGTCATACAATGCACAGAGGTCACCAACTTATGCATATTCCAATGTAGATCGACTTGCATACGTAATTAACAAGTTAGGAACCAAAAACTTGTGAAGCAAATAATATGTACGGACCTTTCAATACGTACCACACGATAGAATGCGGAGTCTGACTGGGTGGGGTACGTGTTGGATGTCGCGGCCTCGTGTCGTGGTGGGTCGTCCACGACCCTGACACAGCGAACCCTTGTCTGACTGGAGTACCACTCTATGTACTCATCGTATGTCCAGGTGTGGTAGAGAGTATCCTCCTGGACGACGTCCTCCAAGGCGCAGAGCCAACCCTAAACCTAAGGGAACATCCTGTCCATCCAAGAAGTCATAACAGGGACTCCCTTCCTAGTGTACACGTGGAAAGCAAATGATTGTTTTGTAGGTATGTAAGGCCAATGGTACGACAGAAGTACAACGTGAACTTACCCATGGACGTTCAGCGCTACCCGCTGCCCCTAGGGGGCTGGGACCTCCTGTCGCAGACCAAACTGGCGCATCACCCGGTGCACGTGGTACTCCTACACGAAGACATCATACACAAAGCACTTCCGCATGTACCAGTATGCATGGTCTTGCGTGCACGGGCTCGACAGGCCTCAGGGTGCGTGCGCTTGCACCCTGTCGGGAGTGTACGGTGTCCAGATGACACAATCATCCATTAACTAACCGAACATCGCAGCGTAGTTTGGGTAGGACGCATACGTAGTGATCGAAGTGAAGGTGACCTGTCGAATGGAACAATGAAAACTTAGCAAGAAATTGAATTACATTACGAAAAAGAACAAATGTTTAGAAAACTTATCCGTCGGCGACACCACACCGTACCCATGGTCAGGCGGTCCACGTCATCGTCGGCGGCGTACATGGTGACTGTGTAGGCGCCCAGGTCCAGCTGTGGTCGTCCGATCTAGAAACGCTCAAAGGACCACAGCTGAAGAAGAAGCGGGCATCCAGAGAGGATGGAGCTGTCCCAAACCCGGTGGGACTTATCACACAGGGCACGGTACGTCGCGCACAGCACTGCCGGGCCTCAAGCATAGGGTTGGATCTCCTCCACCTCCTAGTCTGCTAGCTGGCGTGCGTACCAGATGAAGTGCTTGTCGACCCTGTCACCGTGGGACCCTAGGAACATCACCCACCGAATAGCCACAACAAGTAGACCTCAAGATGCCTCCTTACCGTGTACTCGGGTGCATCCTCTACCATATGCTCTGGCTACAAGAAGACAGATACACATCAGTAAGGTGCACAAAACAATTGAAGTGGAAGGACAATAATTATAAAAACTTACGTAGAACTGGCAGATCCAATACAACGACGATCTGTGTGTGCTGCTGAACTCCCTGTGGCCGCTGTTGGGCTGCAGCACCCCTTGAACTTCGTGAGCAACTCTGTGCGCCACGTGGTGGGGATGTCGTGTGCCGCTAGGGGGAAACCCGCGCAGGGCAACCCGGTCAAGAAGGTCGCATCCTGAAGCGCCGGTGCCATCTCCCCGCACGGGAGGTGAAATGTGTGTGTCTCTAGTCTCCACCGGTCAACCAGTGCCGTCAGGAGGCACCGGTCGTATGAAAAATGCCTCGATGTACGACCACCGCCCGTGCGATACTAGTTATCCTCCCACGTCGCCTCCACCATCCTCGCTAGTGGAAGGGGGCCTACCGCTCTCAACCTGCATCGAAAGGATTAAAAACAAACATGAGTCCACCCAAAGTAGTCATACTGCAATTGAGCACACGAATGTCACAACTACACATACCTCAGAACCCAACGTGGGTCCACCCTTCATGCCCTCATGGGCGTGCACAGCCGTAACGCGCCAAGCTCAATTACCACCTCGCCCTCCTGGGGAGGATGGTACTGAGGCGGCTACGGTGTTGCGCGTTAATGATGGGGTCAAGCAACTCGTACGGCCACTGCACAATGTATCCTAGGTCCGACATACCTGAAAATTCAATGCATACATTGTAAATACAACGAAATACATACAAAAAGTAATAAGAAGCGACATATCTAATCAATTCAATTATTGCACGATTAGCGACACATAGGAAACTGATATGCGCACATCTATATCGATATATAAATTTTTAGAGGTATCTTGCCGTGTACAGATGAAAAGTAAAATTAAGTTCACAATGTTTTAATTAACGTCTACATTCCCTATTTAGCTACTCTGGAATATTCATAGAATTTTTAAAGGTACCTTACTATTTTCGTTGTTTGCAAATTATTTAGCGTGAATGAATGAAAACGAAAACTAAATTTGGATACGTACCCTATTTAGCTACCCTGCATTTTTTACAAATTTTTAATAGGTACCTTGCTACTTTTCTTGTTAAAAAGTATTTTTGGCATTAACAAAATATTTAACATGCATAAATGGAAACCAAAATTAAGTTGGGATTATTTTTATTAAGCTCTACATATCCTATTTAGCTATTCTGCTAATTTTTATAGATTTTTTGTAGGTATCTTGCTACTTTCCTTGTTTACAAAGTGTCTCCAGCATTTTTTTTACCGTGTACAAATGAAAACAAAAAAATAATTTTATAATATTTTAATTCAGCTCTACATACTCTATGTACCTACTCTGGATTTCTTATAGATTTTTTATAGGTGTTTTGCTATTTTTCTAGTTTAAAAAGTATTTTCGGTATTAATAAAATATTTATCGTGCACAAATAGAAACCAAAATTAACTTTGGATTTTTTTATTAAGCTTTACATACTCTATTTAGCTACTCTGTAATTTTTACAGATTTTTAATAGGTATCTTATTATTTTTTGAGGTATATTTCTATTTTCATAGCTGAAAAAGTATTTTCGACATTAACAAAATATTTATTGTGTAAAAATAAAAACCTACAAAGTTTTCTTAGTATTTTTACGGATTTGTTCTAAATCGTGCAGTACTGCAACATAAATAATATCTATACGACGAACTAAACTATACACAGCTAAAATGATGTACTACATCAAACAGCAATACAGCTAAAATGATGTACTACATCAAACATCAATACAGTTAAAATTATCTAATTCATTGAATTCTATGTCGCTATTTTTATTTGCTAACCTACAAAGTTTCGAATTTATGTACAAAGTTGCCAGAATATCTATCTGCAAAATGGGTGACCAGATGTGCTGCTTCGTCTCTCTCTCTCCTCCGCTAGGAACCGACAGGGCTTCGCTATGTTTATTCTCCCCTCTCCTCTGCTCCCTTCTCTCTCTCTCTCTCATCTCTCTCTTCTCTTTTTTTCAGAATTAAAATGACTTTTTCACCGAATTTTCGAGGGTTTATATAGCCAGTTCCTGTCACCCGTTGAACTGGCGATAGGAACCAATGCGATTTTTGCACACTCTTCGATGCAATCGCCAGTTGAAATAGCGACATACAATTGGAACGACAACTGGCAGTAAATAGGTTTCTGTCGCCATTCCAAATGGCGACATGCACATATTTTTGTTAAAAAAATTGACTTTTTAATTATTTTTTAAATTAATATTATTTTTTTAAAAAAATCCGCAATTCTCTGTCATCTTTGGTGATCCATGTTAGGCAACACGGCCACATTCTACGACGACACCAATTAAAAGCTCTGCATGCACACAAAACAAACGAGCATAAAAAAAAGGAATTTGCTGATTGGTTCTCAAGTGTTTTGTTTGTTACGGGTACTCACTTTTCTGTGCGTTGGATGGGGCTTTTGCGCTGTGCGCTGTGCTTGCGTTTTTCCGCGGGCAAAACGGGTGGGGGTGGTGCACCCGGTAAAAATTGACGACCCGGTAAGTATGACAGCAAATTGTGCACGTGTCAAGTTGATACAAGGTTTTGCCATTAAGTTTATGTGTAATTGCCAAAATATCACTCTATGTCTCAGTGACATGTGGCCTTGGGACCTACATGTCATTGAGACATAGAGTGACATTTTGACAATTGTACATAAATTTAATGACAAATCTTCAATAATCCCTTTTTTTTATATGGACATGTTCGTTTACAGCAAATAGGTCCATTCGGTTAGATCACATGCTTCTTTGGGTGTATGTTTGTTCAGACCCCAGAAATTTGGTCAGTGTTCAGTTACACACTTGGTACTTTGAAGGAATTCAACGCTCTCAAAACCATCAGCCTAGAAATTTGTTACACTAATAGGAGTTAATACAATGTAAAATTTAATTTACTTGCATTTTCACGGGTTTTTACACGATTTATTATATGTAAAAAAAATGTTTTTTTGTCTTATATAAAAAACAGCATCAAGTTACATAAAATAAACTTAAATACAATTTTGCCCCCACCCTTCTCCCTTACCTGTAAGATAGAAGGAATGCTTGGGTGTAATCCTCCAACATGTTCCAAGAGGCTTGTTTAAACGAAGTGTGCCCTTACAAGTGTTTTTTTTAATAAAAAAATAAACCGTCAAAATGTATAACTATGAGCATACAGACCCTGCTTTTTTTTCATGTAGCAATAACATCCTTTTTTCATATGTACATAAGGTTTTTGTTTCTATTTAGTTGTTTTTTATATTCAGCCATTAGGTTATAACAAAACACTTTACTTTTTATAGAAACTAAAAAAATTGGTTGCTGCTCAGTCCATACACCTAGTAATATCCTTTTGCATTTTGACGTTGCCATTATCCTTGTGAAACCCACTGGATGTCTACATGTTGCTAGGGGTGTCAAATGGACTCAGATTATCTATTTTATCCGGCATCCGTATTCGGATGGTTGTGAATGTGGTAAGCAAAAATGCATTCGAATTGCAAAACGAATACAAATCCAGATAGCATTCAATTTTTTTTCGTCGAATAGGAATATGGTATGCAAAATAGGTGTCGAATCGAATACGAATCCGGATAATATCCGGATTCGGTGCAATAACAGTAACTAGCTATGACGTATCTTTTGCATTTGATCTCCAAATTGAGCATATTATATATGCATTTTGATTCGACGAGGCCGTCGTCATTGTGGAATCTAATTTGGCATTTTTTTCTTTCCATTTTGGCATATCCCCTAATAAAACTTTTTGCATGCTCTTTTTAGCCAAATTCGACATGTTTATAACCGATTTATTTACAATATTTCTAGAACTTGTTGGGATTAGTGGTAAAATGGAACCAATGATCAATCATTACACGATAAACCATAGGAAAAGGGGCATAAGTATTACTATAAAATTGGTGCCAACTCGTTAAACTTCGTTATGCCATAGGATATTTGGATCCGTTATAATATTTTCAATTTGTATTCATATTCGAGTATATTCGAATTCATATTCATTTAAAAAATACAAATACGAATATGGAAGACCACTATTCAATTCGTATTCGATCCGTTGTCACCCTACATATTGCAAGGTCAATGGTCAACCATTTTTTACATTAACTCTAACCAATTTTTATTTAGTAATTTTCATTTCTTACATTAACTCTAACCAATTTTTATTTAGTAAATTTCACTTAGTTTATGGTTCTTCACTTAGTTTAAGGTTCTTTTTTATCACATTTTTTCCTTGCACGTCAAGTCGATACAGGGTTTTTTCATATGGGCTTGTTCGGTTACAGCACATGTTTCTTTGGGTGTATGTTTGTTCAGGCCTGAAGCCTAAAAAAATCAGGAAATTATAATGGGCTGGACAAACCGAACACAAACCCGTGAAGAGCACTCGGCCCGTATCAATTATCAGCCCACAAAAGAAAATCCTACCTGTTACACATTTGTTTTTTGAGTGCAGGTGGAGCGACAAAAAAACACGTGCAGTGTTTTGGATGGGACAGATATTTAATCGGACGGCTGAAAATTTGAGTTTTACCTAACAAATTAGTACTCGATTTCCTCCCAGGGTCTAGGTTTTATATAGGAACTGGGCCTACTAAGAGCCGTCCTTGGGCAGCTAGATCCAGTCCATTTAGCCTTCGCTTTCGTGGGCCGTTACTGGTCGATCTGGGCTCCTAGAGTTGGTGTCCGGCCCAGTTTCGAGTTTCAAATACTCGAGCCTTTTTTACTCTGATTTGTTTTTTTTTCAAAAACTTACTGGCGCCTAAAGAAAAAGGGGGGCAAAATTACCATCACATGCTGCACATTATTACTCTTGGTGCTCTTTTGAGAGTCTCCACAATCGAGAACTATTATTTGAGTCATGTTGGAAGTTTAGAGCTCAGAAATCAGTAGATTTAGACGAACATTTGTTTTCCATCGGACAGCTCTATCTATAGTACTCGTACTCATACCAGTTGATGGTTTGATTTTCCGAACTAAACACGGAAAATTTGATGGTATCTTTGCAATGAGACGAGAGATTCCATGGCACCAATTAGAAACCACACTGTTGGAAATGGAATCTTACTAGGAACTTCTCTGTTACCTTAGAAGTAGATATGTCCAAATGGGTCGTGCAGGTCCTACCCAAAACACGACATTGCTGGCCTCACTCAGGCACGACACGGCACATAAACGGATTGGACAGGCACGACACATATAGTATCGTGCCTGGTATGGCATGGCACGGGCTGTTTAGCACTGGTTAGCCATTTAGGCACAATTATGCATGACTCGTGAGGCACGATTAGACTTGTCTAGCAACTGTCGGCCCATTAGGCATGATACAACCCGTTGGGCACGATAACGATAGTTTTTTTTTCAAATTTAAATTTGTAATTTTGAATTCTATAGTTTTATGGAGTTTTTGTATTATTTTTTTCATTTTTTAAATCAAGATAGGCTAAACGAACCAACTCGACCCTATCAAGCTACTCGTGTCCGAGTAGACACGGTCTGTTACCTTAGTGTGTTCTGCCTAATTCGATGGCTGAGCTCGTGGGCCAGCACGACACGACCCATTTAACTAAACGGACCAACAGAGCCGTGCCTAAACGATGATGCTGGGCTGCCCATTTGGACGGGTCTAAGGACAAGAAAAACACCAGGCCGGGCAAGCGGGCCCACGCCCCAGCCTCCGTATGTTCCGGCCGCGCCTCCACTGCCCCCACATGCCGCCACGTGCCCCGACCCCTCCCCTCCCACTTCAGCGCCTTCCCCTCCCTCTTATCCTTCCGAGCTCTGATGGCCTCACACCCCGCGCATTAAAGAACCCGCCGGTCCCACGCCCTGACAGCACGACCCCATGAGGCAGCCGCACCTCCTCTCGCCGCAGCAGCTCTCCCCCTCCCCCGTCCTCTCCTCCCACTTCTCGCCGCCGGCGCCGGGGGGCTCGCCGTGGCGGCGGCGCCACCGGCGGGCGTTCCACGCGCCGCTCTCCTCGCTGCGGGAGCCCAACAAGGCTACGCTGCGGAAGGCCTCGCCCAACGCCCCCTTCCGGTTCGGCGGGGGCGGGAGCGGGAGCCCCAAGGACCGCCGCCCCGCCGCCGACGAGGCGCAGGAGGAGGCGGAGGGGGAGGATGGCGGCGGCGCGGGGGCCTTCACCGGGACGCTGCTCGCCGGGGCGCTTCTGGTTGGGTTCGTAGGGGGGTTTGGGGCGGCCGGGTACTTGTACAAGGACCAGGTCAACACCTTCCTCACGCAGTTCTCCGGGTTCATTGATGGTAATGGACTAATCGAGCTGTGTTCCTTTGCTCTGATTGCTTGTGCTACTTTGGGCTAAGGTGTGAAAAGTCTATAGTTCTTGCGAATTCTACGCTGAAACTTTGCTGGAGATTAGATACTAGTGGCTTCACTGGCTTGAGCTAAACCATTGGATGAGTACCGGTGTTTTTAATGTCTTGGGCGAGCTTTTAAAAGTTTAGATGCCATGCTTCTTTTGAAGTATAGATCTTGATTGGTATATTAATCATGATGGCTGTTATAAGAATATAATTAAGATCAATCTTCATCTCACCTTTGATTGATATGCTCTGGAGATGTAATATATGGTCGTTGCCCCCTCATTTCTGTGCATTGTAAAATATGCTGAATTTAAGTCGTTCAAGTGTGTTATGTGGCAAAGTAAGGACTGCAGCCATTTGCATATCTGCACAACTTCTTGTTTGATATTATAGAATTTTTCGTGTAAATTTCCTTCTTTGGATTTTTGGCTAAACTGTGATCTTACTTTACATGGATAGGCTATGGCCCTGCTGGATATGCTTTGTTTGTACTTGTCTATGCAGGATTGGAGGTATACTCTCAAATTATCAAAATTTTCTTCTCGATTTTGTTGTTATGGTTTATGATCATTTCCATCTAATGTAGCTAGTCAACAGTGTCAACCACAGATGATAATATTAGGCTGATATTTTTTTGCCTTCTTAGATGGATAGTTGGGCAATTGTTGTTCCAAAATGTTTGAAATGTTATAATCTGATCATATCAGGGTGCTGTAAATAATCTAGTGTCTTGAACAAAATAGTTAGTTTTCATCGGCAAAAAGTGTACCAGAACCTCACTTTGCATATGTAGCTGTCACGTGAGAGCCTCGGCACTAGTTACTTATATCTTCTTTCCTGGTAAGTCAGTTTTAAGGGATGGCATGTGTTTCTTTGTCTATTTGCCTATTTACTCTAACATAAATCGGTGGGTCCACCTTTGATCCACTACTATGTATGCTATAGACTTTTGCCATATAGATATCTAACGTAAGGGTTGGAACTTCAGATTGATATTAATGATATGATGTTTGCTGATTCAGGTTCTTGCTATTCCAGCAATACCTTTAACAATGTCTGCGGGTCTATTATTTGGTAGTGTTACCGGTACAATTATTGTTTCAATCAGTGGGACAGTAAGTAAATCCAACAAGAAGAGCATTTTATTGTGTTAATTCTGCCCTTTTGTGAATTTTCTCATTGAATTATGTTGACTGTGTAGCTAGCTGCAACGGTGTCCTTTCTTATTGCTAGATACTTTGCCAGAGAGCGTATTCTTAAATTGGTTGAAGGAAATAAGAAGTTTTTGGCAATTGATAAAGCAATAGGTGAAAATGGATTTAAGGTTGTGACTCTGCTTCGTTTGAGTCCCCTATTACCTTTCTCCCTTGGGAACTACCTATACGGCTTGACTTCAGTGAAGTTCTTGCCTTACGTGTTGGGCAGGTTAGTTTCTACTACCTCCACACTTCCTTGATTCCATTATGACAATATCTGTGAATCTAACAGAAATGAATACGAAATTGTAAACTTCTATTTCGTAGAGCATGCTGCATTCAGTGAGAAAACTGGCTGTTCTTAATGGCATGTTAATGCCATAGTTTCTTCTGCATGAATCATGATTCATGATGTAACATAGTAATTCTATTCTAGAAGTATGTGATTTATGAGACCGAAAGATCATATACCTGGTTAAGAGACCACTTTTTGGTCCAGTGCAAATTCAAACTTTATCTCGTGAAGGAATAAAAACTTTAAAACTGTGAACAGTATGGTCTTGCTCTATAATGCCTTGTTAGCTCACGTATTTCTTATATCATTGGCACGCAGTTGGTTGGGAATGCTTCCAGGAACATGGGCTTATGTCAGTGCTGGTGCATTTGGGTGAGCTGTAATTGTAAGTTCTTACACCATCGATCTTTTTTGGTTCATTCATTGCAACTTACTTCCGTTGTCACATTAGTGATACTTCTATGATACATACATCTTTTGAGTCATCAAGCTCTTTTCAGCTCCTAATAGCTTCTAGGAAGTGTTTTTAACTCGTCTTTTGAGTCATCAAGCTCTTTTCAGCTCCTAATAGCTTCTAGGAAGTGTTTTTAACTCGTTAATAAGAATGCCTGTACTTACCGTATGCGCTCTCTTATATAGGATAGTAGCTTGTAAGTGTTGTGTCCATCCCATGCACCTTGGACTGTTCTGCGATATGTCGATGGTCTTTGCTTTCTAGTTAAGAGTACAAAATGACAATTACTTTATATCCAAATGGGGACACCTTAATCCAACTCAAGACATCCCTTACTCTTGCAATGTATTTAGGGGTTGCTGTTACTGTTCAAATTGTTCTCGTCTTTGGCTTAGCAGTTCAAATATTCCGTTAGAATATTAGATTGTGGTGTTTTATTTGGTAATTTGAAAGTTAATCATTATTGTATAGTCAGGACGATGTAACAGTAGTCACGTAGTTCTGACGTAAGAGAATGTTACTTTTTTTGGGTTGAAGAGTGTTATTATCACTGGCCAAATGATCTCTCTTAGTTTTTCTACACGCATAGAAGCAGAACTCACAAGGTCTGCCTTGGATATTGGGGTCATGACATGGCTCTTTCTTTTTGACAGCAAGATGAGTCGGAAATCGGTTTGGGAGGAAATAGCCAGCTATTGACACTTGGCATAGGGCTAGTATTTACAGCCATTGCTGCTACTTACGTAACAAGGCTTGCACAGGTATTTGACCTTCTGCATATCTGCTTATTTTGTCAGCATTATTTGCATGTGTGCCTTTTATTTTTTGTTAACCTCTGCTGTTTGCTTCAGGGTTTTATTCTTCTTTTTCAAAGGTAATATTAACTGCTTTTTCCCGCTGTTTTTCAGGATGCTGTAAAGGAGATTGATGAATAGAATGGTCGGATTCCCTAGCAAAAGGCCATTCGGATAGCATACTAGCACATCGTACATCACTGACATCTTTGGTGCAATCTAAGCTACTAGAAATACAAGCAATTTTCGGAAGGAAAAAGATCTTAGTCGATGTGCTCATTGAACTGAAATACATGTTCGCTCTCTTATACGCATGCCTACGCTGAATCTACCAAAGATGTGCCAAGGACCGTACATGCCTCTGAATCTAATCTACCAGTAGTCGCCGCATGAACAGACACAATCTTTCATGTGATGGAAGCAGTTCGCATCTCTCAGTACGATCTCCCTGCCGTACACCTTGGCGACCATCTTGATCGCGGCATGGCAATCGCCGCACACCCGGAGGTTCTTGAACACACGGATGGGCGCGGCGGCTGGCACGACGAGCAGCTCGAAGGCCACGGCGAGCCTCTTGCTGTGATACACCAGCCCGCTCTTCATCATGTGTCATGGCTTAGTATGGTTGGTCTATATGCTATGTTTTAGGAGTAATGTAACATCTAACCTCTTAATATAATGCAGCTACTCTAGACTTTGTATTGTATTTGATCGTTTTTCCTAGTTTTGTTTAAGTTCTTCTGTTGTGCTTTAGGAGTTAGTAAGCCCTCATATAACCCTCTGGTTCTTACCCTCTGTTGCTCGCTTCATATGGCACCCAAGAGAACCGCTGCCCGAAGGAATGGTGCAAGTACCGCTGGTCGAGGAAGAGGCCGTGGCTGTTGACAAGATCAACCTTCCCGCCCCGCTAGACAACCGGCAGCTCACCTTCACCGCTTTAGCTGTACACAAAAAGAGCACTTCGCCAAAAGATGCCTCCAAAGGAAGTAAGGCAAGGAAAACAATTGCTTCCATTACGGCAACATAGGACACTATGCGAACCGATGTCCCCAACAGAATCTCGAAGAACCATCAAGGAATGTCATCACCACTAACCTCAGTATCAGCAAAGAAGAACTTATCAAGAGCCCCATCAAAGAGCAAGATGTGCCTGCCAAAGCCTTACTACCAAACCCAGAAGCTCCGCCGAATGCTATATGCTTTGGATGTGGCAAGTTAGGACATGCCACCCAATTATATCCTCTAATACGACAAGTTACAAGAGGAGCGTGCTTCACATGTGGGCAAACTGGATACTATTGCTACACATGCCTAGTCTCCTACTGTCCCTGCCGTAAGGAACACTACCAATCAGAAGATTGCCCTACGAACCAAATAGCATACACACATTGTGGTGAAGAAGTACATCAGGCGGACTAATACTGCGTAAAATGCCCCAATTGCGATAAAGATGTGAGAATGCAGCTAATTATCCAAGATTTCCCCAGCTTTCGCCACTAGGTCAATAAAACCCTCATACTCGAACACGAGAAGCGAACGGTGAAAGCTAGCCACAAAGAAAGATGGCATTTCAGAGGCCACACGATGGCTTTCCGTAGAAGTCAGCATTTCACGGTAGCACATCCTTCAGGCCAGTTGCAGTCTCGCTACCAAGAGCTCCAGCTCTAGCTTTGGCTCCGGTCTCAGCTCCGCGTCCCAGTGGGGACATGTCCCGCACTCCCTGTCTCGTCGGGCAACCTACAACAACCAACCTGGTAGCACATCTTCATTGCTTCCGCTATGGAAAAAAGGATACTTTGCCAATAGATGCCCGCAACGCCGAGCCACTCCCGCGGAGTTCAACTCGAGAGCCACACCAACTCAAGGCTAGATGTCAACTCCAAGCAAGAGTTAGCCTACTCCGCAAGCATCCAGGTCTACCTCAACACCAAACTGTGGACGTGTGGACCATGTCACAGCCAAAGAAGCTCAGGAAGCTACAGGAGTGCTAATGGGTACGTTCTCTATTAAATCAGTACCCGCACAGGTTTTGTTTGATTCCGGAGCTTCACACTCTTTTATTTCAAGGAAGTATGTTGAAAGGCTTAAACTGTCGGCGTTTCATTTGAAAAAACCCGTGGTACTTAGTTCACCCAGTGGACTCTTAATTACTACCTTAGTAAGTCCCAGAGTAGAGATCGCTATGGAAAATTCTGGATTCCTAGCAAACCTCTTAGTGCTTCAGTCCCAAACTCTGGACATCATCCTAGGGATGGATTGGTTGGCCAGATACCAATGAATGATAAATTATACCAACAGAAAGGTGATTCTCACCAAAGACCTTGGAAACACAATAAAGGTTAATGTTGATTGTTCCTCTTTCATGGATCGTGCAATCAACCACGTTGAAGAATTGTCTCTGGGAAATAGTTCAAGATTATTCAGAAATCCTTCCAGAAGAATTACCCGGTATGCCACCAGAAAGAGATGAAGAATTCGTGATTAGCTTAAAACCAGGGACTGCCACGATTGTCAAGAGACCATATAGAATGGTCGTCGTTGAACTCGGAGAGCTAAAGACTCAGATTGAGGATTTGTAAAATAAAGGATTTATCATACCTAGCTCATCCCCCTAGGGTTCGCCTGTTCTTTTTGTGAAGAAGAAAGATGGCATTGTCAGATTGTGTGTAGACTATAGAGCCCCCAATGATGTGACCATCAAGAACAAGTATCTCTTGTCCAGAATTGATGATCTGTTTGATCAACTTTTAGGGCAGTAGTCTTCTCCAAGATAGACGTAAGGTCAGGATACCATCAACTTAAGATCAGGGCTGTGGGTATCCCTAAAACGGCTTATACCACTCGGTATGACCTGTATGAGTTCACAGTTATATCGTTTGGCTTGACCAATGTGTCAGCTTATTTCATGCACCTCATGAACAAAGTAGTCATAGAATACCTGGTAAGTTGTAATCGTGTTCATAGACGACATCCTAATCTACTCTAAGACCAATGAAGAACACGTCGAACATCTGCATTTGATCCTAGAAAAGCTTAAAGAGACATCGTCGAGTTCGTAGCTTGTTGCGATGTGTGCCAACGGATCAAAGCCGAGCACCAGAAACCTGCCAGACTACTTCAACAGCTACAGATCCCTCAGTGAAAGTGGGAATAAGGTTGGAATAGATTTTATTACTGGTCCACCCCGAGCAAAGTCTGGTTATGATTCTATTTGAGTCGTAGTTGACAGATTGACAAAAATCGCTCATTTTATCCTGATAAAGACCACTTGGAGACAGATTAGCTGAATTGTATAGGGCTCGTATCGTATGTCTGCATAGAGTACCCAAGAGGATAGTCTCGGGTCGAGGTTCTCAGTTCACCTCGTATTTTTGGGCTAGTCTACATGACGCACTCAGAACTCATCTAACTTTCGGTATAGCATATCATCCACAGATCGATGGTCAAACTAAAAGAGTAAATCAAATTCTAGAAGACATGCTTCGGGCTTGTGCTTTGGAATTTATCGTAGATTGAGAAAAATATCTATCGTATGCAGAATTCTCCTACAACAACAGTTTTCAGTCAAGCCTGAAAATATCCCCGTTTGAAGCACTCTATGGCAGAAAAAGCAGAACCCCTCCGCCTTGTTCAGAGTTAGGAGAAGGTTATATCTTCGGATTAGACACCCACAAACAGGCAGAAGAGAAAGTTCAACTGATCCGAGATCGCCTACAAGCTACTCAGTCTAGATAAAAGCGCTACGATGACAACGTCGCAAAGAATTATCTTTTAAAATTGGAAACTATATGTATATCAAAGCCTCACCGCTTCGGGGAACTCGGAGATTCAAAGTGAAAGGCAAACTTACACCAAGATACATAGGACCGTTCCCAATCACCACCAAGCGTGGAGAAGTTGCCTACCAGTTGGAGTTACCCGAAAGTTTGTCAGACATTCACTACGTGTTCCACATCTCGCAGCTCAATAAGTGTCTCAAAGTACCCGAAGAACAGACTCCAATTGAAGCCATCGCACTTCAAAAAGATCTAACGTATCTGGAACATCCGATCAAAATACTCGATGTCATGGAGAAGCAAACAAGACGCCAGACCTTCAGTGTCTGCAAAGTTCAGTAGAGCAACCACTCGAAAAGGGAAGCAACCTGGAAGTGTGAAGATCAGCTTAAGTTAGACTTCTCATATTTGTTCTCAGAGTAGTTCGAATCTCAGGGTCGAGATTCTTTTTAAGGAGGGTAGGATTTGTAACATTCCATTTTTAGTCTCTAAGTAGTAAATTCAGTATTTTTAGTAAGTTCAGTTTTTGAGTTTATCATTTGAATTCAAAAGTTTAACTTCAAATCTAAACCTCAATTTCAAATTTTCCTCTATCCCTTTTGGGCTTAGCCCCTTGCCCCCTCCCGTGCTACACACGCGCGGTGCGTGCTCCCAACCGCACCGAAGGCCGCCCGTATGGCGCCCTCGCCTCCCTTCCGCACGGCGCTGGATTCCTCCTCGCCCAGGCAAGCCTCCCCCGGGCATCACCTCCCCCATGGCTATAAGAGGAGCTCCCCCACACCTCCCTTCTCCCCTCCCCACCATTCTTCTTCACTAAGCAAGCTGGAGCCGAGCTCCCATCTTTCGCCGGCGCGCCTCGCCTTCAAACCTCCACGCTGGTGAGTTCCCCGCCAGCCAACCCCGTCCCTGTGCGTCCCAAGGGCCGAGGAAGCCATCCCCACCTCCCCTCTTCCTCCTTCACCGAGCAAAGGCGAAGCCACCGCTCCTGTTTTTTAGCTGCACCGCCTCGCCGTCGAAACCGGTGCTCCGGTGAGCTTCTCGCCCAAGCCACCGTGTCATTGTGATTCGTGCACCCCTAACCCCCCTCAACTCTTCCCCTACCTCCACCCTTCCTCCCCGCCACTGGGCTCCACCGTCGCCACTCCTTCTCCTCCGGCCCCGGCCACCACGCCCCACCACCACGGCCACCCCCAGGCTCCTCCGACCCCCCTCTAGCTCCCCCATCCTCGGGCGCTGCCCGTGCGCGCGCCCGCACGCTCCCTGCGTCGTTTCTTCGCCGGTGCCGCACGTGGCCCATGCGCCGTCACCTCTTGCTCCTGCCGCGCCGCCGCTTTGGTGCTTCGCCGACCACGACACCACCTCCCCTAGGGCCACCATCCTCTAGGTGACACCCTCTTGGCCTACCAAGACGTCGCCGTATCCATCCTCGCCGGCAGCGAGCCCAAGGCTGCTCGCGCCCAAGCCTCCCCTGCTCTGCTTGTCCAAGTCTTGGACAACCTTTAGCCTCCTTAATCCACCTCAATCAATGTCTTGATTAAATAGATGCTTAGCGGCTGGTTTAGTGTTGCATTAACTCAATGTTTAATTACCATTTTAATTGCTGGTCTTAAGAGAGGCGTTGAGTCCTTGCCAAGTGAACCCAAGGTGAATTAACGGATTAATCCCTGTCTTAAAGAGTTGAGCACTGATTGCTGTCGGTTTAGCGCTCATTTACTTGCTGGTTTAACTACTGTATGTTTCTCTGTCCAGTGGACCCGGCAGTTAAAAGCACCAAATCTTTAGGGTTTGATGTAAGGGCATGTACAATAGGGTGACATCAGCCGTCTATAATACTTGCTGAAGAATATAGATCCACCATTATGTGTTAATGGTATTTTGGTTATTAATGACAAATGCTTTGTGAGACTAACACTCTTTTTGATATACCTATTGTTTAGTCTCAATTGGATTTAAAGATCAAAGAAGTATGCATTCGACAACATCTAATTATATCTTGCTGCATTCCTCGGATCCAATATATAGGTTGAACTTCACCAAAAAGGAAAACTTGTAAATGTGCATATGTTTTATTTACACACTCGTGTATGCACACATGTAGGGGGAGTTCAAGCTATATCTTGCGGTTTCATTAGTATTGATCCATAATTCTTTGTCCACATATATTAAGGATCTTTATCTTGAAATATATCCTTGAATATATTTAACTTGTGTAGTTAATATATTCATATGAGTATATACAACTTGTGTAGTTTGTATACACTCATTTTGGTATATATAACTTGTGTAGTTCATATATACTCATGACCTTGTTGTTTCATTAGTATTGATCTTTGTGATCTACTTTGAAACATAACTCTTGAGTATATATATAACTTATGTAGTTTATATATACTCATACCAATTACATTCAATTATCTCAATTGTGTTGGTTATCATCAATTACCAAAGAGGAAAAATTTTGGTATCTTGTCCCAACCATTATGAGTTAATGGTATATTGTGGTAATTAATGATAATCACATTATGGAACTAACGTTTCTCCTTGAGTTGGATGAATAGGTTATGTTCTAGGTGTTTGAAGACTTTGGATGACATCATATGTTGATTGTCATCAAGTCGTGATTCTTGAAGAAGAAGAAATCATCATGTGTTGATGATGTTCAAGAAAAGGATGATCATCATGCGTTGATGATATTGAAGTGAAGAGCTGGAAGTAAAGGATGCATCATGAGTTGATGCGTGTCAAGTTCAAGAAGATGAGATGATCATTGGTTGATCATCAAGACAAGAGAAGGTGTCATCATGTGTTGATGGACATCAAGTCGAAATCATGAATCAAAGGAAATCATCATGCGTTGATGATTGTCAAGCTTCAAAAGATGTGCAAGGCTAAGGTATGACTAGCTAGGGCTAAGGATTTGTTCATAGTCTTTTACCGATCTCGGTGTTTGGTTGAGAGATCGGATTGCTAGAATAGGTTGCCGTACTATTAAGAGGGGTCTTAATTAGTAGCTTGAGTTAGTCATGTGTTGATAGCTCATTATGTTTGCACTAGCTCAACTTAACATGTTGCCTATATTTGCGAATGCGTTTTGCAAATGGTTGTGGCTCATGGTTAATCCTTGTAGCATGTGACTTTAGTTTGCGAATGTGTTTTGCAAAAGGTTTAAGTCCATGTACCTTATTCCTTGTGGCAATGATTCTAAAAGTCGGCAAATGTGTTTTGCAACTTGTTGAGAATCTAGCTTTTATCTCTTGTGTACATGTTGCATCAATTGGCAAATATGTTTTGCAAATTGAGTTGAGGCAAATGTACAAAGCCTATTTTCGATCTTCTTGATCTGCCGGCGATCCGACCGCCCGTAGCGGTTTGGCCGGTGGTAGCGTCCGACCGCCATGGGTTGGGCGATCGACCGATTCTTGTGTGTACCGCCATAAGAATCGGTACTACCGGGAGTGCGGTGGTACCGGAGTTTGAAGCGGTACTACCGAGTGCGTAGTACCGAACTTTGTTTGGCGATGCGTGTTTTCCGAAAGGTTGTTTTCGGTTTTGCTCGTGCTCGCTTGAGCGGTCCGACCGCCTCGGCGGTCGGCCGGTTGGAGCGATCGACCGGCCATTGGTTGGCGGTCAGACCGATTGTGAGTCCAACGACTAGTTTTATAGCCGTTGAGCATTAGCGATCCGACCGCCATTAGTTGGCTGATCGACCGATTTTGTCCAAAGCCTCTGGAATCTTTTCCCAACGGCTAGTTTTTGAGTGTGGGCTATAAATACCCACCTTGGCTATGTGAGGAAATGTTGTTGCTGGCGCCCCATTGAGTTTCTTTGAGCTAAGAGCAAGCCTCTCCTACTCTTGTGTGCATGTGTTGCACTTAGTGAGTGATTGAGAGCAAACCCTAAGTGCATGTGTTGCATTAGGTTGTGGATTGCTTATCCATAGAGCTTTGGCACTTGATTGGTTCAAGTGAAAGTTGAGTCTTGTTACTCTTGGTGTTTGCCGACACCTAGACGGCGTGGAGGCGTTGTCGCGTCGGTGATCTTCTCAAGTGAAGCTTGTGAGAAGACCAGGCGATTTGTGAGTGGCTTGGTGCTCGCCATCTCGGAGCGGAGTAAGAGCAACCCTAGTGGATCGAGGTGATAAGTTCAAGTTGGAATCGGTTCAAGCGGTTGATCTCACTTAGAGGTGTTGGTTCGGTTGGAACCGGTCCAAGTTGGTTGGACTTACCTCGGAGGTGTTGCCTCGCGTTTTGAAGTCGATCCAAAGGTTGAACTTACCTCAACGTGGATTAGGGAGACCGCAAGTCTTCGATCACCACGGAAAAATATCGCCGTGTCAATTGTGGTTTGCATTCTTGAGCTTTAGCTTATTGCAATTTACATTCATTGTATAATTGCTTATTTATTTGATTGCTATCGTGTATGTGCTTGATTGATCATATCATTAGTTGAAAGCTTACAAGTTCATGCTCTATTGATTATTATCTTTATACTTGTATTGTTGGAGCACTTAGTTGAGACTAGTGATTTTAGGTCTTAATTGTGCAAAACCATATTAATATTAACTTCCGCATTAGAAATCGCTTTTAGTGCATAAAAGTTTTAAAACGCCTATTCACCCCCCCTCTAGTCGGCCTACTCGATCTTACACTTGCCACGTAAGATTTTTTGTGACATGGATGAGAGAGAAGGAGGAGAGAGGTAGAAGTCGTCTGGCATGCAACAGACGGTCTATAAGGTCTTTATAGACATCACTTTTATTATTGTATCTATGCCGTCTGTAATCCACATGTTTTGTGACCTCATTTTATAGGGGACATTTATAGACAACTTAAAGATAACTCATTGTATGAGTTGTGTTTAATTTTGTCTACAGATGACATGGAAAGTACTACAGACAACCACTATTTATACCATTGTGCATGCCCTTAGTGACTGTCCGTTAATTGCTGCTCTAACTTCACTATCGCGCAGGCCCGCGGAGCAGCAATGGCCCTCCTTGAGTGTTGCTTCCCGGTTGTTTCTCCGCCAGTCAATGGCATGTGGACCCGAAGTAAGTGGATAAAGTTCATGAACTCCATTTCCACTCGGGGTGAATCTATGACGTCTGGGCCCGAAGAAATGTGTTGCACTGTGGAGCTCCTCTGCTTGTCTGAGCTCTGGACAACCACTATAGTAGTGCATTTAATCCTCTAAATCTTGGTCTTAAGGCTAATCAATTAATTAGCTGCATTAACCTTTGGTTTAAAATGTTGCTCTGTCCATATGGCATGTGGGCCCGAGGTAGGTTAATGACAGCCATTAACACCCTAATCTCTGTCCTTAGGGCTAAGCCATCATTAGCAGCTTTAACAGCCGGCTTTAAGTGTTACTGCTAATCAATGATATGTGGGCCTGGTGATTTAATGCCATGTTTAACTCTGTTCTAACCTAAGCAAGCCTTATGAACCCATGGACCACATGCACAATGCATGTTAATCTCTTGTCTATGCATTGTACACATGGACCAGACCACTATTCAGTGGGTCCCTCATGTCAGCAAAAGATTTTCGCTCTCCTTTTTATTTTTGTTGGTTTTTTTATTCCAAAACCAAACTTCGGATGTCCCGATCTCCTCTGTTCTAACTCCGAATTTAATGAAATTTGTTTCTAAAAAATTCTAAATTCAAGATCTTGCTATTGACTGTGCTTTTGTTTATTTTAGAGTTCATTTGATATTTCTCTTGTATTTATTTGTTTTGGTTGTCTGTTGTTTCTTTTTCCGGCGCGATCGTTCGAGTAGAGTTCGAGAACACAGAAGGACCTCAGATTAATCAAGATTAAGAATATCAAGACCCTCTTGCCTTACACCCAGGCATGTCAATACTTTGATAATACTGGGCCTACATTTTATGACGTTATATTCTTTTAAAATATCAACATACATTCTTAATTTATTATGCAAATATATGTAAAATATTTAAGGTAGTTAAATAACAACTTGACAATTAAGCAATATTATACCATCCTTGACAAATTGAAATACTAAATCCTTGTCACCCTAATAACTATGTGGTAACTATACTAGTTATAGGTTGTACTTAAGCGACATGCTAGTCTTGCTTAAGTATCGGGGTATTTATTTACCCCAACCATCATCTTTAAAACTCATGAATTGTTTTTGGGCAGTCATTCGATGTAAATGGCTGAAATATTGGGACAAATTAATTTGATGCTTCTTAAAACCTTAATAACTTGTTGTTAGCATATTTGGGCGGATGGTATAGTGGTTAGTGCAGATGTAACACGAGAATGTGTGGAATATGGTATGAACCACCTAGATGGCTTTAAGGACTTAATCCTGTAATGACCTTCTAATGTGAAATAGTACAACCACAAATCTATATTAGTGTCGACCTGACTAAATAATTTGTATCCATCAGTACGAGTTGTACTATTGGAGGGACCCACGGCTGTGTCGCCGGTCGTGGACACGGTGGGGTCGCTGGTGTAGGCTGCCGTGTGGCGCAAGAGGGGGTCTACGGGTAGGGTTGATGCAGGTGTGAGGGCGTAACCCTTCTCAGGTGAAATCTTAGCGGGTGTAACTAATACTAGAGGATGCATTGTAAAGATCTTGTGGTAATTTTCCTTGATTCATATGTCTAAGGAAATGTGTGTATGTCAAGACGATTATCTCTTGTAAGTAAAGTGTACAGTCTCTGCAGAGTATAAACTGTTCGAACAGTCGTGCCCACGGTCAAGGGCAAGTATGAGAACTTACTCGAGATAATTCTATTTATAACACTTTGTGGGTGGGATGAAAACTTGTCGGGCTGATGTAACCCTGAATTTGGACTTTTTTTTCTGGGTGAAAGTACCCCAATATTGTTAATAGGTGGATGTAAACCCAATAAAAAATAAGTATAGATGGAGGTAACCCTACTATTATAAATATTGCACAAATTATTCTCTTTAATAAAATGTGATTTGGTCAAAATGCTAAGTGATAAGAATTTCTATCTACGATAATTGAAAATATTGTTTTAGCAAATAAAAGAACCCGAGCCATCCTTGATAAAGTCTTGCATCTATAAGTATTGCATTGTGTATTGGCTCGCGAGCACGGAAGTTATGCTCATTCTAGCTCTTTCCCTCAAACCCTTAGAAGCCGTGGATCCCGGACATTACGCATATTACGAGGATCCAAACGTGGAAGGCCAAGGAGCTAATGAAGAATAGTGTAGTCTGTAGTTGTTCTAGTCTCACCTTAGTCTAGCTGACTCCGTCGGTACTCGTGTACTACCAATATTACCTAGGTCTTTGGATAATATCGACCGTACACTTATTTCCCCAGTTGCTTGCATGTGGCAAGATGAGCCCTAATCCTTTTGCTTCTGCTACCGCTTCCATAGTTTATGTATTGTAATCCTTTGGCCTGTTTGACCCTATTGTAAAACACGACCGGCGCGGTCTATGTGACTCTGATATTTGTAATATTAAAGTTTGGTTTGGTCTAAGTTATGTATGAAATGATTCAATAACGTATATGTGAGCGCTATCTACTGATCCAATGAATAGCACAATACTATTTATAGAAAATTCTGGATTACGAAATCCGGACCGTCACTCTCCTCCGGTATGAAGCTACTGAGAATGCATAATACAACGAGGGCATGCAAGATAATCTCGTGAGCTCCGTGCTCATATGCCATTGCGTTTGCTAAACCGGGACGTCAGTTCGCAGGTTAATAAACTGTGTCGCTTCTTTGACGAAGACGTTTCTTCAAACCACGGGAAGAGAGAGCTCAAGTGCACGCATGTGAACTACATGCGTCGGAAAACAGCAGCACCAGCTGATAGTTCATAGGTGCACGTACATCGATTTGTTGCTGGCGGCCAAACTATTGACTTTTTGCTGACTTTGCAATGAGCACATTGGGAAAAGGGAAAGAACTAAAATTTGCAAAAGAAAGCACCTCGTATTAGTTGATTTTCCTGGCTAACCTGACCAACCGAACCATATCCTTTATTCTCCCTTAATAAATATAAGTACATTTTTCGGTAGAAAGTACTCATTCTGTTTAAGTATATATATCGTTTTGAACATGGATACTATTTTTAACATGCAATTTTACCATTACTTTTTAAATAAATATGTTCATAAAATAATATAAAAATATTTTTCATGACTAATATGATGAAACTATTTTCACATAACCAAATACAAATAGTATTTTTACCTATTAGTGAAGTTAAGAAAATTTGATCATGCGCTTTCTAGTCCCCCTAATTTGCGACGAAACTGAAGAAAGAGCTAAAAGGTCGACGTGGACAGACTCGTGCCTTTCAAAGTGCCTACTCCACCGCTTCAGTATCAGTCAAAAGAGTCGAGTTACTTATAGCCAGTAAGATTGACGAAACACATGGAATTTTCATTTTTAGCCGATGATGATGAGCAGTTCCAGAATTTCGCTCTGACTGGACACTCTGTCATAGAGGGCGCAGACAAATGAGAACATGAGATCCCTCTAAAACAAAATATCTGAAGCGTCGTTTTGACCGGCCCAATAATCGACAAGAAATACAATCTCTATCGATGAACACTCCCAAAAACAGGGAAAATCCCAAGCCAGCGGCTGCCACCAAACACAAGTTCGACATGCAGGCCTCTAAAAATCTAGTTCCATCTCACATTTCATCCTCTCTCTTTTTGTTGCACGCGTTCGCGTATATCACGATAACATGAGTTTTAGACCAAAACTCTGAAGATAGAGAGTCCTGCCTTTTTTATATATAAAAAATCATCTAAAAAGGATTTACTGTTCACAACAAAAGCTAAATAAGTTCTATTTTGTAAGAATTGCAATCCTCTACTGAAAATTTGCTGGGCTTTTTCAGAAGAGATATAGGAGCATGTACAATGAGTTTATATCAATTGTTTATAACTTCTGTTACGTAAAATTTTTGCTGATGTGGATGAAAGAGAATGAAGAGAGAGAAAGATGATGTCTACAATCCTGTAGTCGACTATAGCATCAGAAACAAGAAAAACATTAAAAGATTATGTGTTGTCTACAATCTTGTAGTCGACTGTATCATCACAACCATTGTATGAGCTGTTTTTAGTGTTGTCTATATGTGACATGAATAGTTGTTATAGACAATAGTTATTTGTACCATTGTATATACCCTAACTCTTTACTTAAAAAGGTTGAAAAGTGGGGCTGCATTTTCTAGTAAACCGTTGAAAAGTGCATTTACAGTGAAATACTACGGGCGCCAATCACCATACCTCTTTCTGAATACTCCCATTGAAATTGAATGGTCACTAGTCGCTGTGGTAATTGACCAGTTTACTCACAACCACTGATTCATTAGTAGTTTAGTGGAAATAACTGCTAGACTAGATTGCTGGGAGTTTTCGGCTAAATTGTCATATTTTTTATTTATAATAGTAAAAATAGTTTTTGATAGTACGAAATTGAAAAAATAGCACCATAATAAACACCTATCATGCTCCTCATCCGTGGCAGGCCACATGTCCCGCTCCTAGTTCGTGTCAGGAACGTGTCCGTGTGCGGTGAGAACATGCGCATACCATCCTACAGCGGACTGTGAGCGCGGCAAATGACTTACCACGGATTGCGAGCTCGGCAGGTGGTCTGCCACGGACGAGTGTGGTAAGAGACATGTGTCGCTTGTTTAGGCTGCCACAATGCTAATTTTATCATTTAGATCGTGAGAGACTACATCAACTATTTTGTCTTTTTTTTTTTAAAAAAAACGAAGTGAGCGAAAAAATCGATTGCTGGTGCGCACACACAAAAAAAGAATCAAGTTCTATTCCTTTCCCTTCCTTCCCAAACGCTAGAATCCAAGTGTACCTGCAAAATCGCTTCCTTTTCCTTGCAACCGCGCGAATCTTCCCTTCCCTTCCCCACCCTACACGGCACAACACAACGCTCTCCCTCTCCTCCTTGCCTCCAAATCCCCAATCCGACCACTCCCAACTCCCAAACCCAAACCCTAGACCTCTTCGAGATGGACGGGGAAGCCGCGGACTTGCATGAGTGGGAGCTCCTCCTCGCCTCCCCCACCGCCGCCGCGTCTGTGGCCCAGCCGTACACCGGCGGCGGGGAGGTGGAAGACGACGCCGGCGCCATCAAGCACGACTACTTCGACCTCGGCTCCGACGCCAAGTACCCGAAGAGGGCATCGTTCACGGAGGGGGACGAGGAGGAGGAGGAGGAGGCCGCGAGGAGCGCGGCCTCCGGGAACGCTAGCTGGGTGGAGCCGGACCCTGATGACCTCGTCTTCCCCGCCCGTGACCTCGCTGCGCTGTGGTCGGACTCGTCCTCGGACGGGGAGAGGCGCGAGGAGGCTGAGGCGACGGACGAGCCGTCGGAGCCGGCCGAGGGGGCGGTGGCGAAGGGAGGGGCGGCGCGGTGGTGGAAGATGCCGCTGGAGGTGCTGCGGCTGTGGGCGCTGCGTGCGGCAAGGAGCGCGTGGTCGGTGCCGGTCGCCGTCACGCTGCTCGGAATCGTTGTGCTGGGCCGGCGGCTGTACCGGATGCGGCGGCAGAGCAAAACCGTGGCGCGCATCAGGCTAGTCCTTGACGAGAAGGTGAGGCCTTTCGCCTCTTTTACGGCTATGCCGTTTGCTAATCACTTAACTTTGTGCCGTTGTGCTTGTGTAAGCGTCTCATTTGTCAGTCTTGTGTTATTGAGACGTTGCTTCCTGTATCACTTTTAGAACCTGATACTGAACTTAGCAAAAAAAAACGGCTCCTTGAGAACCTAGGTGCTTTCACCTTTCACAATACATGATGTAAGTGTAGTGCCGCGCTGAGGATAAACTCTAGGAAGCTCCTTGTATTGTTTGGCCTGAAGGTAAAGCAGATAAAAAAAAAAAAAAAACTCGATGAGCTTGTGTAGTTGTCATGCTCGTTAGTCGTACAGTCTTAAACAAAGAATTCTTGTTGTTTCTGCTGCCATGATGCAGTATGGACTTTAGACGAGGAAGTGCATAGCAGTAGTATGTAAATACCAGTCCATTCCACAATAATTCTATGTACTGCCATGTGACTTGTGTTTGACAATTCAACTTATCCTTAATTGGAGTATTGGGTTTAAACACTTAAATAACCATTGTTGATGTTGTTCCGGATATCATCGTGTAACTCGTTATTTCTTAACTCTGTGTAGACTTTGCAATGATATTCATACTTACTGTATACTAGCATTTTTAAAAAACGAATTAACGAAATGTATACTTAAATTTTCATCACCTCTGCAGAAGGCATCCCAATTCAAGGCCCAAGCATCACGTCTGAATGAATCCATCCCGATGGTGCGGCCAGCTCCAATCATAAAGCCGTTGCTTCCTGCCAATGGAGTGTCACCATGGCCTGTGCTGGGGCACCTGTGAGTTGTGAGATCTGCGAAATAGAGCTAGTAATACAGTTGCCCAGAGTCACTTGGGTTGCGAGCATACCAAACAGTCCCCAAAAAATTTAGCCGCTACTTGGAAGTACACACTTGCCGAAGACACCAGATGGAATTAATAGTTATTTTCCCCCTTCATGCGGGATGTCGTTTAGGTCTTTTCTACTTGATGTCCCCTTGTACCTGTGTTTATGGAGTATTTTTCTTCTGTAGCCTTGATTTACCTTATGTGCTTGAACAGTGTGGCTGTATATGACTAAAGAATCCATAAATCATTACAGAATGGAAGTTTCAAACTGTTGATCTAATTGTTTCCATTACGGAAGTGTTTCCTAGAAGGGATGGCTATATCTTTACTGTTATAAAAGAAGCACATTTAGTGGCGGTGAGTTTGTCATCTATTTTCCCACCTCTTGAGTTTGTGAAATCTTTTGTGAATAGATGTGTATATATGCATATGTTACTATAAGGATCTTCTTTAGACAATTAGATCATCTACATATGTGATTTGTGATAAAACTCTTTGTAGCTTATTGATGTGATGTGAATTATGTATACAACTTTTAGATGTAGGGATAATTATCTTATGTATATTTGTTTTTCAAGTTTAGAATTTACATATGTTTATTTGAGATTTGTTGTAACGCATTGATACTTGGCTAGTCTATGAAATGAACCGATGTTGTTGTTTCTGATACATCTTCCTATGTTTTTCATTAGAGGATATATAACTTGCTTCCTTGAGAAAAAGCAGAGGAGAAGAAAACACCAGATTCAACATGGAACTACTTAGAACTGTAGGGTAGCCTATGCATTTGTGTGGCTAGATTTGATTCAAAGTTTATAGTATTAAATGATATAAATTAGATGCTTCATAATATATTTACTTATGTTGTAGGTGTAGGATCAAGGATAACCGACTAGAGGGGGGTGAATAGAAGGTTTTTAAATTTAATCGACCAAATTAAACTTTGGCAAGATAGAGCTAACACGGCTGTTTAGTAACAAGAAGACATAACAGTTTCAACTACTCAATACACTAAAAAAACTAATGTCAAAACTAGATACAATTCTTACTAAGCAGTAAATCACAATAGAATTGCTAGAATTGTAAATAGTAAAGATAAAAATAACCACAATGAAGACAAAGAAGTTTTTCCCGTGGTATCGAAAACCAAAGTTTTCACTAGTCCACGTTGAGAAAGTTTGAACCAATCAAGCCAGCTTTACAAATTAAGCTTTCCTCGATTTCACTAGTGGTTGTTCTTTCTCTGCTCTGGAGATGGTGAACACCTAACCACTCACAATTGGCACCGGACCTCTTCACAATCTTTTTGAAGAGATCACGTGCAAACTCCCGCCAAGCTGTCTAGGTGCTGACAGCACCAAGAGTAATAAATCACGATCTTCGCTTGACGGCGCTTAAGTGCAATGGATCAAACTAGAATGAATGCACTTGAATTCTTGCTCAACAACCTCACAATGAATGGAACATAGAGTATGAGATGTGGACTGAATGCAGGTGTGGACTGAATGCTCTTGGCTCAAGGATGTAAATATGTAAGCACTAACTCTGTCCAAGAGCAGGTGGAGGGATATTTATAGCCCTCACACCAAATACGACCGTTGGGACTAGATTACAAAAAAAATCAGCACAATCGGCAGTACCGCCATTGAACAACTGGTACTACCGGACCATCCCAAAACGGCCTGAAACGGCTAGCGCAGACACGCATTAAATGCTCTGACAAAGCCGTTGAAAATTCGACGCGGTATTACCGCCAACTATCATGCGGTATTTCTATGTTATCAAAGGTTCCGATTAAGAGCAGGTACTTTGGTTTAACTTTGAGTTACAAAAACATCAGTACTGAAAATAACGCACCACTTTTTATTTCGGATGTACCGGGGTTGCGGTAGTTTCGTGAGTTGCACTCCGGTACTACCGCTTCACGAAAAATCAAATCAACTCCAAAAAGCACACGCTATGTGAAAAAAGTACCGCTAAAATATCGGAAGAAACAGGGGTGCGGTAGTTCCGTCATAAGCACTGCGGTACTACCGCTCTTCAAGAGAGCAAACAATCTCTGAAAAAACAAATGTTCTAGAAAAACATACCGCGCTGTAAGTGGTGCTACCGCGATGCGGTAGTTCCGCAACTAACACGCCAGTACTACCATAAGTATAAGAACGATCAGATCAGCTTAAACACTCGGAGTGTCCACGTGGACAGACCAGATTCAAAGAAACGTTCGGACCGAAGGTTTTAACCACACGATCCGAGAAACTTTCGAACGATCACAAGAACGCTGGTACTACCGCTCGAGCGGTAGTTCCGCAAAGAACACATCGGTACTACCAAAACTCTAAAAAAATAGATATTGGCAAACAACACATATACCAAAAGAATACATGATTCTAGATTGATCCAATATGCAAAAGAACATGCTATCAAGTTACTCATTGTTATCCTTCTTAATAGTACGACATCTAACCTATAATCTAGTCTCCCAACCAATTCTCCTGAGACCGGTAAACCGAAAAATGATCCTAACCTGCTTGTACCTTGTCTTTGAGCCATATTGATCTTCATGTTGTCCTTTAGCATGCATGCATCTCCATATTGTTATGTTCATCACTGGACTAAGCCTTTTTAAACACTCAATAATCACATTAGTCCAATATAACATATTGTCATTAATTACCAAAACACGTTTTAGGGGTCTAGATGCTTTTAGGCTGCTCCTAGTGCTCCACCTTGGTTGGTATCTTAAGCCTGCCTTGTAGGCAAAATGATGATGTGGCACCATAGTTAATGAAGAGAGATGATTGTAACATCCCAAAGTAATGTTACCAAAATAAAATAAAATAAAGTTAATGTTTTATTGGAATTTCTGAAAATTTGGAAAGAGTTCTATTGCTTTAATTGAATCTTTGAAATTTTGAAAGTCAAAAGTAAAATTTATTTGAAGTTCTTGAAGTTCTATTAGATTTAAATTGAAAAATAAAAATTTACTTAATTTCTAGAATTTTCTGAGTTTTTAAAAGCTTTTTCATAAATATTTTAGAGCCAAAACAAATTTATTTGCAAAATTAAAAGCCAACATAAAGTTGGAAATAATTTTATTGAGTCCAAAATAGGTATGGGAATTTTTGTTGATTTTTCCATAATTTTTGGAATTATTTTGCTATTTTCTAAAGCCTAAATGAATTTCTGGAATTTAATCAATTGAGAAATTATTTAAAAACCCTAATTCGGTTTTGGGCCGAAACCTCCTTGGCCCACCCCTTTTCACCATACCCCGGCCCATTTCGGCCCACTTCGCTCGGCCGAACCCCCCCTCTCGGCCGTTGGATTTTAATCCAACAACCCACGCGCCTCCCTCTCTCTCCTTTTTCTCCGCACCGTCGGATGAAAATCCGACGGCCCTGCTTCATCGTCTCCCCCACCTCCTTCTTCCCCGCGCAAGCCGCGCTTCCGCCATTGCCGCCCGCATAAAGCTCCGTCAACCGCCGCCTCCCACCACCCCGCGTCTCCCGCACGACGTGCGCACGAACCGCACCCCACCACCGCCTCCAACCCCCGCGTTCTCCCCTCCCTCCGCGCCGGTTGCCCACGAACTCCCGTAACCGTCGGCGCCATGCCGCACACGATCTCCACCTCCTGGGCTCCTCTCGCCCTATAAAAGGGAGCATGGTGAGCCCCTGTTCTTCCTCAATCTCTCCCCCTCACCCACTCCTCCTCTTCCCTCTCGGTTGGGCCGAATTTCGCGTTTGAAGTTCTTTGGCCGCACGTCCTTTCTTCTTCGATTCCGGCGACCATAAGGCCTCATCGTCGACGGCGACCTTATATCTGGCTTCGCCTCATCGCGGCGCACGCCGTGCGCACCTCGCCCTCGCTGGAGCATCTCCCGAACCACCGCGCCTCCGTGACCCGGTTGGCTCCACCGCCGCTGCCCTCGCCGCCGGCTATCGTCGTACCCTCAGGTAACCAAATCATGCGCACCATAACCCCCGCGTTCTCCTCTCCCCGATGAGCATCTTGCCGGAGCTCGCCGCGGTGCGTAGCGCCGGCGAGCTCACGGCCGAGCCGCCGCCGTCATTAGGTGACGTGGCACCGCCACATGGGTGCCACCTCACGGCCAGGTCAGCGCCACGTCGCCTCCTCGCTCATGTGTCCGCCGACGTGGCACGCCTGCGTGGCACGGTCCACCCAGCCCAGAGCCGAAGGTCCCATGGACTTGGTCCATGTGGACCATCTCAATGACACATGGGACCCACGTGTCAGAAATATTTTTAATTCTTTAAATTCCGAAAAATTCAGCTACTGGCGTCATCATTGCGCAATAAATTGATTTTTCTTTAGAAAAATAAATCAGGAAAATCTAATAAATTCTGAAATTAGTTTTTAAATAGATTTAAACTTTAAAAACTCATATCTTTTGCATCTGAACTCCAAATTGGGTGTTTCAAATTGCAAAATTTGTATAAAATCATTATATAGATAACTAAACTAAAATTATTTAATTTTGAGTTCATTTGACTACAAATTCCTTTAAACCCTAAATCTATCATTTCATGTAATTTCAAACTTGAAAAGCTCATATCTTTTGCATCCGAACTCCGATTGAGTCCATTCAAATTTCTAAATTTATCTAAATTCAAGATCTAGCCAACTAAACCAAAATTATTCAATTTGGAGTTGATTTGAATCTTATTTGAATTTAGTTTGAATTTGGCTTATTTTCGCGTATAGATTTCGACGACCTCGGAAAGTCAGATTTCGACGTCGTTGAAGAGCACATAAGAGGATTGATTTTGACTGTATGATCATCGTGATTGTACACATAGACTACCTAGAGAAAGTACTTGTGAGTACTAGGTGACCTGTTAAGAAAAAAAACATCACCTCAGTATCAGTTGACCTGTCCACCACAAGCGAGACAAGTTACATTCTTGATCATATTTGCACCTATTATTTAAAATTATTTAAATTATGTTTCAAATTATTATTGCATGCTTATTTTTATTCAGTAATTTAAATTCCTGTTTTTAAATTTATAGTTATGCCTAAAATCCTTTGTATGACCAATTTTGGTAATTGAAGCAAGCATATTGTCACCCTAGATAAAAACCTAGTTGATACAATAGTATGGACTAGGATTATTTAGAAAATATTGTGCTTAGCCATGCTTATAGATCACATATGTTTCATTTAGGGAATTTCAGCCAAAAGTCAAATGTTATTTAAATTGTACCCTTGGCATTGGTGTGTCATGGGAGTTTTATAAATGACTTTGAAAAATAAAATAAAATGATGGTTTGAACTTGAGCGAAAATGGTTGTCTGGTGGGTGCAGGTTTATGCACGGGTTCAACTGGGTAGGTTGAGGCTCAGGGTTCTATTGGTTGTCGCCCAGGTCAGTTAAGGACCAGTCTTCGAGCCGCATCTTGCTAAGCCACATCGTACTACCACATGTCTTGTATGGACAGGACCTGGCTGAATAATTTGCAAAACTCCATCATGGTCGTTCCTATTGATGTGGTGGGTAGTCTTTCATGACTTTTTGTTAGTTCCACCTGGCGCAAGAGGGGGCCTGAACTCCGCGGACGGGTAGTCCAAAGGGGGTGAAACCTTAGCGAGGGAAGGTTATGGTGGAATGGTGCATTGTAAAGGCCTTGACACGTGCTCTAGACTGCTTACCTAAGGTAGTGAGCGGTGGTATCGACGGATGCCAAACAACTAGGGAATTCATGTCTTGTGGGTAAAGTTGTACAACCTCTGCAGAGTGTAAAACTATTCGAATAGCCGTGTCCACGGTCATGGACATGCTGGCAAAGCCACTCAAAGTTAGACTTCAATTTAAAAAATGCTTTTGTAAAACAGTTTGATCATGGATGGGTGTCCATGAGAAAGATTGTGGGTTGAAGTCCCGGGTTGGTGTCCGTGTTTATGTTGGTGTTAGGTTGGTGCCTACACTATCTTTATCAATTTAAGATAAATTTTAGATTTTATAAAACTTGAGCTTTGGAACTTAGTATAGTATTTAATGTCAAATGCTGTTTTTGCACAAATAACCCTATAAGCCATCCTATGTTACATCCATTTATGCATGTCATTCTGTTATTTTGACGGGTGTAACTTGCGAGCACGGAAGTTGTGCTTATTCTTGCTTAATGTAAACAAATTTCAGATAAGGACTCCGCTTCAGGTTTGGATCACGACGACTAGGCCGCTACCCCAGTCGATTGCCTGTGGCAGATTGCTGGACCCTACTACTTCTTCATCGTCTTCCGCTGTGTTTATTTAATGTTGCCCTGTAAGGCTATCTTGTAATCAACTCTGTTGTTATTTAATAACTTTTAACGTTTATGGTTGTGTTATCACATTTGTTTACTGTATGAGCTAGCCACTGATCATGGGACTAGTTCAGTTATGCACAGAAGATCTGGGATGTTAATCCCGGGTCTTACAATGATACTCTAGTATCTAATCTGGATATCGGTTCGATCTCAAAATCCAACGCAAAAATACTAGTAATTAAATAAAACAGCCTAAGATAACATAAGAAACCATAGTTAAAGATCATACATGTAATTAAATGAAATAGCCTAAGATACTACACTATAAGAAACCATGCATTGGGAAGATAGTATCCTAACACTTCTCATGCACTAAGAAACTGCACTATGATACTGCCTATTTGGAGCAACCTTAGTAGATTATTTAGATTTTAAGACACCATAAACATTGGAAATGTCAATAAAATCTTAAAGGAAAATACAACTTGAAGAACATAATTGAAGTATGAACTTTGATGGAAGAAAATAATTGAGCATAATAAATTGTTAGGGGTTCTTAGAAGCATAACATCTCTCTACCATGCATGGATCATATAACTGCATGCCCTTATTCTTCCTCCATTAGTTACGCTTTTCCAAAATGTATATATGCATACACATCTCCCACTATTTAATATCAAGTAATATGTTGATTATGTGCGTGGCAATTTATTTTATTAGTTTATATGGTATTAGAGTACCTTACTCACGCATATATCGATGCATTATGAGCGATCGACCTTACCTCATACGCCAGTCGCTTCACCAAACTATGTCTTCTATCTCCGTTTGCCAACACAGTTTTTCTCTGCTTCAACCTCCAACAACAAGTTTAATTCTTGATCGATCCCTCTCATCTGCTATCCCTTCTAATGCAATACCCTACCACATAGTTATCTTCTACTTATCTCTAATTATCTCTTACTGCTAATCATTACGACATCGACACGCATACATGTGTAACCATTGCTGATCCCTGTTGGGGACACCCATCGGCTGTAATGCTATCTCTGGTGGCCCCGAGCCTACTCCCTCTGACTGCGTCATCTCTACTTCAAGCTCTTTGCTCCTCTGCTTCTATATGCATGTGAAACAACAATACAACATTGTCCTCGTCGAACGGCTAAGATGAGCAGAATGATATTGTCATCATCTTCGTCGCCGCCGCCGTCTCGGCTCTTCACTTCCCTGTGCGTCAACATCTTCTTGCGGGACAAATTGACAACATTGTACTCTTTTGTAAATCTCTTCCAACGCTATTCATGCTATCATCATTATAACTTTTGTTTTTATTCAAAATTTGATTTTTATTATAGTTCGTATACAGATCAAATTTCTAATTTTATTTAGTTTATTTTGAATTTTAGTTATTTATGTATTTTACCTTAGAATTTATATGGAAATCAAATTACGATTTTTTAGTTTTTTATACTAAATTTTAGTTATTGTTTGTTGGAGTTTGTATACAAACCCAATTGCTAATTTTTCTTTAATTTTTATTCAAAATTATAATTATTTAGGGAATTTACAATGGAATTCATCTTGAAATCAAAACTATTATTTTATTTTATTTTTATTCTAATTTTTAGTTATTTATTTTAGAATTCGTGTACAAATGTAACTACTAATTTTTATTTAGAATTATATTTATTTAGGTATTTTACTTAGGAATTAGTGTGGAAATCAAATTACTAATTTTATTTATTTATTATTCATAATTTCAATTATTGTTTGTTCGAATTTGTATACAAATATAATTGCGAGTTTTTATTCTAAATTACAATGATTTAGGGACTTTACTTTGGCATTTGCATCAAAATCAAATTGTTTTTTTTTAATTTTAGTTATTTTTTTGGAATTCATATACAAATTTAATTGCAATTTTTCATTAATTTTATTCCAAATTATAGATATTTAGGGATTTTACTTAGGAATTATTATAAAACCAAATCACTAATTTTATTTTATTTTTATTCGAAATCTCTTTTATTTATGGATTGTAGTTGACATGGACTCTTTTTTTTAAAATCAAAACTGTTATAATCTGACCCAATACGATCAACAGTATAGATCTTTTTCCTTCAATTAATGTGTAAATTTATAGCCACTGAGCGAACATGATACAACTAAATATCTTCCATCGCCTATGGCCAGCCCACCCTGACAGTCAAATTACTGGAATCCGCTTGGAGTTAATTTGTTATTTAATTATTAGTGTCCAAAGTTTCTATCTAAGTGGTCGTGCCGGAGTGGTTATCGGGCATGACTAGAAATCATGTGGGCTCTGCCCGCGCAGGTTCGAATCCTGCCGACCACGGTTTTATTTTTTGGCTTTTTTCCCTGTAGTAGCCGACCACGGTTTTATTTTACTCTCTATATATGAATTATCGTGCTTTTACTTTTGCAAGAATGTGCTATAGTAGTTCATATTCTGCCTTATAAATTTACAAAAATTATTCCTGAAAAGGAACAAACCTGATGAAGGGCCTAGGCAACTGTATTATCATTTCGTTTCTCCTATAGGCTATAGCTCCAACCCTGTTCTCCGCCCCAAATTTGTCATTCTAATATCCAACATAATCTAATATGTATAACAGTTTTTAAAGAGTACATGGAGGACACACAACACACGCTAGAAAATCTATTGAAACTCTATAGTCTCACGGAGCGCGGACATACGTTTCACCACTGAACACACTCATTGATCCTAAAGATAGTGAGATCGTAAGAACGAACACCCTCGCTCCTACCACCGAGCCACTGGCCCATCCTTCTATCTGTATAACTGTTGCTAGCTGTTCTCAGCACCATTTTTTGCCTTCATCTTAGTTGCCGCCAACAACCATTTTTGGTCTACATCTTGTTCTGCACGTTTATTCTCCCCAAGGATCTTCGGTAGCAACCGATAAAAAGGCGACGTAACGTTGGGTGTTGGCCGCTCTTTAGGTAAACATGTATTGGTTTTATAATTTCTAGTATAAGATTTTCGACATATTCCTTTGAGTTTCTGACCTCGCTTGAAGGATAAATCGTGGAATGGTCCATGTGTTGCCTACTAGAACTCAAATTTATGCGAGCACTAATCGCCTTCCCAGTTTTGTGCATTTGTATCTTATGCACCTAAAATGTGTAGGCTACGGCAAAACTCAAAAGGTTATGAAGCTTATTCGAAAGAAAGAACTAACCACATCAGACTAAGCTGGAGTCGTAGTGTTGGCTCTTTCATGAAGAACAAGAGACTCGACCACAACATTGAATGGTTACGCAAAACGAAATGGAACTTCCTCCCACTCTTTGCAATTCCGAAAACATGTTTTCCCAAACTACGTTAACTCTACCCACCTCCCAATACTTCATTGCCTCCTTTCTCGTGCCTCAAATACTATTGAATGATTATTTTGGTAGCATTTAATCTAATTTATGGTTATCTCGGTAATGCAGCTTTGGTCATCAATGCCCATATTACTGAAGGCACTCTCAATTGTTACGAAACCTTTGTACAAGCAAAAGACTAAACCGGTTATGCGGTGTCTCCTGTTTTATCCCTGTCCACTATGTGATTGCTTTTATTATGGATTGATTTTCGAATCAGCAACGTGACAACTACCGAATTCCCAACACGTTATCAGCACGAGTGCTCTTTAAAGTCAAATCGGGTATGTCGTTCATTCGTTGTTGACAATTAGACCAATTTTCTGATTCTAATCACTTTTGTGCCTTGATCTATTTGCATGGTGCCGTTTGCGCCAACACACAATGGAGACCTTGCTTGCAACAAGCCGAGGCGATCCGATCAAGACTATAGCCGGTGACCTCCCCGCAACGCACAGCATGACCATGATTGTACATGGATCTTCCACTTGAATGGCATTGAACAGATGTACATAAAACCACCCCATGGGTTTGTTCCAAGGTTCTAGTGATGGGATTACTATTCAAACAAGAAAGTGTGAATCGGCCAGAACGCCGGCGCCCGTCGCCGTCTCGGCCAAAACGCCCACCTGACACCACGCGTCGCCGCGCCATGGCCGCGCTTGCGCGCCGCGCCGAAGTCGGGCCACGTCGTCGTGCGCCGCCGCCGCGCGCCGTGCCGCTGCAGCCATGATGCCCTATGGCGCGCGCGCGCATCGCCGCGCCATCAAGCGCCGCCAGCCAGCCCAGGCCGGTCGCGACTCGCTCGGTCTTCCGCCGCCGGCTACGCACCGCTTACGCGCATGTCGCACCCGTTGCGCTGCCGCCGCCGCCGGTTGCTAGGCTGCGCCGCCCAAGCTCCGCATGACCTAACATCGCGCCATCGAGCTGCTGTGCATCGTGCCTCGCGCCCTGTGCACCTCCGCGATGAGTTGCACGGCCGCACTCGCGCTGCCCCGTGCGCACCGACTCCACCACGCAAACCAACGCAATTGGTTAGTGATTAATGAGAGAAATTGTGTTGAAAATTATAATTTTATAGATAAATTGTTGGAAATATTGTTTCTAAGGTTATATGTAGATGAGTTGGAGCTTTTAAAGACAACCCTAAGACAAACTGTTGTACATACCCTTAGAAGGACGGCCCTACGTGGCTCACTTTTATTTTATTGAGACTGTTTATGTGTATATTGTCTAAAAAAATATTATTTTTCAATCACTTGTTATCACCTTTAGATTTTCATCTAATGACACGAAGAAACATTACAATAAAAATCTAAAAAATCTAAACTAGACAAAAGTAAATCTAGATGAACCCTACAAATACAAAAAATATAAAAACAAATATAAAAAATACAAAAACAAATATAACTAAAAATTACAGTAGAGCTGTATTAAAATTGTATATATGACAAT